>OU015432.1:16073193-17323193 GCA_907164795.1 Hemaris fuciformis
TTAGCTGAAACATTGCTGGTTCATGATGTTGGGTACAAACACTGTTAATGCGAAAGTGTGTTTGTTCTGCATTCAAACAATACACGTTTTTTTTTACACTCTGTACTTTTGAAAATGTACTGGCCTCTACTAAAGTAATTGTTTTTTTTTTTATGAAATGCTGATTATACGAAAGTTAAGTATTCGATCCATCAGTAGCGGTACTTCCATAGAAGCCCAAAAGTGTTACGTTAATTTTGTAATGTCTACTTTACAATTGTTTATTGTGGGGTCAGGATATTCTCATTTATATGTGAAATTGCCTTTGTTAAATAAAAATTTAAAACTTAAAGATTATTATTCCGAATTTTGTAAGATAAATTGGGCTTTTGGGCTTCTATGGAAGTACCGCCTCTGAGATCCATGTCTAGCTCTACTGCATATTCGTCAGGTTGTAAGGCCCTGAGAGAGTTTATGCGTAGAGACTATCCCCTTCATCACACACCCGCCACAACAACTCCTGTGCAACAGAATCAATAGAGGCATACACAGAAATTACATCGAACGATGGAGCTCACTGGGTCTCAACGGGGACCTCATTTGTATTTACCCCGTAAATAAATTAATCAGAATACAACAAATAAGATGTCATGCTAGTTTAAAAAAATTTATTGGAGGAGTAGGATACTTAAGGTGTCCACTTCCCTTCATAGCAGACCGATAGACAAAATTAGTAAAAGAGATTATGCGTAGCAAAAAGCATCAAATCATTTGGTTCGTTTTTAAACAATCCATCAAAAACAAAAATTTCTCGTGAATTAAAATTATTTTACGTGTAAATTCGGTTAACTAATTATCATGCTGAATTTACACCTAAATAATTAATTGCGTGGTTGTGTAAATAACATTCAAACATTTAAACATAGTAACTTGAATATTTCTCATATTAATAGGACTTTTTAGATTATGTCTAATAAATTAGGATGTTACACCACAACCATCCAATTCACGCGGGCAGAAAACAACATATTTTTTCCTAAATTATGATCCTCAATAAATCTACCACGAGTAACCTGATCTCAGCATACGCCGGCTTAGTTTATCCGAACCCGTGCCAATTTATTTTTCCTTAAATTTAAACATATTATGATTTTAAACGGAGTACTTTTTGTGCTATTAAATAAACTTTTTGAAAATAATCACGAAATCTTTCAAGCATTGGACGCTGAACGGTTAATGACGATGATACAAATAAAATTGAATTTGAAAATAATTTCTTAAACAAACAAATAGATTGCTACCAAGTAAGTATATATAATATTGTGTTATTTATATCCATTGGACAGACATAGCACAAATATTCTCAAGAAATGGCAGTCCAGTTAACCTAAATACTATACAAAAATAGTGTATGGTGAGTATATAAGTCTATGCCAAAGTGCATCAAATTTTGTTTTGGGGTTAGTCGTGAATGCGGACAATTACTTTAGTTTGTTAGTATGTTTCGACTTACGCTACAAATACTTATCTTCATAAACCCAATTATTACATACATACATAACCTCACGCCTGTATTCCCCGAAGGGGTAGGCAGAGGTGCATTTCTGCACCCACATTTCGCCAGGTATGTATCAGTCCCACGTAATAGGGGGCGAGCCTACTGCCGTTTTTCGGGCACAATTCCAGACTCCGTGCTGCTACTGAGATTTTTCCTAATGGAAAAACCCAATAACACTTTGCCCGACCCGGGAATCAAACCCAGGACCTCTAGATGGCACGGCACATACTTGTGCCGCGAGACCCCGAGGCAGGCACATAATTATTACTTTCAATAAATTTACGAATATATAAATAAACACTATATTACTCTGTGGGGTTGACTTTGGGACTAACTTAAATTTACCAAACATTAAACAACACGTGAGCAAACATGATCAGAAAACCAACACGTGTTGTAAACGAAACTGAAGAAGTTACTAAAATGTTACTTACTAAACTGTAAGTTTAGGTGAAGGTAAAAGCTACGCAGGGCGTGGTGACAAACAAGCGGGCTGACTGCGGATAATAATTTATTAATGAAACGAACGCGTGTCATGTGGAATTATTAATTCACTCGGGTCTGGGCCGGTCGCGCCCGTCCTAGTCATCCAATAGCATATTATTCGCCTCGAAATTTTCATTTTTTGCTCGCTTTATGATGGTTGATGTTACTTCTTTTTACATATTTTATAGCACACTTAAGCAAGATTCTTGAGACGGCAATTTGTCTACTTAGAGGGTGAATTAGCTATTATGCACTTACTGTAATGGAACGAAGTCATATTGCCATTTTTAATCGAGGTTCGTTGAATTATACACCTATTTGATCATAAGAAATGAGGATTAGGGTTCGTTTTATGAACGCCTTGATTTTTTTCCTTTGAATTAATACAAAGTTAAGAACGTGTAATCTTCCCTGGTACAGGATTTGAGGTGTAATTAATTCTAAAAAAGAAAAAATGAACTTTAAGCCTGATTTGCACAGAAAAAATATAATTTATTAAACTGTCTTTTCTTCAACGCTTCCAGTGAGTGATTTTTGATTAAGAACATACATATTATGGCTTAGGACTTTTTTACTCATGTACCTTGTATTCCAATTTGCAACCAATCACTTAATAATATAGGCTCATGCAGAAGCAACTGGGCATTTGTACCTTTTCTCGTCAGAAATTCGCGATGATATTAATTAAGATACATTTTAACTTCATAAAATGAACTAAGATTTGTACTGGTGTTCTGATTAAAGTCGACCTAATAATTTAGTAAAACACAAGTCTAAGTTGGTTGGAGTATACTCTACCAGTGTATTTAAGTTTTGGGAACTTGGCTAAGGTTTTAGACGTACCGCTTCAGAAGTTGCCTTGTTAAATATTCGACCACGTACTACAACCACTGCTAACGATATTAAGTGTGAAGCAGTAATTATTATGTAGTACCATAATTCGTAAACGGCTTAAACACCTCGAAGATTAGGCGAGCAAAAATATCTTGGCGATCGCGGGTTCAATGAATTAACATAAACTTTCAGAGTGAAGGAAAAAGCCACTCCCTAAACTGCACTCATCCTTTAAACGAGGATTTTTTTAAGACGTGTAGTCCGCCAACTTGTCTTAGACCATCACTTTGGACTAAGCCCTGACTTCTCATAGTTGTAGATGAGGTCCGTGCCCAGCATATATCGGTATGATATGATATGTAGATAAATACAATACCTCTAAAGTAAGATTCTTAGTTACATGTAAATCTATCATGAATATAGGATATTTTTGTAAATAAAATCGCTGTGTTCTAGATTTGTTTGATACTGACATCTGATAGTAAGAATAAATTGTTTACGAATCAACGTTTTTAAACATTTCCTATGACATATTTTAATCGTGAAATGGAAGTTTGAAATAGATGAAGAGTCGACGAACGACAAACGAAGATAAATTCTCTGCCAAAAATGAACTTTCCGGAACTGGCACAGGTTTGGTTGGAACGGAACATGTCGGGATTTCCCAATAATAGTTTTTCTCCGCAGGAAGTTAGACTTCGGAGATATATTGTGATGAATGACTGAAGTTTAGTGACGGTAGGAAATAAATGTATTATACAAATTGTACAATGGACAGATTATTGTACAGACAGTACAATAACGGCAGATTAAAGTTGATAAAATTCAGATTAACTTTTTTCAGTTGTGTAATTGATTAAAATTAATTTAAAAAAGAAAACATTGTAGTTGTTAAGCGTCATTTGTGGAAAACAATCTACTGCAAAGCAAGTGCTCATAAATGTCACTATACTATACATACATACATACTAAGCACGTTTATAGTTAAACACATGCTATTAGACTACGAGTAGTAGAAATATAAGATTTTCTGCACAATTTACACGCAAATATTAATTTGCCAAAAATAGTAACGTGAAATATAAGATATCATTTTAAAAAGTGTCTTAAGATTCGAAATAAAACTATCTTTCATTGTTATTTTAAGAAACAAGAAGCCATTCGTTTGCCAAACAAACTGAAAACAAGACGGAACTACGCAAACCGTGATTACGTGCTTGCGTTCGAATGAAGTCCTGTCAAGAAATTTAATTAGGTACCTAAAGAAATATGTCGTATTAGTCGTGGCAAGAATTCAATTAAATTTTAATAATTTTTGTTGTCTTCTATAATTACATTAGCGTTATTCTGTCTCAAAGCTATTCGTGAATTTTGGCGTCAAGTTAGTGTAAATTGCGTTCTATAATTACTACGCGACATGTTGTACACATAAATTTACGAAGATTAAGCGACAGTGCTCGAAATATTTTTAGTATGTATTAATGTTATTCGCTGCTTTTGTATTAACATGTACGTTAAATCAAAATATTTCATTAGTTTCATTTTATTTTAAACTTATTATTTTCGTATAAAAAGTAAAATAGGAGTAATGTTTAGAGCGATAACAAATAAGTAGCAGTTGGTGAAAATCTTTGTGATTCCGTGACAAAATGTTTACAAATGTGAGTAGTCTATAACCTTTTCCGAATTTTGACAGAGGTATGTCAAAGTATAAACTATAGCCTTTCAGATCAGAGAAAGGGAATGATTGTCAACTTACACAAACACTATGGCCAACCACAACATATTATAAAACTATATTAAAAATTTAGTTAGAGGGAAATCTTAGTGTCTCAGCACTGTTATTATTTTGATTAAAGTAACCTTACATTATGTTGATTCATTATTCGTCAAATAAACTTTATTTTGTAGACGTAGAAAATAATAATTCTACGACAAGCATATTTCAAAAAGTTTGCAAAATCCTACCACCGGCAGTTTGTAAATAATGTAATACAACAAAATGTTTCAAAGTAACATAAAAAAGTGAGTAACATTTAAGAAAGGTTCTACGAAAGCCTATTGAATAAAATAATACTACAAACGCTTGTTTTTTTCGCTACCCTTTTCGCTACAAATCTTTTCTTTATACTCTGTACGCTTGGCAAACATTTAAATGGATAGTTGGACAGGTACGGTTTAGTGGAGATTCTTATCGATATGTTTTATTATGTTTATGTACTCTTACGATCGCGCCGAGTCTCCTGGCACGGACGGATAATGAGATGCCGAAATAGACGACGACGATGCGAGTATGACACAGTTTTGTGACGCGGCCAAGTGCGATGCTAAATGTCGGTCAAGTTGAAAAGTCCGATGTTAATCACATCGTGGTAAACACTTGTTGATGCTTCTGTTTATAACTGTCATTAAATTAATTACGTGTTAATAAAAATTATTCACGACTTCAATGAAGTGGAGTTTTCTCGTTAATGCTTTTAGCAACATTTACCTCTTTTACCGGGTAAATGATCAAGATGGGTGGTGACAAGTTTCATTCAGGAATACAAGTCCAATTTGAGGTGGTCTCGTCGCTCATAAATTCTGTATTGCTATTAATACTATTTACACTGGTTGGTTTAATTTAAAGCCCACAAACTTGTTGACTGTGAGGGACCTTTCGCTGAGTTAAATATTCTATATATACTAGTTTTCAATAGTAAATCCAAGGCCACTGAAGTCCGACAAAACCGCAGTTCGCAGATAAAATTTTATGTACTCTGATATATCAAGGTACAACTTTTACAGCACCGCAGCAGAACTGGCAGATAGACAGCGCGTATCTGAAATTGATAGAAAATCCGTCACATGTGAAATCTAATAGAAAAATATTGTACACACAATTGAATTCGCTTGGGCGTATCTTGTCTGACGTGTATCCTCGAATCGAAAACGCTTACAGCAAATCCATAAACTTCATGATGTGACATCGCAATGTTGTGAAAATGTTTGTAAATAAAACCTCTCATTTCTAGTAAGTAAGGGAAAGAGTTGTCTGTAAGTATGTTTTTATATAAATTAATTAAATCTGCATTGAAGCGTTTGTGGGCTTAACCCTTTTCAATAGCAGATAATTTCGAAAGGAGAAATATAGACTCAATTAAAGAGTGTTAAAACATTAAAGGCGGAGTCATAGTACCACGACTTATTTTGACTGTAGCTTAAAGGCAGGAGTCGTAGTACTACGACTTATCTCGACTGTAGCTTAAAGGCGGGAGTCGTAGTACTACGACTTATCTCGACTGTAGCTTAAAGGCGGGAGTCGTAGTTCTACGACTTATCTTGACTGTAGCTTAAAGGCGGGAGTCGTAGTAATACGATTTATAGCTTAACCAGTTAACTGTGATTGACGAGTTTACTCGTCATGGAGAATGGGCGGTCGCCGCGTTACCTAGCATACTTTCGTCAAGATCTCCCGCCTTTCATCATCAGCCCATATACGTCCCACTGCTAGGCACGGGCCTCCTCTACCATTGAGAGGGTTTAGGCCTTAGTCCACCACGGTGGCCTAGTGCGGGTTGGCGGACTACACACCTAAGAAATTCCTAAGAAGTTTTAGGTGTGCAGGTTTCATCACGATGTTTTCCTTCACCGTTAAAGTACGTGATAATTAATGTGTGCCTGGGGTTTGAACCCGCGACCGTCGAGATTCTCGACCGCGTGCCTAAACCTCGAGGCCATCACGACTTCTCCCGCCTTTAATATGTATAAATTATTATAACTTATCTTTTAACGAATACGCTTTAAAACATACAGTATATTTCTTTAGCTTGAAACTGTGCATTCAACTTAACATATTCCGTGTACCCTTTGAAAACTCGTACTGCACTCGGCATCCAAAACAATGAAATAACATTCGTGCAGTTCGGGTAATGGATAAAAGAACATTAACCGCTTTGATTTGTTAGTCTCCGTGTAAGGCCGAACAGGAAAGTAAAAAAATAACTTTCAAATGTGCACAATGTGAGTTTTATATTCATGCTTAATACCTATTTTATTGCGATATACCTATCCTTTTCAAATACACAGGAATACATTGTTTTTTTATTTAATACATGAATCAGGAATAACACACAGTTATTATAAACAGAAAAACATAATTAAGGGCACACTTCTAGGCCAAAGGCTAAAGGCAATATTTTGACGAAAGCAAAGAGTTTAATCTAAAAATGACAATATAAAAGGCAAGTAGCAGAGGACGAATATCATAAATATGTATACCTACTATTGTAAGTGTTATGCTATATTCCTGTCGATTAAAGAGTCTTTTCGTATCAGTGCATCCAATATGCATATTCGTTGGACTCGCTGAGTCCGGTGCATTGGAATTTCATACGAGGATTTCCGTAAAAATCTTTCTACACGCCTCGGACGTGATAAAATGTAAGGGACATGACTCAAAAGTATTATTGAAAACGTCGTACTCATTTGTAAAGATCTGTATCTACTTTTCTCACTAAGTGTAGCAATGAACAACAACATAACAAGTACTAAGTAAAACCCCTAACGGTCACATTTATTTGTGATTAGAAGTAAATTATAAGACATTCTCGGTCTCAAAAGAACCCGACATAAATATTTGTTTTGCGGAGTTGATTATAACAAAAGAAACTCGTAGAATACGTAAGGCTAAAGTTCCGAAAGCAAATGCTCCGATTTTTAAGCATTTGAATTTATTATTGATCATCATTAATATGAATTATTAAACTTACGCAGTGCTAAATTACAAAATATTTATTTAAGTATTCTTTTTGTTACAATGCATTCAGATATCCTAACCGCAATAAGACAACAAACACCTATAAATGTTACAGCAAGGTCTACGAATCTTTTTGGAATATTTTTCTCATTACACGTATGACATTTACAAATAAAGGTGATTTTTCAAGGCTCTTAACAAACGTTTATTACCGTCGAAGGGTGCCGTCCGCCGTCCCCTCTCATCGGTATACTGACCGTCATATAAATTTTCATTAGTGTGGCTCGCTGGGAATTCTTCCATTCGTAATAAACACGCGCTACGTGGGCATATTTCCCACTCTTAGAATCGTGTCCTCTTTGGGAATGTAAATGGGACGTAACTTCGTTAATACGTCAAACTGAAATTTGTCTTTGCCTGTTTCATTTTGAATCCAACATAGATTACCCAAAAATTTGCGAAAGTGTGAATGAATTTAGTGAAAACATAAAATTACATACAATGTAAAAAATGATTCCAGGTTGTACGAAGATTGAATGTCTACAATTATGTAAAGTTCTATCCCTCGTATCAGTAATTAAAAGGGAATTTTTCCATCCGATAACAGCCAGTCCTGAAAGTTGTATGTATTGACCAATCAAACTTCTGTCTCAGTAAAAAAATAAACACTGTAGTTTTGTCCTGCCAGCCAACAGATTTACTTTAACTGCTTAAAGTGCCTGCATAAAGTCTTAGTAAATTTTGCTGAGTTGATATTCGTATATACCAACCGACTGTGTGTATACAACAGTCGCCACAAGCACTCATCTGATTGTTAGGTCAAGAACGAGACACAAAACGCCATTTGAGACGGATTTCGCTTGAGAATGTTTCTGTTCTTAAGTTTCCGAGCGCTAATGGTTTGGTGTAGAGTTTGTAGACGAAGAAAATAATATTATTAATGTAGTGACTATACTAAATGCAAGAAAAAATTTAGATCGATATTCTGGAACATACAAAAATATTGGTTATTTTGAGTAAATTTTAATTTAATCTCAATTTTTCATCAGCCTATATACGTCCCACTGCTGGGCACGGGCCTCCTCTACAACTGAGAGGATTTAGGCCTTAGTCCACCACGGTGGCCTAGTGCGGGTTGGCGGACTACACACCTAAGAAATTCCTAAGAACTTTTAGGTGTGCAGATTTCCTCACGATGTTAAATCACATCACAACTTCGAAATTCCAGAGATGTGTGCCTGGGGTTTGAACCCACGACCGACCACGTGCCTAAACCTCGGGGCCATCACGACTTAAATTGTGATGAGAAACTCAATTTTTAATATCCAAGAAACAATACTAGATGTTAGTAAGAGTTCCGAACTACTTTTGCGACTGTTGGGTATATGTCCTTCTCTAAGTAGCCGCCCAGCCGAATTGTCATCAAATATTTATTACTTCAATTATCCAGCTAAACAAATGATTAATTGTAATAAACACAAGAGCACGCAACAATAACCGTAAACAAATATATGAATAGTAACTATTTTCCTTGGCGTAATTTGTGCTATCTGAGATTGTTTAGTTTAAATTATTGCAGTGTGTGAAGATACATCTGTCGTTAAATAAACACAGAAAGGTATCAAAGACTGTTAATTAAAGAAAAAATACATATTTCTCCCAACATTCAGCGAACATCGAGTTTGAAAGAGCTCTGCTGTAAATTGGAAATGTGATTCCATAGCAAAGATTTTTAATTAATCTTATTAACGCTTTAGCTTCATTTGATTCAATCTAATAAGAAGAAAAAACACCAGATACGTGAAGCTAATTATGGAAACGTAATCTGGTGTATTTTATGTTGATGTAAAACTACGGTAGGGCAACGATGATATAATGAATAGTGGGATAAAATTAGATGAAACACAAAAAGTTTAATATCATATTTCATGATCGTAGTGTTGAAACAAAAAGCAATATTTTAATATTTAAATCGCCAGACAATGTTATGTATATTATTTCATTGTCTTATAAACCTGTCACTTATATATTCGAAATGTCTTTTAAATAATCCCTATGTTTTTTTAAAAAGGTAATTTAACGTGTTTTTCTTTGAATTCAGGATAAGCAAACAAGGTGTAGGCAAATGTTACCCGATGAAAAACGGTAACTCTTAAACAATCTTTACACATATCTATTTGTTGAACATTGGCTACATTGTTTATTTCTTAAACATAAACGATAATTCGTGAGTATATATTATGATCTTTCATGAAATTTATTAAAATCTCAGAGTTTTTTTTTTTATTATTTATACATTTGCAATCGATATTTCTAGACTTGAAAACTAACTTCTGAACTTTGAGATCAATTCTATCTTAAATTTGAAAAATAATTTAATCACCTGAAACAACATTATTACATAACATCGATACCCGTAACTGAATAGATAAATTAGCATCTATTATATGTTGCATTACCAACAGCTTATTGTTGCTGTAGTCTCAATATCTAATGCTAGGAACACAGGCATTCTCGAGCATGCATTTGGGATGCCTGATACTACGCTTGCGGTGTAATCGCTTTCCACAGGACTGACTCATCTCCACTGAATGGGGCTTAAACAGAATATAAAGACGTAGAATAAGCTTACCCTTTGTGCCGAGTTTACCGTAGAAAATGATGAATGAAATTTGTAAATAGAATTTGCATTTAATGCTGCAAAACGTGCTTTGTAACTAGAAAAAACAGCTTTTTGGTTTGTAAAATATTTTGCTCTGCAGACGTTAGATTCAGCTTTATGATAAAAATCCGTCTTGTCATTTAAACTTTCTTTAAAAACAGCATAAAATTGAGTTTGAGTCTTATTTGTTTACTTACCAGTATAGTAATTTTTGGTTTCTTGAAGTAAGAAAAAAAAAATTCTTGGTTGTTTCAAATCAAAATTTCAAAGCAAATTAACTGTTTTATGCAATTTTAAAGTACATAACATGTTGAATCCACTCTTAACGATTTAACTTGGATAACATATAACAAAATCCGTTATATATACACATACAACTTGCACTAAGTATAAATCGTCCATTACACAACTCCGAAAAGGTAGAATAGAGGATATGGGTATCCCCAAGAGACAAGTTCCTCAACTTAGCAATGAAGTCCCCGGACCGACTTCAACTGTGAACAAAGTTAAAAAAATCGTTATTGTGAATTGCGCATAGTTGCAGTTTCAGTAATGTAATAAGTTGAAATATACGAAGTAGAAGAACAATCTCATTTGACCCTTGTTTTGAGATTTATTTGTCCCATTTGTACTTTTCTTTCGTTTTATTGTTCGTTCATAAATAAACAAAGCAATGTGATAACACAATCAGCGTGAACATACTTGTCGGAATTGTAGTTAAATTGGTTAAGAAGGGTGAATGAAGAATTGTAAATCTCTAATATACGTCGATTTTTTGTCTTGATAGTGTTGGCAGTACAATCCTTGTCTCATATACACGTGTAAACAAGTTGTTTGAAGCGGAAGATTTTGGTTCCAAACATGTAAATAAGATTAAAATATATTAAAAAAAAAGAATGATATGCCAAAGCAACTAAAGTTGACTGCTTAACTTACAAAGAAAGTGAAGATCGAAACTCAATATTTAATAATAATCTTAATCATTGTTACGATTGTTCAACGCAGTTGTTAATATTTCATTCTACATATTATATATTTATGCCTGCATAATTTAGCCTTATTTCTTCGTATTCTTATTTTAATTTTCGAATTTTTCGCGAACACCTTAAAAATAATTTTCAATTTCAATTTATCCACAAATCTTTCATATTACGTTTGCACAAAAAACATCCGTCCCTTTAGAGCTTCAAAAGAGCTTGTTAAGATGAAGCGTGCCGATAACATTAACACATATTCTGTTCCACGTCCGACGCTCAGTAAATATACAGGTGATCTCGACATCATGCTTTTAAATTAAATCTCGTGTTTAACTTAGTAAAAGATTATATTATGCACTATTTTTTTTATCAAGGAACCAAAAAATTGTTTCATAAAAATAAAACAATAATTACTATTATCAATTTGAACATGCTATATATGTGAACTACTTCGATATGGGGCAACCTATTCATACAAGGCAAAGCAAAGATCTGGACAGCGTGACCAAAATCTTAAATAAATTTTTGGGCAAAACTATCAAGCGATTTTTATTAAAATTTTGTACATTGGCTTAACAAACACGTGATTAAATTTAATGTCATGATAACGGGTTCATCCTCTATAAGTAACATTAAAATATGAACACATCTCTATTTACAGCGGCAATAAACCGACAAATACGACGGTTCGTTTATCTTTTATAACCGCATAAAGTTAACTACCGTGCGACTCAGATCTGCTGGTGGTTGAAAGTACGATGATCCTTGAATATTACGATTCTAAATCTATACCGATGAATTAATGGGCGATAGCTAATGGATTATCCGTGTATTTTTCCTATGAATACAAAGTTAATAATAAGCCTGTTTATTGTAGTTGCTATACGTGATTGCATCATAGATTAGGCATGCGGTCTGTTGAGATAAATCTTGGCCATCGTAAGTTTTGTCCTTCATACATAATCTCTGAGGTTTTCCAAAATGTTTCTCAATCATATAAAGTCTACCAAATCTCATTACGGTGTACTGCTCTTGTTCTTTTAAACGTATAAGCCTACTAAAAACTAATTAAATAGTCTATATTAAACTGCAATTTTATTTTATTTCGGAAAGTACGACAGACAGCTTACAAAGCATGCTTTTCTTGGCAAACTACTAAGGTATGGAAATGACTTTTAAAATTCATAATACTAAAAACTTACAATAACACAATATTTTTTAACATGGTTTCGTATTCATAATTTGTGAAACGCGCAGAATGCTTTTTTATTCCTTTCGACGCCAGCGTTACTGACTTGTGCTCTTAGTAATTTTCATTAAAATATGTTAAGCTTTGGTTCCCGCCTCTATTATGGGCTAATTACACTAATGTGTAATTAGCATTTTCGAGTTATTTTTAATAATATCTCTCGCAGTCTTTTTTTTACTTAGTTTAGTCTTCTCCAAGAAAAGTACTAGGCGATTGGTTCGTATGACGACTTATGGCATTTTTAGGGGTGTGTAAAACATGTGCGTGACTTCCATCGAGAGGTATTATTCGGTATACTGTCGTAAACTATTTGTCAAAGTCTTAGCTTCGATGTACGTTGGGCTTAGTTGCTGGAGACGATGACACCGTAAGCTGAAAGGAGAATTTAATAGCTTTCCTCTCGATAAAAAGAAGGTTGTAGAAAACATCATGACTGAACTTACACCCAAAGAGTTACCCACAAAGAGTTTATTAACTATATGAAGTCCGCCAAACCGCATAAGACCAAGTTGTAGGCTAAAGCATAATCCGTCTCAGCTATGTACAAAAGGCTGATATAGATAGGTTTACGTATCACGTTATTATGTCAGCGTATGTGCGTCCAATTGCTAAGCACGATAAGTTGTTCTCGGATTTATCAAAAAGAGAAGAGATAAAAATACTCACAAAATATATAAACAAAAGAACTGCTGTAAATGGATGAAGACAAAGAGCATTTCGTACTTATGTACGCTAATGTATGGAAAGATTGACTCGTGAACAAGAAGCAGAGCGCGTGGAAAAATTGTTTGGGAGTTTGGGATCGGCAGGGATCGTATATTTTACCTGCTGCTCATCAGGTAAAGAAATATATTGTGAATACGGCTCAATAGCTAACGCAGGATTTGTATAAATGTTTTGCTGAAGATCCTGAACAAAGGAGGTTTAAGGGAGAATAACTTAGCAAAAAGAAAACAGCCACGATGACGCGGTTGATTAGACACACACAAATTAAACACAACAAATAAGAAATACAATATCTATTTTTATTTTACTGTGAGTCGGCACTGTGTGTATATGTGTGTCGGTTGGGGGTGTTTATATAGCATTACTTTTACTAGCCACAAAGTTGTGTAATAATAAGAAAGCACGAGTGATTTTTGGACCTATTAATTTATGGGGCACACTAAAAGAATGTACATTCCGTAATCTTCTTTTTTTTTTTATTTTTTTTTTTTTTTTTTTTTTTTTTTTTTTTTTTGTTCTCGAGGGGAAAGCTGTTTATGGCTCTACTTCCCGCCAGCCCCGGGGGAGGGGTGGGCGGGAAGCGTATGTCGGGGTCACTGGTCTTCCAGCCCAGCGCGCGGCGACGTCATGTCCGCGCAGGTGTTAGTGCCGGGCTGGGTCCCTAACAATATCCCTAAACCGGCATACCGACCAAAACCCCCCGGTGGCCATCTCCGCGCCGAGTGGGGCGACCACGGTACGTGAGCGAGAAGCGCCCACCGTAATGCCGCAGCCGCCCGGTGCGCCTCCGAGACGTAAACGTCCCGGCCGTCTCGGAGTTGTAGGGGGCGCAGTTGCACCCCCACTAGCTTAGTTCGGGCGCCCGGTTGTCGATGGGCGCCCGCGACGTACACAGGCCACAGTGCCGCCGCCCCTCTCGGGGTCACTTTCAGTGAGGACGCGCCGCCCCCGCAGCGCGCCCAGCAACCCCAAGGGCCCCTTTGAGTCGTCTTTTACGACAGGCAGGGGATACCGTGGTGGGATTCTAACGCCCCCTTGCCACAGGGCAGGGCGCCGGGTCTAATTATCTCTGTTGACCCGGCGCCTCCTTCACATTCCGTAATCTCTCATTTTGTATTCGCGTTATTCACAACGTCGGAAAACCTCTCAAAGAATTATGAAAAGTCACTTTTACGAATATAAAAGTACTTGATCATGAATACTCGTATGCAAGACGATAAGAGTATCTCAAAATTGTTGAAAATATTTACATCAGAAATTATACGATAATTGGATTAAAATTAATTTATTCAAATTTCCCCTTTGCCTGAAGCAAAACAGTCCACATGAAGTTAAATTCCCTCAACCGCATCCACGATCAAAGTATGAAAGAAGGGATAAACGCGAAACTCTGGCTACGATCGACTTTGTTGGAACCATAGGTGAACTTATCTCTCTGAGAAGTTACGAACACGAGATTCTGTTTTAATTAAGACCTTACGTACTTTCCTTTACTTAAGAATTTAGTATTGAAATTGGCATGTCTAATAAGTATTTATAAGATAACTTTGTGTTGGCACTCGCTTACTTTCCTCATTTTAATAGACTTACATCACGTTGAATGGAATTATATAATCTTTAATTATAAGACCTTAGCAAAGTCTCTAAGTGTTAGAGTAAAACATGCATTTAACTATAAAACATATTATTTATTATAACTACACCTAACCTAATTATTGATTTCGTGATGAAACCTGCACACCTAAAGAGTTTTGGAATTTCTTAGGTGTGTAGTCCGCCAACGCGCACTAGGCCAGCATGGTGGACTAAGGCCTAAACCCTCTCAGTTGTAGAGGAGGCCCGTGCCCAACAGTGGGAAGTATATCGGCTGATAAAGATCATTATGCATTTAACTATAAACAGGGAGTTTGACATCTGCGGTACTTCTATCTCAAAAAAACCTAGGCAGCGCTTTGCAGTCTTACCTTGACAGTCACAAGTCTGAAACCCGCATCTTTCCTACCATTCAATTGTTATTATGCATAACTATTTCTTGCCAGAACTGTGAAGTTCTGGCTCGATTTAACGACTATTATGTAAAATACCTTTGAGGTATACCTAAAGGTTTATTAATTAATAATATGTCGAAGAGTCGTCGCATCCCCACTGTGCGCCCAACGTAGGGTATAAAAACAACCGCCCGATCGAAGATTTTGGTCATTCCCGCTCGGAACGCCGGACTGAACGCAGCTCTGTCATAAGTTTGTTTCCGATTAAATTTGTAATTACCTCCAAAAGTTTGACTTTTTGATTTAAAATCAATAACGCCCAAGACTCTCCGTTATCAGAATTGGGATGGACCTCAACGACCCACGTGTTCAAAATGAAGAAGCTAGCGATGAAAAAAATGGATGCGTTTGTTGGAACGTCACTCTGGTGAGCAATTTTCATTTCATTACGACTCTGGTGCTGAGTGTTCTCTAATTTAAAAAATCTGTAGTCTGTAAAATTAAAGGAAAGCGTATTGATGAGACTGTGACTATGACCGGAATAGTGAAAAATAAAGTAACATGTTGAACAAACCTACTTTAAGATTATTTTGATAAAGGCTCAAAATGATTATCTGGATGGGGATGTGTTGGTAACCGGATAGAGGTTACGTGTTGAAGACCGGATAGAGGTCGATTGGTTTGATGTTTGTAACCGGATAGAGGTTACGTGATAAAGACCGGATAGAGGTTACGTGATGAAGACCGGATAGAGGTTACGTGATGAAGACCAGATAGAGGTTACGTGATGAAGACCGGATAGAGGTCAGACTATGAGCACTGTGATATTTTAATGAGTTTCCGATTATTCGAATGAGTATGGGTGTTGTTCAACATGTCAGCTTTGAGAGAAGGAGTTTGTTACGATTTTCATTAAAACCTGTTATGATTTTGATCAGAGTACCTTTTATTCCCACCCACTTGGGCCAGGAATGGCCGAACGACTAGAATGAGTACTGCTCGAGAATTTTCTTTCATTCCAGGCACTCCACACGAGGACGTGTGGTCATCAGGACGGCCGTGTCGAAGAGTCGTCGCATCCCCACTGTGCGCCCAACGTAGGGTATAAAAACAACCGCCCGATCGAAGATTTTGGTCATTCCCGCTCGGAACGCCGGACTGAACGCAGCTCTGTCATAAGTTTGTTTCCGATTAAATTTGTAATTACCTCCAAAAGTTTGACTTTTTGATTTAAAATCAATAACGCCCAAGACTCTCCGTTAAATATATTGTCACCAACCGTGGAGCCAAATATTATTACCTATATAACTAGTCGCAAAACAATACGTAAAACATCCCCGTATAAAACTGACATGGCATACGTTACCTGTTGTCAGTCTACAGTGACACAAAATGACTAAGCAACGAAGCCTTACACAATTCGACAGAGAAGTCTCATTATGCAATTAACGTTATCCCATTTTAATGAAAAATTTAATACGCTTAAGCGCAAACATTTTTATTAGTGATATCTCTATGAGTATCAAGTACATTGATACAGCGAGGGTAAAAATATTATTATTTGATGATAAATGCGGTCCGTTTGTCTGTTTCTAGATGGTGTTTGTGTGCAAGGGACTTATAGAGTTACTACCTGATGGGTCGTTAAAAAAAATCGAGCAGGTGTTTAATGAATTCCTATTAAGAAGCCAATCTGTGTAAAAAAAATACTTGCATTCTCAATTCAAATCTTTCGGGAAAAAAACTTTCAGGAATTCTCATAGTTATTACTCTCATTCTATGAGGAAAAAGTATTATCTTAGTTGAACCGCCCATTCATTCGTCACCCTACACATTTCAATTTAATAGCAAAAATTTAAATGTGGAGTGGTACTTACGTTAGAGAAAGGTACACATTATATCGATAATACCCAGAGAGATTGATGAGCTAAAAACAAAGGCTAAAAGCAAGATACAGGGAGATGACAGCACCTAGAGACTGCACGACGCCATCCATAAATATAATGGAAAGTAGTTGGCAATGGTTCGGTAACATTCCAGTTATATAACGGAATTTCTTCAATTTAATTTAGTGGTATAATGACATTTCATTGGTAATTTTGTATGTAATAATGGTGACATTTTATGATTTTTGAGTATTTTATAGAATATTATTATTTATTAGTATCTTCATACGAACTTTAAAAAAAACATTAAGTGCCAGAGCCATATAATACTTCTTTTTCGTGAAATTATGTAAAAAAATAAAAAATAAGAGATAGATTTTTAGGTCTATTTATTATAATTTTTCTTTATTAATAACAATTGACATCAATAATATTTTCATAGTTATTAGACCACTGCGCTATGATGTCATAATACATAGAAGGAATTCACGCATTGACGTAATAAAAGTACCAAAGAGAATTCATATCCTACCTCATGCATTTTTGAATAATGCAGAAGATGAAAAACTTGTTCTTTATTCCTCTTTTATCGGTCACTAATTGTCTGTACAAGTTATTAGCCTGAACCGTACTAAATTATCCTTTACGTTGAAGCATAGTTAGCATAATCCAGATTTGATTGGTTATTGAATTGAAAAATAAATCGTTTTTTTTGTTTAAATGGTATTCGCAGTCATATTTTATTTTTATTAAATTTGTTACAAATTATTAAGTCTATTAAATACGTTTTGTGCCATGGCATGGATCCATTGGTGGAACTTGTGTGAAGTGGATATTTCACCTAAGTCGATATGCTATGTATAAGTACTTTCGGACTACGGCTAACACTTATATAAACATCAGCCCATATACATCCCACTGCTGGGCACGGGCCTCCTTTACCATTGAGAGGGTTTAGGCCTTAATTACATAGTATATATTCATGGCAGTATAAATAAAAAAATAGTGTAGTTGATAAAAGTAAAGAAGATTTCCCCACAAACTTCTAAAATACATGGTCTATGTAAATATCTATGTATATTAAATCCTTTTACGACCCTTTTGTTAAGCCGAGGCACAAAGCGACTAATTATAAAACTGAAATCATGTACCTACGTGTCCCGAGAACATGTTGAGCACTGAAATTAAAAGGGAAGATTATCTTAATGTAACCAACTACAACGAAATTACGCAAGAAGTATTATATAAGCAGGACGTTATGGCTTAGAGAAAATCATCTCATTCGTAAAATTTATTACGCGCAATATACAAATTATAACACACTGCTTCTGGTCATCATTCTGTAATAATAAAGAAAGAAAAATAATTTGCTTTGCAACATCATCACATATTTCTCTTTCTCTCTCTCTTTGTTTGCAAAGATACAGAAATAAATGTATTTTATTATTCATTTATTTCTCTTTATAGAGCCGCTGATATCTGTAGCTGCTGTTTTTCTTAATTTTATTTTCAATGCAATCAAATGACAGCACTTATGCCAATGGCACATCATCAAAAATTCATGCGACTTCGAGCAGGTCTATATAGGTACATATACAAAAAAAAATGCGTTAAAAATGAAGTCGCTGGTTTTGACAAATTAAACTTTACGCAAATTATAATTAATACTCCGTTTAATTAATAACTTCAAAGTAATTAACTTTCAATTTCCGTCAAACTCATGGTAATGAAAGCTGTGGTATGGCGGTTTTGGCCACATTAACACGAATTAGGGCAATATAAATAGCTTTTGTTTAGTAATAGATAGATTTAGCCTAAAAAAACTTAATAATTTTACGACAGTCGACGTAAAAAAATTTACAGAGCTCCCAATATTGTTACTGAAATTTGTTTAAACACATTGATTGAAGTTATCTGCATTTTTTTTTTTTTTAATATTTTAAATGGAATAGGCGTTTGTCTTCTCTCTATCTATGTCTTATCTCACCTGATGGAAAGTGTAGATGACCATTATTTTAAAACTAGTAATCATCACCATCATCATCATCAGCTTAAATATGTCCCACTGCTGGGCACGGGCCTCCTCTACAACTGAGAGGGTTTAGGCCTTAGTCTACCACGCTGGCCTAGTGCGGGTTGGCGGACTACTCACCTAAGAAATTCCTAAGAAGTTTTATCACAATGTTTTCCTTCACCGTTAAAGCAAGTGATAATTCATTGTGAATACACACATAACTTCGAAAAGTCAGAGGTGTGTTTGAACCTGCGACCGCTGAAATTCTCGACCGCGCGCCTAAACCTCGAGGCCATCAAAAACTAGTAATGAATGTACCTAAAGTTGACGTATCAACATAACAAATAGAACAGAAAGTATGTACATATTTATAGACACGCAGCGGACACAGAACAAAATTACAAATGCAATCGATCGTTCTCTCATATCGGAAACCTATGTCCTCTGGGAAATGAGTTTCACGCCGCAATAGCCTGTTTCCTCCACTAATGGCATCCGACACTTGCTCTTTCATCATGCAATGTTCACATTTTCTAAGTTAATTTTATGCGAAACCCGCCACGTCTCTGCACTTTCCATTATGTCACAAATTATTTTTAGAGTGGTGTCAAATTGTTTTCTTAGTGGCTTAAGTACATTGATATAAAAACCACATGCACAGTTCCATACTATATTACACATAAAGCGTAGTCGATAAACATAAATGTTTGAATAAAAATCCGAACTTACTCGTAGCCAATATGGTTGTAATATGACGTTTTTATTGTCAATTCGGCGACACGAGTTACTCGTACTCGTACATACGTCACACTAAAATAATTTTGAAATTGTGGACTCTCCTCTTGTGAGTGTTTGTGTGTGGAGTTTTATATATTTATGCTTAAAAAATTAAGAACTTTATTTATACACATATGTCAGTGGCGGTACTTCCATAGAAGCCCAAAAGCGTCACACGTTAATTGTGTACTGTCTAGTTTATAATTGTTTATTGTGGGGTCAGGATATTCTCATTTAAATGTCAAATTAATTTTGTTAAATAAAGATTTAAAGCTTAAAGATTATTATTCTGCGTTTTAAAAGACAAACTGGGCTTTTGGACTTCTATGGAAGTACCGCCACTGATATATGTATGTATGTCTGCAATTTTGTGGTAAACGGAATGTAACAAATGCCCGTATTAAAAATAAGCGGAACCAGCTAATATTACTAAGTATAAAATATTATCAGGTATTCAAATGAAAATAATGTAGCAGCAAAATATTAATAAAAGTGGTGAAATAAGATTTCTAAGAAGCAAATTACATTACTTCATAATGGCGACGTGGTTCCAGATAAAATTACTGTCGCCGATTACTCGAGAAGATTTTCTCTATTATTGAAATGAAATGATTATATATTATGTAGACAATAATACAGCACTTATCTATATAAATAAAATGTATATAAAATAAAAATCAAAGCTAATTTAAATTTACTAGTACCTGTAGTAAACTATTCTGTCTTCTATTATCAACGTCTTCAGCAAAATTATTTGTAATAGACAATAATTATACATACATATATTAAATAGACCAATGTTTAATTTAAACAACAATATATGAAATAATTGAATTTATGAATAGTTAAAATAAGGGCCACAGAATATTAATTAAGAATAAAGTTAGTAGAAGCATCGTGCCGTCATAAATATGTCGACTAGTGAGGGATAATTTTAGGCGTTTCTTGTTATTGTTGCACACTGTTCTTACTATCATTTGCCGCTGTGATTACTTTGTCGTGGTTTATAAAAAAAACGTATTATAATTAGGTGACTAAATTATTGTACTCTAGATACGCCTTTTCATAAAGTCTAAAAATATTTAGATATAAGTAAAACAAATATTCTACAAATCGAATCATTTTCTGCCTCGTGGTCTCGCGGTACAAGTATGTGCCGTGCGATCTAGAGGTCCTGGGTTCGATTCCCGGGTCGGGCAAAGTGTTATTGGGTTTTTCCATTAGGAAATTCTCAGTAACAGCACGGAGTCTGGAAATGTGCCCGAAAAACGGCAATAGGCTCGCCCCCTATTACGTGGGACTAATACATACTTGGCGAAATGTGGGTGCAGAAATGCATCTCTGCCTACCTCTTCGGGGAATACAGGCGTGAGTTTATGGATGGATGGAATCATTTTCATTAACGTCATTTACAAACACTTATATTTGGAATGGTAACTAGTAATAAAAATAAATTGTTAATATTTTTGGAATACTAAAATATCCACTTTGCATTTTACCTAAAAGCGTTATAAAATATTCGACAAATCCAGCGATTAACAAGATCCCATCCCGATGACCCTTCGGACAGATTCAATATTCAATAAATAACCAAATTAAAGTTGGAATATTGAATAGCATCCCGAATCCCAAGGCAACAACTCCGAATGTTCTGAAGAGTATTTGAGACAACCCGAAATATCAATAGAGAGACGGTTTATTTTTAGTATTGATATTTTTTGCTATTTGCAATTCCATTTACTCGTGTTTATCCGATATGACATTAAGAGGCTTAAACTAAATCCCCTGTGAGATATAATAGTGTATGAAAGTAGTGGACTAAGTTATAAATTTACTTTATTTTTTATTTTTCATAGAATCACAAAGGTCAATGAAAACATTATTCATATCGTCGTATAATCCTTCATTAATAAAAGCGTGCCTGAACTAAAACGAATTTTGCTACTTCTAAAGCATAAAATATTATATGTAAAGTTATCTGAGATTTAAGAATATAGATACGGAAACATGCTTGCATGAGGACTAGTATGCCATTTTTCACCGAATAAAAAGAACAACATTACCGATTTTTCCCGAATAAAACATTTTATACATTCCAGCGTCACTCTTAAGACTAATGGAGCTGTCACCGAGTACTTTCTACTCGATACAAAATATAAATAAAAACAACACCTCGTTTCTGTAAATATTTATAGCTTCGGTGTTCACATAAAGAATATTCGTGTTCAAAGTCGCGGCCTCGCGTTCGGAAAAATAGTCTCAGTTAGCCAGTCAGTTAGTTAGTTAATGCGAGCCAGAGTCAAGGGCTTGTTTCTGCCGCTCAAAATAATGCTTGCGGCCGTTTAAAACATTAGGTGACGAATACACAATAATTAGCGGCCAACGCGACGCGTGGGCGCGCTTACATTTGTTTGCTCTAGAATATCTCTCAATACTGACGGTATAAATTTTGATTGATCATTTCATATTCATTATTATCTTAATATTTATGTATACTGTATAAAATTCTTATGTTGGAGGGTTGTTTCAAGATATTTTTTACATATCTACAAAGATGCTTTTTTAAATAAATTAGTTAGGCTGGCCTTAATGATCTAAAATATCTTTACTATCACAATGTTACAAGGAAAACATATTATTTGTCTTGAGACGATGGAATTGTACCGTAATATGTATCCTCACGCATTTCTTTTGTCAAATGCAATTTTGTTTAATCATTACGCTAAATCTAAATGCTCGTTGACGGGAAATATGTATGAGCTTTAGTTTTTTTAACTGAACTGAATATAAATAACCTAGATTTCTCAACACCAACCTATGTGTGTAAATGATTACACACAGATTTGTTTACAAGCATTCTATCACTTGGCTACGACCCTTCACAGGAGATACTTAAACGCCAAACTTATTTTTTAATTTGTTTTGTTTTCCTAATTTCTTTCTCTATATTTCTGTTTCTGATCGAAATTAGTATTTCGTCTGGAACATAATCCCTCGACTTTAACTTCTTCCGCTTCGTTTAAAATTATACTAGTATAAGTATCATCTGATGATGTAGTATGATGATGATGGGCTGATGCCCATACACGTCCCACTGCTGGGCACGAGCCTCCTCTACAACTGAGAGGGCTTAGGGATTAGTCCATCACGCTGGCCTAATGCGGGTTGGCGGACTACACACCTAAGAAATTCCTAAGAACTTTTAGGTGTGCAGGTTTAAGTATACTGAGAATCAAATTCTAAGTTCTTCTGTTTCAGTAATTCAATAATTTCCTACGTTCACGACAATAATGTAATATCGATAACGCTATCTTCTAAAATTGCAAAGAGTTAAGTCCATAGAGCAAGATATCACGTCAAAGTGCTCCAATACCGAAATGGCTGGTCGGTACGTCCCTGTTGGAATGCTACGCCGCTCACTTCACAGGACATTATTGAATTGAACTCATTTTGTGCACGACGGCATTTTATTTCATTGGACAAATAGACTTAAAGTAAAATAAGCACGTTGTCTACCTCATATAATGTCATATAGTTCTACTTGCAAAAGGATAAATAAAATGAAATGTCATGAAATGAATGTCGAAATGTGATCATCAATATATTTAGAATTATTTTTTAAAAGACAATTTATAAACTAAAAGTAGCCTAAGTTAATAAAATTGTAAAAAACGTTATTTTGGTATATGTACCGTGTATACATCCATATGCATTTATTAAAAAGCGGTTATTTCAATATTACAAACAGACACTCCAATTTTATTTATTTGTATTGTATAGAGTATAGATAGATTTTTTTCGCTTCTATTTTCATTCCGTGAATTATATTTTTTGCCGTGTTGATTCACCTCTAGATTTTGACCTGTTAGAATTAATACTATATTAATAAATTTATGGCATAGTTATCATCATGATTAGCTACAAGAGCTATACTAAAAATCCTGTTACAGCTAAAGTAAAACAAAACAATAATAAAATTGTGAAACCTAAAAAAAACATTAAATTTTTGGAACAACAAAAGAAGCAATTTATAAAATTAAATATAATGATGTCACAATCTGTTAATAAATTCCTATTTGTCGAAGCAAATGCTTTCTTCGTAGTGTATTGTATGTAAGCGGCCTTCGAACGTGCCATGATATTGTTACTAAATGTGATACTGTTCTCAAATTTATGCAACCATTATTGAATGATGGATGGAGTGCCCTCGAGGAGGTTGCGAGCTGATCGTATTATACCCCGCATAATGCTACATACATGACCTGGCTATTATTGTTAACATACAAGAACAAGCATTAATCAGGCCTTACCTATTTGCCAAGATAAAATTTCTGATTAAAGATTTTTGGAAAGCTGTAATTGGATGAATAGAGTGGTGTCAGATGTCGTCATTATCTTTGTGACTTTTTAGAGTTCTTAAAAATCAATGTAAAATAACAAATGAGTTAATTTGTACAGCTTTTCAATATATTTTTTTATTAAATTTTGTTAAAAGACCGAGTTTGTTAGAATATAAATATTTTCATTTTAATATAGATTATTTTTATTGAAAAATTAACATTGAGATAATCTGCAACATCTTTTTAAAACTTATGAGTAGTTTAACCGACACACAAGATTATTAATAATTTTCCTATGTCAATCTCCACGGTTCCGTGCATATAGTTTACCAATATTCACAAAAGCTGATTAGACCTACTTTCTAGTCACTACGTCAGTATTATCATCAGCTCATATAAGTCCCATTGCTGGGCACGGGCCTCCTCTTTACAGCTGAGAGGGTCCTTAGTCCATTTGTATTGATAATGTGAATTTTTAGCATATCTTTTACAGATCTACTCGAAACATTACAATTTCCATTTTGCTAATGAGAATACAGTGATTTGATGACGCGGACGTTCCATTGTGGAAGAGCGGGCTCTTGACATTTTAATTCACTTCCGAATACCGGGGTACGGGTGCGCCACTCGTTATCCCTATTAAACGAGTATCACAAGTAGTTTCTGATTGAAAAACTATATGCGAATGTTAAAAAATACATTTTAATTGTACAAACTTCATGTAAATAAGTTTGTTGAAACTGAATTTTTAATGGATGTTTTGATTGACTTTTGTTATTTAAACGCTTATTTTTACTGCCCAAATAGCGTTTTTTTTTGTTGAATAATACTTTCATATACAACTACTAAGTACTAAGATATGAAATAACTGGCTGTGTTATAGCCTCACGGCGTAAGCGTGTGCCGTGTGATCTAGAGGTCCTGGATTCAATTCCCGTGTCGGGAAGAGTTATTGAGTTTCTAATGGGAAAACGGCAATAAGCTCGCTTCCTACCACATAGGTATAAAAAGAAACATAGATGATGTTTGAAATGCAGATACAGAATTGCACCGCGGCCTCCCACTTCAGGCATGAGTGCGTATTATGTATGTACATATACATACATATATAAAGTACCAAATAAAATTAAAAAGGATTTAAGAAAACGAATTAACTGGGAATGTTTCAAAAGCTATTATATATAGGTATATGTTTATTATATTATAATCTCTTTTTCACTCTTAATAAGACGATATTGTATGCGGATTGCTGAATCTAATATAACCAAAAAGAATATTCGTTTCATTTAGTGTTTCATAAACATTCACTACCTGCAAAACCTTATTGTTTTGTAAGAAGCGTTGATCGCTAGCATTAGGCACCTGATTTTTATTAAAGTTACAAAGCTTGTATTTTCCTATCCTTTTATGAATATTTTTTTGAATAAAGATGACATATTTTCATGTAAAGCTTTCAAATGTTTTATGAATCGTAAAAGTATTTTACTTCAGAATGCCTCATGCTGTGTGAGAGAGACAAAAGTTATCATTGTTATCTGAAAACCTTCTCGTCGTAATTACTAGATATGCCATTTTTTTTACTTTGGTTTTGGTTGTTGTTAGATCCTCTAGGTTTTTAATATACATTTCTAATACTTACAATTATATTCAATTTAGCGTTTTCTTCAGATAATAAACATCACCAGCAAAATTAAAGTAATAATAGACTCGAATTTAGAATCCAATTTCAAATACCTTTGTAGCCAATTCACTAATAAGTAGCGCTATGTAGGTGTCGTGACCTACAACGGTTCCCGTCGAAAATGGTTGACCTCAATCGACACTCAGCCCTGTACCCTGCACATGAACACAAACTAATTTAACATTCGCCAACACACTAGTAACAAGAATGTGATTTATCAATTTCAAACATATTTCTACCTTTTATTTATTTTAATGTATTTTTTACATTTTTAAATATAAAGTTTTATAAAAAAATACATTTAAAAATATAAAAATAAAATATTTATACCCGCAGATGGCGGGGTCTACGACTCAAGCCACCGGTTGTTAGGATCCAAGAGTTAGAAACCGCCTCACGATACGTGCCGTGTCTAATAACACGGCTTTTTGTATCTGGGTTTTGACCCAACAACCGATTGAGAGCCCCGAATATGTCAAATATATTATTAACGTATCTACCTAGATAAAGATCATAACAGAGGCAATAGATAATGTGTATGTATTTATTTATTTATTTACATTACAAAATAAATACATGGAGAAACTAAACAAAATATAAAGTACGAGTGACGGTCTTACTGCCCCAGGCAAGTTCGGACAGACAACCTTTGGAATTTGGATGGATAATAGAAAAGGAAAAATAAAGAGGCTAGGATAAATTGTATAGAAAAGAGAAAAAAATATTTTCGAGTATGTATCTACATATAAGCTGTGTTAAAAAGGTACAGTACAGTAGACTCTACAACTCTACTGTACTCTACGTTATAGAGGCGGCCCGTGGCCAGCAGTGGGGCTTATATGGGCAGATGATGATGATGATGACAGTAGACTACTTCAGTAGCTTGCAAGTATTTATATCGCGTTTCGGAGCCTTTATTTATTCTATTATCAACATCATCATCATCATCATCATCATCATCATCAGCCCATATACGTCCCACTGCTGGGCACGGGCCTCCTCTACAACTGAGAGGGTTTAGGCCTTAGTCCACCACGCTGGCCTAGTGCGGGTTGGCGGACTACACACCTAAGAAATTCCTACGACCTTTTAGGTGTGCAGGTTTCATCACGATGTTTTCCTTCACCGTTAAAGCAAGTGATTATTCTTTGTGAATACACACATAACTTCGAAAAGCCAGAGGTGTGTGCCTGGGGTTTGAACCTGCGACCGTCGAAATTCTCGACCGCGCGCCTAAACCTCGAGGCCATCACTGCTTATCAACAAGCCGCCTTAATTGTATCCGTTGACGAGGGCAGCTGCCCTGCAGTCGACACATCATTTACTCCAACATTTACTTACCATCAGGTATTATTATGAATAGTGCACCGTCTTACATATTATTAAAATCATCGTTATCCTTGTTGACAATTAAAGGTTTTTAAGGATGATTCCTTCATTGTCTTAATATTGATTGACTACTAAAACACACACTGTATTTAAATTTTTAATGATGTTTCTCTTCAATGTCAAATTGTTTGACTAAGACACAAAGCTAGGAAAATTCGCAGCATCTGCTTTTGACTTGCAGCCGAGAAAACCGGCTTTGTAGCTCAACCTTATATTTGGCCATGATTTTTATGTAATTTATTTATTTATTTTATTTGGGAAATATAAAAAAGTAATGAAATAAAATGAAAATAATATAAGAATAACAGTTATGAGGCTGGTTACTTTCACTTCCATAATGAATCAGAGAAAATTTTACAACGTATTGTATGTGCTTCCTTTTTTTATCGGAAACCAATATACCCTGACAAAAAAGAAGCAATGTGAAAAAGCGATCATGCGATGCGAACGGATATTGACCTCTATAGAACTGGGAACAGTAACTTGCAGTACAAATATGCGAAACCAGCGGTGCATTGTATGGGCGGGCATTTTTAAACTGTTCTCAAACCTTTTCACGTAGAAAAAAATCGGTACGCGCATTTAAATTTCTATTTTAACCTTACCAGCAATACCGATTTTATGCACTACGAGTAATATCGTCCACTGGAACTTGACCTACCTTTTTGTATTTTCTCAAACGTCACGCATGACGTAAACGTTTAATCGAGGTCGTAAATATTGAGTTTTATCCGCGACATTCATCCCAATTGGCCGTCCTGTACTGTCATTTATAACGTGAAATCACCAAGGCCGATTACAAATTTCACGCGAACGATTATACATCAAACTTTCAGCTGCATTAAACTGTAAGTTGTTGCAATGTATCATGTGATTAAATAATCTGCAATATATTTTGTTAATGGTCATATCATTCGTTCGTGTTAACATGTGTCTTCATAATTATGCGGCATCAAAATTTTCATTTAGATTAAGCAAGTAAAAGCTATTTTAGTTACTTAATTATTTAATTTAACTCATAAGTAACTCAAAAAATCCATATGGCTTTAACAACAAAAATATGAATTTAACATGATAAGATCGCCTCGAGTGATAAGAATATAGTAATATTTTTTTTTACATATTGGTGTCAATGTGTACATCACAGAATATTCAACATTTAAATAAAATCCACCACATAGTTTTACAATCGATGTGTTAGTAACGATAGCTCAAAAAAGTATTCTCGGTGTGCCATGTAATGGAATACTTCAAAACCGGGTTAAAAGGATTTCGCAATGCAAGCAACGCTCTGTTGATGCACCGGTATTCCAGGTGTGAGGGCGATCGTGTCCATTTACCAAAACTATGGAACTACCGCCGATATTTCCCCCGCACGTATTTTATAAAACGCACAGGCATTTCATCTCACGTTTCTGTTCTCTCGATTACCACTAACATGGCAAACTTTTTATTAAAACTGGAACACTGGAATCGTATTGTGAAATACAACACAAAACTGGACAACAGTCGACCTTTCGACAGATATTTTTTTTTTTGTGCTGTTAGCTCAATATTGCTGCACTAAATTGACTTAAACGAAGTAAGAGAAAGGTTTGCTACGAACAAACAAGATTTCACTCGCTTTTGTTTTCTCGGAATGTTCACCAAGCACCAAGCATTTCCGGGAATAGCTTAATGAATTTGCTATATTATTAATATTGTTTATAATTAGCAGAAATACTGGTGTGTTCTGCAAATATCCTGGAACTTTTCACAGAAATAATTAAAAAAAAAATCTACGTCGACGCTATGAAAGAATTTTTCACCTTAGTTAATAATTGAATTAGTAGAAACAATTTAAATAATTCTATGGTCGTTTGTCAGGGAAGTTTCTGAACTTCGTGTTTCTACTGAGAATTTCCTAAGGGAAGAACCCTTTAAAACTTCGCCCGTATAAGAAAAAATGGAAATACGTACTAACCCTCTATCTATACATCTTAAGATTATTATATCTGTTCCAATTAAAACTGTTATTTGCAATGAAATAAGAAACGCAGCCATTACTTAAATTGCCGGCATAAAGGGCACAAAATAACAATAATAAAGTTTGTCGACATTTTCCTTGAAACCTTATAAAGTTCTTAATGAACGAATAAAATGAGGGTTGAATGTTGAAACTCCGGACCGAGTTACACAAGTAAATATTCAAAAACCTTAATATATTTATATCGTATCGTTATACCGCATCTACTTTTTCATTTCTGCATACCCCGAGGTTGACTCTAGGAGAATGCCTTAGGCATTACGAGTAAGTCCTCCTTTATACATATATAGCTGTATAGAAAACATAAAATATATATTTACCGCAAAAAAAATTACAGTTCTCAATAAAAACGATTGTGTTATAGACCACACGACTAAATTAAAACTTCTTTAGCTCCATCTATATGTATGTATGCTTGTATATTCACAATGAATTTTCACGTACTTTAACGGTGAAGGAAAACATCGTGATTGAAACCTGCACACCTAAAAGTTCTTACGAATTTCTTAGGCGTGTAGTGGCACATGCAAGTGTGCCGCGTTCCGGGATCAGCCAGTGTATATCCGGTTTTCGGGGGGGCTTCAATCATGGTGAAAGGATGACCGTGCCGGTTTGTCGCGGTCGGCCCTTTGATCAACATGGCATTAGTCCCCCAAACTTCTTCACAAGAAAGGTGAAGAGGTATTCGGCCGGCATGATTGTGTCGACCAACGGGAGATCATCATCTCTCGCTGGTCGGCACTTTTTCTGGACTCCATTACGCTTACCATCAGGTGCAATGGGGTCATTTTGCCGTGCCAGTATATATAAAAAAAAAAAAAAAAGTCCGCCAACCCGCGCTAGGGCAGCGTGGTGAACTAAGGCCTAAACCCTCTCAGTTATAGGAGGCTCGTGCCAGCTGTGGGACTTATCTGGGCTGATGATAATGTATATAAGAGAAAGAGAGAAAGAAAATGTGTGCTCGCATCTCTCTCTTTTGCCCCTACTGTAATATGAAAAGCGTAACTCTCCTTCTCCATCTATCTTCACTCGTCAAATTTGAATAGTAAAATTTGAGTGTGCTAAGGAGTGGAACGTAGATTTGCTAAAATAAAAAGAATTCGACTCAACAACAATGAAACACTATTAGTCAAATTTCATACGGCTTAAGGCAAAACAAAAGGCATCTATACAATTGTACGAACTTAATTCTTGGAAAAGCGCTTCAGATGTATTCGCACCGCAATCTATGTAAAGGAAGTTCACAACTTGGTACATGCAAAGCAAAGTAGCTTGAATACTATGAATTTCCATGTTGATAGAGGTATATGCATCTACCACAGAACCGCAATTATCGACAGTTACTAATGTCTCGCTTTGAGAAATTCGAAACTACTTCAATAGAGCGATCAAATTGCAATAGTCGCCATTGTTCACTGAAATTGCACTATACTATACTATATCTGCCATAAAATGAATGCAAATATAATTATTGGACATAGTCAGATTTTGCCCACAGCTTCACGATTGGTAAAAAAGATTTCGAAGGTCTGGATTATCTCTATAAATAAAAATGACCAAAACCATTTTTATATCTATCCAGATAGACAAATATATTGGTTGGGGTTTAAGACTTTGGTACTTAGAAGAATTATAAGAGTGACACCGTTGAATGTAAAACAAGTAGGTGGATCTTTAAGCTTTAGCTGAAAGTACAATAGTCCTTATTGTAATTAGGTCTTACTTTACAGAAACGAACGATACGGCAGTAGTTTTATCTATCTTCTAATATAAACATACTTTACGAAAACATTTTGAAAATGACGCCTTAGCATTTAAATAAGGATTAAAAGTTACAGTCCAATATGAGACTGCCTCGTGGTCTCGCGGTACAAGTATGTGCCGTGCGATCTAGAGGTCCTGGGTTCGATTCCCGGGTCGGGCAAAGTGTTATTGGGTTTTTCCATTAGGAAATTCTCAGTAACAGCACGGAGTCTGGAAGTGTGCCCGAAAAGAGGCAATACGCTCGCCCCCTATTACGTGGGACTGATACATACCTGGCGAAATGTGGGTGCAGAAAAGCACCTCTGCCTACCCCTTCGGGGAATACAGGCGTGAGTTTATGTATGTATGTAGGAATATGAGAATGATACCAAGATTTTCCCACTAGGCTTCACTAATGGCAGTGTGATCCCAGAAATAGAGCTCATTATTTAAATTTAGATTAATGCTTCACATTTTAAGCAGTTTCTAATATCCCATGACACTAAAATTAAGAGACGTTCTCGCGTGTCGCAAGTCTTAATAATCTCACTGGCCATTGTCAGAATATATAGTAATTCACGATAACCTTTATTTGTGAACTAAAATATTATGAGGAAACTGAAAGCGCTGTAATAGGAATTTCTAAATTTTGTGAAATTCATGCTTCTCACGTACCAGTTTGGTGAACTAAAGGATAACCTCTTACAATTGTAGACAAAGGTTGTGCCTAATAGTGGTTAAGTATGGGTAATGTCAGATAGAAAAATATTGATCTTAATTCAAATTAAAATTCAACTTATAATTAAAGCCAATATTGTTGGGGTTATTGTTGATACGAAAGCGGAATATACATTCCGCTATATAATCGATGCCTATAGACAGATATTTTAACCTATGCTCAACGCATACGTTAAGAGCTAAAAAGCAATTACTATTATATTATATACATATTCACAATAATGTCAGGCGAAAAATGAACATAAATTGATTTCAATCCTCAGTTGAGAGTGCTATATTATCAAATACCTTGGAGAACCATTTCGATATTTCTATTCATTGCAGAAATACTCCTATATCGTCAATAATGGCATTTCATAATGCGGAACTGGTAAGAAGGAAATCTTTTATAGTTGGAACTCAAAGAGAAATTCTTTAGGCATTAGAGCTTTTAAGTGGTGCTTTATACGAGTAGTATGGAGTAGGTATGTGGCAAACATATTTTTTGAATGAACTATGAAATACAATTTGTTACTAGAATCCGAAGAATGTAAGTATACATATTGCTTGGTTGAATATGTATCGATGTAGTCGATTGCTATTTGAGTGCTTATTGGATTTTTTTTATTAATCAGTAAACAAAAATATATACCTAATGCGTAAATAAATCTACTTTAACAAAATTATGTATAATGTACAAAAATCTCAGTTAATAGTAGGTATACTTAAGATATGGGTTCTGCATCGTGTGTTTAGACACTGAAATTTATACGGAGACGGAAACAGCTCCCGGAAGCCCACTCGTCACTCGTAGGCTCCTACAAATAAGGGCTGAGAATTGGCAAGACTCAAATTAATTTGTGCAAGCACATTTCCAGCGTAACAATTTGTGCCATCGTTTCTGTAACAGTGAAGTTAACTTTAAAACTATGCAATGTTTCAGTTAGTTACATTTAACGCGAATGTCTGACATTAGCTCGTCAGACCAGCATAAGATTTTAGCCGTTTCTTACCGGTCAACACTCTATTTGGACGGAACTGCAGTTACCATCAGGTGTGGTGTTATGGCTGAAAATTTGCTTAATATATTTGAGCGTGGTGGACTAAGGCCTAAACCCTCTCAGTTGTAGAGGAGGCCCGTGCCCAGCAGTGGGACGTATTTGGGCTGATGATGATGATGATGATGATATTTGAAAATGACAAGTGTTGGAGTGGAGACCATGCTTAGGTAGACGTAGTGTAGGACGTCCTGCAACACGATGGTCCGACGACTTAAAAAAGGCGGCCAGTAGCGGATGGATGAGGACTGCTCAAAACCGGGATGGTTGGCGCCTACTTCTATTTTTTTTTATTCTTCACTGAATATTATTATTTGTATCGGCCACATTGGGAAAGTCTTAATTATAACATAAATATTTTAATAAATAAATCGAATCCTGCTATCGCGAATTTTCACCAGTTCCGTAGACACTAGGCAAGAAGCCAATTCGCATACATTGAACTCAGTGCGGCATACAATCATAATTATTTACGTAAACGCTTTTAAAACGAACCACTAAGTGCCTCGTAACGTTATTTCTCATTCTTTTATCAAAATAATCATGTGGTGACTTCGATGTAGGCTATTTAGTTAAAAGTAATTTTCCATCACGCAGTTGCTGCTATGCAACAGTGTAAAATTGTGAAAATTCTCAATTTTTTTTAATATCTTATGTTGCAATAAAATTTAATGCGCCATGGCATAAATTAGTAACGAACCATTAAGCGAATATAGATAGCGTAATATCTCAGAAGATATATTTTAAAAAGCGTATATGCGTTTTCTTCGCAAATGAATTAATGTATGGAAACTATTAATCAGCTTTAGGCTATTGTGATTGGCTAGAATTTAAAAACTCGTAATAATAAACATGACCTCTTACTTTACGTCCATTTTCTTTACATTGCCCGTACTCACGCCCCACCTGGAAGGCAGAGGTTTATTTTTATTTTCTAAAATCACTTTTCATCAGCTATATTTTTCACTTAATCATTCAAATATTAGAAATTATTGAGCAGTTTATCTTATGAAAAATATGAAGTATTTGCAGTACTAATTGGCCATAAATTTTCGTGAAGCCGTTGTGTCTTTCTTAATAAAAGTCGCAAAAGCGACACACAAATAAAATGTGGCATTGTATTTAATTAGCTGGGCTCCACTTCGACGCCATTTCACTTCACGATACATTATCATAGTTTTCATTAATATATACGCACTTATTAAAATGCTTACGTGTAAAATAAAATGTGATGTCATTAATAATGGCCATAGGGGTCCTGCGGCAATGGAAAAACGTTCTCCTATCAGTACAAATAAAGATGTTAATGAATTCGTGTAAAATTGCGGCGTTGTAGAAATTTTGAGTAGTACTCATGGTGCTTAGAGCTCCTCCCAGAGCTATTGTGGCAACACTTGACCCGCTTGTCTCAGCGCCCCTAGTTTACACTTCAGTTAACCTATATTGTGGCAGCATTTATCTCGGTGCTCTTATACTGCGGTAAGATATTGTAAGCTAGTCTTTTATAAGGTATTCCTTTGAATGATAAGTCACATTAGGTAAATAAAATGAAACGTATTCATAACAAAGTTGACATGCAATTTACAAGTTTAAATGTAGTTTAAAGAAAAAGTAAGTTATGTTTTTTTTCTATATTAGGTACTTAAAAGGACCGCGTCAAAGCATTTTCGAAATAATAAATTGGAACCCTTCTTCAAATCTATCTTGATCTTTTGACAGTTGGTCTGATGTTTTGATTGCCTCAATCTTATTTTATCTTTTAAGGTTTTAACAATTCTATTTTCACATTTTTATTACTAAAAAATCCACACAAATGCAGCTGAAAAATCACTGACGGTCCCAAGTGAATTTAATTTACCTTTTGTGACATTTGTATTAAATTTAATATAGTGAAAGCCTACAAAAACCTTCGTGTCGTCGCGAAAGTCTAGAAGCGTTTAAGTGTACTTTGGGGATTTAAGCAGTGACAACACTCGTTTTCGATCAAATTTCCAATTTCATGAGTAATTTATATAAATCCGGAGCACGCTCAAATCTGAAGCCACCATTGTTACACTCTTGTTTCTTTGGAATACTGACAATAGATACTTTTATTCTTAATTGTGTGTGTCCTGTGTAATTATTATAGTCATGGGCAAAAGTCATATTTTTAAGAATAAAAATATGGCTTCTCAAACTACCATTCTCAACTTACTTACCTGTTAGCACTTGAATTTTTAACACAATTTGTTTATTGTTACGTGCTGAATAGATTTGAATTAAATTAAGTATAATATCAATAAAACCAAAAGTAAGATTCCACTAAAATAATTCCATTGTATAAAATAAATTTCTGCAGAATATTAAACCATTTTTTTTGTTTTGTATAGGTTGAAGACTCGGTCCGGGCTGACATTACGTGAAGAATTTTCCCCTTACTACTAGCCATGGCTCAATACCCTTCCTGCGAAACATTCCTTAGTCGTTCTTCCACGTGTGTAGTCTACGGAAAATAACATCTATATTAAAACATTCCACTACCTTGATCGTCTTAATTGTCCGCGAAGTTTCAATTATTTTGTTTTTGGAAGCAATTTTACCCTAAATTGTTAATATTGTTGGGTAGCGGTAGTGAGCTCGAGTGACGCGCGACAACCTCTTCGGAGGGCGCGAGGGGGCTGCGCGATGCGGTCTCGCCAGGGATGTACGTAATATATCCTGCGGATGAAGTAGTTTCCCTGACATACAGCTCGCACTCGCTGCCCCGGCCACGGCAGCGGCCTACGCTCGACATTCTCACCAGGCCGCTGCTGCCCGCGCCGACCAGCGCACATCCCCCGCCCTTAGCCCCCACCCTCGTTTGCGGCAACTCTCCCAAAACGGCGCCCCCGGAGCCTGCGGAGCGCGCGCCGGCCTCGCCGACGCCGTCGCTCGACCGTTCGGCCAAGGTGCGCGAGCGCCCTAAGAACAAATTGTTTAAAAAATTAGGCCGCCACGAGAACAATGAATTCGGCAAAATTGTTAGAACTCCCGCCCCGGATGAATTCGAGTTACCTGCTCCCCTTCCCACTCCGGCGTTTTCGCGGAAGAACATATTCGATCGAGACTTCGACGCTTTGTTCGAAGTGGCAAGCACGCCTGAGTTCGGAGCGAACATTCGTGTGACAACCCCAGAACCGGATCGTCGCTCCGATGTATCAGCCGTGCACTTCCCTTCTCCCGCGGAATCAGCAGTTAGTCTCCCACCGCGACCCAACTGTGAGCCCACACCCTCGCCTGCGACCTCTGCCCGTACCTCTACACCATCGACTCCAACGCCTCAACGGTCGTCTTTTGAAGGTTTAGAGTAAAAGTGTGGAATTGAGTTCGCCTGAACACTGACTAACCGAGAGTGCCCACTCATTACGCATGGTATTACACATTTTGAAACGTAATTCCTAACTAGAATGCAACCATAGAGATTCATATAACATGTTTGATTTGAGTGCGTTTGATTTACTAATGATAAACTCTTTAAAGAAACATTTGTAATACACGATTTATGTCTATCTCTATACATCTCTTTATACCTTTTTTTTTAATTCGGCAGGGTCAAATTCAAAGCCGAAGAAAGTCAGCTTCTTCCGTAGGGAAGTTTTTCGTCGACAAAAAGAAGCAACGCCTTCGCGTTCGACGTCCAGCATGCAGCAGTCTTCAGTGGAAATGGCTCTGCGGGAGCTAACGCACCCTGTGCATAATGACCAACTCAAAAACCAACAACAAGTCACTTTCAAGCTTGTAAAAACAGGTAAGACAAAAATTCATTTTAAACTAGCATACAACTATAAAACTTTTATGAAAGAATCAAATTCACTCGTATGACAAGTATAAATTGAAATATTCAATTTAAATGTTACTTTATATTTATGTTTAATGTAATATGTCTTCTAATATTATAGAGATATGTATTCCTATTAAATACAAAATCAACATTGGCTCGATTCTAAAACCGATTTTGCCGAATGGGCGCCTAGAGGATTCTGCAACAATAGTTTATTAAATCATATAATTGGCTCGCGGCTATCCCGAATGTAACACAATGATGGATGAAAATTGAAATGTAACTAGATATTTCACAATGTTATATTAAATCTTATGTTTTGTTTAATTCTCAAAAATTTTTGTTAAGCATTGTAAGCATAAGAAATAATGATTTTGGCTGCAATTATATTTTAAATTCGTTAAAAAGTGAATCGAATAAAACTAAGTATCACTGAAGGATCAATTTTGCATCAATATAAATATATGTTTGAGACTTTCTTGTCTTTGAACTTTCAATATAATTTCTTCAAGAGATAGTGATAGCTACAATACCTTGAATATCTCCGCATTTATCGCCTATAGTTTCTTGTGTTTTTCAAGTTCTCCATAGCTGAGCTGATTAACATACCACTTTGTATTTAAAACAGCCAACATAAAATATAAAGGGTAAGGAACTAGCAGGTGCTCTATAGTAACAATCCGTCCCCATTTTATTTCGCACTTCAAAGCCGAACAATGTGACTCACGAGGAACATCGCTAACACAAAAGAATTTCATTGTAGTCTGTGCCTACGGGTTAAAAACGTCACGTCAAGCTACGTTTCAGCTTCGAATGAAATAATTTGGCGGTCCATTCTTTTTTCTATTTCAATCGAATCCAATCGACTCGATTCTCATACCTGCATCGACATGTGTATAGGTTGTCGATACTGTGATGGCGGCTTTGTTAACGGATTTCGGTGTTTGTTGTTCAAAACGGTTGGTTTTGACGTGTTGATAAACGTAAGCACTTGTGTATTTCCCATCACCATGGATGAACGTTTTATATTCACAGTTCTCGCGGTTCACACACTCAATTGAATATTTTAAAGTAATTAAGCCTGTTAATGTTTATCTGGCGGTTACAAACGATTGTTTTATTGTAGAACATTGCAATTACAAAACTTGTATCTAATATTTTTTTTAAAGAAAAAAATATTTATGAAAATTATTTATATATTCAAAACTTTCACAAGTCTTTCTATTCATATGTGGGAGTTTTCATAATTTTTTATCAGTTGGCTATCTTATCTAAATCATTCCCAGTTTTTATCAGGCAGGCGACACAAGAAAAGAACAATATAAAATAATAAAATAAATGAAGAAGATTCACCTACGAGCCAAAACGAGAATAACTAAGTTAATCCCCCAGACTTGACATTACATGTTAATTTATTTCGTAAGCCTCGTGCGACATAAGTGCACGTGCAGGTCAAATCTCGTTCCAGCGATGCAATTTAGAGAGCCAACGCAGTACCTGTGTTAGCACCGGATTACCCTGTTACCGCAAAGAGCAAAACACTTTGTGCCACGTCTGCTTTTTGGGAATGTACTTTCAATTTAATGATGTTGTCTGGCTAGTTCCCAAAACGAAGGCAACAGTGCGCAAGCTTAGATATTTACGAATATTCAGTTTAATCTGCTAAAATTTAGTGAAGAAAGGGTATTAGTTCAGGTCACGATCTTCCTACATAAAATTTACAACCTAGGTACATATGACCTACTACGACACATTCCCAACCACAGACAGGCATACAGATAAACTGGTGAGAAATAATCACAATGTCCATCAATATCAGCTTGTATTATACTGGGACACCCCACGGTTCTACAGCCTTAATTCTCAATAAGGTCTAAATTTATTTATTTTCATTTCATCAAACCAAGTCTGTCGGGGACATCGGCACCTACGGAGTGGAAATTATTGGCCACACGACAAGCATTAACTCACTAGACATACATATATTTCAAACGTACCACCAGATGCTGCGCGGTCGCTTACCATGCTTATGAAAAGTACGGTCGGTCTAAGAAATGCGAAGCCATCTACTTATCTGGTATATTCGTAGATTTTCTTCTGTATATTGCTAAAATATTTATTCTGAAAACTAATATTGCAAGACTTTTGAACTACAACTTAAAAGCATCGCGGGTCTTGAGATGGTAGTACAATTAGTTTGTCTGACAGTAACAAGCTAGCTACTTTCAAATATTTTTCTAAATAAAAAACAAACAGCTTGTAAAAGAGATATTTCTTTAATCCTTGTAATTTTACAATTTTAGATTATATTATTTAATTTAAAGTGCATTTCTAATGATATTCCCATTTCTGGAGATATAAACATGTATGTATTTACACAGTCTATCAACAGATCATACCGCTTATTCCACGGCTAATATGGAATAACTCTCAAACGATGATACCAATTTTGCGTGGAATAAAAGAGCTCTTTTTCCGTCCACGCAAAATTTCTTCGAGCAGAGTTTGCCTTTCGAATTAACAATCAAGCTATTCCACTTTTTGTCTTTCCCCCGAGTGTCTGCACTTTGGTTATTTTCCTCCTAATTAAATATTTGAACTGCGGGACTGGTGTAATTTAAAGCTGAATCTCGGATAGAAGAATAAAGCAGTAGTGAGATTTGTTGGATATACATGTTATATCCAAATGGCAACATTGTTTCCGCAGACTAAACAATAAGGCTGCCAACTAACAAATGTTAAGATATTGTAGGTACAATCATAGATATTGCCAATTGTACTTCATTCTATTTGTATATTGTTTTGTTCATTATTTGTTAGTGTACAATAAAGATTTTATAAATAAATAAATAAATATAAATTTTATTACATTTAAATCGAATGACTGGAACCTTAGACATGTTAATTTGATTATTCGCCGGGTTATATAAAGATGTATGAGAACTACCTTTAGTTTTTGTTATAAATTCCCGATGTTAAATAGTAGACTCCTTATATTTTACAGTAGAATTATTAAACAACTTAAGATTATTTTGTTGTTTGTTTGCTTGATAAATAATTTACAGAATATATTATCTATTTATTATTTATTATAAAAGCTGAGAAAGTAAACTCTGTGGCATTGGGTATGTATTGTATTTTAAGTTCTAAGTAAACACTAGTACGTATTGACTAGTGTAGCTTGACATAGGTCTAACCTTATTAGAAACCAGAAATTAAAATGTTTTAAATCTATAGCTGAATTAATAATGCCATTAATAATGCATCGCTAAATTGAAGTGTAGGTACTAATAAAACTGCTGTATCAACTGTGGCTTAAATTATTTTGCAGACGCAGAGGCGTCAACCATTGATCCAGTTTTAAAATAGTCGTATTTAATTCGGGAACCACGAGAATAGTTACGGTTGAATGGACCCATTTCCCTTTTAGCTTACATTTTGTGTGTATTTATGATTAGCTAGCTAGTTGTATAAGGCCTGGAAATTCTGATTTATTCTAAATACGGGTAGATTTATTTTGAACAAAGACATAGATTAAGATATATGTATTTTAATGCGACTGATACGGAAAATAAACTTTTGAGTTTTAATTTCAGATGTTCGTTTTCTTGATGAGTTGTCTATCATAAAGCAAATAAAAATTAGAAACATACATACATTAACATACATAAATTATTAAGTTTGAAGCCCATATTCCAAGGGACTGGACTAATTGAGATTAATAATTATGTGTCCAAAAGTCCATATTATTCCAAACTCTTTGTAAATTACTTTAGCAAACTGTCCCTCATTCTTATTTTATTGTTTCAAATATTTCTTAACTTTCACGTTAATTTTGTACAAAGAAAGAAGTATAAAGTGTACTGCAAACATTTGTTATGACCGCAGTATGCGGAGATCGTGTTTCACATGCTACGTTAAATGAAATTAATGTTTTACCAACATTTTCTACGTTAGTTCTGAGAAAACGTTCATATATTTTTTATTTTATATGAATATAAGGTTGTTAAATAATTAAAGAATTTTAATGTGAATAACTCCCGTTATATAATTAGCGCAGTTTGCAATCTCAGTTATTTGGTTGTTTTTTATATCTCGCTACCAAAAAGTTAGTCACAACTTAAAAAAACGCCACTAACGAATGTAGACATAAGGGAGAAGCGTATAAAGGGCGTATTTATCATAATTTCATTAGTTTTTCGTGTTCTCGTTCTGTTTAACCTTCGTTGAGGATTCTTTGGTTTTATGTCATGTCAAATCTATAGTAAAATCATCATCATCATCAGCACACCCCACTGCGCACAGGCCTTCTCTACAACTGATAGGGCTTAGGCCTTAGTACACGCTGGCCTAGTGCGGGTTGGCATATAAAATATTATATTAAAAATGACAAACTGTGCTTATTCATTATTGGGGGTGCAATATACCTAATATTCAATGACATGTTTGTTGGCTTTGATTAAGAAACTATGTTTTTTTTTTTAAATCTTCCATGAGAATTCCAGTATAATGACATTTTCATTTCTATGTGCTAAATGGATTATTAAATAATTCTGTGGTACTTGTAACATATGCCTTGTGTTGTAAACTAGTGGCATTATCAATGAGTAAACAAAGCAGATAGTGATTCGAGGATTATCCGCATGCACAGGTCCTGCCGTCACGCTCAGTTACCCACAACTAGACGAAACTAGTTTAGACTAGTCCGAACTGGGAGTTCTGATGTGTCCAGATTCCAAGTAGGATTATCCAGTTTGATCGCGTTTAAACCAGTTAATTCTATTTAATGTGGAGATAAAATAATATTTGAAGAACTAGAGACTTCAACCATTCTACTTAGCTCTACGATGTGAAATTGACAAGGCTAATAATAAATATATGATTTGGAGTTAAACATCATATTCAGAAATATACTTGTAGTCACGATAAACAATCACACACTTTTACAATAAAGAAAAGTATTGCATTTAACCAATACATATTTACCTAATAACTCCTCCAATATTTTTAAAGCCTGCCGTAGCGAAATTAATTCCTATGAATAGCTCAATGAAGGACCTAATAACTACAGAATGGACGAGTAATGAAACATTAAGTCGTGGCACCACCCCGACAATGTTACACGGCAAGTATAACTTGTAATGTTTGATGCTTGCGTTGCGGCTTTGCATGGAATATCAAACATTGAAGCTAATCAGTAATCTGCACGTTAACTGATTCTAAAACACATGTTTGAACCAAGGCGCTCTAAACCGCGGCCCTATTGGGATTTGCATCACATTTAATGGAATTGAAAATGAAGCTGTATAACTAATTGGGCAGACTGAAACATTACATGACTGAATCGAGGGCGGAATGTGGTGAAATATGACTGAATCGATTCAAATTGAATTAGGATATTGGAATCATTGCCGTGTTCCGTTGACTGCAGAAAAAAACAATATAAACATAGAATTTTTAGTTGCAGAGTTGTGATACATTGATGTGTAAAAGTAAACAAACATATTGTGTATTGAAAAAAAAGTTGTTAGTTAAGTTGTAAAGCCTAAAAAAGTTTTGTACACAAATGTGTCAGTTTCCGGGCTCAACCCGTATATGTCAAATATTTCGGCATTACTGTATTGACTGTTACTTATTATTCGACAACCGGATCCCATTAGATCTTACTGCATTTAAAAAATGTATGCATTTATAATCAAAGTTTTTGTTGAAAATATAAATGTAAATACAAGCGTGACGTTATGTATGCATGGACATAATTTTATGGATATTAATAATATTATATTTTTATAAATATTTTCTACTTTCATGATCACGCAATTAGCAACGACAAATAGGTAAAATCACGGTTGAGTGCGGAGACGGCTCGTCGGCGCGGCACCCGACATCGCGGTTTCGACAATCCGCTGAATGCTTATTTATCTTTTCAACGCACCTCCACAGAACGCGTTATGTATGCACGGATGATGTTGAAATCCCCTTTGACCTATTTTATCAGTTTGCTGCTACATTTTAATGTATATTTAATAAACTCTTGGTTTGAGTCTTTTTATTGCTGCTTGTATAAATGAATTAAATTATATTTAAAATCACATAAACCAATAAACAATTCTCAATTTTCGCCATTGGACAAACTATTCGCAACGCATAAACCTAATAAAATTTTGCGCCTAATAGGAAAAGGATAAGAAGTTGTGATGGCCTCGAGGTTTAGGCAAGCGGTCGAGAATCCGTCGCAGGTTCAAACCCCAGACACACACCAACCTGCACACTTAAAAGTTCTTAGGTATTTCTTAGGTGTGTAGTCCGCCAACCCGCACACGGCCAGCGTGGTGGACTGGAGGCCCATGCCCAGCAGTGGGACGTATATGGGCTGGATGATGATGAGGAATCGAACTCTGAGCATTAGATTTCATATCACACACATGTCAACACTTTACAATACAATAATCGAAAATTGCGTTAAAGATAGTCGCTAAGCCCAGTTAAAAATAAAACAAAAAATATGACAAATAACACAAGATAATATCACAAGCCAAAAAATCAATAATTTCAGTCAATTTATTTTGATTGAATAAATTGGCTATGACAAGCGATAAGCTTATTTTCTGATGAGAGTCTGAGAGTGACACAAATGATACACACTTTTCTGAACCAACATTTCGTTCGTCATTACGTGTTTCATTTTTTATTGCGTGTCGAAGAGAAAAATAAATGTTTGGACTTATCATGTATGTTAACTTTTATTTAACTTGACAAAAATACAAGGAAAAATATTTTATAGTATTTTTTTGTCTTTCACTCATCTCGTTCTCTATATTTTATCTATTGGAAATTGTTTAAATTTTCATACAAAGTTCGTCAAATGATTCAATCATAAATGCTGCCTGTTAATTATTCGCTTTCAATTTCATATGACGTAGAAGGGACAAAGCCTTGGCTAAGCCTAAAATAATTGAATCTCAAAATGGATTTTCAACCCCGCACGCCGGTACGAAAAGTTATACTATATTATACTGATGGATAGGATTGGATTCAAAATATCATTTTCAAGTGTAATTCTCTACTATTAGTAAAACAAACGCCAATTTAAACATCGATAGACTTTAATCCAAATGTGCATAACTAGTACTAACATTTAAACCTCAAATTAAATATGTCAGCTCAGGCTTATAATATATAAGACGTTAATTATAAAATACAGCCAACTGTGACCAACTTACTCAAACACGGAAATTTAATTACGATGCGACAGTTTTTCGTGACTATTTAAATGATAAATATATTACTGTTAAATATGCCATGTTTATGTAGTGTTCACAATCTGTCAAGTTTAAGTTTTATAAAGAGTATATTATACTTTGTACTTAAATGTTCTTTCTAGTTTCATTGTCTATAGTTATGGTATATATTATATTATATTTAAACTAAAAAGTAAACGATATTTTGTTATCAGGCTTTTTATCTCATTTATTCATACCGATGAAAAGTTACATTAATTATATCATATTATTGTACCAGCAGCGGCCTAATTACATTCAAATGGACATATTACGTGCGACCGTAAAAGCTTTGCTTTATTTAAACCTTCGCCTGATTTTTACTCATTCACTTTATTATAAGCAAGCCGTGTGGTTTAAAAAATGGTTCACGTGTGGAAAAAGCTAAAAGACAAAACTACGATGTTGTATCGCAGAATGATACACACTTGTGGAAACTTAACCGTTCACGGTCCAAATTTTCTGGTCCGCAAAGATGTCCACGTCGCATATAGAATCGTATATTTCATAATATACGTCATAATATGGATTGCAGCCGTAGCCACCATTCGCCGGTACTACAATCACTATCAGGAGAACACGATACGTTTTACAACACGCAACGACTATCTCGATTGGAACACAACGTTCGCCTCGGTGACAATTTGCGAGATCGCTAACCTGGAAAAAATTTGGATAACAAACGAGAGGTTCGAAAAGCAAAAATATGGAAAATTCGATCGCTTCATCGGAGACATAGCGTTCTTCAGTGGAACATGCTTCAGCTGTTTATCAACGTGTAATGGAGAGCCTATCTGCGAGACGGCCGACTACTCTCTTTTAGCGTCGACATTTCGGATTTCTTGCAAAGATTTCTTCATAAGTTGCAAGTGGAACGGACGGCCTATAAACTGCTGCAAGCATTTTAAACCTTTACAGACTGAGTACGGCAAATGTTTTTCAATAAACAACAAACACGTCGACGGTAAACGAACTGAATTTATCACATCATCAAACAAGCGCGAATCGGATATTTTAGAGATAACTGCGACTCAAGATTACGAAGCATTTCTGCATTCGCCCGAAGATATTCCTTTTTGGAACATGGAATATGATCGAAGAATTAGTGTATTGTATGGAGCTAAAGCCACTTTAATATTTTCCATAATGGACGTGGTTAATGAACCTGAAGTTTCTTTGATCTCACCTGAGTATAGACAGTGTAGATTTCCGGATGAAATTCCTGATAACTTATCGAGTTATAAGTACTACAGTTATTCGGTTTGTATCACACAATGCCGTACTGATGCACAACTAAAACTTTGCAATTGCACGCATCACTTGTCTCCGGAGCACTATAGGAACCGCTACTGTGACTTGCAGGGCTTGAAGTGCTTGACAAAACATTATACGACGCTCAACAAACTCCAAGTTCCCGGCACCAACGAATCTGCATTGGATTGCAATTGTTTACCGTCTTGTACTGAGCCGGATTACAACGTTGTCTCTAAGAAGTTGATCGAACCAGAAAAGGAACTTAGAGTTCACCCAACTAAATTTGTACTGGGCAATAGACCGTACCAGCGAGTTACGCGTCAAGTTGCCCGCACCACTTTGGATCTAGTAGTGGCTATGGGCAATTGTTTTGGACTGTGTTTCGGTGGTTCTTTGCTTTCCATAGCTGAAGTTGTGTATTATTTGTGTTTTAAAAGATGGAAATATAAAAAAGGAAATTAATCATAGAAAAAATGTGCATTTAAAAATATTTGGTTTTAAACAAATTTAGAGTGCGTGTTTTGAAGAATACTTATGCAGTTCGGTAAACAAAAAACCATTTAGCTTCATAACAAAATACACCACCATTTGGATTGTAACGATGTGTTGCTGATCTCTACCAAAGACGTGAATGTCCCACTTCATTTACAGTAGTCACAAAGCATAGATTAAAAATTACCTGGCGTCTCAATACCTTACTAACTAGGAGACACAGTTAGTAAGTTATAGTTGTAAATTGCATATTTTCTATATGATTAATGATCAGCCTTTTGAAAAATAATTCCTTATATGAAATAATGTTTTTTTTTTGTTTTTATTACGGCACAATACAGAATATGAGCACGCTAACCTATATTCACCGGTAGAAATTGGATTCGTGAAGAAATTTACCGCAGCGACTGACGTCTACATCTGCGCTGTTAACGAAATTCGCTTGAAACAAACTCTGTTCTAGACAAATGCAGATAACTAAACCCTTTTACTAGTTTGTAACCAGTGTTTTATAATTGAATTAATTTGTTTCTGACAGATACATTGTATTCAATTTAACTACGTTACTCTCCGAATAAATTGCGATTGTTTACCGATCTTGAAACTAAAGTGAATAAAGACCGTAATATGAAGAGATATTTTTACATTGTTTAACAATTATTTTTGAGATGTAATTGTGAAATATATTTTTTTGCCTTGTATTTTCCTACCTCATCACAAGACAAAAGTTTGACTGTATGTATGTAAGTTAGTAAGTTGAAAGTATGTTAGTTAAGCCGTTGCTGTGGAGGGAAGTTGACAACACTTTGTTTTCCGATTCCTCCTTTATATTATTTCTGATTAATTTCATTACGGGATCATGACAAATGAGGTTCCTTTAGATTCGCAGAGCTTCAGTACTCGACGTCAAAACAGTGCGTGCTGCTGTTGATCCTGGAGCACAATAATTACAGTGACGGATGTGTAGTGGGATAGGGCCAAAAAAGGCGTAAAGTTAGTTAGTCTTACCAATCTAAAGCATACATATAAACACTCTCGGTATGGCTTAGCTTAAAATCAAAGCATAAATACTAATTTCTATGCTCCTAACATACATAAACATCCCATGATTTGTATTCACGCCAAAAATAATTTTTTTTTTTGCCTACATCTCTACGCGGTCCCATATATTTCTGAACAAAATTAAACGTATTAGCCTAATATTTTATGTGTGGCAAATAATCGAATAAATTCAAAAACAAATGATCAGATTGGAATCATTAATTTTGGTATGGACTTGGATGGGATTTCGGGAAGTAACATAGGCTACTTTTTTATAAAGTTAGGCCTAGGGAAAGTGGGTCCTAACCGCTAGTAATCAGTATTTTTTTACCAAAATTATGAAAGTAATCGTCTGTCCGTGCCTCTTTCATGACTAAACCGGTGAATCAATTTTGATGATATTGGGAGAGGGCATAGGCTATTAATTTTTTTAATTTGATCCTAGGTTAAACTGTTTCCTTTGCTAGTAAATTCATAAATCGCACTCATAATACATAAGATTGAGAAAGCTCCAAGTCGCTAGTAGAGTGGTTGCATTCAACTGATTGCAATCGGCGGGATGTTGCTGCTCTTTGTGTAACCACAGGAACCGCATAATACCGCCCTGTATCGGCTATCGACCATTTGCAGGCGCACATCCATCAACAAGTATTCTCTAGAAACTTCGGCATCTCACAAACTCTCATAAAACCAATTAGTTGAAGTTTACGAGGATTTTATTATGTTTTTCACAAATTACACGTTAAACTCCACAGTTTGTTTTGTGCGCAGCATTCTTTATACAAACGACAAAATCTGAATAAAATCCTAGATTTTTGAACTCATTATTACAGACATTTACATTTAGGCTATTCGCAATGAATATTCATGGCTGGAGGGAACAGCGCCGAACACAAAAAATGTAAATGCTGAGAGTTTACCTGTGTTTTAAATATGAATGAAGGTTTTCTATGGGAATTGCGGTTTAGTTGCTTTATATTTCAATATGAAATGGCCTGAACGGCGTGTTAGTTGAATATAAACAATATGAACTATTTCACTCCACGAAAATTTTATCATTTATTTTTTATATTTTAATATGTGATTATTGTTTTTTTTTATTTAATAACAAGAAAATAACACAAATTTAATAAGAGGAAAAGCTTACCGAGTTGCTTACAATAGAAAGTAAGAAAGACATGTATCACATGACATGTGTTTAAATACTTGAGGAATAAAATCAGTTTAATGTTCAGTTTTATTTGTCACTGTTTTGTTTTTTGTAAACACTACGATCTCTTTTGTATTGTAGGCGCGTACAAATTTCATAAACCAGAATAAGATCTGTAATCGATTAGAATAACAGTGTTCACGGGCATTAAACTCATAACGTTACAAGTTTCAAAAAACAATTTCTCAGCCTCGAGACCATCCTTTATCATGAGACGTAACGAATAGGCTGTGGTTAAGTTTTGTACCAAAATAATTTATGTTTGGCAATCGCCGTAAATACATTAAGAATGAATATCTTTTTTTTTTTTTTTTTTTAAACTGGCACGGCAAAGTGATATCTAGCGCTGATAAGTCTCATTTCTGCCAATCTAATTTTGGAAGTGCTGCAACTGTGTTAAAAAATCTAGGGCTAGAATATTTATCTAAAAACGAACCTATAAACATAAGTATTTTACAGGCGCAACTACAGATGGATAGAGACCAGCTGGCGAATGCGTGACCGCGAGTTCGATCCCCGCGCTGAGACAAATGTTTGTTCATACGATATGGATCATTCCATAAATATATCATATATTCCAGTCTGGGAATCTGTAAGCCCAAAGTCTCTTATAGTTTATAATATTCAAGACGTAAGAGATGTATTGATGTGGAATTAGGAAAATATGTGATGTTTGGGTGTATTTATTAATAATTTACAAAGTGTATAGTCCAGAAGCAAACAATTCAGAATCTTTAAATTTTAATTGATCCTCTACTTGACCATTTTTTTACATTTGGATGGCATCGGTACTTATTTTTATAAAAATCGAATTTTAATTAGGCTAATTTTAATTAGACTCAAACATTGTAGAGATCCGTATAAATAATATGTTCAGATTAAAAATACGCTTCTTATCACGCTTATTTAAGATGCACGTGCTTCTGTGACGCCAATGAAATTGACACAGCCAGCCCTAATCCCTGTGGTATACACTGACGTTTTTAAACTCCCCTTGTTTCGGTGTTTGTATTTAATTACGCATAACCAATTATAAAGTTCCGCTTTTTGCCGGGATTTCAACACGGAGCTTCTCGGAATTATAATGCCAGTCTTCTTTGTTGTGTCTTATGTCTTAACTCGGGATAACTGACAAGTTGTATTTTACAACGCAATTGCCTGATGAAACCTACGAGAGATTTTAAATTAAATCCTGCAGAGCTGGGAGCGTTATGTTACATAAGTTATAAAGTGATGAAATAACAAATTGATAAGGGCGTCTTTGTTCCTTTGAGAGAGAAGTTTTTTATCTAGCCTTCAAGTACTATGGTGCTTTGTAGAGATGTAACATGATCATTTTTCATCTGGATCTGTATGAAGTCAGATTTTATGATCAGCTTTTCCATACATTCCATAAAAGTTTAGGGTGATATGCTTTACGACAACAAAAAACGAAATAGTTACATTTTTTTTTTGTATTTTCCGCGTCTTTCTTTTTTTTCGTTCCATTGTTAGTTCAAGACCTGTTGAAAATTTGGTACTTAATAAAACACGAACTATGATACAAAATATCAGGGATAAGTGAAACTTGAAACCTTGTCAGCAACTTGAAATAATATATATAGAGAGAAAATACATTTCTTGAAAATAACATAAAAAGGAATAATTAGGAGAATAAGCCAACCTTATACACCTCGTACGCTTAAACATTTTAAGAGAATGGTAAAATCGCCTGATGCCAATTGCAGTAGTTAGTTAGCCAACAATGTGGCGGATGGCAAGCTTCGCTCCGGATAAGAACATAATTATGCATCGTAGCACATTTAACAGGAACCACACGGACCATTGCCAAAATGCCTTGTTTGTTTATAAAATATATTTTACTTCGGTTTTTGGCATTATCTGCCTACTACATGGATAATGTACTGGCCCACGTGACAGAGCGAGTTTACAAGCGAGTACCCAAAAAACAATCAAAGCAAAGTTTAACGTTTCACAATAACTTTGATGTAATTATATCTAATGTTATCCATGTTTTATGATTCAAATTAATATTTCTAATACTAGCGTATCATAAAGCATTGAAAAAACAGCTTACATATTCAAACGCATATTTTCCACTAATTCTGGGTTCAGCTATGCTCGGTCATTTAAAAAAAACACTCCTTCCGAAAGTCATATCTACCTCCTATCAAAAACCATGTAAATTGATCCAGCAGTTTATACGTGCTAGTCAATACAGTTACGAGTTGAAAATTCTCCTTAATGAGAATATGCTATACAAAATTTATAAATTATTTTCAAAAGCTTTTAACATTTGTGAACCACTGGAGGATGATTTAGAGGCAATATCTGAGAAAAATTGGACGTTCGTAACCTAAGATTAGGCTAAATGGAACGCCTTTAAGGAGCTATCTCGTGATATAAAACTGACTCACGTCTCTTTGGAATACTAAAATCTCGCATAAAAGGTAATATAATTACATGAAAATCATTCTCTAACCGTTACATCTATTTAACGTAATAAGAGAACATATAAAGCTTCTAATACAAATCGAATAAATAATTAAATACACCCATCAGTCACATACATACTTGTGAACCCACGCTGAGATTATATAATTTTTGTGTACACATACATACATAACCTCACGCCTATAATCCCCGAAGGGGTAGGCAGAGGTGCATTTCTGCACCCACATTTCGCCAAGTATTTATCAGTCCCACGTAATAGGGGGCAAGCCTATTGCCATTTTTCGGGCACAATCCAGACTCCGTGATGTGACTCCGAGAATTTCCTAATAGAAAAACCCAATAACACTCTGCCCGACCCGGGAATCGAACCCAGGACCTCTAGATCGCACGGCACATACTTGTACCGCGAGACCACGAGGCAGTCCGTCAGTTAATTATTATTGGTATAATTTTTGTGTCTCGGATATAAGATACAGTTCCCGATTTTACAAACAGCCAGACACAAAAAAATAGCATCATCATCAGCCCATATACGTCCCATTGCTGGGCACGGGCCTCCTCTACCATTGAGAGGGTTTAGGCCTTAGTCCACCACGCTGGCCTAGTGCGGATTGGCGGACTACACACCTAAGAAATTCCTAAGAACTTTTAGGTGTGCAGGTTTCATCACGATGTTTTCCTTCACCGTTAAAGTACGTGATAATTCATTGTTAATACACACATAACTTCGAAATGTCAGAGGTGTGTGCCTGGGGTTTGAACCTGTGACCGGCGAGATTCTCGACCGCGTGCCTAAACCTCGAGGCCATCACGACTTAAAAATATGGTTCACACAAATATTTGTTTTTCGTTTTACAACCTAGCGTCTATCCGTCTGTGACACTAAGTACTTAATGACATAACAGAAATAGGTTAAAGGGATATACATATGTACATATATTGAGACCAACATTGCCACTTATATTGTTTCAGGCTGAGATATCTGTGCCTTTTAAGAGACTTATAGCAATATTTTTACTAAGCTTCTTAAATTCATTTAAGGACTTAAGAAATACTTCCACTTTTAAACATATTAAAAACTTTTTTCCTAATATAAAAGTCAACACGTTCTTAAATATATATATTCTAGTTACTTTTTAAATTATGAGCTCATAATGGAGAAATACTTCGTAACAAAAAACGTGCGGGGTTAAACACGATCTCTACATTGGTTATGCTTCTAATTAGCTATATATATTATATATATTTAAAATATGCAGTGGCGGTACTTCCATAGAAGCCCAAAAGCGTTACACGTTAATTGTGTTATGTCTTGTTTATGATTGTTTATTGTGGGGTCGGGATATTCTCATTTATAATGACATAAATGTCAAATTGTTTTTGTTAAATAAAGATTTAAAGCTTAAAGATTATTAGATATTATTCGGAAATTTGTTAGGCAAGCTGGGCTTTTGGGCTCTATGGAAGTACCGCCATTGAAAATATGAACATAAACATTGTAGAACAGCTGCATAATTACTAGTCTAAAAATAAGGCCATATCCATCTCAACTCTAAAGAGAACCATCCCCAGCAAAGAGATAAGATATTCTGCATTATCCCCACACAAATCTCAGCCGACATTTCAGCCCACGACATATATGTACATATTCTAGGATTTTCTCATTAGAGTAGAATCAAGTCGCTGTATGAGCTAATAAATAAATGGCTCAGCCGCTTAACCGTCGTTGCGGTGTATGTGTAATGACCCCTATCACAATTATGCTACATTACACCGTACAGAACACGGACTTAGGTTTACCTCGCACATAGCAGCTTAGGTAGCCTTTTATTTCAACGAATACATAAGAGTGAATATAAAAAAACCAGGCATAACTCGAACACTTCTAATATACTTACATACACCTCGGACGCCTATAATATAAGTAATTACTTTCAAACCCTTCACTACTTTTTCATCATCAGCCCATATACGTCCCACTGCTGGGCACGGGCCTCCTCTATAACTGATAGGGTTTAGGCCTTAGTTTACCACGCTACCCTAGTGTGGGTTGGCGGACTACACACCTAAGAAGTTCCCAAGAACTTTTAGGTGTGCAGGTTTTATCACGATGTTTTCCTTCACCGTTAAAGCAAGTGATAATTCATTGTGAATACACACATAACTTCGAAAAGTCAGAGGTGTGTGCCTGGGGTTTGAACCTGCGACCGCCGAAATTCTCGACCGCGCACCTTAACCTCGAGGCCATCACTGCTTCACTACTTCACTACTTTGGGTGCACCGTAATAGATAGTAGCCTCTTTATATTTCTGGCGAAATGTTGACCTAATTCTGATAAACAAATGAATACAGTAATTTAACGCCTCACCCAATATGACTATGTTCTTAATGCTTTCGATAATCGACAATTAAAGTTCATAAATTAAAGTTATCATCTGCTTAAACACGTTATAAATTAACTTTTCTTTCCAATTTATATGACTTTGCTAAAAATACATCAAGTAAAAAAATTTAAAATGCGTTAAGATCACTCGCTCGCATAAATTGAGTTGCAAATAACGAGTAATTTTCAATTTTATCACGTTTAACTGGAGCCATAAATCAAGTTGATGTCAACGAGCAGTATTCAATTTGGCATGGCCTGGCATCACATTATTGATAGATCGACATGGCAAAGAAACGTCGTATCGCTCGAACGATATATTTATTGGCACGAAATAGAAATATTTATTGGCATCGTTACATACTAATTATATTACATAATCGGAACTATAGATTAGGTTGGACATAGATCATCATCAGCCGACGTCCCAATGCTGGGCACACACCTCCTTTACAACTGAGAGGGGACGTAGATGTAAGCGTAAATTCGTTTAAATTTATTCAACGTAATGGAAAAGTCGTTTCGCCATGTCAATAAATTATTACATCCACACATTCACTTAGGATAAATCAGAGATGTATTCTACCCACTTGTGTGGCGTACTGTATTTTCGGTCTTACGGGTGCTGGCCTATTACAAGCACGTTCCACGAACAAACCAATATCACGCCGCACAAATATCATTAAGTCTTCATGACACAATTATACATAAATAAAATATACACCCAACAGTCACATACTCGTACATAGTTCTGACCCCACATTAAGATACAAGTCTTGTGTCGTGGGTATCAGAAACTACGAGAGAATTTTCAGTCGTAAATACTTGTGGATCACACAAACATTTGTCTCGGTGTGGGGATCGAACCCGCGGGCTCTCGTTTCGCAAGCTGGTGTCTAGCCAACTGCGCCATGGGGATGTCAAATCAATCAATTGCTTAAAAATCAGGCTGTAAAATAAAAGTTTGCGGGGTCCACATCACTAATGAGTCAGCTGTCAGATATCTGATCTATGAATATCTGTTTCGGGTTTTATGTTTATAGAACCGATAAGACTCTTGTCAGTACAGATATTCGGACTATTCAATGATTACTAGATAATTGATACTTATATTCATTAAAATGTAGGCTTATGTCAGATCTAAAGCAACGGTAAATAGATCTAATAGTATGTATAAATATAATGATTTGGTACGCCTCGGAAAATCCATTCTTCTTTGAATCGAAAACAGTGTCTATTTCTCTTTGTTCGGTGGCTTTGTCTAAGCTCTATTCATACAATCTTTGATATGATTATAAGTCGTCCCAACGTCTTATCCGTAGACAATGTGAACGCAATGTTAATAGTGACATCGTTTATTCATGTAAAATAGCTTTGGATATTAATTTTATTTATCCAACCAAGCAAATAATAGTTTTTACATGTGTACCTAAGATCTGCATTGTTGGTCCCGGGACGTAAAAAAAAGGGGGGGGAATAATTGCGTCTTAGGTTAGATCCCGAGTCCTGCATTTTTGTTGTGTTTTCAAAAGTCGAAATCTAAGTCACAGTGTTGTGTCTGTGGGCATGAATGGACTCATAAGGCCAAAGACACCCATTCCTATAACGTGGGACTTAAAATGCAATTGATGATACATAAATTCAAAAATGCAGCTCTGGTAAACTCTTCGGAGATGCAGGCGTGAAACCAACAAACGTAAAGTACGTAGTAAAAGTAATATTTATACCCAACGTCACAAAGATTCAGAAATGTAATTGATTGCTGTACTCAAATGGCGTTATTGAATAGTTCAAATAAATAGCTCTACGTTTAAGGGCTCGTAATTTTTCGCGATATCAGTCTATTAAAAAATCTAGTATGAGTTTAAATGTTTTCTATGGGATATGACAAATTATACATAGGTAACATACAATCCTAGGGTAAATATCACAAATGCGGCCCTTGCCTGCCAAAAGGTTACCGACCACTGGTTTAAAGTGTTAAGTGTCCTGAAGTAATTTATTTTCTAATAATATTAATTATTTTTTATTCCATATAATTTTTAATTGCTGTTGAAAAAGTTATTACAATATTACATCAAATAGTACCATCGACCTAAACAAATACAGACAATATCCATTACGATACACCCAAAAGAGCGAAGAGCATTAAACTAATTACTTACATTAGGGGTGTAAGAGCTATTGCTAAATTCCTGAATACGCCCTGATCGAGCCTACTGCGACTTGCGAACTCAATAATTCACGAGCAACTTCCAACTGTTTTGTGGTTTGTTTCGAAGATATTGCCCGCTTTGCCGCGGAGATCCCTCGTGAATTTTAAAATTTACGAAAGTTATCCACTTTGTGTCAACGCAACTTTTGTCACGACTTTCAGTTTACTTCCAAATGGTTTTAAATTTGATATTAATTATGATTTACTTTTATATTGTAGATTTATAAATTATATTTTTTGTTTTTGTTGTGTTAAAGATCTAAGTCTGTAGGTACGTTTTTAAGTGTGGTAAAGTCAATTTGTATTTTTTTTTCACATTTAAATAACTATTTTATATTAGTTTTTGTGATTAATCTCATTTAAAAAAAACTAACTTTTATTTTTAGATTTTACGTTACCATTAAAAACATTGAAATGGAGAATCTTAATACAAATAACAGTAAATACATCTTATGAATACCGGCTTAGCAAGAGAAAAACATTTTAAGAATTAAATAAAATTGCCTTAGACTTTATTAATACAATGTTGGTTTAAAAATTGGCTTATAAAAAATTACTTTTTAATTTGAATGAAATTGCTCGAATTGTTTTTTACAAACCAAGGATTTTTTTTGTAATCCGAAATAAGAAGAGCATATTGCAGGCCACCCTTAGGATATCGAGCGATGAGAGATAGGAATCTCTTGCTGCTCAAAGCTCTATTTTGAAAGTGTATACCATCACATCATCATCATCAGCCCATATACGTCCCACTGCTGGGCACGGGCTTCCTCTGCAACTGAGAGGGTTAAGGCCTTAGTCTGCCAAGCTGGCTTAGTGCGGGTAATAACTTCGAAAAGTCAGAGGTGTGTGCCTGTGGTTCGAACCTGCGATCGTCGATATTCTCAATAAACCTCAAGGCCATCACGACTTCACATACAGTACCATCACATACAGTATTATAACTTTCCCCTGCTTAGATAAAAAATAGCGTAATTACGGACAAAACCTAACTTTACTAACAACAGTGTGTTACTAATTGTTCCTTAACTTATAGATGGGAAGTAAACTGAGTTAAGAATCAGTTTGCTATTCACAGCGCACGAAACTTTTTTGAGGGCTTAACTTTATAAACTATTCAAAAAGCTACCGGCCGTCTCGAAACTTCAGGAAGAGTTCTTTATTTTTGCACGAAGATTTATAAAAGTACTTTCTTTGTCCTTACGGGTGAGCCTGTTTCATAATGGGTTCAACCTCCATATATATTTCAATTGCAAAGAAAATCAAACAGTGTACAAAGGGGAAGTGAAATGGAGTAATTCCTTTCCTTGCACCCTCTTACACGAATGTCCTAAAAGATTTATACCTAAGAAGTGACTGATAAAGATGTTTATTAAAAAATGCTTTGGACTAAACAAGTTTTAGGGTACCGTTTTTGTTTTTTAAATAGAGCTCTACTGACTGACGGATAGCGGTCGGCATAATGTGTTTAAATATACATACATACATTCATAACCTCACGCCTGTATTTCCCTAAAGGGTAGGTAGAGGTGTATTTCTGCACCCACATTTTGTCAGGTATGTATCAGTCCCAAAAATAGGGGGCGAGCCTATTGCCGTTGTTCGGGCACAATTCTAATCTCCGTGCTGAATTTCCCAACGGGAAAACCCAATAACGCTTTGCCTGACCCGGGAATCAAAACCAGGATCTCTAGTACGCACGGCACATACTTGCGCCGCGAGACCACGCGGCAGTCGTGGTACGAGGCATGTTTAAACTTTTAATATACAATTCATCACAATCTAGTTGTTAACAAACAATGTTGTATCCAAAATAATTTTATCGGTAGATGAATATCTTTTTGTTAAACAAATTTGTTTCTAATTGCAATAAACCGTCGAGGCCGTGTTTTATTAGTAATTTATCGGGCTTTGCGCGGGAAGAATTAAATTTTGAAGATAATGGATAAAATAGCAAACATCATTCGATTTTCTTTACTAAAAGGACGCAAATGTGAAGCTTTTATTCACGTCGATTTCTGTTAAACGGTGACCACACATGTTATTACACATTAACACTATTCTACCTTTTATTGCAAAGATAAGAGTGAAATGTTACTTAAATTTTTATTTACAGATTTGGAAGTATTGTGCAGCTTGTTAAAAGTTCAACATAACATAACATGTTGTTATGTTAAAACTGACCTAAACTAACATAGTAAACAATTTCACATCAAATTTGATGTTATTCATACGCTTAAAAGTCCGTCCGACAGTGTGATTCCGCTGAGACCCGTAAGCGAATTTCCCTCGTACATCAAGTAAGTTTGTAGGCCTGCATAACAAATACGACACATGACGCTGTTGGCTATATGGATGGTCTTATATTTTTATAGTTGGCACTTTTCTGTACATTCTTATGACGTCATGTTCTCTCTTCTTCTCTTTCTATAAAACACTTTTTGAATTAAATTTCATTGCAATATTAATTATAATGTATTATGTAGGATAAAAATGTCCCGAGATCGAGTGGTCCTGGCATCGATTACTGGGTGGGGAAGGTGTTACTGAGATCTTCGTCATATAATTCCCAGCAGCACAGAATCTGGCGTTTCTACTAATATATATACGAGAGTTAAATAAGTGAAACATGCCAAAACTTAAACTAGTGAAACATGAGTTTTTCGTTTTCGATCGGTACATTTTGCATTTCAAATGTACGTGTTTTCGCATTTTGTTATCTGAGCGTCGACTGTTGAACGATGCCTCAGGCTTTTAGTCCACATACGCATAAATTAATTGGTCAAATTGAACGTATTTGAACTCCTGTGTCCAACAATAGATCGCTATAAGCTTATTATGATAACATGATGAACACAAAAATGGTTTTGCTTAAATATATAATTACATTATGTAGAATTTTATATAAAAATCTACGAAAAAAAGATTTCACTGAAGCCACAATTGACCGCAGTTTTATACAGGGTGTATTCAGACCGTGATCGGAAACTAAGGCAGAAAATAGCTGCGGTGATTACAAATACCGTGACAATGAAAAAATCCCGACAAAAAATAAAAAATAAATACGTTTTCCTTACATCCACATCCATTAAATATCTACGATTGTCAGGAAAACGTAATTTTTTTTTATTTTTTGTCGGGAATTGTTTAACGCCAATGAGTTTGAAATCACCGTATTTATTAACTGCCTTAGTTTCCGATCAAGGTCTGAATACAAATAATAATAGTATAAGTTAGTTCACTGAGAATATGATTAGACTGTGAGCCGTCATGTTGAATCGGAATGCGATAGAACTGACACGTCGATCGGTCAAAACGTTACAAAAGAAATGGATTTTTATATTTGTATTCGATTCTTTTGTTCGTCTGAAATAAACGACATGTTTATGTTAATGGTATCAGTGGGTGCTAGGTTTAGCGAAGCTTCGCAATCTGTCGTGTTTCGTTTCTACCTGAAATCTAGGTTGCGATATTTAAATAATGCCACGCGGTTCCACATATTTGATGCTATTTTTGTTTGTATTTCTTTATATTTAAGGTAATTAAACTATTAGTCATCATAAGCCCATATACGCCCCCTGCTGATTACGGACCTATGTAGAAGACTACAACTGAGAGGGGTTAGGCCTAAGTCTTCCATGCTGGTCTAATGCGAGGTAAACCGTTAGTATTAATTTATTAATAGACTGCCACGTGGTCTCGCGGTACAAGTATGGACCGTGCGATCTAGAAGTCCTGAGTTCGATTCCCGGGTCGGGCAAAGTGTTATTGGGTTTTTCCATTAGGAAATTCTCGGTAACAGCACGGAGTCTGGAAATGTGCCCGAAAAACGGCAATAGGCTCGCCCCCTATTACGTGGGACTGATACATACTTGGCGAAATGTGGGTGCAGAAATGCACCTCTGCCTACCCCTTCGGGGAATACAGGCGTGAGTTTATGTATGTATGTATGTTATATACTTATTTTAACATATCATTAATCAATAACCTTAGAAGAAGTCCTTACCCCTTTCAAAAGTAGAAGAGAATTGCCCGGTTACTATTCAGCTATGGAACTTGTAGAAAGACATACTAATGGCGACAACAAATATAAAACTGAAATCGTCAATATTGACTTAAAAGTTTAAAGCGATTATTGTTATATAAGAAAAGATCAGAATTGCGAGATAGATTAAAGAAAAGAAAAAGGTAAAGAATTGAATCAAGTCGGTATAAAAGGATTTTCACACGTCCGAAAGCATTAAGATCGAGCCTACGAACCCTCAGACCCGAAATTCTGATCGTACTTACCAAAACTTTCATACATTTCAGTATTTTATTACTTAAATAGAAAACATAAAATAAGCCTTACTTTTATATTTCTCCTGCCAGTGCCGAGATGTACTTCCCCATAGTCCCCTGATTTATTATTTTATTACAAACTTCAGTGATAGAGGGGTTTCTTTTCTCGGGGGCTCATACGCCCCAGTTTTCCGCCCTGCCTTTATTCAACCCCTTAAATTTATATCACATTTATACATCTATTAAAATAATGAAAATATGATCTTGATAGATTCTATTGCAAAAAATGTTTATTTATATATTTTGCGTTTTTTGTTTAAATTATCTATGGCATATCTAAAGGATAGCCAAGAAACAGGTTTATGGTACAACTTTTGAAGACCATCATCATTGAGAGCGTCACATTTAAAATAAAGTTAAACCATTTAAACATATATATATTTTTTAAATTTTGTCAATGCAATCCTTAACATCGCTGCTCGATTTTGTCGATAGCCGTATTAACAGCCATTGATCAACAAGTATTCCTCTTGGTAGCTCATTTAGTCATTCAAGCTAAGTATTGTGTAGAACCTCTTATCGCTTTTAAGTAGCCTCGGATTTACTCGTATACTGGTGGGCGTTTTGAATAAGCTTCAATTGTTTTGATTCAACATAGACATTGACACTAATTTTGCTTGAAAAGCAGTGTGATCTCATAATGTACATATAGTTATGTTAGTATTCATTCGTCGACCAATTTGCAATTTAGTGTGACGAAACGCGCTCTAATTAAATGCTCTATTGTCTTCGTTCATTTGCTTTGATTGTGCAATGGCGGAATCGTCGTTTTACATTGCAATATTTTTCAAAAATTACATTACAATGGTATTATGCAAAACTTCTGGGACTTTTGTAACAAAATGAATCAGGGACATGTTTGATAAACCCTAACAGATTTTTTAAAGTTTATTAACAATGTTTCCAACAATTATGACTCATATAAATATATTCTTCGTTGAATGCTTACTTCCAATCTCCATAATTAAGCCAATTAACTCAACAAACTCTTAAACAATCACAAACTCCGCGCCGCTGAAGTTTATGCAGACACAGTGTTTTATAAACCTATTTCCATCCGCAATAATGTAACGTCTTGACACTTTATCATCTTCATTGAATAATTCATGAAGAGAGCGCTGCATCATAACCGAGACACCTTTTTTCCCGTCGAAAATTCAACTGGTGAGACACATGATCTGGGTAATTTTTAAGGATCATTTTTGCTCCAACAAACAGATTAGGAGGACAACGCAGCTAAAATATTAGTCACCCTTTTTAATTTAATAAATTAAAGTTTAAGAAATGATTTTTAGGCTTCTTTTTATTACTGTAAATTAAATTATATTATTTTAGATTGTTTAATATTTCAATCTTTTCATAATTCAAACTACTATTTTTTATTATTAATAACATACTGTGACAAATCGTGATGGCCTCGAGGTTTAGGTACGGGGTCGAGAATCTCTACGTTCGTGAGTTCAAACTCAAGGTTTTCGAAGTTATGTATGTATTCACAAAGAATCACGTACTTTAACGATGGAGGTAAACATCGTGATGAAACCTGCGTACCTAAAAGTTCTTAGCAATTTCTTAGGTGTGTAGGCCGCCAACCCGCACTAGGCCAGCGTGGTGGACTAAGACATAAACCCTTTCAGTTGTAGAGTAGACCAGTGCCAAGCAGTGGGACGTATATGGGCTGATGATGATAACATGCTGTTTTATATCCAGCTGGGCACAATTTCCTCACAGTAGAAAAGGCGAGTCCACGTACACACACACACACACACTCTTGTATCCCCGATAGGTAGGCAGAGGTGCATTTATTCAACCACATTTAACTAGCTTTTATTAAAGGGGGGGCGAGCCTATCGCCGTTTCTCGGGCACATTTCCTTTTAACATAATAATTTATTTTATATAATGAATGTACGTATCTTGTATCTAGCTTGTATGGAGTCATTTGTTCTTTTCCTAAGTAAAATTTAGGGCTCCATGTTGCTATTGGCATTTTCCTAATGTGACAACATTGCTAGATCCGAGAATCGAACCCGGGAATTCCAGTTCGCACGGCATACACTTTTACCGCGGGACAGGCACATTTATACATATATTGTAAAAAAAACGAATAAATGAGAAGGAAATCATTTAATTGGGTCAAACTCAATGAGGGCCCTTGTTCTGGCAAAATCTCGGAATAATGTGTATCTGGTAGAGCGAAAACAGCTGTTCTTTACTCGTTCTGAATGCAACTTTGTTTCAAGAGTAATTACAAGCTCAAGTTACTGATGTCTGCTAAACAAACAAGTTGAATTCACAATATACATTAACACGGATATTATAAAATCAACCTATATTATGAAGCCGGGGCCGAGTAATTAGCATACTAATGTTCACGTGAAAACTTTTACGTCGGGGAGAATCCAAAAAGTCTTTAATTAACCTCCACGGCAACTGTATTAGGTCCTTACTGAACTTGCGCTTACCGATAATGTTTCATTATTGCATATACATGTCTGGCTTAATGCGATAAGTTTCGGGAAGAAACATGGCTAAAGCGGCAATGAATATACCTATAACCTTTGTGATAAAAAACGGGCTATTGTTTGTGACCTGTTTTGGAATCTTGCATTGTTATTTATTTACTTCAAATAAGTAAGTAGGGAATTCTACATACTTATACTTAAAAATTGCAACGACGAGCTTTTATCATTCATATATAAGTATAAGATATGTATATGTATAAGATTAAATCAGGAGCTAAATTAAGTAGATTAATTAATTTAGTATCCTACATTTCAAATTAGTATATTTTTACCTATAAAATACACATTAAGGAAATAACTATGTGTTTTGTTGCAGTTTCTGACTTCACGAGCCAATTGTCCCAGCTATACGAGCGGCATTCATCCGAGCTGCAAGTCCTCGTAGCCAACTTCAGAAAACGAAACAGTGAACTCAGAAAAGAAAGGTACGTGCAAATATATATATGAGACTATCGGCCCGCTTTGCGTAATTTTGCCCCAAATACAGCATCAGTTGCAACGCCACCAGTCGGTTACAATTTAGAATTAAAACGACTCAGACAACACAAATAAATTCATCGATTTTGGTCATTTTAAGCATAGAAGCATACATAGCTCGGTCCAGCTTCGTCTGGGCGCAGTATTACAAAAATTAAAGCAAACTTGAATTTTGATGAAAGAAAATAATGAAAGATGCGCCAAACAATTATAATTTTAGTTACTTTGTACCTACATCGAAACTTGAAACCTGGGTCAACAAAAATAAGTCTTTTTTAAAGTACAATGAAAAGGTACAAACTAAGATATCCAACAAAAGAAGACAAAAGTATCTGCTTATTAACGCTCTTTGGGCATTCCAAACAAAACACTGAACACCAGGCCCTCGAGTAATTTGTTTTCAATCCCGATAAGTATTCTCATCTGTAGTGTATAATTAATATGTAACATCAGTAATCCGGGAATAGATTTCCTTTGTTCAACGTAAACTGGAGCATTTTGCCTCTGGGGCATGCGAACGCCTTGGGTCCCAATAATTTTAGCAGAATTTCGACAAAGGAATATCATTGGTTATTATTCAATACAGTAAAATTCAATGAAATTATTGAATAAAATATGACATTTCATATTTGTTTGATGTATTATTCATTTTGTATACGTGAGTAATAATTTGTTATAATACACCCAACATAGAAGATCGGAAAAAGTTATCCTGTAGTCACTTTTTGCGGTAAATTTGGCCACATCATCGTCAAATTATCATGCATGATAGGTGTTATAAGTTTTTCGGAGTCTGCTTCTATTATGTAAAATATAATATCTTGCGAAGCGTGGATAAATTCACGACATAGTAGGAGTATGTAGTTCAATTTTCATCATCATCAGACCACATACGTCCCACTGCTAGGCACGGGCTTCCTCTAGAACTGAGAGGGTTTAGGCCTTAGTTCACCACGCTGGCCTAGTGCGGGTTGGTTGACTATTTTTATCGGCAAAATATTGTACATATTTATGGGTACCTATTTATTGCCCAAAAAACAATTTAATGTCAAAATAGTATCATTTAATTCAGCTAGATAAAAGTGGGCCAAGTTTGTACACATATCTAAGGTTACCTTCTGGAAATTTCGTGAAACTAGTCATTTGAAATAGCGATATAATTTACAAAGCTAAACTAGGTACACATGCGGTTAGCAGCCACCTCCCGGCTTCAGTTAATTTGAAGCTTGCGGAACATACGTGTACAGAAAGTAAATATCACACCTATGTTACATGTATGTTCTTACAGCCGTCCCTTACTCGAGCTCATACCTACTAACTAGAGGATACATAAACATATTATCCTCATGCTCATGCTCAGTAATGTGCAGAACTCCTGTTTTGTTTTGCTGGTTTGTGTAGTAGAAATCAATTTCAAAATCCTCTTCACTTACTATTTGTAACTCTATTTGGACAGCGTCGTACTAATCAAATAATTGTATAGAAAAATATCGCTGGGTACAGATGTCCAATAGAAGGTTAAATCTTAATTCCCCTAGCTGATAGCGCAATTAGGAGGACTGGCTGTATACGTCTTACAAACCTTAATGTGCCGACATGGTGAACCCAGATATAACTAAGTGGATGATCTTTTAACACTCGTTCCTATATGGTTTGAGTGCTATGCTGTGTGGTGCGTGGTTCATGGTGCGTGGTGGACTAAGGCCTAAACCATGTCAATTGACCCGTGCCCAGCAGTGGGACGTATATAGGCTGATGATGATCATCATGATGATTATGTGGTGAACCAAGACCTAACTAAAGAGTAGAACCTTACCAACTGCGAGACGTTCATGGGGTTAGACAGTTCAGTCGATATGCCTTTGCTTTCCATTACCTTCTCTTTTAGTGCGTTATATATCCTGAACGCGTTCCCAATCAAGTACATCACAGAAACTATGGGATATAAATATGTACCTGACCCCAATCCATCAGCATATGGGAAATTGCACGCTGACATCGCATTGTTTGCATTGCCTTGTGATATTGAACGTTCAGTGGTGTATGCTGATACCCATACTGTTGATTAGTCCCTGATCTTACCTACGTTAATACGCGTCTGCTCTACTATAAAAAGCGATCCATTGACTTAATTCTTTTCGTTAAAGATTTTTGTAATCTCCTCTTATGTCCTCGTAGGATGTGGTTTAAATGTTGCCGTTAAAGATTATTTTAATGAAATAAGGAGCTTCAAAGCCCAAATCAAGATATCAGAATGTATTTATACTTTATAGCAACCGAAAATATATTTTCAAGTAAATAATTTTGATTTAGATATTATCATTTTATCTATTCCCCTGATAGTAGGTCTGCAAGGCAAATATAATAAGCTTGAAGTTTCTAGGAATCTTTTATTCTTTAACTAAATTTTATTTTTTATTTTTAGGAATTTCTTAAGTGTGAAGTCCACCAATCCGCATTGGGCCAGCGTGGGGGACTAAGGCCTCACCCCTCTCACATGTAGAGGTGACCTATGCCCAGCAGTGGGACGTAAATATGCTGATGATGATACAAGCTAATGACAGCTCCGTGGGGAAATATATTATCTACTATTCTAGGTGTATCTATCGCCTATCATCTACATATTATAATGTAATTACTTAGTAAACAGTTAGAAAATAGGTGTAACCACATTTAATAATACTTAAATTATAATTTCCAATATTTACTTACTTCAACTAACTGAACCAGTCCACATCTTCTTAGCTAACTTAAATTGAATGCTGAGAAGTCACTTAAGCCCGTGCCGAGTTAGCATCATAACACGTCTGGGTACTTTAAAAATACCAAATTAAGAAATTTTAGTGAGATAAGTTAGAAAGAATCTTTATGTATTTGATCATAGACATGGTTTTTTACGTAATTGTAAAAGTTAAAAAGTATGAGTATATATTATAATTGAGTCATTATTTTATATCTGCCTCGTTGTTCCCGCGGTATAAGTTCTCGGCGAGCGGTTTTCGGGTCTGGCAAAATGTTAGTTGAGATTTTCCGTTGGAAAATTCCCCATGGCAACACCGAGTAATGGGTTGTAGACTCGCGTGTGTCTTCTTTTGCCTACCCTTCAGACTTAAGTCGCGGGTGTGCATATATGTATATATTTTTATAATACTGGTTCGGTAACAAAACAAACGCCTCAGGTGATGTTTATCTGTACCGTACACAAAAACTGTAGCTTTATGGTTATTCTCTGAGTTATAGTGTTACTACCTCGGCCACACTATTACTACTACACTAAAGGTATAATAATTTGTCCCTATCCCACCACACATCCGCCACTGTAACTACTGTGCTCCAGGATCAACAGCGGCATGCACAATATCGGCGCCGAGCAATGAAGCTCAGCGAATCTAAGGGGCCTTAAATTTATCATAATCCCGCAATGAAGTTAATCAGAAAGACAAATAAAGGAGGAGTTGGAAAACAAAGAGTTGTCCACAAAGGTATAATAGCCAGCAATTGTTTATTCTACGTCCCCATTTCGCCAAGATCCACATAATTGAAGGCAAACCTATCGCTGTTTTTAGATATATGCCCAGGCTCCGTACTGTCCCATACTTGTGCCGCAGGGCCAACGAAACAGTCGCGTCCATAACAAAGCTGTTACAGAGACAGTAGCTTGAACAGAACTCCTTTCATTAGCGACTATAGCAGAGTTTCAGTAGAAAATAATCAAAATATTTCAAATCTCGACGCGGTGGTGACAACACTTAAAACAATATTCTGAGAACCCAACAAACGACTCCAAAAAGCCATTTGGCAAAATCACTCAGCAATGAGGAGCATTAAACATTCATACAAGTCACGCCTTTGATATCCGTCTTGGCATTTATAATACTGCCGAATGTATACATTGAAAGGACTGTTAATAAGGAAAGTGCGTCGTTGACAGATTTATATAGATCCTGTGTTTACTGTCACGTCCATCGCAATTGGCCACATGGAGTAGTTTTGCTGCAATATCCATCCATTTAGAGAACTTGAATCAAAATTTACGACAAATAGGTATTGTGCGTAATTGCGTCGACGTAGATTTTTATTACAACAATCTTTAAAAAAAAGGCATTCTTATCTCAAAGCATTTTTTTTTCTATGTAAAATATACCATCTGGACTTGGCCGGCGTTGAAAACTTCGGCGAAACTCCCCTAAATAGTGTAATTCGTGTCCCATATATCATCTACCTACGAATAAATTCAGTAATCAAATTAGAAATGTAAGTTCTTATAAAGACTACCTCATGATTTAGCGAAACAAGTATGTGCCATGCGATCTGGAGGACCTGGGTTATCCGGGTCGGTTAAAGTGTTTTTGGGTTATTCCCATAAAAAAATTCTCAGTAGCAATTCAGAGCCTGAAGTCGTGCCTAAAAACGGCAATAGGCTCGCTCCATATTATACCTATGAGTAGGAAATTTAATTGGCGACATGCTGGTGCCGCATCGAGTCTGCAAATGTTGAAAGTAAACTACTGCCTCGGCCCCTCTTATTTAAGCCTTAGGACATAAAAATAGCTACTAAAACATGGATGTAGAAATTCACATCTACCTACCCCTTGACGGTTTCAAACGTAAGCGTCTGTGTTTTATATTTCATTTAGAAATGGCATGACTAAAATGTACGTGTAAGTGAATAGGCAAAATATTTTAGCCCCTACGGAGTGTTGCAAATGTGGCTCTGAATATTACAAATATGTCAGTGTACTCCTAAATGGAATAAATGGCTGGAATTGCTCCATCATCGTTCATCCTATCGGAAAACGTGAGGCCACCATCTACATATTTACGTTTGAAGATAAATATCAAATATTATTTATTTTATATTGGCTGAACCCGTCATGATGTTAAATAAAATTACTTTAATATTTAAGCAAAAGTTACCATATTCATTCACTGTTTTGCTATAGAAGCAAAAACAAAAAAGGAATTTATTTTAAAATGCCATTAATCTTCAATTTTTCGGCACGGCAAAGTCGCGTAATTTAAATGATTACATAGTTCAATATAATTACCTAAATAAGGTATCGGAACCCCTAATACCTCGTAAAAACTTTAATCGCAATTTTTGGTAAAATCTCTCGATTTTTGCTCAAATTATTATGTACGTAGTTAGGGGGATGCTATGTCGTTAGGGAAAATATTTATTATTATTAAAAAAAATACAAGGCATATTTAACAAGTGGCAACCTATGCAGGCAGGGAATGGCAGGGTTTCATCTGTACGCAAATTATAATGCCCAATGATCCGTCTTTGCAATTATTAAGTCATAACAGCTGTAAATTACATAAATATATTGAACTTTTTATTATGAATTGATGATGATGATTATGAATGATTACGATAAATATTTTTTTTATTTAATCGCGTAATGATTTTTCCATATATTTTTTGATGCACAAGCAATTTACATATTATATTACTTTTCGAAATCTTACACATATAGTTTTGAAATCCTAAGCCTTTAAACCTGCAATTTAATAAAATAACTGACATGTGCGTGATATATTTTCTTACGCCTAAAAACATTTCGCTACAATAATTCGAAGTACTATATAATAAGCTTCTCCCTCTTTGCCGTGTCAACGCATCTGCGTTTCCACCGGGATCGGAACACATGCCTTCATTGCTTATTCGTGTTACTTTTATCCATATTAAAATAAGGACGGTTATTATAATAAATCAGATAAAGAGTATTTTTGCTAAAATATTCACAGTTCCCTTTTTAAACTCGTTTGCATTAATGTAGATATTTTTTATATAAAAGTCATTCTAAAATTAACATAACATTTCTAAAGGGAAAAAGTGCCTAAAATTTGCTTCATGTTTATTTTTTTCACAAAATAAAAGTCAATATACATATTTAGTATCATCTTTTTTAAATTTTCATATAATATAATAATTTAAATGTATAAATTATTTTATATTATAAATAATTTTCGGCGCATTTTCTTTCAGCACATTAAGGGAGCTATGTCGCCCTTATATCGTTCCGGCGTTTCCTTCTCAGCGTAATATAATTAGCCTTTGATAGCCACCAATTTGAAGAGCGGCCAAATGGACATGCGACCGGGCCATTACTTATCGATCAAAAGGACGAAAATTAGATTAGAGTTTAAATATGCATCCATATGAGTTCCTATTCATCATCATCATCAGCCCATGTACGCTACACTGTTGGGCACGAGCCTCCTCTACAACTGATTAGGGGTTAGGCCTTAGTCGATCACGCTGGCCTTGTATGGATTGGTAGACTACACGGCTAAGAAATTTATGAGCATTATGTGTGCAATAATACGTTTTACTATTGGTTATTCATATAAATATGTACATAAACATTTGCATCGAAACGGTAGCAGCATAGCGTGGTAAATACTATTTTATGTTATGCCGGGGTAAAAAACAATTGCCATGTACATTTTACTGTCTTCTGTATTCACAAGTAAATGTATAGACATATTGTAAAAATCTTCAGAATATGATGTATTTCGATAACGTTTTTAAGAGACCCCTTCTTTTTTAATTTTGATATATTTTAAAGTGTTAGAGATATCCTATGGTAGGCTATAGATTTTCACCCTCAACTAAAGTCTATATCCCCGAAGAGGTAGGCAAAGTAGTCCTGTACCCCCATTTCACCAAATGTATTATTGTTTAACATAATAAATATAACAGAGCCATTTTTTTTTGCTGATTCCAGTCTCTATAAAGTTTCTGTGAATTTCCATACCGAAAAACTTATTAACTCTTTGTTCGATCCGGTTCCTCCAGATCGCACGGTATAAATGTACTTGTGCGGTAAGACCATGAGGTAGTGTTTTTAATAATACTATATGTCCAAAGATTAATTTCTAAATCAGTCTGAACGATATTCTGTAAAGTTTTTGTCTGCTGATGTCGCTGATTCTTACATAGTAAAATAAAAAGAAACGATTAAACTATAATTTACCTCTCCTTTCAAAAACTTTTTTTATTCTGTTTGGCCTTTTTTTCATTTTGTAATATGCGTAACAAAGAATAAGCATTTATAGCATAATTTTATTTGAAAATTGTGTGGCAAAACAAATATTATCTAGAATTGAATGGAGGTAATATTATTTGTACATTTTCCTTGCATGTCGACGGCAGTCTTCTCATTTCCATTACAATGTTGTAAATTGAATAAATCCTGTTGTGGAACTCCAGTAGAAATGGAACGATGAGATAATTTTAAAATAATTTTTTATACATATGTATATTACATAAAGAGAGACCCCGTGGCGTAGTCCGTAGATTATTAAAAGCTAGCTCAGAATATCTGCAATATATTCTGATTCGTTGATTCGTTGATTCGTACCTGTTTTGAGAGAAATGTTTGTTGCCCTAAACATATTAATTTTTAATTGGTATCATGACCAACCGAAGTCAAAATCAAAGTCCAAACAATCTTTTTTCAAATAGACTTTTACAAGTTCTTTTGAATCCTAAATTTTAATCTACTTTAAACTACTGCCGCTTCGGAGCCTGGTATCGCTGTGGAGAAGAAACCGCAAACTCTCTCTCCAACACAAAATTTCATATACCATCACTACTTTTTTCAACAAACTATTTAGTTTTATAATTTTAACATAGATTAAACAAAACAATTGGTATACCATTAATTAACATTAAAATATGTATAAGAGTATTAAGATAAAACCAGAAAAGGCTTAAGACAAATTTGAAACACCATTAAGCCTTTAACGCTCAATTAAGGTTGACACAGAGCGTCGAGCCTCGTAGGAATACAGTAAACTCGTTTCACCAATTTTCCTGGAACAAAGATAGAAATGTAAAATTGACTTTGTTATATTTAATTCGCGTCTTATTGCGAATGCTCTTTGGATGCTTGACTTATCTACGTTTACCTTTGACCGCGCAAACTAGATCAACACTTATCTATTTATAAAATTACGATGAAAATAATGTGAAACCCGGGTAAAATCCGGCTCACAGCTAGTTTTAAATGAATGAACCTTTGAAGGTGATAAATTAGCTAACAATCTCCAATCGTCTCAATATATTTTCATAAAACAAAGCTTTGAGATGAAAAAAGATACAAAATCTCTTATTATTTAGAGAGATATAATGCCTTTAATATACACACATATTTACAGACTCATAGACAAACGCGTTTTTATAGCATCACTGTTTGCAGCAGATTAAAAATTTTTATGGTCGCATAATAACCGTTATTTACATATATTGCAAAAGCAAACGCATATCCCAAATGCCGTCTATATATCTCCATATTGATATACTTTGGTAATAAATCTTTCAATGCAAGCGCTGGTAAGTAAGAAAAGTTGCCCTGTTAAAGTTACGACTCCACCAAACCTCTGGTTACGCATATTTTTGCCAAAAAGATCAATCGCTCCCATTGCTTCATAATTTACGACTACTGCGGGTTTGTTTCAGGCAAACACAGATTCACATTTACGCCTCTCTCCAAAGGGATAGGCAGATGTGCATGACTGCACCCACGTCCGTCATTTGTGTTGATATTTCCTACGTAATAGGGGACGATTCTATTGCCATCCCTCGGGATCATTTTCAGACTTCTTGCTATGAATACCATCGGGCATATTTTCAGACTTCGTGTTAATAGTACCAAGAATGTCCTGATGAAAACACCCAATCAAACTTTGCCTGGCCTGAGAATCGAACCCGGGACCACTATATTCCGCGGCACACACTTGTGCTGCAGCACCACGTGGCAGTCTTTACAATTGCTTGCATTAGATGAATGTTTCATGTTTCTACCTCTTGGTTTATGTACTCGTGGTAGAAAGTAATTCTAATCTAAAGCTAATTAGCGCCGTCTAAAGGCCTCGTAGTAAGCAATATGATTGACTTTATGGTTAAATGGATACATTACTGCATAAATAACTTTAAACCTCCATCAATATTTCTAAAAAAATAGTTAAAAAAAGCATTTGCACATACATAAGTAGACACATAACCTCGTGCCTGTATTCACTGAAGGGGTAGGCAGAGGTGCATTTCTGAATCCACATTCCGCCAGGTATGTATCAGGCCCATGTAATGGAAGGCGAGCTTACTTCCTTTTTTCTATCACATTTCCAGACTCCGTGCTGCTACTGAGAATTTCCTAATGAAGAACCAATAATAAGTTGCCCACCTGGAATCGAATCCGGGACCTCTAGATCACACGGCACATACTTGTGCCACGAGACCACGAGTCATATTTTCACATGCCTAGAAAGCTTGCTTCCTGTGGTGGGAAATAGATAAAAAAAACATTCTACATTATTGATATCTCCTTTATAATCCAGCGTGAGTAACGGAAGCAAGTTTTACAATCAATAACTACACTTTAATAACAGGACTTTCCTCTGAATTATATATTGGCCTTCAAAGAATAACGGAACACGTGTGCTCGTAGTTTAATAACTGAAGTAGTATCAAACAACACAACTCGTTTTATGAAAGAATGTTACGGCTCGCGTGCTCACCGCCGGAGTCATAAATATATAGACAAGTAGTATCTCGTAAATAAACAATAATGTCTCGAGATTTGAGAGCTAAGGTTCAAAATGGCCATAACCATAAATGTAATAGCGTTGTAAGTACGCCATTTGTTACCTAAACTAAAATATAATCTGATAAAAAAAAAAACAAAGACCATTGTGTATTTCTTAGTAAACGTTGTTGTATGAACGACGGTGACTTTGTAAGCGTGGGTGGTGAAAGAGGGCTTTGAAAGTAATACTTTTGTCTCGTAGGTATATGGCTTGTTATATTGTTGTTTTATAAATATATTTCTATGACGCTTGTGATAATTATAAGCTCCTTCTTGGTAATCTTTTCAATATATTAAATAGAACGGTATTCTCTTGTCAAAATATCATAGCTTATTAACAATACCACTGATATTTTGATTACTATATTTATTTTCTTCTAATAAGGAGAATAATATCGACGTAGTGCCTTCTTTAACGATAAGGACATGTGCCAAGAAATAAGACCTTTATAGCCCAACGTAGGATGACAAATTTTTATAGGGTCCTAAATTTCTGAAAATATTAGGTACCTACTATTCAGATATCTTCAGGTAGAGTTTTATGGCAAGTCAAACAAGCAAGTGAGCCACCTGATGTTAAGTGGTCAACACATGAATACTAGGGGAATCATCGGTGCGTTTCCGGCTTTTATTTAAGGGAAACACATTGCACCTATTTGGAAAAGATTGGTAGAGCTCTGAGGTTTCGTAAATTCATAGGTGTTGGTATCAGTACTTACTTAGCACTCGTATGCATATACGTTACATGTATATGTAACTCTTCCTCAATTTAATACTATTCTGAACTATACAAACTTCATTATTCTTATGTCAATATAACACAAAGGACTGTAATTACTCCCATCGTCTTGGCTCCTACCCCTCGACCTAGAAGTCGAACATTCCTTCCTCTGAAAGTTTAACGAGGGGATATTAAAGTCAATCAACATAGTTTTTAAAGTATTAATTGAACGAACGTCGAAGCATTATGTTGATGACACGGCAAAAAGCTTCCTCCAACCTTAATGAAACTGTCAGCTTAAAATAGCTGCATTAACTTCAATTAAAGCCTGTATTTACACCATTATTTACGCACATGAGGCTTTCATGCAGTTAATTTTATATCAGTAAATTTCACGTACTATGGATTCAGTAAGACCCGCGTTTTAATTGGCCATCATAGGCCATATATTAAGAACCTCTTATTTCCTTCTCGGGTAGAGAGGTCACCCGAGATGCCATTTCATTATTCACATACTTCTCGGAGTTTTGAGTATGTTCCGAAATTTAACTGACTTAAATGAAAAATTAAATATACTGAAGAAACCTGCATACTTAAGAGTTCTCCATAATTTTCTTCTATGTATTTTAAATCTGTCAAATCCACACTAGGTAACGGGATGAACTTAGGTCTATGCGCTCTGTATCGTAGAAGCCGAACTGTACGACGTACATACATGGTCTGATGTAGATAGATTTCCTCGTCCACCAATCGATGAGTAACAATTACCAATTGAATATTGGTATGTTAGATATCATTTTCAAGTCTCGAGGGCTGAAGATTAAAATTCTATTATAATTTGCCCGTTCATAAAAATCCTTTGTCAAAGTAGCATACCTATAGCATTAGCTAAAATATAATCTGATAAAAAAAAACAAAAACCATTGTGTATTTCTTAGTAAATGTTGTATGGACGGTCACAGGTCTTGGAACCCAGCATTATTGCTAACGATAACAATTTTAGTTAGTTTTTAATTAAGTTATTTTCCTTATGTTAATTATTGTTTTTTGTAAATAAATAAAATAGATAAATAAAGTAACATTTTGTGCTCTTGTCACCAATAGATTTCAGCTAACTATCCAATTAACTATTCATAATATGTTTTTTCATTGAAATATTCCAAATACGTAAAGACTTTGTAACTAATCTACATAAAGGTACTTTTAAATTTTGCTGTCATTTGATTTTATTTTGATTTTTATTAACAATTTGCGTCCTTTGAGGACTATGTCAATCCTATAACGAAAGACATAATTGTTTAAATAAAACTAGTAATATTCTTACTTCTAAATTAGAAACCTTTATGCAGCAAGTATTTGATAAAACGTAGCAGCGAATGTCATTCAGATAAAAGTTATCTAAAAATTCTAGCATCAGCGACCGCTTCATATACGACCCTTTGCCACAAAAACTTCAATAACGACCTAACTTTTACAATTTTCATATGAAATATTACTTCGTAATATTGTCTTTTCGCGTAATGCGCTCATGTTAACAAATATTGAATCAGAAAGAAAGTCACATTTATAGATACACGTTATAACTTATAACGTTATTTAACAGTTATACATAATATGTACTATGATTACTGTAATTAGGGTTGGTAATAATGCTAGCCATTAATTCAACATGCATCCAAGCTGAAAAAGCTTTCATTGAATTAATTCCATTGAGCGATTTTTCACTCCATTCCCATCCTATTAGGTTGCAAAGTACGATGAATTCGCTACACTACTCTATTGGATAAACATTTCCACGTCAGCTAAATTATTTTGTTTATTTGTGACACGCTCGCAGCTCAGTTTGTATAACGCAATTTGTGAAACTGAGCTGAAATTAACAAAAGCGAGGGAATCTCGGATGAACAACAAACACATCTGAGGCAAAATTTTCGAACTCGTCTTTTTCACTACGTACGTATTTGACCCATTCAAGGTTTTTCGGATGAGTCATGCCAGTTGGTAATTAACGGATTTATGTTCTGAAATTATCTTTTGAAAAAAGCACGCATAGGAATCCACTAATGTTTTTATAGATGTCCAAAAATATTCTGCGTGCGCAATTTCATAATTATATTTTAAAGTACACTGCAGAATGGCAACTCATATTTTTATTAACTTTGTATATTTACCCTTTAATATATTTCCGTAGTAAACTTCAACTTACTACGAAAATACTTATAATTAAGATTGTGAAGTTGGAGAAAAATATGCAAACACACCTCGAAAAATGATAAACGTCAACGAAAAACTCAAAACATAATTATAAACGTTAATGATGCTCTGAATAAAAACACCACAGAATGAGAACATAATTTTTGTTCGGTATTGATTGAACCGCCATATCTTTTTTGCTCTTTCTAGACTTTTTGTTCCCAACTCTAATTACCCGTTTAATCCGATCTTCCGTTCCAAATAACAAGTGTTGACGTCCGTACCTACAATTCATTCCTATACAGATTTACGAATCGTGTTAGACAGGATTAATACTTTATTTTATTTCTTAAAGTGCAATTACTATATAGTGAGTTAAAATAAAACTGATTTATCATTTTGAGAGCCTTCATGGCGCAGTTGGTTAGGCAATAGCCTGTAAAACGAAAGGCTTCGGATTCGATCTCCGCACCGAGACAAATGTTAGCGTGATCCACGTATATTTGTTTCTGGTCTGGGTGTTTGCGAGACAGAAAAATCTAGCGTAGCTTCTAATACCCACGACACAATAGTTGTATTATAATACTTAGTGTGTGGTTAAAATATACATATTGACGACTGTTATATGATTTTTTTATGTATGGTGTGTTTTCTTTTAGGGAATTTTAATTTTTTTATAACTTTTTCACTTTAATATGATTAGGAAATTAAGAGACAGATATGAGTAGAGAATCTACGTCAATCTACTGCCTCGTGGTCTCGCGGTACAAGTATGTGCCGTGCGATCTAGAGGTCCTGGGTTCGATTCCCGGGTCGGGCAAAGTGTTATTGGGTTTTTCCATGAGGAAATTCTCAGTAACAGCATGGAGTCTGGAAATGTGTCCGAAAAATGACAATAGGCTCGCCCCTATTACGTGGGACTGATACATTCCTGGCGAAATGTGGGTGCAGAATTGTACCTCTGCCTACCCCTTCGGGGAATACAGGCGTGAGTTTATGTATGTATGTATGTTATCTACGTCATACAGAAAAACCTAAATCTGTATTAGCTCATATGCATTCCACGGCTATATACAGGCGTCTTGAATAAAAATGGAATAGCCCGTAGCCTACCATAGACTACACAAACCTAACAAATTCCTTGTTGAGAGTTAGTTAGTTTCCTAACGAATGTCGAAAAACTTCAAAGTAAATAATACCAATATATAAATAATTTCTTTTTTAAACAATGTTTTTGCTTTTTTTTATAAAAATGTCCATTTAGGACGTTACGAAGAAGTTGCATTGCTGTCCTCTTAATCCCGCCACTTTATCGGGAATTTTCCGAGTGTTACCCGAAGCAATTGCCACTTAACCTTTGCAACCCAACAGGAACCGCTACTTTAGCGGGTACACCAATGAAGTAAATAGCTTAGCGTTGAAAACCTCTAACTAAAAAGATTTATTCAGCCTGTTTCTTAGTTTTATTTCTTATTTTTAAAAAGGCTTTATATTAGTTTTGTATACATTCAGAACATCACGTGGGATCACAAAAGGATAGGATTAGGTGTATTTCCATAATAAAAGCTATTTCTATCTTCTGGGTACATTATCATCTGCGTGCTTTTACTAAGAATTGCCTAAAAAAATACCACTACCCGAACCGGGAATCAATTTCGGAAAGACACAATAATGTCGTACACTTATTCCATAGGACAAACAAAACAGTCCGTATGACACGTATTTTTACACTCAACTATTTCTCTACAAAAGCCAGATGCGTCAGTTCGCACTGTTACTAAATGACTAGAACTCATCAGTCATCTTGTGAACCGGTATATGTCAACACAGAATGTTTTGCTGTAAGACAGACATTGCAGTGATGACGTTTATTAATTGTTTTTACTTTTTATTAGTTGTAATTCTGGTGCTATTATTTAAGTTTTCGTAAGTATTCAAGGACGGTTACATCATTAAACAAATTTTTAATCTAATGTAATAAATAAAAGATAAAACGAATGGAAGTGTTTGTAATTTTAATAGCTATTTGATAAATACATATAAAAAAATGATTTAAAGTTGTGCTTTTTTGCGTGTTCCGGGTAATCTAAAAGCGGGTAAACCATTGAATTGAAATTTATATTTTGTATTTTTCTTTATTGCATATGAACAGGTCATAAAATTGAAAAATACAAATGGCTGTTGTATCCAACTAGGCAATATTACAGAGCCATGGCTCGATATAAGAGGAGGAGAAAGAGAGAAAACTCTAAATGAAACCTTGATGGAGATAAGTTTTTATTTATTGATGATATTATAATAAAACTTTATGAGTGTCATATATGGGAGATAAAAGCTTATATAGGGAATCAATTTTCGATTTAGGCACATGAAGATTCATATTCAGGTATTAAGTAGGGTGAAATGTGGTAATAAAATAAGATACTAGGATTTTAGAGTACCTTAAGAAAGTTTTTATTAAGCAAAATTTAAAGCAACAAAGCAGTGATGGCCTCGAGGTTTAGGCGCGCGGTCGAGAATTTCGACGGTCGCAGGTTCAAACCCCAGGCGCACACCTCTGACTTTTCGAAGTTATGTGTGTATTCATAATGAATTATCACTTGCTTTAACGGTGAAGGTCAACATCGTGATAAAACCTGCACACCTAAAAAGTTCTTAGGAATTTCTTAGGTGTGTAGTCCGCCAACCTGCACTAGGCCAGCGTGGTGAACTAAGGCCTAAACCCTCTCAGTTGTAGAGGGGGTCCGTGCCCAGCAGTGGGACGTATTTGGGCTGATGATGAAGCAAACTTTAGATTGGCTAAAGAGAGAGAGAGAGAGCAAGTAACTCTGGATGTCTGTTTCGCTTACACGCCTAAATCACTGGACCAATTTAGATTTATTTTGTTATGAGGACATATGGATACTTGAGAACAGGCGTACGCATTTTTTTTAAATCGCACGGACGAAGCTAGATCCCACCGCTAGTATTTGATAAATTCTTAACAACGTGAAAAGCTGACCTTCGGAAAAATAATAAACTATACATAAAATGAATTTGCGTAAAATGTTTTAACTGTTCGTATAACGAGAAAGTATTTCCGCACAGTTTGTGGTTTCGATACATATTCCCAAATATTTGGCTTAAATCATTTAGCTTGACATTTTATACACACAACCTCAATGTGGTGTGCAACTTCATTGTTTAAATATTTATTAAATATTTCATTTTATTTATGTCCATCATAATGACGTGGAGTTTTGTGCATATCGTCGCTAAAAATATACGATAAAAATATAAACCTAATTTGATATCTGACAAAATAGCGCTTTTTTAATACAAATTTATTTCTTCAATTACTGAAGTCATTTAAATGCGGTTTTCACATGAACATAGAGCCTGACTTGCAACAGCATATAAACTTTATTTTATTAAATCGGAGTTCAGGAAAAATATAAAGTTTTACCTATTTTCAGCTTATGCATTGTATTGTGAAGTCGGTAACTACAATTCAATTTCCATCAATTTGCAGACATGACAAGCGGCAGAATGGTCCTGTAATTCGGACAGCGAAACGTTAAAACCTTTCCATGTTTTTACCCACAAGCCATGCGAAACTGACGATGTCAATCAATTTTACCGTACATTGACGTTTTAATTTTCTGGCGATGCCGACCATCGTTGTATAAGTAGTCACGCGTAAAATGCTTTTTACGAGACGTAGTACAAGGGTTGCGATAAAAATTAATATGTTGGTAACAATGTCGACATCCTTCGATATTTTTTTTGCATGAGTTATACTCGTATTCCTAGTAACATTTAGAACATATACCTAGTTATTGAAATGTAATAGACCAATTTTATCTAACATCTACCTCAAGTTCCATAATGGCTTAAATTAAACCTAAGTTATACAAAATACCACATACAAAGATGACCTGAAAAGACAAGAAGAAAAAAATTATTAAAATTGAAGTATCATGTATCGGGGATAGGTAGTGTGCGTGTATGTATTTATGCATGTTAAATCTATTTTTTTCATCATCAGCCCTTATACGTTCCACTGCTGGACACTGGCCTAATCTACAAGTGTTTAGGCCTTAGTCCACCACGCCGGCATAGTGCGGGTTGGTAGACTACAAACTTAAGAAATTCCTAACTGAAACTGCAACCGCCGAGATTCACGACCGCGCGCCTAAACCTCGAGGCCTTTTCCATATCCAATCTATTTTTTATTTTTTTTATTTTAATCAAGACCGTTTTTTAATGGAAACAATAAATTGATTTATCGATTAATTATATTATATACTGCGTAATACGCTATCAGCAAGTCTGCTAAAGCCTAAGCTCTCTGATAAAGTGGAAGGAAAGTACCTACTAATATCTGTCTAAGTTTTATTCGAAGCAGATAAGCCTTTAAGTTTTATATTCTTGGGAATATTTATAACATTGAACATCAAGTGTGTTGGCAGCAATAAACAAACAAAACACATAAAAAGATATTATGAAATATGTAAAACCTCAATTGTAAGCGCGTCGCCAATAAAGTGTTTTTTTATATATGTACTATAGAAATAATAAATACATTGCCACTTCAAACGATGGCAGCAGCTATTCAAGAAAAATGAAAGTACATATGAAGTAATAGCCAAAGTGCTGAAGGATTATTTGTAAATGTAACGATATCGCAATACAAAACACTTATCATAAATAGATGTGTCTCGAGTAAATAAACCATTGGTACATTTATTTGACATATTTCTTTTGATCTCTTAAACGTCTTTAGCCCGACGAGCCTCCCTGATTTTTGTGGATGGAAAAGTAAATGTTACCTCATATCGTTTGCTTTACCGTTGGGAATGTTCAATTTCTGGGTACCTCGTTGGTATATTCGCGTGCATTACCTTATTCCGCTCTAATATAATCTTAAGTACCTTACGCTCTTCCGTGGTATCTTAAATGTTTGTTTTGCATTTGTTCTTGTTTGAATTTGAGAAACTTATCGGCCTAAAACAACAAACAAAATTGCCTTAATTAATTACACAATAATAGTTTCCTTCTAGTCTTATGTCATTAGTGTGTGCTGTGCGATCTAGAGGTCCCGGGTTAGGTTCCCGGTCAGACAAAGTGTTATTGAGTTTTTCTATTACGAAATTCTCAGTAGCAGCACGGGGTCTGGAATGTGGCCTAAAAACATCGAAAGGCTCGCCTCCTATATCTTTGACTTTGAAATATATCTCCGCTGGGTAGGCACAGATACTATCGTATGTGATAATAAAAGTGTAAAGAATTTTTTTGTTCTTCAATGCATGAAAGTGTGTTCTAAAAGGCTAGAAAATAAACCTAGCAATTACAGGAACAATTCGCAGACTGTTACGACGTGTTTAACTACAGCTTGCGGACTGCTAAAAGCTTTTCTAAGGACTGATGTAGTAAAAGACGCCGTACGGCTCCCGTTTTATCCCCTTTAAATGTCAAAAGTAATTAAAAGATGTGCAAAATAATTATTATATTTATTACTATCTATGTAATATTTTTTTACAGAACTTTTAATGATTGTGTATAAATAGGTGTTTAACAAAGTTTTAGTATTATATTGATGAAAGTTTTGGAACAGTGAAATGTAAGTGAAGTTGTAAATTAAGTATGAAAAAAATAATTTAATTAAGAACAATTAGATACGAATTAGTCAATATCCATAAGTTAATTCCGAAAGGGTAGTAGTACTAAATACCTAAATGGTAGGCTTAGTATATCCGCTTTACATCAGTGGCATGATTGTGTAAACTTTAGAAGGTACTGTCGTGCCAGTTGATACTCCATTTTGATCCAATTTTTACCACCGGTTGTGTCCTATCACTTTGCTGTACAGTGTAAAATATATACATAATATACATGCATACATAGCCACGCGTCTGTATTCATAGGTAGGCATATTTCGACAGGTATGTGTCAGCCCGACGTAATATAGGACGAGCCTATTGCCGTTTTTTGGGCAAAGTTCCAAACTCCCTACCTCTACTGAAAATTTATTAATGGAAAAACTCAATACCACTTTGAACGACTCTGGAATTGAACCCGAGACCTATAGATCGCATGGCACATACTTGTACCGTGAGACCCCGAGGAAGTCGCAAAAAAATACATATCGCGATTCAATAGGGCCTTTTAAATGTATCCTAATCTTGTCTTGCCTTGTCGATTAGTGCAATGAGGTGTGTCATACAGTGAAAGCGGTTCGATCCTACTTCTTCAGTTTAAATTGCTTTGTTAGTAAGAAAATAACTTTTTGTTACATTACGCCTAAGTCGCTAAGATGAGTCAGTTATTTAGATAGACAAAACCATGAGGGATAGCTACATATTTATAATAAATTTTGCCCAGGTAAAGCCAGAAACATAAATATAATTTTATATTTAAACCCGAACAAACAAATTTCTCTTTGTAAGCGATAAAATGAAATATTTATTTTTAAAATATAAAATAACACGTGGCACACGTAAGAGCATGATTAAAATTGAAACCCCGGCAAAACATAACAATAGAATACCTTTGTGAGTATAACATGAATGGCATGAAGCGCGCGACATCATTCAAAATTCAGTACAATAAGCACCGCCCGAAAAGTCTCCGAGAGCCTTGAATCTTATTGTCGAAACTGAAAAACCATGTCGACAAAACATCGGCTGTATTGAGCTTGAATGAAAATGTAAAATCATTGAGGCAATTGTAACATTTTTTCCTTCATTCGTCGTGTTCTCTCATGTTCTCAATTAACCTACTTAATTCTACCTTTCCGCGGCGATTATATCTGTATTTGCAATTTACTTTTGAATTTATTCTTGCAATGAAACTGTAAACCAATTTATGTTCTCCTCTTCTTGTAATTATATCTGAGTGGAAAAATGCACTTTACATGACATACACTTTAACCGTTTATATTAGCTGGAGATAAGTTTTTTGCTGGCTTTTAATACTTACAGAATGGATTTACATATTTTATCATACCATACTTTTTATCGGTAAACTCAACGGCCATAAAAAATACTTTTGATTAGCAACTAACTATTGTGATAAAGTCTAACTAATCTATAGGATTATATGTGTAGTAAAAAAGGACTAGCTCATCAGTTGATATCGATTACTAGATTAAATATACTCAAAAAAGGTTTATTTTTTACGCAAACCAAATTATTATCGACCCCAATGATGGTATTGTTGCGTTCAATTCATTTCTGCTCGCAAATAACTTTTATGAGAGGAAAGCTCATTAATTCTCCTTTGAAAAGTGATTGAAAATCTTATTAATACTTTCGCGAACAGTTGATTATCGTGGTAGCACATCAACTAACTCACCTTTTGAAACTGACACTGAGTTAATTAATTTTCAAGCCAAATCATGTAAACTTGTTTTGAATATCAAGTGTTCCGTGTAACTCCTCATATTTTATGCAATTAGACTTAATTAGTTTATAATTACATTGTTCGCACGCCACTGCGAAACCCTAATTATGTTTTTAACAAAGCAAAATACTCCTGTATATCCCAACGTATTTACGTTCTATTAACTCGACCGACCACAATTTCAAATATAAATGATACTCGACGGAACAGCAGCAGATTTTATATTTGTATCATCTTTAGATTTTGGATGTGTTCACAACAGTCCGTTGCTAAATATTATTTTTATATTACAGTTATCAATTATAAGTAATTAGTATTACAAACTAGCTTTGTAATTCAATAAGAAAATATAAATTTTTACGGATTTTTTTCGATAAACAATTTTAATAAATTTGTAAAAATTTTAATGTACGGTAGGAACTTGATAGTTATTCTGTAGTTAATTTAAATTTTATTCATCCGCTATTCACAAAATTAGTAGGCTTGAACGATATGTAGAACAGTAAAATGGGTAACAGAATAAAGGGCGCATGGCAACCTAGTGGTAGAATAGCTTTATTGTTCAGCGGTAGCTTAAATGTATGCAGACGTGTAAACTAGTCAGCGACTTACGGCGTTCATTATGTATGAGCACTTGAATTCAGTCCGGCAGCAACGCTCCCCTGACTCTTATTGCTTCAAGCACTGACTGTTTACCATTACAATCACTTCTGGTTTAAATACTGCACAACTATATTAAAGGATATAAAAAGTGTTCTAACATTGAATAAGAGACGAAAAATATAATAATTGGGCATTCACATAGGTACTTATCGTAAGATATGAATTTGAATGAGATTTGAAGATCGGGGCGCGCGGTTTGTTAAGACTACTAACTATCACGGATGCAAATTCTAGTCAAAGATTTCGCAATTTTATAACATTTTTAATAAATTTTATAGCATAAAATTGTAAGAATACCTGCATGGTTGTAGGTTCCCTGTCATTTTTTTTTTTTTCAGGAGACGGTACATTAAGCCTTATTTATATCTTTTCAACAAACCGAAGAAATAGGGAATTTTATTAAGTATTCAGTTTTGATAATAAATTTCACCGGCAAGGTCCAATTCCAATGCTTGCCGGTTTTATGTTTCTCTGTGTAGACAAATTAACGATTCGGATACAAAACGATTTCAATTCCCTTCAAGCAATGAAACGGCAATTGTTGAAAAAGCACGTAATTAAGTAGATTATATCACGGCCGGTAGACTGCGAGAGAGGAACACTGAAGGCATTTGAACAAAACGCTTTAAGGAGATCGCACGACTTCTAGCTACTTGAGATCACTTTCTCGTAATCATCTGGCAGTATCGGGCTTTTTTAAATATATTTGCCTGGTTGGTCCCGAGGTACGAGTGTGTCTCGTGCGATCTTAAGGACCTAATACGTTAAATTGTTATTAGGTTTTTGCTTTAGAAAATTCACCATGGCAACACGGAGTCTGAAAATGTTCTAGAAAAACGCCAGGAGAATCGATTCGTGGACTGGTGAAATTTGAGTGCAGAATGATGGGGAAACAAGCGTAAGGGCGTGTTTGTCGGTAGCTTGGTTAATTTTACCGAGCCATTTATAACCTAGGTCCCAGGGCTTCACTTAGAGATAAATTTAAGGAAATAAATATTCTTACCGTCACTAGTCAATTCATATACGAAAACCTTGTATATGTTCAAAAGAAACTTCATAGATTTAATAAACTTTATAATTTACACAACAAAAATACTAGGAACAAATGTAATCTCGTTCATCACGTAACTCGTCTCCGGAAAATTAATAACTCTTTTATGGGGCAATGTGTACGCTTCTATAACAAACTCCCAAAGGGTATTAGGGAGCGTCCTTTGAAAAAGTTTAAAGAATCAATAAAAGATCAACTATATAAAAAAGCTTATTATAAAATTTTGAGATTATATTGGAGATAATAAGCCCTGGGAGTAAGTAAATTGATCAGACGTTTCGTTGCTACAATTTGTATCGTTATGACATACATAAATTTATATCATTAAAAAAATATAATTAAAATTTTAATTTATTATTTACAAAAAATTACATTTCGTGTTGCTGAGGGAGTTTCTTGCCGTTTCTTCTCCACAGCGATAACACGTTTCGAAGCGGCAATAGTTTTAAAAAAATAGTTTAATATTGACGATTCAAAAGAACTTGTAAAAGTCTATTTGAATAAAGATGATTTTGAATTTGAATATTACAATTTTGTATAATGTTTCTGGCAAACTTATGTAGATTTTTTTACTTTAAATCTTTTACGTGATACCTTCATTACAATCACTTAATTGCCACGTAAAGTTATAAATTTTCATAGAACTTGTGTGGTTGGATCATAAATAACAGTTAACTGGGACAGTTCGTGGAATATAAACAAACAAAAGTAAATTTCATTCTACGCATTATACCTAATTGCCACGCTACTTCCTTTATACCCTGATAAACACCCTTTCTAATTACGATTAGGGTAAAACTTTAGTTGACCCCAGTAACCATTCTGTGGGTCCATTTAGTGCTACTATGTATATACATATGTATGTATATTAAACCCCACAGATTTAATGGAAACTCCTGAAATGAAATTAGCTTTAAGAATGTGTATTTGAATCTTTTTAGTAAATTTATATTTTTGTTGAACCGTGGTACATATTTATTCGTAATCAGATAGATAGCCGTTGAGAGGTTTGCCTGCCGTACGTAATACGACTTGTTCTAGGATAACTATGTAGTTATGAACATGTTCCGAACAAGACGGTAAAATTGTATTCTATTCATGAGATATTTAAATGGTACTTAAAATCAAGTGTCAATCAACAATATAAAATTAGGAACTACATTCGTATAAAACATTCTAACAGGCTAGGCTGAAACATAGCCTAAATCGAAATCAATCGAAAAACATTACAATATCTGGTGTTTTAGTAAAACTCCTTCTTAAATCCTTTACAGTCACCCCATGAAAAAAGAAAAAAGGGATACAAAAATAACTCTGTTTTTATCACATCCCCTACATTTGTTTGCATAATAAACTTTTAGGTGACATGTTTATACGCTCCTACCAAGGCGAGATAGTAAAAAGTCCCAGTTCACGAAGGTCCTCTTTAATGATACATTCTGCATAACCCTGAAAGAATATCTAATAGAATAATAAATCAGGGGATCCGAGACGAAAATCGCGGTGTCACTCGTGCCGCTCCGTGCCGGTAGCACACGCCAGTCATAATTAACCTTGTCTACGAAGCATGATCGTGATCTTGACAGTATACTGTAGCACAGACAAAGTAAGCCGAGAAGCGACACTAAATAGCTGTCTTTTAATATTTCATAGGAGTAAAGTTACTACGTTTATCTTTCTTTAAAAATAAAATAGTTGATTCAGCCATAATATTTCAAAACTGTTAAAAGTGGCACGCTAGTACCGAATTCCACTAATAAGAAATTGTAGAAACGTATGGTGTACGCAAATAAACCTAATGATGCGTATAATTGAAATAAACAAACGCGGTGAATCAAGACTTGACGTAACAATTACACGTCCGCTTGTCCCTTCTAGATATCTGTAATCTCGCCAAAGAGTTTGTGACACAGTTATAACCAGCGATTGGCCGGTGTAATGCTACGCGACAACCAGCCAGCTGTTTGGCACTTGCCCAGATTGGAAGCAGATGACTGACGAACGCATTACATCAACGGTTTTGTAAATTGTTGACGCCATCTGAATTGCTTATTTAAATTCTTACGCTCGCATCGTCTCTTGTGCGGGAAATAACGGAAGCTTTTGTGTAACAAATAAAAATGTTTATTAGCGATACCACACATTAGCGAGCCGATGAACATTTTTACGAAAAAACTCATCAATATTCATAGAATTTATGGACGGTGCTTTTTTCGGCGAATAATACGAGCTATTTGTTTTGGTCGATATTGTAAAACGGCTTAACATTTTGTTATTACACGCCAGTATTAATCATTGGAAATCATCAATTATATTTTTTAATTGTTGGAATTTAATAATAAATTTCATTCGTGTCAAGTTACAAGCTTGTTATCAAATTGTAATTACCTCCCCATTACTCCGAATCACTTGTTCCAATAATACCACAAAAGTTTATCGGAAATAAGTGGTTATTCTTAAGGCTCAATTTAACAAAGAAATCATTTTAATGCTATCGAAAATCTAATGGATGAGGGGAGAAAATTCAAAAAGATTCGGTCTAAATAAGTACCTATCTTTTACATCCTCATAATAATTTTAAAAAGATACCAAGCAAGACTACGCCTTTGAGTTAAGATAAGTAAACCAGCACGAATTTGGTTTAAATTCTAGAAAGAAAATAATCTTGTGATTCATCTTTAATGAATTCTCATTTCAGAAGATATATTATGCTAACATCGCTATTTCTCGTGTAAATTAACACGATAGTTTTTTTCGATTCTTACAAAAACAGTCTATAAGCGTTTCTGTTATTCGTAAACTAAAAATAAATAGACTGTCTGTTCAATTTGTAATATTAGTTATAGACCACAAGCCCATGGTAAAAATTAACCTGTGAAATGAACCACCGTGAATTACGCTTAGAAGGCTGTTACTATATCATAAAATAACTGAGCGCTATGCCGTCATTTCTGAGCGGTACAGGTGAGTACGAGAGTAAATGGAATTTCTCTGCTACAGGGGAGGAATTATGACTACTTATTAATGTACGGCTTTTATTATAACTTATAGATGATTAAAAATAAATGTCGGAAAACCTAGTGCCGTACTAAAGTGGTGGTACCGGAAGTTAGTGCAAATTTTTAATTCGCCGGTAATTTTAGGAGCAATATAGGTCATTTATTACTGTACGGCATTTGTGTAATTCTTTTTGTATACATATACAGATACTTTACCCATGAACGCCGTACAAATTTTCCAGTGCAGGGGTCGAAAGCCAAGGGACGCAACTCTTATTTCTGATTATATATAAATGATGATGAAATGAAACAACATAAAATTAAATGATCTTCAGAGTACTTCATGATTAGATAATATTTTCTAGCATGCCGTACATTTTTTGTGGGACACATAGGTGTATGGGGTAAATTACTTCCCTCCGAAAAGAGTAACTTGGTGACTTTTTTCTGTACGGCAATAACATAGGTTTTTAGCTCTTTAGAAAATCTTCGATAAAAAATAAATGCCGTACAATTTTGATAGTCCGCTATTCTATAAAATGGAAGATTAATCCACCGCCTCAGACCGCTGTCTGTAATAGAAGAAAAAGGGTATAACCAACAGTGCTACAAACAATTGACAAATTTATCCGTAATAAGAAAATTTGAAGAAAATTGGTTTATTTCACGTAATTTTCCATTTAAAATGTACGGCATTATAATTTATTATTATTATTTAATATTAAAAACAAAATTTATCAAATGCCGTATAGTTATTAATGACCTCAAGGGACATCTCAAATGTTATCGAAGTTTTGATCAGCTGTAAAGAATAATCTGACGTAAAATGTACGGCATATGGTTTTTTTGTTTATTTATATTTGTTACAAGTAAAATAACAATAACCTTTGAAAATATTACTTCCCAAATTACTACAGGAACATTTGAAAAATCTTATAAATCTCGGAATTTCCTTTTTTTTAAATCCTAATATTTTTATTTGTTACCATTTATAATGAACGGCTATAAGGTACAACGGTAATATTTAATAACATTATATTAAAAAAAAGGTTGCCGTACATAAATTTATGATCTTACAGCAGTAGTAACTCGGTAAATCCTGAAATGTAGATACTTATTTATTTATATAAATATGAACTATAATTTTTAGACGGCATAATTACCAAACGTTATTGTCCGTATAAAATAACATTTTGAACAAGATGCCGTACATTTTACAATGACCTTATATCATATGGTGTAGGGAAAGGTTTGCGTCCCTTGGCTTTCGACCCCTGCACTGGAAAATTTGTACGGCGTTAAAGGGTAAAGTATCTGTATATGTATACAAAAAGAATTACACAAATGCCGTACAGTAATAAATGACCTATATTGCTCCTAAAATTACCGGCGAATTAAAAATTTGCACTAACTTCCGGTACCACCACTTTAGTACGGCACTAGGTTTTTCGACATTTATTTTTAATTATCTATAAGTTATAATAAAAGCCGTACATTAATAAGTAGTCGTAATTCCTCCCCTGTAGCAGAGAAATTCCATTTACTCTCGTACTCACTTGTACCGCTCAGAAGATTATCAAGACGTCTTTTTACATTAAATATAAGATCTCTTATATTTAATGTAAAAAGACGTCTTGATAATCTACATACATCAATATCATCCGCAAACAGCACTATATCGTTTTTATCCCCTACGTAGTAAGGCAAGTCATTAATGTACACGAGAAACAGAAACGGCCCAAGAATTGAACCCTGTGGGACTCCCATGGTAACCGACGATCCTGGAGAAAGTTTTCCATTAACGTCAACCCTCTGGACTCTATTATTCAAATACGAAGTCAGAAGATTGAGAGCTCCGTTTCTAATGCCATAATAATGAAGCTTCCTGACAAGAATGTCATGTTTGACGCAGTCAAAGGCTTTGGACAAGTCGCAGAAAATGCCAATAGCATCCCGCGACTCTTCCCATGCCCTGAACACAGTTTTTAAAAGTTCAACTCCTGCATCGATAGTTGATCTACCCTTAGTAAATCCGAACTGTTTCCGATGAAGTAAGTTATTTTTATTGAAAAAGTTCAGTAATTGATTAAGTATAATTTTTTCAAATAACTTACTAAGAGTTGGTAAAACAGAAACAGGTCGAAAATTTGAAGGGTCTGAGGTATCACCAGATTTAAAAAGTGGTATTACCTTACTAAGCTTCATCAGGTCAGGAAATACTCCAGATGCGACGCAACGATTGAACACAGCTGCCATGTGAGGTGCTATAATATTGATAATAGAGGATATAGTAACTACTGATATTCCCCACAAGTCTTTAGTCTTTTTTTTACTAATTTCTTTAAAGGCTTTTAAAATATCATAATGACTAATTGCTGTAAATTCAAACGATGCATCACATTGAGGAACATTATCTTCAAGAAGTAACACAGCAGACCTAGAAGACGACTGAAGATGTTGAGTAGTTACTATGGGAATATTTGTAAAAAATCTTTCAAATTCAGAGGCCACTTCAGTGTCTTTTGAAACAATATTATTATTAACTTGAATCCTAAATTCATTGTGGTGTGCTATGTGCCTTCCCGATTCAGAATTGATAATGTTCCAAGTGGCTTGTATTATATTTGGGGCTGATTTTATTTTATTTTTAAGGTACATTGATTTGGCAGCGGAACAAACTCGTTTAAAAACCTTAGAATATAATTTTACATAGGCAATAAATTCCGGATTTTGGTTATACATTCTTTCATTATATAAATCATACAATTTATTTCGGCTTTTAAATATACCAGTAGTTGCCCACTCACTAAATGTCAAACTGTTCTTCAAATTAATAGTTTTTGATTTAAAAACCTTATTGTGTTCCATATTTATATGACCAAATAAGGATGCATACATTTTGTTGGCATCTTGATGAGAGGACAACTTGGGTAGATTTTGTTCCATATTTGTTTTAAAATTATTTAAGCGGTTAGCAGTAATAGGAACAAATGTAATACTTTTGCTTGTTACTTTACATGTATGCAAAGGTAAAGACACCAACTGGCCACAGTGATCAGAATCAAAATTATTAATAATAACACTTGAAATTACTTTAACATTTGTAAAAATATTATCAAGACATGTTGCACTTGTGGCAGTGATTCTTGTTGGTTCAAAGAAAACATTATTCATATTATATGATTTAAAAAGATTTATTATGTTACTGGTTGCCTGAGAGTTTTCTAGAATATTTATATTAAAGTCTCCGCAAATAATCACCCCTTTATTCGAATTACATATTTTGTGCAAAGCATCTTCCATGATTTCCATGAATGATAAAAGCAATGCACATGGTGGCCTGTATACACTTAGAACAATAAACTGATCAGATTCAATACAAGCTATTTCTGTAACACGTTCAACAGAAAGTCTCACTATATCAATTCTTTCTTTATACTTTATTAATTTATTCATAATTATTAAGGAGCCCCCATGTATCATATTTGTTCTGTTGAATGTGCTAACAACATGATGGTTATTAAAGTTAAACATCAACTGATGGGACTTCAGCCAATGTTCAGTTAAGCACAAAATATCAATATTATTTGAATTTAGAAAAAGTTCTACTTCCAATTCTTTATTGTTTAAACCTTGTATATTTTGATGAACCAAGTTAATAGCCTGCTTATTTTTGCTACAATTTATATCTAATTCACTAACATAGCCAGAGTTTGTCTCTATTGTCTTATAACCTAATTTAAATGCAATGTCTTAATGTTCAGATTTCTATAATCTGAATTTATATCAATCTGCTCAATAGAGCATAGTCTATTAGCCAAGTTATTGGCTGATACCCTAATATAATATGATAGCACATCTGCTATCTGTCTCTTAATAAACAAAGGGAGATAAAAATTATCTCTTGTCCTAGAATAAAATTTACTAACATACTTGTTAGTGTCAATAACATGGAATGATTTATTGTTGTTGCACAACATGTGCATTGTTAAATTTAACTTATATCTAATATTATTTTCTTCCGCTGACAATTTTTCACTGTAGGGTAATGTAAACATGACTATCTCCTTCAGATTTAATAAACAAAGCTGTTCATAGAATTCTATTAATTTATTTTTGTTTAGATTACCCCTATTACCAATTAATATAATTAATTTAGTGTTAGGTTTAAACTTATTGCAATTAATTAAGCTTTTTGCAATCTCTAAGTAAGGCTTATTAGGCATACAATTATTTAATAATGTTTCTCCCCTTTCCAAACTAACCAATGTTCCCATTGTCTTGCCCATTTCATCGCTGTACATAATTACATGGTCACTTACTTTGTATGGGATGTTCAGTTTATTCCCATATTTTTCTATGGAGTTATTGGCTGGCTCTGTATGCTGTAGGCTGTTACATAAAGAAGATGTTGATGAATTTATTTTTAGAGACGGAGCATTCATAGGCTTTGAATCTCTGAAGCTATTACACTTACATGTTATGTTATGGCTTTGCAGTGAATCAAAGCGATCAGCGTTATATTTACATAGTTCTGTTAATTCTGTTAAAGCTGATGAATGCTCTTCAATCTCTCTTTGAGCATTTGCATATTTCTTAGTCATAAAGATTAAGGATGACTGCAGTTTTTCCAATTCTTCATTAAGGAATTGTGTGTCAGTATCATACTTAATCTTATTTTGCTCCAATTCATAGGCATATAAATCAACTGTGTCTTTTAGAGCTAATTTCTCTTTTAAGCCAAATACAAATTTATGATGTTGTTTATGATTTTTTAAAAGTTTGTGAGTTTTCTTTATATACCTATTAATCTTAACATACTTCTTTATTTTATTTTTGCTGCATCCTCCAATTCCTAACCCACTACTTGTATGTAATGTATCATTCTCGGTTAAATCTATAGTAGTTAGGGCAGAATCATTGGAAGATACAGAACCAAGAACAGGATCAACATTCATTAACTCGGTGAATAGGTTTTGGGTTTGTTGTTCCCGAGCAGAGGTTTTGGCCATTTCCAACTGCGTGATGTGGTGTTGTGCTTCACGGAGTTCTTGTTGTAAACAGGAGATAGTGTTATTATCTTGTTATTATCGTGTTAGTCTTTATTGGGATTCAATAGATATCATGGAACTGTATCGGCAATATTTTTATCTTATCATGCATTCGTTTATACAGTAGGTATGTAAAAAGATCGGATGGATCAAAAACTAAGACAGGTGATTAAAAGTACAGTGACGTTAAAAAGATCCTAAAGAAAAAATAAAAATTTTGATGTTTTCCTAAAAACCACGTACAATTAATACTCATGGTGGTTAGGAAAACGTATTTTTTTATTTTTTTTAACGGTAATGTGTTTGTTGTCACCGATACATTCAATACAAAACATGTTTTATTTAAATACCTATTATATTTAAATTATAAAAAATAATACTAAAATAAATAAAATCTCATGTAATATTTACATTCACCGTGATATAAGGTAAGAGATATAGACGAGCTTGAGTCTATCAGTGAGATCTATAGGGGCTGATAATGATACATAAACATCCTATAAAAGTCCCTAATTCACTTTTGCAAATTGGCATGAAGAAATTTCCATAAAATAACAATTTTTAAGCAGATATATTCCTTATAAACCATTGGCTGACTTAGCGTGACTCTTGATCCCGAAGCAAAGTTCTGGATACACGGTTAAAGCAAATCTATGTTCTAGCCGATCAAGTAAATTATTCAATACAGGTTTATTCCAATGAAAACATTTACGTTAAATATAGAGCGCGGAAAAATTGATTTTTTATATCTCGCCAACAGATAAAAAATATCCCCTTCCGTAGATTGAGAGAGTTTGATATCGCCGAACAAATATAGAAGCGGCGATCCCTGATACTATCGGGTAATGACATTTTGGTCACTGAGTGCGAGGTTGAGAGGGTAAGTCGAACAAATCCCGAAAACCATAACACGGCGACCAGGATCGCGTCCCTTCATTACGACATCAGTGTAAACACTAATTCAACCCACTTCTGATGGTAATCGTGACAGCAATCGTAAAACTCTTAATTAATTTCCGACTTATGCCAATGATCTTTTATGCAAATTCTTTCCGATCAATCTGTTTGGGGATGGTTCGTTAATTAGTGCTTCTTATGTTAGAAGTAAAAATCACTTACTACTCATTTGTTCTTTACTTTACTCATTGAAAATAAACCATGTTCGTACATTCGTATCCTTCGTACTAATCTCTGACTTTCCATAGTTATACATAGGTGTATTATTAATAATTTTCATACGAGCCACCCGCAGAGTTGAAAATTTGGAATTTTATAAAAAAATACGATAGCGATAACTTTACATTTTGTTACATTATTTAGTTTTAATTTGTTCACGTGTGTACCAAACATAAATAAACAAACCTTTAATTATTTCATAGCAGCCCACTCACATCCTACAGATGAGCACAAGCCTTCTCCGCAGATGAAAAGAGTGGATAATAATTGCTGCAAGTATTATTTTCAACATAATGAAGCGAAACAGACCTCGGCTATTAAAACGCTTGGAAATACTCAACCCACACGATTAAACCTAAAGTTAAATTGTTTTACAAATACATAAAAAATTATTTGAAATTACGATTTTCATTCAGCTTGGCAGTGACAATGGTAAGAACGGTGTTGCCCAAATATCAAATAATGAGATTTTTTGGATTTGAGCACATTCATGCTATTCTGCTGAGATACTTACACTTTAAGGATCCAGGATAATAGGAAGGATAGCATAATTATATGGTAAGTATCATAATATAATCATATGATACATTAATTTTTGAATGTGACTAGTGAGTGATAGATACTCAATTTTCGTCAGTTACTCGTCTGTTTACCCCACACTACTTGCCATCATGTGCCTACCTTATAAATTTACCAAGCCATAATAAATAAACATAATATAGAATTCTATTCAATTACAAAACACCGCGTTCCGCTACTTGAGTAAGTTTAATCAACAGCCATTACATTCTCCCGTCCGTTGTTTTAGTTTCACGTGTAGTTATAATGAAAGCCGAATGTATTCACACATTTGCTAGAAACACAAGCAAAATTATTTCAAACGGAAACACAATGAAGTAATTGCCAGTTATTTGTTCGATTTCAAATGCACCTGCTTCGCGTTTTTTTTTGTAAAACCCTCACGTTAACGATTTGAATGATCTCGTGAAAGTGCTTGAAGCGAAAATAATTATTCTTAAAATCCTTTGTCGCGTCGATGTAAGCTACGCCCATGCATCAATGTCTGAATGAAGTGATAGACGGTGGTGTATTACTGGTGGTGGCAGGGTATTATTTTCGCAAGAACTCAAAGAATCAAATCGTAATTCAAAATAAGAGAATACTATGAATTTTAATGCATTTTAACTTGTTTTTCGTACTTACTCGTATTACTTATTTACCTAATTCATCATAATCGGATTGAAGCGCTGAAGATAGGCCCAAACGACGTCCGTTGTAAGATAGATGTATAAGGTCCATCTTTCGAATATCCATCGCTATCCGTTTTATTTTTTACTATTTGTTAAAGCTGCCGCCATATTGCACCGAATAATATTTAATTTATTCCATAAAACTTAATTACAATAATAAAATTGACGGATATTAAATATTCTTATTAAAAACATACATACGTAATTAGGAGTAATTCATAACATTTTTTTCTCCGATTGAGGAGCACTGGGAATAATTTAATATGCGAAGTGTAAAAACGCCGTGATCGAAAACCGAGACGAAGAAAAAACAGACGTATTCCTAACTACTTTAAGTATTAAATGTATTATGTGATTAGGAAAACGTTAATATTTTTTTAGTAACTATTTTCTGACTTAGTTTTAGATCAAGATCTTTTACATCCTATAATTAAATTTCTACTATTTTTCTTACTTCTTTTGATTTTATAATAAACAAGTTGGTGCCTCTCAGAAACTCGCTAAACTTCATTGCTCGGTCCTTACTGTACGTGCTCCTTTGCATTCCGGCGCATTTATAGTGGTAGGGTATATTATGGACATAGCATTGACAGCCCCGTGGCGCAGTTGGCTAGACACCAGCTTGCGAAACGAGAGGCCGCGGGTTCGATCCCCGCACCGAGACAAATGTTTGTGTCATCCACAAATATTTGTTTCGGGTCTGGGTGTTTGTGAGACCGAAAAGTCTCTCGTAGTTTCTGATACCCACGACACAAGACTCGTATCTTAATGTGGGGTCAGAACTATGTATGTGACTGTTGGGTGTATTTATTTATTTTATTTTATTATAGTGTTTACATAATTTATTCTTTGTTATTCGCACAAAACATGCCTTTGATCAAGCCAATGTTCTATTTGCTACACAAAAGGTTCATTCAGAAAACATTAGAAGTTTGTTTCGCGTTTGTTAACAGTTGATGAATTCATTTTAATAACCATTTCCAGGTTAATTTCCTCTCTTCACAATACCTTTTATTATATTTTATAAACCGCGACAAATTATTAAGCCCGACAAATGGAAGCCCATCTTTCTTGAATGTAGGTATTTACTGAGATAAGGAAACAATTTGTCACGAATCGTATTTTATATACGAGTAAAAGTAAAATCAAATGTATTTTATCACTCAGTTTTAATCGCAATTATTTATGGACCTGACTGCCTAACTGAAGTTCAAATCCGGAATTTAGACTGCTAATTTTACGACGACGACGCAAAAAGGTGTCTCAAGCGTTCTTCATCGGTAAGCTTGGTATTAGAAATGCATTTACAAGACGTACGGATGCCCTGATAAAAGGTTACTTAAACCCAGATCACTTTAACAGGGTGCTCTGAAAGTGTTTTTGGTTGTATTACATCCAACAGTTGGTACCTTGTGATGGAGAAGTCTTTCAACCTGCATTAGGCAAATGTTTTACTAGGCAACCTTAGCCTAATCCTTCTCAATGTGGTGTTCTGTCGCTATTTCGTAGTTAATTTGGACTGAACTGAATTTAGTAGTCACATTACACTCAGTGCAATCAATATTTGTCGTGCTAAAGTCAACAAATTTTAAATAACGAAGTGCGAAGTGATGACCTCGTAATGAGGCACACGTTCGTCGACGATGTTACACGTCCGTCTTTTGTCATAGAAATACATAATATACCAAATTTCAACTCAATCAGTCAAGTAGATTGGGAAGAATGGCTGTGACAGACAGACAGATACCCAAGCGATCCTGTAACGATCATTTTTTTCTTTTTTGATAAGGAACCCTAAAAAGGCTATGACCAGACCCATATCAATTGAAAATAAAACCAATATGAAATGTGACATACACAAAAATATTTTAATTTAAGAAAGACATTTTCTTACTGAATCTTCATATTATGTAATCCTAGTCGTCTACAAGTGACTGTTGTTATTACAAGCTAAAAAGGTTTGTCGGGTCTGGGTGTTTTTCATTCGTCATTCATCATCAGCCCACTTACGTCCCACTGCTGAGCACATTTTATTTTTGTGTCTGTTGAATGTACATGTTATTTATTTTTTAATTAAAGCGACCGCACTGGCACCTCAAATTAGATTGCTATCTAAATGAGAACTTTTATGCTAACCTATTCACTGGGTTTCAACAGGCTGATTTTAAAACGCGACGCATATGCGTGAGTCACTATAAGTTTTACAACTTACGATGGTCGCTGTATTATAATACAATGTATCACAAAGGAACTACAGTTGAAAAGTCACAACAATCTGTTGAACACATCCAGTGTTTGATTTTTTTTATTTATTTATATACACTTTATTGTACACCATGGACATATAACACAAAACAAAATTAAAAAAAGGAATACTTAGGACTAAGTGACAATAGGCGGTCTTATCACTGACTGTGATCTCTTCCAGACAACCTAATTTACAAAAAGGACATGTAAAAAGATGACTGGATAATCCAAAAATAACTTATAGGTACCAAAAAAAAGAAACCAGTGTTTGTGTACTTATATTTCGCAACCACACTTTAATTTCCGTTGTGACTCCACCAAAGGTCAATCGGTACACAATTACCTGTCACCAAGTACTATTGTGCGGTTTAAACACAACGTGATAATACTTGGTGATTCAAACGGCCGCAGAGCCGTTTTCAAAGCAATATGAATATTTTACTGACAAATCGTTTACATACACGGCAAACCCTCTGTAAATCGGGTTCGGTGACCGATGACTGCCTACTTTTTAAAATTCCGATCAATAGTTGTTACATGCGTTCTTTGTTCAGTTCGCTCATAATTTTTATTTAAGCTTTTTTTATTATTTTCTACTGTCTCTCAAAGTAAAAGTATGCGAAGTGTGATAGTTTTGCTAACCCACACAAGGCCAGCGTATCGGACTCAGGCCTAAAACCTCTAAAGATCTAGGCGCTTCCACCAAAATAGTTTAACTTTAGAATGACTATTAAAACCATGTTTCAGCTTAAAATTATTCTGCGTTTATATTTCTTAGTTATATTAACTCCAAAAAGATGTATAAAATTACTACTAGGTTTACTTTAATCAGTGACGTCATAGTATTGCTGCAATGTTTTTTATTTTATTTACAACAATAGGGTCACCCCTATAACGTTGGACTAAAACACAATAGGCGTAAATGCGTATGCTTAATTTATGTATGTTGACACTTGATATAGAACTTTAAATCATTGTTTCACGTGTTGCTACATTTAATCATTATATATTATACATTGCTCAGGAATTCGTCGTAAAAAAGCAATACGTGGTAAAACCGGCATCCAGCGTTCCATCTGCCTCTATATCAAAATTCATCACAATCGATTCAGGGATTTAAACTCACTATCGTATTCTAATATTAGAAAACACCTAAGCGTTTGGAAGAAATTATTTAATCCGGACATCATATTTCCTTACGTAACGCGAGCGCGCAGCAAAACTTCTTAAAAATATGAACGTCTCTCCAACTCGGCAAATATTTATATCGATACACACTCGCACATCAGTGGCGTATTTAAAAGTTTATTTTATAAGGCAAGCTAAAGCTGTGATTTAAAAGACTAGCAAATATTGGATATACAGGGTGTATTCAGACCGTGATCGGAAACTAAGGCAGGTAATAGCTAAGGTGATTACAAACCCCCTGGCGTTAAAGAAAATACTGACAAAAAATAAAAATGTTGACGTTTTCCATACAACCATCGGTATTAAATGTACGCGGTTTGTATGGAAAACGTCAAAATTTTTATTTTTTGTCAGAATTTTCTTTAACGCCAGGGGGTTTGTAATCACCTTAGCTATTACCTGCCTTAGTTTCCGATCACGGTCTGAATACACCCTGTATGTACCTATATAATATATATATATATATACAGGGTGTATTCAGACCGTGATCGGAAACGAAGGCAGGTAATAACTAAGGTGATTATAAACCCCCTGGCGTTAAAGAAAATTCTGACAAAAAATAAAAAAAAAATACATTTTCCATACAAACCGCGTACATTTAATACCGATGGTTGTATGGAAAATGTAATTTTTTTTTATTTTTTCTTCAACGCCAGGGGGTTTGGAAATGTGCCCGAAAAACGGCAATGGACTCGCCCCCTATTACGTGGGACTGATACATACTTGGCGAAATGTGGGTGCAGAAATGCACCTCTGCTACCCCTTCGGGGAATACAGGCGTGAGTTTATGCATGTATGTATAATGTAAAGGTGGATTTAATGCCTGAGGCATACTCTTCCAGTCAAATATACTCGTATGTACATACATTGTTGCAATATCGCTCCATATTGTGTATAAATTGGGAACGTTCGGAAACTAACAACAGCACGTGGCTGGCTGCAAGGGCCTTCCTCTATTATTAAAATATGTATTGTCCAAGTGTAATGGCGTATTCAGCCTTCAGCCAACTTCCATATTGCCGAAGTTTGTATTCCCTCAATAACTGTTACCAGAAATCAATCTGGCAAACGATGGTGGTGTGGAAGTTCTGTGCTATCAAGAATCGCTTTGTCGCTAACGCCTACGGCCGCCTCGTCCTCCTTACGGAAATGGGACTGAATATGTAATCTCAAGCCTTTTGAGAACCGCAAGCAAATTTTTCTTTTTTAAATTGCTCAATACGAAAGGCGCTAACTGCGACGCTTATATATTAATGTACTGTTGACTTGGTTAGCAATCCTGCTTGTTCATCATGATTTTTAAAAAGAGCACCAAATTATGAATTTGCTGTGTATATTTATTATTTTATTTCATCTTTCACTTTTATAATACTACGCGCGTGACGTGTTTTTTATTTGACTCTAGTTATAAAATAAAATTAATCCGTAGTTTTGCTTAGCATTTATATGACAACTTCTTTACACCTTCGCTACAAATTACTCCATAATTGTATATCATTGTCTTTTAATAAAATGATTATTTTATGAATATTACACATCTCATACTAATTACAAGTGGGAGCAAACATCCATCACCTTAAGGCGATAGCCTACTTCGCTGACCCCATACGGATTAAAGCGCTCGCTTCTCCATATCTATACATTCGCAATCTTCAAACATCGAACATATAGAACATTTACATTCGATGGATAATCCTGAAGGTAGTAACAGCGTATTCAAATCAATATCGGATTGAAGGTAAAACACAAAAGCTTTTGATAGAAAATATTTGTGTATTTCAGTGTGCTTTTTACGTAACATAGATGATGGTCTGGCTGAGTTTTATGGTTTTCCGCTCAGTGAGATAGAATGCTAACAGATATCATTATTTTCGTTGCTAAAACATGGTCAGCTTTAAAATACTTTGTGGCTCAAGCCTCAAACCTGAGTAGAGATGAGCCTTTTTAGAAAAAGTTGTCGAAATATTTATCATGTCAATCATAGTTGCCGAAATTATAAGTTCTAAATCAATCATACTCGTAGTTGGCGGAATTAGATGTGTCAATGAATTGTATTTTATTTCATAAACAAAATCTTCAATTAAAAAATTGCAATTGATAATGTTAAGGTGACCTTTAATTAAACGAAATCTGTACTAATGTGCAAAGCTGAGGAGTTTCTTAGTTTGTTCGTTTGGTTGATCGCGCTAATCTCAAGAACTACTGGTCCGAATTGAAATCTTCTTTCGCATTTGGAGTTTCAAGTAACGGCTAGCGTACGATACGATGTCACTAGCTTGTTTTATGAGTTGTGTATACTCTGTTACGTTGACGGTTGCCCAACCAACCAAACACTAAGTAACTTTTATACAACACTAAAACAACGCCGCCTTTTAGCGGACACCCTTTCAACTGCCACCTCACTAACCAAATGAAGCTCCACCGGTTGGCGGCTTGGTTTAAAAATGATAAAAAATCGTCACGTGATTAATGGACGGTCTTCTAGTCCCCACTATCTTCTACCTCCCCACTATGCCTACAACAATGTAATTTCAGAAAGTTTGCTAAAAATTGCAATAACCATTAACGCTGTAATCTTGACTTCTCTGCGAAATGATTTTTGGGTTTACTTTATTAAACCGGTATTAAGGATTTCGTGGCACCCATTAGACTTCTGACATTGTCTACTATCAAACGTGCCTGCTGATATTCAGTTACTAGTGGAACAGTCGGCTTAACTAATAGTGTCACTATCAATTTGGGGAATTATACGAGGGTCATAGCCGGGATTCAGGAATTCGTCGCTTTAATTCAATGTTCGAGCAAATTGTATTACCATGTGCGCTCACTGCACTATGTACGGCTCAGATTTAATTATTGTCTTTGTAATAATCTTATATTTTGTATGTATGATAATGTCAAGTCTGTGGCATGAGATCTAGAGGTCCCGGATTCGGTTTCTGGGTCGACAAAGTGTTATTGGGTTTTTCCATTAGATAATTGTCTAAGTCACGGAGTAAGCTAAAACGTGAGCCAAAAACGAATACAGGTACAGAAATTCACCTCTGTCTACTCGTTCTGGTAATTCAAGCGCGAGTGCGAATATATTAATACTTATGTAAAGTACGTAATTCCCTAATGACCTACACTCACGATTTGTCAATATCGTGAATATAAAATGCTTGTGTATCGTTCGAAGATGGAATCCCAAGTGAACACGCTAAGTCTTCAAAGTTACGTGTATTTTCAAAATAGTTAAACTCGCATATATTAGAATAAAAATCTTAAAAGTTGTCTACAAAGTGTTTTTTGGATGTGTGAGGTGCACTAACCAACAATACTCCTCTTGCATCAGAGGAGGTCCGCGTTGAAAATAGTAGGTAATTGTATTATAAGACTTTAGATTTAAATATCGTATTGTAATAAAAAGTACACACATACATAAACTCACGCCTGTATTCCCCGAAGGGGTAGGCAGAGGTGCATTCCTGCACCCACATTTCGCCAGGTATGTATGCCACGTAATAGGGGGCGAGCCTATTGCCGTTTTTCGGGCACATTTCCAGACTCCGTGCTACTGAGAATTTTCTAATGGAAAAACCCAATAACACTTTGCCCGACCCGGGAATCTATCCCAGGACCTCTAGATCCCACGGCACATACTTGTACCGCGAGACCACGAGGCAGGTAATAAAAAGTATTTACTTCCAAACCGCAAATGCACAAAGTTGTAGTTGTAATGCTTAAATTGGAAACACTTTCGCCCTTACTTATAAACGTTACTGAATTTAACTATTATTTAAACATATTTTAACCTGATGAACCTCTAATTGATTGACCTGTAAGTAAAAGAAAACTAGACAAAGCATCATCATCAACTCATATACTTCACACCGCTGGGCACGGGCCTCCTCTACTACTGAGAGGGTTTAGTCCTTAGTCCACCACGCTAGCTTAGTGCGGGTTGCCATATTTAAAAAGTAATTAAATTAACTAAGATTTAAGAAACTTTGTTTATTTTTCACTACTTAACACGACATGTTGAAAGTAAATTTCTAATTAAGTCTAAGTCAAGAATTGGAATTCATTTCCAAGACGAAGTTCCAACTAATAGCTTATGTATTTCGTAGTATATAAATTGACTTTGGAACATTACACGAACTGTGGTGCTGAGCCGAATGAGTTTCTAAAAAATGGGACAGTTTGAGCCATCGCTAAAAGCTTTTCGTGAATTGAAAACAGCGATTTACAAATTAGAATGTGTGTGTGAAATTATCGCTTTTCGCTTCGACCTAAATTAGACTGATACATATAGACCTATTAATACAGATATCTTTGTGCACCGAATTTACGTAATTAAACTACTAGACCAGGACCGTACGATCCAGAGACCCATAATTCGACTCCTAGGTCGAGCAAAGTTTTATAGATTTTTTTCATTAGGAAAATCTCTGTAGCAGCAAGGAATATGAAAATATACCCCGCAACGGCTCGCCCCCCGTTATGTGGAATATAATATACTACTTATTGGCCAAACGTGATCGACTATTTCTATAAAACATAAAAAATTATGTAGCAATAACATGATGTTAAAACCAGTCAGAAAATAACAAAAAAATATTTTTGATGTTTAATAGAAACTGCTTCATGGCTCAAATGTCAAATCTTTTACTTCTGTTTATTTACCAAACGAATGATAAAGCTAGGTATATTTAAATTATTTTTTCTTATTGCAATATTGCGGAACAAGTTTTGGGAAAGATTAATTGATGTCATTGTTCTGCTTTGGGTCGGACTGCTGACTAACAGGCAATTTTTGCTCGGAAGTTTTATAGCACTTACATTTCATTTGTCAATATTTTTTATCGTACCCCGATAAAAGTTTTTGGAAATATGAAATGTTAGTAGTTAAAACATATAATAATTATTTTCAGAGCGTTGACAATATTACAGAATATTATTTATTGTCATGAATGTAGTGTTGAAAATGGGAAAACATTATTAATTTTTATTTATATAGAACTATTATCACGTACTTTAACGATGAAGGAAAACATCGTCATGAAATGAAATCTGCACACGTAAAGGTTTTTATGAATTCCTTAGGTGTGTAGTCCGTCAATGCGCACTAGGCCAGCGTGGTGGACTAAGGCCTTAACCCTCTCAGTTGTAGCGGAGGCCCGTGCCCTTGTGGGAGGTATTTGGGCTGATTATGATGATGATATAGTACTAATCTATGTATAACTGACTACTTCAAGCGTTAGAAAAAATACCAAAAAAAAACTTTTTATGTACGTAAAAACGGCGCACTAGTCAAATACCATCGAATCACTTTCAACCATTGCTTAGATATTTACAAGCGATTTAACATTGAAACAATTATTACTTGTCATATAGTACTATATAGCCCTAAGTACTTTCCAGTAATTTGATGTTTACATAAACCTAGGGTCGGCCATTACAGTTGATACGTTAAGATCAAGTTAATTCTCGGAGGAGGATTAAGTACGGCGTATTAATATATCTATTGTGTATTACAATGTATGTTGTATTAGATCATTATACATAGTTATGTAGAGGCCTGAGAGGCCGAGTGGTAGAACTTTGCACCCACGTTTACATAGTGACTATTTATTAATCCGTGACAATCTTTTTCCGGTTACGTTTTTAGTCCCACGTAATAGGAGGCGAGCCGATTGCTGATTTGGGTACATATCCAAACTCCGTGCTGCAAACGAGAGTTTCCTAAAAAAACAAATGACAACTTGAAATCGTACGGGCGTAACCTCTAGATCAACATCAGCCCATATACATACGACTGCCTCGTGGTCTCGCGGTACAAGTATGTGCCTTGCGATCTAGAGGTCCTGGGTTCGATTCCCGGGTCGGGCAGAGTGTTATTGGGTTTTTCTATTAGGAAATTCTCAGTAAAAGCACGGAGTCTGGAAATGTGCCCGAAAGGCGGCAATAGGCTCGCCCCCTATTACGTGGGACTGATACATACCTGGCGAAATGTGGGTGCAGAAATGCACCTCTACCTACCCCTTCGGGGAATACAGGCGTGAGTTTATGTATGTATGTGTACGTCCTACTGCCGGGCATGATCCTCCTCTAAAACTGAGAGGGTTAAGGCCTTAGTCCACCACGATGGCCTTGTGCGAGACTTGGCGGACTACACACCTAAGAAATTCCTAAGAACTTTTAGGTGTGCAGGTTTCCTCACGATGTTTTCTTTCACCGTTAAAGTACGTGATAAAAATCATTGTGAATACATACATAACTTCGAAAAGTCAGAGGTGTTTGCCTGGGGTTTGAACCCGCGACCTCTAGATCACAAGGCCATAAGTAGTCTCAGTCTATTAACAAGGTGGTCTTCATTATCTTTCCAAGATAGGTCGTATAGATTATATTGTAACCGAAACACGAAATGGAACAATACAGTCCATTACATTCACAGGTTGGTGATAACGTTTAAATCCTATTGCGACACTGCGGGAACTGTGGGAACATCAATCACCGTAATTACAGCTGCAGCTCCACATTAACATACATGATCGTGTTAATGAGCCAGAATGTGGGAAGTAACTTTTATCAATAATTTTCCCGGTTTGGGAAAAGTGTTATTGGATTTTTCCGTTAAGAAATTCTCAGTAGCAGCATTGAGTCTGGAATTGGGCCCGAAAAACGGCAATAAACTACCTATTACGTGGTACTGATACATACCAGGCAAAACGTACATAAGTTCAGCAATCCACCTCTGCTTACCCCTTCGGGAAATACAGGTTATGTAGGTAGGTATATTTCAAAGGAACCTTTTTTTTGTTTTCGAGGGGAAAGTTGATTATGACTATACTTTTCGCCAGCCCTGGGAGAGGGGGGCAGGAAGCGTATGTCGGGGCCTTCCAGCCCGGCGTGCGGTGACGTCACGTCCGTGCAAATGTTAATGCCGGGCTCAGTCCCTAAGATAATCCCTATCCCGGCGTACCGACCAAAACTCCACGGTGGCCATCTCCGCGCCATGTGGAGCGACCACCGTTATTCTGTAGCTGCCTGCCATGCACCACCCAAATGAAAGCATATTTGGCACGTTTTAGAAATGTATAATCATACATTTTGGTGCGTCCTACATATTGTTTTGCTCTTACATTTCATGGGAGAAGCAATAACTGAAACTATCATTAAAGACCAGCTTGAAAATATGAAGCAATCCAACAAAGTCACTCAATATTATAATCCAAATCCTCAACTTGAACCGATTTTGAAAGGCCGTAAATTACAACGAGCTTGATGCGGCAGCGGGGTCATCAATCAAGTATAAAAATTGGTTGTTTGAATAAACGCCGGTTTATTTCGATACTATGATGGAATTTTAATTGGCCGCGAGTTTTATTCATAGTATTACGAAGCAGAATTGTTTTATTGCTGTTAAGAAAGATTAGGCTTAAGTTTAGCTTGAGGTTACTTAAATTTTAATTGTGTCAATTTCATTTTATCCGCATAACTTTTGTTGATCGAACCAACCTTTATAATTTGTGTAATGTGAACTATTTATTGTTATTAGTAGATAGAACGCAAGTATGTATGTATATGATAAAAAACATAATGTAATTTCTAATGTCTTGAGGCAAAATTCCATTAAGATCCGAAGGACAAACACATTAAGCGTCTTAAGCGACCTCAGCCATCCTTCCGGTGTCATATCATGTTACAAAATCATCTTCAACGGTGACGGCAAAAATCAGAGCACTAAACATAATAATAAATAAAACCTTGCAATCGCACAGACGAGTACTTTAAAACTGCACATTAACTTTCTTAGAAAACAAATTAATATACCCAAAGTTGAAAATATGCCCACATATGCATATATGAATTCACAGATTTGAAACTGTTGAAACTAATAACAAGCAAACTTGTTCTTAACAATGTGCATTTAAGTACTACGCGAATTCAAGACCTGAAACTTTATGACGTCTGCAAAGACTTACTTAAAGTCTTTTCGCTATTACTTTTAATTCCAAATTAATTACTGGATGTAATCCTTCAAAAAATATTTTTCTGATAGTGTCTCACAGGTTTTTTTGTCTCGAAACAACCGTGACCTTACACTAAAACATTATTACGTTAAGAGTATACTTCTTGAAATCGTTGCAGATTGAAATATTAGAAATCGGACACTGTTTCATTAAAAAAACCTATTGATGTGTAACGTATACATACTGATGAATTCATATTTGTGCAATTGAATTGAATAACAATTTTCTATTATGAAATATTTTTTATGAAATGAATCTATCATAAAAAATAACATCTTGAAAACAGCTTATACGTAATATTATTAGCCGTGGTTGCAGACGCAAGGATTTCCAATCCAATCATTTTTATTAAGCCTCCTTTAGCAAGTGAAGCAAAGATAATTGGATTTTAATAAAGAAACTTCTGTACCATGGCTTTGATTTCCTCAAACTAATGAAACTATTGCTACTACTTATTTTTTAACCTTAAGTTTATGGATTGAATACAAATAAAGCGTCCTTTACACGTCAATGGAAATCAATGGGCAATTTGTGGCCTTAATGCAACCAAAGCAATTTCCCAGTTGCTTAATTTGGTTCTTTAGTTCTGACGTGTCCTTTAGATGAAGGACGTCTATGATTAGTTTCAGGACCTTTGGCCTACACGTTGTAAGGTTTCTGTAAGTGGTTGTCAAACCTTGATAGACGACTTCCAGTGGCGCGACGTCTGAGAATTGACATATTTTTGTGATAGGCATAATCTGCGCTCTTAGCACGTCAAACTTGAATTTGTAAAATACAGATATTTATGATATATTAAGTTAGTTATTTATGATATATTAAGTTAAGTATATTATAGTGTACAAAAAAGTATAATAAATAAAAATAAATAAATAAATAAATATCTTTTTAGTAGATAATCTTAATGGAAATCTAAAATTTACAGCATTTGTCATTTTGGATTAGTACAAAATAGGTTTTTTTTTGTAAGCTTCGGGGAGATTAATACTTCTATTTGCATGAGACACAAAACATTGTTTAACGATGAACCACACTTTTTTTAATATTCTGCAACAGAAATCAAACGTAAAAATGTAAGACTCGCAAATTAAAAGCTATTTACATCACAAAACAGGCGCAGTTGTAAAAAGAGGACCTCTGTCCGAATGATGGACACTTGAGAAGACAAATAGACGACGTTTAAATGGTCTGAGACAAAAATAAAACGAAAAGTCAGACGACAGACCTTAAAGAAGATAAAATATTTATTGCACAAATGCCATCAGATTATGGGACTGAGTATACCGACATTGTACTTATGATAAATGGATTGCAATTATTTATTTGACCTCTTATCGTAACCATCGGTAGGCGTAATGAATAATGAGATTTCCTGTGACAACGCTCTCGGTATTTGCTAAGTAATGATTCAGAATCGCTTTGAGACAGGTCACAGCAGTTACCACTTCAGCACGTCCGTTAGGGAATCAAGAGCTCTTAGCGATCCATTAGGATCAGCTTTGTTATGTATATGAACCATTTAAAAATATTCTCGACTTGTACTTATACGGTCTTTAAAAAGAAATAACAGTTATTGCTGCGTATACAAAATATAGCATTAAAGTCTGTATTATTTTTAAACGAAATATCGAGGGTGTCATTGTAATTGTGATGAACCCCAATAAAATAAAGTAACATTTACATTACTACATTAACAGTATTGTCCATAAAAACTTATTGGCTAAAATTAGACATAAATATATCAGACTCAAGAAAATATGGCGGCTATATTTTAAACAAACCTACACGAAGTTGGAGATATGCGCTAATGATACAACATTCATTCGAAAAGAGCAACTTCTCAAACTGTAGTAGTATCCGTATTTATAAAGAAGTAATATTTGCTTTCAAGCAAAGCTCAAGGTGCTAATTGAGATATCAAAGATGTTTAACTACTTCAAAATGTGTAGGAATTATTTATATGTTAAATGAAAGAGTAAAAGCTGTGTTGTTTAAATCTCTGACCTCATTTACTGTATGCCAATGAATTTGCTATTACGTCACTTAGAAGACCGTTCGCGAATATCAGACACAAAACATTTTGCCAAACTCTCTGACTGTTGGGATTTAATGAAACTTTTGTTTTCATTATAGTAGACAGCTAGTTAGTTGAGTGCATGATATTCGTTGTTCTTCAAACCTTGGAAGGTTTTCAGCCAGCTGTAGATGACGACGATAGACTTGAAAATATGGTCTTATGGTGCACAGTTATATAAGATATAAATCAGCATTATAACTTTGTGTGTTTTATTGTTTGTACATACATGCATTCACACCTGCGTCCCATAAGGGAAGACACAGACTATGAATCTCCTGTTTTGATATTGTACATTTCTTTTTCCACATTGATCAATCGCTTCATGCATTCAATTTTTTGTGAGATGCTCCTGACCCATCGCAGGAAGTCAACTAAGTAGTTGTAGTATGTCCTCTAAGGTCGAACCCTCAGAACATTCCCATCTACATGTATCTTCTTTGTTATTCCATTGTCAGGATTTTTGTCCATACCAATACAATATCAGTTTCCGTCATTATATCATACCATTTTAAGCTTATACAATAATTAATCTACATATAAATACATAATGAATAAGCAAAATAGGATGAACTAAACATAAATTCTTCCGGTTCAAATATATGACGCTATTTCGTGAGTTCTACTAAGCGTAATCAAATTTCCGATACATAAATTGTTAATTTACACACGAAACTATAACAGCAACACCTGAATAGTCAGAAAATTCGATATTCATTTGGTTGGTCGTTCTTGTTTATAAAACGAGAGCCGATGTTGACTATTTAAAATACTAATATTATAAACTTAAATGTTTATATGTTTGGAAGTTTTCCGTTATGGACAAAACTAGCCAAACAGATTTCAACGAAATAAGGGATACGCAAAATTGATTTAACCAATAGAATATTAGTACTTCGGTAACAGACTTACATGGTTCTTATCATCAATCTAAGTTTAAACTAGCTTTTTATTTCAGCCCGTATCTCCGAGAACGTAAAATGAGATGTATTTGCACAACTTAGCTTCGATAAATTTAAGTAGTCTTCAAAGACGTTTCTAGACTGCGTGATACTATTGAGAATTATTCTTTAAAAATTTCATTCATAAGAAATCGTAGGCAGTAGGTGCTAAGAGTAGAGTGAATTTATTTAATAAATTCGAACATATTTTATTTATTTCAAATCTAGCGCACGTTCTATTTACATCAAACAATAGTAGGAACATTCTGAAAAACAAATTTATTTCATATTTTATTTTTGTTACGGATCTCTAATTTCTGCCGTAACTTTTATTTTATTATTCAGTTCCTAATGCTTTCTACGAGAAACACTGCCACAGTTGTCTGAAAAGTAAATACCTAATACCACAATAAAAGTATTCTGAAATTGTATACGTTTTGTTAGATCTCAATTTCAAACTTACACGTGGAAAAATCAAGGTCACTAATCGTATTCATTCATTTCATATAGTAAAAGATTTTCAGAATTTCATTAACCACGTAATCTCCACCCATTTTATTTGATTCAACTAATATTTATTAAAATAGAACGTTGAGACTCGGCGGTACAATATACTTAGTGTGTAGATATTATGAGCGCGGTTGGGACGTTAAAAGCTTTTAACTTTATTGATATTTCGTTTATCCGATGTAGGGCGGCGCAAAACGCTTTTTAACTTATTTATAAATATTGAACGCTACATTTTAATCGAGTTTTTTTATGGAGCAAGTGCATCAAACACTAGCGTTTTATTTGCAGTGTTATGCAAAATATTCGAAGTGGTCACTTGTTTATGAAGCAAAGCATTTACATAAATTTGGTTGGTAGGTTTTACGTTATTACGCTTTACATCTAAAGCATTGAACTGATTTTAATAGAATTAGACAGAGAGATCCTGGAGTTAAGTTAAGCAGTGATGGCCTGTTAAGCAGTGATGGCCTCGAGGTTTAGGCGCGCGGTCGAGAATCTCGACGGTCGCAGGTTCAAACCCCTGGCACACACCTCTGACTTTTCGAAGTTATGTGTGTATTCACAGTGAATTATCACTTGCTTTAACGGTGAAGGAAAACATCGTGAGGAAACCTGCACACCTAAAAGTTCTTAGGAATTTCTTAGGTGTGTAGTCCGCCAATCCGCACTAGGCCAGCGTGGTGGACTAAGGCCTAAACCCTCTCAAAGTTAGAGGAGGCCCGTGCTCAGCAGTGGGACGTATATGGGCTGATGATAATAATAATAATGATAATAGGTTTTACGTTATTACGCTTTACATCTAAAGCATTGAACTGATTTTAATAGAATTAGACAGAGAGATCCTGGAGTGTTATCGGATACTTTCTTTGATACTAATATAGGGCAACATCAAATTAATTATTAAGCTGACATAACACATTAAGGCAATTTACTCCTATTTATTTATTTATTTATTTAGATTAAAATTACAACACAAGCTTACAGTATACACCATCGCGCTTACATTGATTAGTTGTGCACAAACCACACACAAAAAAATATACATTATACACAATACACAAAAAAAATAATTAAAAAAAAACAATTAATTATACAATATACACAAACAAATACAGCTAAAATAATATTTAAAACAATTAATAATTTGCATTACCGCATCATCAAATAGGTCGACATCTTGGACCCCAGCGACAAAACGATTCAGCAAGTGAATAGCTCTAACCGTGGGAGCATTACCATTTGTAGAGATTCAGATACATCTGATGTAGTGTGTTTTCAATGTGGAATCCGAAAGTACTAATATAGTAGGAAAAATGCATTATCCATCAATAAAATTCCAAAATAATTTTACACTAATGGAATAAACTAATAAAATATTTCTTTTTATCCACAGAGCTACCTGTCCATCCTCTCTCTTCCACACATGGGAGACGTTACTTCAAGAAGTAGAAGCAGACGTTGTTGGCTACAACAATGCCTCATCGTCCCTCGAAAGACTGGTGGCAACTCCTCTCATAGACCGCACCTTCCATATGAAGGTGCAGGCGCGAAAACTGTTCGCTCATCGGGAAGGTTGCGAAGTGATACTAGGGAAGGCAGACGATCAACTGACCAAGGTATTTGTAGAGAAACATTAGGATTCTTTTTTTACATTTTACTGACGGGTGATTCGAATCATGTCCGTGCGTGCCACTTTTGATCCTAGTGTAAAAGGGTTACAGTGGTGGGTGTATGGTGGGATAGTCGATGTCGATATTTGTAGGATGTCAATATGGTGGGATATGGGTGTGGAATATGATTTATATAACATCTATGGGTGTTGTCGCCATTATCGAAAAAGTGTAGAGAAATGAGCTCCAATAACAAAATGCGATGTCAGCATTATTTTTGTTGTAAATGTGTTTTAAAAAGATCATCAATAAATATAAACGAATGAACTAACCAGTCTTGTTTTTGTGAAATATGATAAGAGAATCGCTTCATAACGTAAAATATCAAAACCAATGTTGTTTTTAGCGATGAAGATTTTCTTAGAGGCTAAGAATTTGTTTTCAAAGCTATATAGTAAGTTCGTATACCCGTAAAAAACAATATTTTTATTGCCTTCACATAGTTACCTGGACCTGGGTGAAAGCGTTAGTGCAATAAATATTTATCCAATACTGGAGAGGCTACTAGTGTAGATACCAGGTTAGGACAAAAATTAAGAAACCTAATACCAAATATGAAATAAAAAATAAAAATACCTGGCATTGGAATTACTTTTATTTTTCAATGAAGTTACATAATGAATACTACGGAATAAATAAAAAGTAAGTTCTTTATAATATATAAAACTCATATCAAACAAATCTACTATTACTTCAGCAACCAAAACAAATATTTGGTGATCACGAAATTAATTCCGAACAACAAACAACCTATCAAATTCAGAAACACTCTTTAGCCTTTAACTTGTATTTTAATTAAATCAATGGATGCGATACAACGTTTCAAATGCCATGCAAAACGTATCAAAGGTAACCTTACCTTAATGTTACTTAGCAAGAATTTAACAAGGGCAAGTTTAGTTTGGGTCGTTTATCCTTACCTCTACATAAATTCGTAATCATTTGTATCAATTCTACTATTCAAAGGAGTATTTAAATAAAAGAAAATAGGAGAGAAAGGGCTATTATTGTTATACTTGCCATGATACAAGATATGGCACATTTGTTGATAAAAAAAAGTGTGTGTGTACTTATGTACACGCGTTAGAAGTACACACGACTGAAGTAAAACTTATATATACGCCCAACAGTCACATACATAGTTCTTAGTTTACACAGCATATTACATTTCTGAGCGCACTCATGAATATTTGAATTTGAATAAATATGTCAATCCCTTTTATTACTGTCACTATTCTACATTTTTAAAATCTAAAACATATAAACATTTTTTGAAAAAAAATCAATCTTAAACATATAAAAATCTTTCTGATCCATTTGACACTTACATTTAACATAGGCACTTTCAATCTGTCAATTATATTGGAGCACATAGGCAGCTTCAGCGTCTTACTTTTGTGTTACAGTGATGCGCGCGCATCTTAAAATTTCACTCTCATTATTTTTTCATAAAAATAAAAGAAGCGTATCAAAATTTCAATGTTTCAAGCCTTCCAGCCTTACGTGAAGCACTATTGAATTGCATAACATTTATCTACTCCAGCCTCGGATGCACTTAAGAATCCTTCGGCCAAATATTTTCAAGAAGCGCTGATACTATACTTACTTTAGATGTTTCTGAGATTCTGACGAGCTTTAGAGATGGTTATAATTAAGGCCTTTTGGAAATACGATGTATGAACGAAGGCTTATGAACTAACCAGAGCTCTAGGAAAGAAACATGCTTGTCAAGTAGGGACAAACTTAAACGATGTTGATGACAAGGATTTAAATAATCTGTCCGTCCTAAACACGAGTATAATATTGAAGTTATTCTTCAAACAATAAATAAATAAAAAACAAGCAGATAAATTTTTTAACAACATTTGATTTTTTTATTAAATAATACAGTAAATGAGATTTGAGATACTGAAGGTTCCAGAAATTAGCTGTTACATAAAATAAACTTACCTGTCATCAACGATGAAACAATGCTTATATTTCTTGATTTCAAAAATAGAACATCTTTGTGCATTAGAAAATAAACAAATATTCTGTTAAACTATTCAAAATCTAAGTGCGTTTCAATAATTCAACACAAGAAGGAGCTCTCAATGCAACTATTAAATAATGCATTTATGTCCGATACAAAGCGTTATTAATATTTCATAGGACGATGTACAGAGATTGTACTATAAATCAAACTATGCCGAGGCGGGCATTTCATCACAATGCCTCGTGAAATCAGTACATTTCGTCAAATATTCTCGAATAATGTTGCAATATGTTGAATTAAAGTAAAAGTAAAGTAAATTATAAGAAAATACTAGGAATCAATTTACATACGAAGAACCATGGAAAGATAATTATTCACAATTCATAGAATAGCATTGATTTAATTATTTGAAAATAAAATACCTGATCATTGACATTACTATAAATAAATATCTATTTATATATAGGTAAGCTATATATACAACTTACCTGAGAGTAGTGATATAGATATGACAATAAGATTAATAATTTAAATAAATAAAATGAGCTCAACATTACTGAATGAACTAAGAACTTAAAAGCCAGACGCACATAAACCTACAAGATTTTGTCCACAGCGTCGCTAGCATTTACTTAAATCATGACAACTTTTCTGCATGCAAACTTTTGAGCCCCATTTCATGCTCTGAGGAGGCGAATTTCGAAAAATCTATTTCTGCTTATACCAAAAACAGATGCATCAACAGCGTGCTGAATATCAGGGGTATCCGTTCGATGGTTTAACCTCTGTGTTCATAGATCAATAAGGCAGACAGTAACAATTGCCTTTTGTATAACTTGAATCCAACATCATGACATTAATTGACAGCCCCGTGGCGCAGTTGGCTAGACACCAGCTTGCGAAACGAGAGGCCGCGGGTTCGATCCCCGCACCGAGACAAATGTTTGTGTGATCCACAAATATTTGTTTCAGGTCTGGGTGTATTTGAGACCGAAAAGTCTCTCGTAATTTCTGATACCCACGACACAAGACTTGTATCTTAGTGTGGGATCAGAACTATGTATGTGACTGTTGGGTGTATTTATTTATTTATTTGTTTACACCAAGTGTTCACGTCGGCATCTCCTAACAATTCACAAAGTTTTAGCAAAAACAGCTTGGTAGATTTTGTCATAAATCCAGGAAAAGATATTTAAGTTTTCGTTCCGATATCCATATCGCAGGTCGCTCCGGCTCACTTTGTTGTAGGTAAATATTAAACTATCTAGCCGAGTGGATTACACGACATTGCCTCGCCAGACTGAAATGAATATAATGGCACGTAACAATAAAATCTTGTTTTTTTTTCAATATTTTTGCTTCTAAAAAATATAAGTGAGGGCATATGTTATCTTTTACTTGGTTATGTACGTGGTTCCATTTAATTGCATGATGTTGGGATAACGCTGTAGGTATGCAGATTACTTTAAACGGCAGTAAATTGATCAAGCGTCTAATAAGCTACATAAGGAATACTTTTTTATTCTGAGAAAATAAGGATAATAGGTTATTATGCAATTATTTATTTCTGATATAAAAGTCTTTACGCTTCTTTTTGTTCGCACATTATTATATATTCTTTACAATTTTACCATCGTACAAGTTAAATGGAATGCATTTTATTTCTTTCATTTCTTTTAGCTCACTTCCTTAGTTCTCAGAAGTTTTCTATTTCAGAAATCAGTTTTATATCCAATATCCGGTGTAAGTTAAAGAAATTTCCTTTCCATATTTTTAATTAACGGTAACTGGAACTACCTGAGAAAGTTCTAGAAACTTCAGCCAATCAACTGTTATTAAAAGTTCTAATTATATAATGTAAGGATGTTTGTTACGCTTTCACGCAAAATCTACTCAACCCATCGTCATGAAACTTTTTACACATATTCTTGGAGGTATTAGAAGTAACATAGGATACCTACAAAAGCTAGTATTAAATTTATGTCAAATTCACAATTCTATAAGCGGTTACAATAAAATACAATGAGTTCAATATACCGAAATACATTGAATGTATTGTATGTACATTCTACGTTACAAATGGTTAAAAGATTTCGTCATTTTAAAAACCTACATAACTGAACAAATCTAAGCTTTAGTACTAGTAATACAGTAAATAATACTGTTATTGCATTAATATTTTTTGGTTGGATTGCCTCGTGGTCTCGTGGCACGAGTATGAGCCGTGTGAACTAGAGGTCCCGGGTTCGATTCCCGGGTTTGGCAAAGTGTTATTGGGTTTTTCCATTAGGAAATTTTCAATAGCAGCACGGAGTCTAGATTGGTGTCCGAAAAGCGGCAATAGTCACGCCCCCTATTACGTGGGAATAATACACACCTGGCGAAATGCAGGTCAATAATGGACCTCTGCCTACCCCTTCGCGGAATACAGGCGTGAGGTTATGTACGTACGTATTTTTTGGCACAAAAAGTTTGTCTAAGCTGTCTTTTAATGACATAACGTATAATTAAAAAATTATTACTTGATTTTTTTTCCTACTTTATGTAAAAAAAAACTTTGGCGTTGTGGTTGTTGAACGTTAAATTAAGTTTTTTTTTTAAATACCCAGTGGGAATTTTTCGAGGCATTTGATCTAACAACCCGGCACGAGGTCCTGCCTTCCGCTAAAGTGACTTGGGTCCCTAAACAAAATCCCGCGCCAATATACCAGCTAAAAACTCTCGTGGTTGTGATGAACTGACCAAATACGGACTCTTCTAAATTGGAAGAGCTTGAGATACTTCATTCTTGACCTTTTGGATAGTCATTCGGTATAAACGTCTGCGTCATACACGAGGCTCCGCTCTGCCGCACATTTCGAGATCAGTTTCAGTAAGGGCACATCGACCCTGCAAAACGCCACCCACCACCATAACCACCGTTAGTCGCCTTTTACGACAGGATACGAAAATATTTCCTAACAAGTAAATTGTTTCATCATCAGCCCATATATACGTCCCACTGCTGGGCACGGGCCTCCTCTACTACTGAGAGGTTTTAGGCCTTAGTCCACCACGCTGGCCTGGTGCGGGTTGACGGACTACACACCTAAGAAATTCCTAAGCACTTTTAGGTGTGCAGATTTCATCACGACGTTAAAAGTTCGTGATAATTCTTTGTGAATACACACATAACTTCGAAAAGTCAGAGGTGTGTGCCTGGGGTTCGAACCTGCGACCGTCGAGATTCTCGACTGCGTGCCTAAACCTCGAGGCCATCACAACTTTTTTTTAAATAAATATTTTGTTTAATAAATAATTATTTAAACACAATGAATTAATTTCAGAGCCGCCAAGACTACAGAGCGGCGTTTTTGAACTACTGCAACACTCCAAGCCCAGCTGCACTGGCCACATACTACGACTCGCATAACACCTACGTTCAGCAACTGACCGCCACCAATGCCATGCTTGACCAATATCACAAGCATACCCTGCCGACTTTACTTCAGGTAAGGCTCAATGATACTTTAAATTATAATTATTTAACTACCTCCGTGGCTAAATAAATAATCGAAAGGCCTGTATTTTTTATAAAGACAAAAAAGACTTGTATCTTTACGAGCAGGCAGAAATATATGTTTCATATTTATTCCATTCCTCAATATGTAGTATAGTCTTGATATTTACTATCAATACGACATGCAACTAAGCGAGAATATATTCCACGAATGATGATATAACAAGCCGTCAGAATGTCCAAATAGCGTCAGGCCAACACGGAATTGGCACGAAATTGATACGAAGACCCAATTCGATAGGTTATTAGGTTCACTAGATGAAATTCTGCATATGCCGAGCTGACACGAACAAAGGTGACCCACCTGGCACCGCACACAAACAAACGTGATGCAAACCTAAAATTCGGGTGCGAAATTTGAACCTCGGGTGTTGATTCCTCGGAAAATATTTTTGAAAACAGAAAAATTAGTTCTCTAGTGTCGAAATAAATTCTTATGCTACATGTCATCTCATTATCTTCGAAAGTATGATTGAATCGTAAAATAAATAAGTAAAGACGCTATAAATAAAACGTGAAGGAACTCGTAAATTTGCAATAATTTCAAAATACATTTTCTAATGGTCCAATAAGTTTAGATTTGCGAGGCTTCTGAGACATAAATACTATTCCGGAGGGACATTTCCAATTTCATCATGTTAATGGACAATCGCTTAAACCGTTGCTCAATAACATAACAATCAATATAAATATACTCAATTTCAGTTTGAACGTTTCGTCCTGTTGGGAGATGGATTCTACTTCCATTTAAATTGACCTTACGCCGGAATCTATTTAAAATTTAACCAATGCAACTAGGGTTGCTAGTCGGTTCATTGATTGAAACTATTTGTATAGTTTTAGTCAATTCTTGACACTTAAATAATTCATGACCGATCGGTAAATAAATAAATATTTTATATATCATTGCACACAGAGACTACAGAAACATAATAACCAAAGTAGTGACATACGAGTAATTTGATAACCCTACACTGGAAGCCACATTTCAATGGGATTTCGGGTTCTACGCTTGTCATAACTCCAAGTTTAATTAAAATGACATTCACTTCAGCATGGCACAAAGATGGTGATTAAAGTCGTCTGCTTTTAAAGTCAATATTTGTTGGGTAAAGTTAATTTTGTATTGTTTTTTGTTCCGTTTCAGGAGTTGGAAGAGATATTGACCGACGTCACCTCAGCGGTTAGCGACGCCATTTGTCAAGAAGGCGAAATAATCTCAGAAATGGTAATGTAAAATTTTTATTAAATAATTTTGTGAGCTAAACGTGGGTAAAGTTTATTAGAATGTAAGAGACTTATATGAAGTATTTAATAGCTTGTATCCATCTTTTATCAATTTGGTTAAAATTATAAGATAATGTAATATGGATGATTACGATTAAGTTTCATTTTCTCGATTATGAATATGTGCGTTTATAACGACAATGGGTTAACAATATAATATATACAAATAAATAATTTATGCAGCTTACAACTACGTAGCTCTCGTTAAGGCTATCTTCTTGACATTTATTAAAATAAAATGTAATTATCGTCTTCTGACGTAAATCATCCATCACATTAATTAAATACAATGTTAAAAACTTTTTTAATGTAATAAAAACGTCCGGACTTTCATGAAAATAAATAAACAAGGTGAGTATTCATGGAATAATATCGAGTACTTTAATACTGAATAAAAATTATAAGAAAACCGATATAGCTGAAGTAAAATAAGAATAAAATACATATATCTACCTATTTAAGACTAGCTGACCCGGCGAACTTCGTTCCGCCTAACAGCCGATTCTTTAATATTTATATATATATAGCTTTTGCCCGCGACTCCGTCCGCGTAGACTACAGGGTTGGGTTCAGAAAGAAAATAAGTTATAGTCTATTTTAATCCACAGAGTCCCATTTATGTCCATATCAAAAATCGTTTACATCGGTCAAATGATTTAGGCGTGAAAGCATAACAGACATATAGTTACGTATACATAGTTACAGTCGTCTACACGTCCTTTCATCATTCTAGCTTCAAAAATGACGAATTTCCACACAAACTTTCACCCCTATTTTTATTTTACCCCCTTAAAGGTACATTTTTTTACAAACTATTAATGTCATATATATTTATATCTACTCAAAAGCCTTAAAAATAAGTTTCTAGCTTCTAGCTTTAAAAATGACAATACTTCCATACAACCTTTCATCCCCCCTTTCAACCCCTTAAAACCCCTTTTCCGTGATAAAAAGTAGCCTATGCCCTTTCTCAGGGTTTAAACTATCTGTGTACCAAATTTCATTTAAATCGGTTCAGTAGTTTTAGCAGGAAAGCGAGACAGACAGACAGAGTTACTTTCGCATTTATAATATTAGTATGGATTTAATATTAGTAAGGATAAAAAAAAATTGCCTATGTCCTTTTTTAAGGTCTCATTTTTGTCCATACTAAAAATCATCCAAATCAGTCAAATGGTTTAGGTGTGAAAGCATAACACAGGCAGTGTTACTTTCGTATAACAATATATGCTGATCCCACGGGAACCCTACATATTCCCGGGATAAAATGTAGCTTATGTTACTTCATAGTGTCCCATTTGTATTCAAACCAAAATTCATATAAATCGGGCGAATATTTTAGGCGTGAAAGCCGATTCCCACGGGAATACTACATTTTCCGGGATATAAAGTATCCTATGTTGCTTCAGTGGGTCCTATCTACCCCCATACTAAAACTCATCTAAATTGTCAAATGGTTTAGGCGAGAAAGCATAACACAGGCAGCGTTACATTTGCATTACATTATATGCTCATCCCACGGGAACCCTACATATTCCTGGAATAGAATATAGTCTATGTTACTTCATACGGTTCTATTTAAGCCCATAGCAAAATGCATATAAATCGGGCGAATATTTTAGGTGTGAAAGCCCATTCCCACGGGAATACTACATCTTCCGGGATAAAAAGTATCCTATGTTGCTTGGGTGGGTCCCATCTACCCCCATACTAAAAATCATTTAAATCGGTCAAATGGTTAAGGCGTGAAAGCATAGCATAGGCAGTATTACTTTTGCATTACATTATATGCTCATCCCACGGGAACCCTACATATGCCCGGGATAAAATGTAGTTTATGTTACTTCATAGTGTCCCATTTATATTCATACCAAAACTCATATAAATCGGGCGAATAGTATAGACGTGAAAGCCCATTCCCACGGGAATACTACATTTTCCGGGATAAAAAGTATCCTATGTTACTTCGGTGGGTTACATCTATCTCCATACCAAAAATCATCGAAATCGGTTCAGTAGTTTTTGAGTTTATTCATAACAAACATACAAAAATACAAAAATACAAACCTTTCCTCTTTATAATAATAGTATAGATAGTATAGATAAACAGACACTGCAATTTTATTTATTTGTATAGATGAATAGATTATGCTGTAACCAATAGGTTCGATGCAGCAATGAGAAAGCTGGCAAAAACGGGGAAAACTATTTGTTTTGAAGACTATAGCTTCGGATAAGGAGTTTCATGCAAGAGTTAGTTAAATAATAAAACTGCCTTCAAACGAATTTAATTCAAGAGAGCATTGATGATACTGATACCGTCAACTTTAAATTACCAACTTTCCTCTTAATTGATCTAACAATCAGTTGAAATGTTTTAGACGAGCAAATAATTGTAATTCAATATTAAACGTCGTAGACTCAACATTGTTAATTGAGGTACGGTAATGGAAAATTTGCGATACTTATACCTACTATTTTTAGATTGGAACAATTATGGCTAAAAATAACTTTTTTTATTTTATTAAAGTACTTTGTTGGCTGCCTGTTATATGAATTGAAAAGAAAGAAGTAATGCTTAAAATACATCGCAGAAATAGGATTCTATTATACTCGATACTATAAAGCACATTCACTTTGACAATAACATGAACTCCTGTTTAGATCAGTACGGAAATACTAATTCAATATACGTAATGAACGATATTAATATAAATATAAATATAATATTCATCTGTTCTAGTTACATTGAAATTATGGTAGGAATGTCATAATGGTAATACCAAACTTAACAAATTAGTCTTTTACAAACAATAAAGAATTCCAACTATAATTTTTATTTTGTAAATTGTGTAAGTTGTAGTTTTACTTATACATTTTACAAAAATAATATATGTTAACGTGTCATTTTATAAAAATCCATCACGATCGTGGCATTTTAAAGTAGTAATGAAACAATCACGCTTGTACGCTCGGATTAGCCCAAACCTCAGTCACACCAATTACGTAAAGCAATAAGTTTTTTTTTTCATTCACTCATACATACACTCTCCCGCCTATTATTCCCGTTTCAATTGTATTTTAAGTCCCACGTAATAGGAGATAAGTTTGTTGTCGTTTGTCATGCACATTTGTAGACTATGCTGCTATTAAGAAAATACTAAATAAAAATGAAAAAAATGATGTTAAGACTTTGGGCCTTAATTATAAGCATTAGTTAATTTAACCTACATAAACATGATTTTGCCAGCTCTATTGATTAAACTGTGATGTAATAATAATAATAAATTTATTTATTAGCCTTGAAAAAATTTACACATAACAGTTTGCAAAAACTCTTCACACTAGGCACTGCCTGTCTCGTGGAAAGTTGATGTATGATAAGGATGTATGAGAAAACAGGAAAAAATGTTGATGTAGAAACTAAATTAACTAATCTTTATTTATAAGTAATCCCGTTTATGTGTATAGTCCCTTTTAGATTTTAAGGTCATCCTGAACGGATGTCTTACAATGAAATAAGACACAATAAATGGTTAGGTGCCCTTGATCATGCGATAATCTCGTGATGTAATTGCATAGACAATATATTTATTACTACTACAAATATATTATCGAGGCCGTCCTTCCGTGGCGCAGTTGATGACACCAGATAAAGAAACGTGAGGCCACGGTTACGACTGCCGACATAACCACAGCATTTGTTTCAGGTTTAGATTAAACAACTGCCTCGCGGTACAAGTATGTGCCGTGCGATCTAGAGGTCCTGGGTTCGATTCCCGGGTCGGGCAAAGTGTTTTTGGGTTTTTTTCCATTAGGAAATTCTCAGTAACAGCACGGAGTCTGGAAATGTGCCCGATAAACGGCAATAGGCTCGCCCCCTATTACGTGGGACTGATACATACCTGGCGAAATGTGGGTGCAGAAATGCACCTCTGCCTACCCCTTCGGGGAATAAAGGCGTGAGTTTATATATACATATATTGTATTAAACAAAAATATCCTCTAATTTTAACACCCAAGACATAATTTATCTTATTGTGAGATCATGTCTGTGAAATTTTTCATGTTACATAATATGTTACGTACATTCATTACCTACATTCGTTCGGGTCTTAAGTCTTCCTGCTCCCGTACCAAACCCTACGCCGGCACCAAGAATCTGCCTTCCTACGGAATAGGAATATTCAATATTTAAATAATCATATTCAAATATTTAAACTGTTTATCTTTGTCAATAGAGCAACTCCAAACTGCGTCGGTACGAGTCGCTGTGCGCCCAAGCTCGGGCTGTCTCGAGCACTGCGGATTTAGCACATCTTGCAAGAGCGCTACTGACAGCTCAGCCGCCCATGAAGCCGCCGAAGAGACCCTTCCTGCCGCCGTACCCACCAGAGCCTGACGATCTACCACTCGATGTTCCAGCGGTAACAAAAAACGATTAAAACGATTCCCTTTTTATCCCTGAAAGTTTCATACTGGAGGTGTATAATAACATTTTTGTTATAAACTATCACAAAATTTTATTAGTGTAGTGAAACTTCATGGGGAAACTTGGAACTATGCATTTGAATTCAGTCCATAGCACGCACTAGACAAGAAAGGTAAGCCATCTTTAATGTCAACCATCGATAAAAAGCGATTAAGAATTCTCAGTTTAAATCTGACTAATGCCAATGATTTTTCTTACATACCTAATATTATTTAACAATTTTATTATTCACTTTTATTACACTGACTGCCTTGTGGTCTTGCGGCACAAGTATGTGCCGTGCGATCTAGAGGTCCTGGGTTCGATTCCCGGGTCGGGCAGTGTTATTGGGTTTTTCCTTTAGGAAATTCTCAGTAGCAGCACAGAGTCTGGAAATGTGCCCGAAAAACGGTAATAGGCTCGCCCCCTATTACGTGGGACTGATACATATCTGGCGAAATGTGAGTGCATAAATGCACCTCTGCCTACCTCTTCGGGGAATCCAGGCGTAAAGTTATGTATGTACTTTTATTACATTACAATCCCATTATTTATAACTTTTAAGAGATAAAGTTTTTATGAAAACAGCTTACAATAGCAGTAAAAAGAAAAATTTAGGCAGATAAATTTATCTACAGTGATATAAAATACCTACTTTAGTTGATATAAATGTCACGGTGCTAAATACCTTTACTAGCAAATTGGATTTCAATCATTCCTATCGGCAAAATAATTTTTTACCAGATCCTTCCGATTCACCTGAGCTCAAATGATTTTATTTTAAGTCATGCCGTTTCACCAATACAATTTATTTTTCCTTTTCCTATTTACTTTGACCTGTTTCCAGTCATATCCACTAAAGCAGTGGCTTTCCATATTTTTTTAATTTAGTAAAACCAATAAAACCAGTAAAAGTTAAACATTCTGCCGGCCTACTAAATATTATTTAAAATATAGGTATGTATAGAAGACATAATGTCTTGATAAAAAATAATCAAGTAGGTAGATTGGGCAATCGCGATTAAAATAGCAACCTTTTATTTTACGTACCTACAACCGCTAATATTTTACGTAGACAATCACAACTTACAGGTTGAAACCCAAACTTAAGTAAACACATTAATTAATTATCGGCAAAGATCCTTAATGATTTAAAAATAAAAATGCTTTAGGTCAGGACTTCTTCAATCGCCTCCATTGAAAACGTTTTTAATTAACTCGCGTATCAAAATCCCGACCGTTTTCCACTTGTTTATCCACTCAAGCCTACAGCTCCACATGCACTGCTTTATCCGATACAAGTTTTAAAAAAATCAGCTCATACGTGGAGCTTAGACTCAACGATATAAAGTTCCCTAAGAAATTCCACTTCGTACATACTTAGGTCATTTATAATAAAGAAAAAGTTTACATCTGTATTGTAAATATTATTAATAACATTATATTTTAACAGGAAAGTATGCCACCTGTGCTACGCGGAGAAATGCTGTTGGATCGTATGGGCGGTGCACAAGCGCGACTTAACTACGAACAGCTTAGGAAGGACTCCCAAGACCTGGAATTGCAGTTGAAGCAGTTACAGGTACCAAAGATAAAGGACATCTTTGCATAATTTTTTATATTGATGGAGTGAATAAAAAATAAAATATATTATCTTTTATATTAAAATACAATATATTACTTTTCAAGTTGTTTGTTACTTTTCACCATCCGTGGCTACTAATAATCCAAATACCGCTTTATAAAGTAAAATATATTATTTATACTGACGACACATGTTTCTGATTGAAAATACGGCTCTACAATTTGGGTCAATGGTGGATGGAGCTTTTAGAGAGAATATTTAAAGACTTAACAGAGTGTTCTCGAAAACAATACTATTTTTTTATATATTTGTTACAGGACAGCCTCGACTCGTTAGCTCGTCATCAAAACCGAAGCTTGGAAAGCAATTTGTACAACAAAGTCAACGAAATACAGGTACGTTAAACGATTGTTATGTACGAGCTATATATGCATATCACACTAGTGTTGAAAATTTATAAAAAAATATATAATATTTTAACATAAGTCCGGTAAAGTCAGCATCATTAAAACTTCACGCTCAGTGGGATACTCTACTAGTACATAGTCAAGAACGCATCCTTTTTTAATACGTCTATCACAACTTTAATAGTATGTCCACGTGAAATGTTTTGTACTAAATAAGGTAGCTATGATTACAAAGAGGTATTGTAGTCAAATATTGAAAATATACTTCAAATGCCAAAGAAAATTAAATCTGAATAGTGGCGACATCTTTCCATCCTATTTGATTCTACACACTGACCTAGCTCAAAAATGAAATGAGCGCCCTCTAGTACAAAAGTGAGACACTTCTTGTTTACTTTTTAATTCCTACATTTGAAAACTTCGTGACCTAAAGAGTGATCTTAAACAATAACGGCATACAATTATTAATAATAGAGTATTATTGATTATATAACTTAATGAATACGTTGTAAATTATTTACATAACGAAGATGTTACTAATTTTAATTTGGGCTTAGTAAATAAATATATATTTATAAAAATTAGGAGGAGATTTCTATGAAGAAGTACGACTACAGGGCTTCACAACTTCACCTTGCAGCAGTGAGAGCTCAGGTGGGTACAATTAATTATTATAAAAACAACGAATACAAATGCCAATAAAATATTATTTCCATTAGCTAGATAAATTACTGTTAACGTAAAAAAAAAACTACTTCTGTATTTTTATACCTTTTTAGACTAGAACATGTAGAGAAACAAATCACCAATTATTATATTCATCCTTTTCTTAGAGAATAAAGAAACTCCTAAAATAGTACGAGTGAATGTCACTTGAGCCATTTCAAAACAATGAAATTCTCTTTACCACGCATGACAAGTTTCACTCGCGATTGCACATGCGTATACTAGTAACAATCAATACGTTTAAAATTGCCGCTGTTCCTAAGTGGAATAAATCTTTATAAAAATTGCGTTTTTTACCCCATAAAAATACATAAGCTATGTATTTTTGTCTGTATATATATTATTGGTGATAACAAAATTAAATTTACCTTGAGATTAGTATTTTCCTTTTTTTTTACATTCTTGTATTCATAATTAAATCAAATACACAAGCTATAGAATTACTAATCACATACTTTTCCTCTTATGGTGTTTTCATGGTATTTAATATTATCATAATAAATTCACTGTGATTCTGTTGGTACATAATGTTTTGAACTCAGTCATGCCGCACTGCGCACAGCTTCCCACTCAGTCTGAGAAAAGATCTCGTGAATCGACATAACCTGCCGAAACGCGCCGTCGCGTCGGTATCGTTACTCTCGGTAAAAATTGCGTTTTCATTCAATTGAAATACGTGTTCTTTTACTAAAAGAAGTGTTCAAATCTATAAAAACGGATCATAAACACAAGATTAAATTTCGTGCCAGAATGGGTTGGATATCTATGAAAAATCACATGGTAAGTAATTTGAGTATTCTTTTGCCGACATAAAATATTAAACCTAAAAGGACTGCCACTTTTACTTGTACATAATACCTAACTGTTTTGTTCCGCCGGCTTTAACGTGGTAAATTTTGCCTTATTTCGATAAATATAATTACTTATGTAATTGAATTTTATTGAAATTAAAAGAATTGAATGTCAATTGCAATAGACTTGTAAATAAAACTTCGTCTAATATAAAATACAATAAAATATACTGAGATAAAAAAAATATTAGAGAGATCTATTGATTATTTTCTTTAATAACTAATAATAATAAAAACAAATATAGATACGATTATAAATAAATAGTTTTGATAATCCATAATTGTGTCTTTTATTAAATTATTGATTTTACAAAGAAGAAAACTGCGTTCTAGTTCTATAATTTAAAGTGTTTTGTTTTGTCCTTCACGAACGCTTCTATACTTGTTTTCCCGCGCGTTTACAGCGCCACTTGCGGATAAACCTGAAATTACCTCGCGTCATGAAAACTACATAGCAGTGTGCGTGTCGTGTTTATATTCGTGATTTTATTTATTTTATGGTTTGGTCAGCTACATAGTGAGTGAACAAACAATTAATAATTATGAAACATCAGAAAGGTAAGCCATATGAAAAATATTGTTCGGTTATGTAATAGCAAACGCTTGCCTAAAACTTTTTGATGACGACACGTATTTTCTGTAATAAACAACATATTTTAAGACTATATGCTACATCAGCAAGTCAACGATTTTATATCATGTATACTATTTGTGTAAATATAGAATATACGTTTATAATCAGAAAATAGCGTGACGGTCACATAACCTCACTTCAGGCACAAATGTATCTTTGATAACATTATACTGCTTAACGAAATTAATTTCAATTAAATGAATAAAATTTCACATGATGGTTCTATTAAGCATTACTTACGCATAAACAGAGATCTTCATTTATTGAATTGTTGTCAAACAAAGTTTGGGCGGGAAATCAAGAAACATTGATCAATTAATTATAAACTTTGCCGTTGTTATGGTTTAGTAACATGGACTCGTCGTATTAAAAACGTACATACATACCATCATATATACTGAAACGACATATTTTTGTTATGTTTTCAGGTGCGATCTTCTAAGACTAAACAAATTTTATAGACTGCTATTTATTGGTACTGACATTCTAACATTATGAAGCCAGTACCTGCAGATAAATCCCAAAAAAAAAATGCCTACCAATCTGATGATGACAATGTGAGGTATAAATTAAATAAAGAATTCTTCAACAATGCCAGCAAAGCATCATCAAAGATAAAAAAAGAAAAAGCCAATGATGATGAGGATGACGACAAAATACGCTATAAATTTCCGACTGCAGTAACAAAAGCAAAACCAGACAATAAATTGAAACAAAAGTCTAAATTAAAAGTTAATTTCTGGAGCAATAAGCAGTCAAGCAGACTTAATACAGATAAAAAGCCAAAAGGGAATAGAAGACATACAGTTGGTGTCATAAGTGACAATTCATTTGATGGCAAAACAAAACAAGTTGGAGTTAAAGTCCGTAAACGAGTATCATTTTTACCATCCCCATTGTTTTCCGATAACCATGTGCCCATGGTTACTGTTCCTGATGATTTGACCATACAACTAAATGAAGAAGAAGCCAATGATTTACGTGAAGATTTAAATTCAGCATTTGTTAATAATGATGCTTGTATTAATGACAAGGTAAATAATGCCCCAAAACGAAAATCTAAAACTCCGATGACAAGTCCTAGAGGCACTAAACGTAAACCAAGCTTAGAAAATGTGGAGCCCAAGAACCAGATAAATGAAAATGAGCTTGAATTCTTCTCTAAGTATGTTGTTCAAAAGTTAAGAAGAATGGAAACAAATCAGCGCATTTATTCTGAAAATTTAATAAACACAGTTCTCATGTTAGGGCAACTTGGTAAATTGAATGGCAAGTCTAAAATAGCTGAGGCATAATAAATAGTATTTATTAGTACAATTTGTGCAGATGCAAGAAGTACATTTTATTTGTAAATAATGTTGAATATTAACATATTTATATAATTTTCAACTAAGATTATTTTGCTACTAATTTTAGACTTTGTCATAAACATAACTTTGTGTTGATTAAATCTGGCTAATGGTGGCCAGAGATAATAAAATCAATATTAATGAAAATGTGAAATTGAAGCTCAAGGAGTTATAGGCTTACCATAAACTCAAATTTTACATGAATAATTTATAGATTGTAGATGTAGATTTCAATATGAGATAAATCCTTTTGCAATAAAATAGTGTAATTGGTTATGTTTGCTGCAAGGAAAATAGAATTTAAAAAAAGTTGTTACGTGTTTTCAATAACAACACTGTATACATAATAGTTAATGTTAAGGTATCTGCATGTTAATAAAATCAAGTTTATACATAGTTATATACATAAATTTATTGATGTTCATCTTAAGTTTTTGATGTTTACAAAGAAGATTTATATTAACAGTGTTTTTTATCTAATGGCCAAGAATGGAACTGCCTATGGAGGAAACAATATATTATTTATTTTGCACATGGCTAATATGCCATCATTAGTTATTGTAATTGTGTGACATAAAGAAATTATAGCTCTATTTTTTGGCTAAAGTAATAGATGTTATGAAAGAGTATTTTTATATATCAATTAAAATATAATTCCTTGGTTAATATTTATAAATTTTTGTTTTCATGGAATTAAAATGTCCCCTGGGTCAGTGTTACATATTATGTTAAATTTCACTATTGCTTGTTATTTAGCAATTATAATGTTTTTACATTTTCACATTGACTATTTCCTGGATGAACATATTTGAAATGTTAACTGTGTAAAACACACTGTTACTTTGATTTATTTATGATGATGAATTAATGCGTACTTGTAATTTTCATTTTGAAGTTTCACCTTTTCTTATTATATAATAGTAATATACAACAAACAATATTATTTAGTACCTATCATGTGAAAATATTAAAAGTTAGCATCTGTTGTTAGTTATACAGGATTCTAATTATTGTATTTGTATCTTATATATTTAAAGTTTTGGTTTCTACTGGTGTTATATACCTTTAATATTTGACACATTTGTGAATTTTTATAAAGGCTACCAGCCTTACTAATAAAAAAACTTATACATTATTTGTACTATTATTTTGTATAATCACATAAATAGAACATATATACATACACATTTAAAGTATTTTTTTAATCTTATAATTTTTTTAAATACTTTTTCTAATCAGAGTGTATCAAAATGTAAATCTGCTCAATTATCATTAAAGTTGCAACTAAATGTTGAAACGGCTGAACATCTGTCTGCTGCTACTGCTAGCGACTTAACGCCCTAGAAATGCTTACCATGGACAAGCTCTTTAAATTTAATTACATTGCTAAGCTAATTAGGAAAGTAGGTTACATATATTGGGTAATAGCCAAAACTTGTAACAGCTATTTCCTGGTGTGGTACTGGTAAATAATTAAAACACCCAACATTCACATACTTATTATGACCCCTTAGCAAGATACATTTCTTATGTTGTAGGTATCATAAACTGCGAGATGCCTCTGTGCCACTAACACACAAACATATTTATGTAAACAAATCTTGGTCTTTGGGCGAGTACTGAACCCGTGGCCTATCGTTTCATAAGCTTCTGTTTAGCCAATTGCGCCATGGTGGCTCACATACATAGCTTTCAAATAAGAGGCCGCTGAGTGCTGGTCTTATCCCCGTAACATTTGATATAATTTTTATTTTTTACGTGGTTTACAGATACCCTTTTCGTGTTAGTGAGTCCAAAAAATGTGGTATGATTAGATACCAACGATAGAAGTCTTATCTCAACGTAATCATCAACAGCCTTTACGCGTTTAACCATTAAAGGTTATGCCCATAATCGCGACGCTGAGCAGGCGAGTTGGCGATCGCAGTTGTACTCGCACCGATGACGCTTCTGCCCATCACTGGTCTGTGGTTACAGAACGGTTATACCGCCGTTTATCGCTGTAATTTGCAAGGCCGAAACTCTTCTACTGCTGAACATAGGCCTTCATCAAAAACATCCAGAGCGCTCTATCAAAAGCGGCCCGTATCTGTATTCATGAGATCGTCAGTCCTTGTGGGTGTCCAACGGTACGCTTGCCGGTACGTGGCCTGCACTCGAGAACCTTTTTTGCCCCATCGGCCGTCAGTTCACAATGTCTGTGGTATTTGTATGCATTTATAATTTCTATAAGTAGGTACGACAAATATTTATAAAGCTAGTTGAAGTGCGTACTTTTCTTTACTTAGGTACTTACCTACTTTACTTTGCCTTCTAACGTATTTTGTAAGTAACAAACGCAAAATCTCATAATTATGAAACATGAGTCGAGTATTCTATGATACCGCTTATAAATAATTATTTACCGGGCGATGTAATGTAGAACCCAATTTATTTATCTAATCTTTAGAAGCTTTGAATAATATTCCCGGTATATATAAAATCCTAATAGAAACGCTATCTATTCCTAAATCTACATCTTTTATTAAGAATAACTCAACCATGGCCTCAAATATTCAGGCTTTTAAACCAACCCTTTGCAAAATACAAGGAGTATACAGTAATACAAAGAGCAGATTACAACGGAGATAAATAAAGCAATATCAGATAACGTGTGGCGGTTATATGAACATTAAGATGTTGATACAATGCGTATTGTGCGTGTTGTTTGCCAACGGTTGCTGGGCGACGTCAGATCGCCGACATGCCACATCCGGCGCCCTCAGCCGGCCAGTCACGTCGCGCCCGCCCTCAGCGGCGGAACACGCTTTCGCCCACGGCTATTGTTTACGTTTCATTTTCCATTCTACATTTTTTGAAGTTATTATTTTATATGTAATAGGTACGTTATTAAAAACAACAGTTCTTGCATAAAAAGCAAATTTATTTGTGGTTTATTTTTTTCGTAATACAAAATAATTTTTACTTCCAAAAACTCATCGCCAAAAGTTGTTACAATAATATTTTTGTTGTAATTAGTGTAATGTTTTACGCAAATGTATTTCTCATGAATTAAAAGAAAGACATTAATCAGCTTTAAGCGGTTTAACGACTTGAGATTATCTATAAAGAACTAATTAACAACGAAACAATGGATATAGTTCACCGGCTTCACTATCTAGTGTTATCGCAAAAGTCAGACCTGATGACTATGGAACGGGAACAAAGGATGCGTATGCGTCGTCAATCAAGCCTTCCCGAGTACAGTAAAGCAAACAAAACACGGCAGCGTTTACAGCAAGTGTATTTTAATGATGTAAGTTTTAGTAATAAATTTATACGAGGGTATTAGTTAGACGTGACTTATAATGTGCAGTATTCGTACTATGCAGTCGTGTTCGTAGTGCGGAAGCGATAACCCATGCGGAAATTGCATTGGATAGTTAATTTTCTGCATATAGACTGGTAGGAAATTCATCGCAATTTAGATTTTTATGTATATTTCTTGTAAAGTCAACTTCGTACTACTTGTCATGATGTACTTACATATTTCTATGTAAAAAAAGTCCGTGAAATAATAGTTCAAGGGAAGGCTTAATAAGATAAAATAGATAGTAGATAACCCGTTTCACCGTCGTCGCTCTAACGCGATAAGGAGCTTTATGGTCGCAGCTCTTATTTGTTCTTGACACGAATCTCTTATCTTGATGCATTTAAATTAACTGCTGGAAAAGCGCAGTAGCTTTGAATATGTCATAATTCAAGCTTATCCAAAAACACAAACACACGCAATCATTTATCGAATGACACGCCGTAATCACAAGAGTGATTGCCTACATTACGCGACTTATTTTCACATTACCCTATGATTAGAAACTCAAAGTCAAAGGCTAATGCTCGCTGAGTTATACGTGTGCTATGGCTTAATGATTTAGTTAATTTACCAAATTTGATGTCGGCAATTTCGGTACTTATTTAAAATGAAAATTACTGATGTACCGCACTAGTAAGAACTGATGCCATCGAGGTTTAGGCATGCGGTCGAGAATCTCGACGGTCGCGGGTTCAAACCCCAGGCACACACCTCTCACTTTTCGAAGTTATGTGTGTATTTACAAATAATTATTACGTACTTTAACGGTGAAGTATAACGTGATGAAACCTGCACACTGCACAAAAGTTCTTAGTAATTTCTTAGGTGTGTAGTCCGCCAACTCGCACTAGGCCAGCGTGGTGGACTAAGGCCTAAACCCTCTTATAGAGGACACCCGTGCCCAGAATTGGGACGTTTATGGGCTGATGTTGATGATAATGATGTAAAATAGACACACGCCCACGCCTATATTCTAGAGGGGTAGGTAGGGGTGCACTTCTACAATCTATATTACGCCTGCTATATTTCTTTACATTTCATGTTCGGCACTGTCTACTGATGTTATTTAGACTTCATGCTGCTAGTGAAACTTTTAAAGAGAAAACCCCAATAACACGTCGCCCTAGTCGAGAATCGAATACGGTATCGTACGGCACAATTATTGCTTTGCGAGCCCAAAGAGGTGAAATATTTTAAAATAATATAATAATATTTTAAATTAAAATAATATAATGAACAGTAAGTTCATTGAAGTCATCAAAGTTGACTTAATGGATGTTATCATAAAATATTTACTATGGCTCGAATAATATATTACAGTAAATATTAATGCGTCATTCTAACTCTACGTACACCCCAGTAATTTCGTGACCTCGGGATATTAACTTTCGTGGAAACTTGAAAATAAAGACATGTAAATTACTTCATTTACATCTTATAGTATTCTCCTTTTTCACAGGGACTCTACAATTTCAGACATAACTCTTTGTAGATATTTATAATGAGTAGATTAAAGAAAATTTTCTAATTACTTTAAATTTATTAAAGTGCTTGATGTTTAGTTAATATAAGCGTATCTTCGCATTAAACTGTGCCCAAACAAAGAAATAAAAAATTTACAACATCAATATACATATGTTTAGTGAACCCTGGATAAGGTACCTTCCTAGCGTTTGGCGAATGAATATACCTAACATAAAATGAAGTCTATGCTTGCTTAGGCTCTTTGACACAGCTGGCCCTCCTGGCATACTTGGAGCATCCACGAGTTTCATCCATCACTAGGAGCCACCAGTATTTGTTAAGGTTCTCGAATTTGTGAGAACGAGTCCCGCGTGACTGCCTCGTGGTCTCGCGGTACAAGTATGTGCCGAGCGATCTAGAGGTCCTGGGTTCGATTCCCGGGTCGGGCAAATTGTTATTGGGGTTTTCCATTAGGAAATTCTCAGTAGCAGCACGGAGTCTGGAATTGTGCCCGAAAAACGGCAATAGGCTCGCCCCCTATTACGTGGGACTGATACATACCTGGCCAAATGTGGGTGCAGAAATGCACCTCTGCCTACCCCTTCGGGGAATACAGGCGTGAGTTTATGTATGTATGTATGTATGAGTCCCGCGTGATTTCTGATCGCAAGATTCATGGTTTATGAAGCGTTAAAGTGTGTTTTAGAAAGCTAAATTTATATGTATATTTTAATATACTTAGTAATACACGGCAAAGTGAAATTCCAAATACAGTGTTAACTCGTAAAAACACGATTCAGCCGACCCGATGCCATTTGCGCAATGTGAAATGTCCTTAGAATTGTTATTCTAATTCTAGATCTGCACCTGCATCTGGCTACAAAAAAATATCCAGGGTATATACATACATATGTAGATTTGATAGCGAGCAAATTAGAATATTTTGATTTGTTTCTGAACATTACCTTCATAGCGTGTCTCTTTGTGATGATAGTATATATTAACTAGATAAAGTACCTACGTGACGAATTCATATTAATATTTTTAGGCTTCATCAAACGTTAATGTTTAAATGACTCACGCTGTGGTTTACTTTGAAACCTACTCACATTAGATTAACGTTTTTAAAACAACATTGTGATTCATTTGCGAACTTTTGCAATTTATTGGTGCCGTCGTGTTTTACCTCGTTTGCGTGGCGAATATCCGGCATTTCATAGTCTTCCAGCACGCAATACTTAGTCTTACGATATTAGGCAGAAATTGAACACATACAAGGTACAATTTATTCAATTTTCTATAATCAAGTGGTATCAATCTGATGGAGCCGCACCATGGTCAAACTACGGCATGGTCCTACCACTTAATATTTATAACAGTTTTCTCACAACTCATCTCAAAATTGTACACATTTTTAATACATAAACTTTGTTTAATACAGAGAGAGTTGTTCGCGGCGAAGGCAGACAGCGGCGCCACGGCTGTTGATCGGAAACTCTCGGCGTCGTCAGCTGGTAGCATGAAGAACAAATGGTTGAAGGCTTTCCGAAGCCTCAAACCGCCCAGCGCGCCCCCGCCCCACGCCGCACCGCCAGACAAGTAAATCTGTTTTTATATCTTTTAATACACACTCGCATTGCTAGACTTAAAATAATGAAAAAAACATTGCTGTAAATACATACGACACACAGTAAGTCGTTTTAATAGGGTAAACGTTCATCGACAATAATATTACTTGCTGCATGCAGATTCAAAAACTTGTTTAAGACTTATGCGATGGTATTACGAAAAGTCCCCTTTTTTTTAAGTAGTTAGTCAGTTAAAATAACAATTAGTCTCATCTATTTAAAAAAAGCGATCTTTCGAATTATATTTGCTTATGTTAAAGCAATCAAATTTATTCACATTAACCATTTGTGGCGCATTTATTTTCGTCTCTACGTCTAGAGTCTAGACACATATTTGTTTCGGGTTTGAGTGTTGTCAGACTGAATAGTCCTTCACATTCTTTCCACGTTAGCCTTGTACCCTAGTGTGATGTATGAACCAAGCGTTGTGCTCTGTAATTTATTAATAATATTTATTATAAAACGTACAAATGTATCTCTTAGAGCTACGTATCAACTTTGAGACGTGAAAGACTACATGTGTCTACAAGTATTGAACAATCTTTAAATTTAAATGTAAAGAGCTTAAAAATTCTGTCGGCAGAGCTCAGCCTCCGAAAATGGAAAGCATTTTAATAAGAATCTATAAAGATGGATGAAGTTTATACCTATTTGTAATCGATACGTGTCATATCAGGGCGAAGGGCAAACGTGGCTAATCTACAGATGACTTTTATACAAAGAGGTTTGAAGATACACCCACAAAAAAGGTTTCAAAATAGACTCGTAGCTATAGACAGTTATTTTGTTGATACTATAACCAGGTAAAATTCTCGAATAAGATCAAATACTTTGAAATATTATTAACAATAACACGATGTGGAAAGCAATGTCAACGGCAAAAATGTTTTCTTTTATTTATTATTCTTTTTAAACTGGGCATTATTAGGTCAAAATAATTGTTTTTTTTTCTCACAATTAACGCAATCAATCAAAACACTGCAAAATACCGTGGTTGTATTATAATGTGTGTTTTTGTAAATATATATATGCACTCATCATAGTAACAAAAAGTGTTAAAGTAATCCTTCATTTTATAAGTCATGCACAAATCACTACAGAACTAAAAGAATAAAATAAAATAAAGCCCATTTTAGTGGTATATAAATTAAAAATGACTAGTTAATATGATATAACTGAACTTTTGAACTCTCATACAACAAATTTTACGACTTTGAAAAATTCGGCTGCAAATATCACAAGCATTAATAGCCGTCAATTAACACATTTCTAGAATTTTAATGTGCGTTATTATTGCAATTATTTTTTTAATAAAATCCATTAAAGCATTGTGAATATTTACTGTAGAAACTCAGCTGGTGTGTTCGGTTCAACCGACGCCATGTTGGCCATAATTGAACGAACAAGATTTTAATCTACCGCTACACAAACCAAAACCAACGCTGGCTTCGTGAAGCATTTAATCCCTTTAAAGTCCATGTGTTTACCTTTTCGAATAAACTATCGGATTTTCACTTGAAAAAAACATTATGTAAAATCATTATCCCTGATTCCGTAAACAAGATTATGAAGACTAGCGCCCGTATAAAATACTGAAAGGTTTCTTGTTACCAACTCTACACCGATTTGTTGTCATTCGTGTTATATTGTAAAAAAAAATATTTTTTATGTATAAAGATTTAAAATGCCATTTGCAAATACTAGGTCTCATTATAATGAGATGCATACAAGAGCTGCCACTCAGTGTTTACTCAACATAAAATGAACAACACTTTATTTGGTTTTAGTCTGTTTAACGTTTACTTTGGTATTCGGGCTTTACACAAATCATTTATGTCACATAATATTAATTGCAACTATTAAAACTCATACACATTCATTTACTGGATCACGTTTCACTTACATTTAGGTAGCTTATATTTTAACTTTTGTTAAAATTGCTGTAATAAATGTAGGGCTTAAAATAATAGTTGTAATATTTTTTAAATATACAGGATCCATTTCTAATTACCATCACTGAACGCAATTTGTGACGTGGTCGCAAAGGATACGTAACTTTTAATGGAGCATAGGTACATCTATGCGATTTAATTAGCAAACAAATGTATACGTGCATAACCACATCACAAATTATAATTAGAATTTATACATTTACGCAATGTTTTCGTGCCTTATGTTCATCTTGGTGTTTCTCTCTTTTTGCATCATTAAAGAAAAAATCAAATGTACCATGCGGTGTCGACGGTTATGGCAATGAGGTAACTGCCCTTTTGTGTGGACTTGTGTTAATATTCGTGCTACCTTCATCCTACAGAACCCACAGATCCCTCTGACACATGTAGTTTAAACATTAAATCATTGCATGTCTCAATAAAATTATAGTAGCAACATTAGCTTTTATGTTCACCCACTCGTATGCGCTGTAAATTGCGGCGATTTTAACCCTGTATTTAATTTGTACCACATAGAACATCCTTATTTCGTTTACTTTAGTAAATTCTTCACATCTGTATAACGACATTCAAGCAAACCTTAAAGGTTTAATGGACACCTTTGATGGTCATTTCGTGTCGTACCAGTGTTGGCTGGTAAACAATTACTGGCCACCTCGCAGTTCAACCACGTGCTATCTCCCCTTGACCTTGGTCGTTATCGATCAATATCTATGACGCGTTACTCACTATGACAATCTAGAGAGTACATCATGATAAATGGCCCAATATACTGCACAAGTACACGCTTGAATTTCCCTTAATATCTATGCTAAAGGTGACGCGGCGTGAAATATTAGTATCCACAAATAGATAACGCTTGTTTCTTTTATTCAGTGTAAAGATTCTTAGAAAATTGCAAAAAAATAAAATTAATCTTATACCAAGAAATCCTGGATAATAACAGCTTATTTCCTGACCTAATTGAACTTTCTTAAAGATATTGGTAAACAACTCGCTTGTGAACAAGTTTAGTAGAAAAAATTACAATAATTTTATTTTTGCTGTAAAGAACGTTGTTGTTAATTATAATTTTAGGAGGAATGGAGCGGCTCGTGATGCAATGCGTTCGGGTGATTCAGATGCTCATAACTTCCAAGAATACACATACAAGAAAATCACACCGTGTGACGTATGCTCCCAAGTTCTTAGAGGTAAGAATGATATTATTATTGAAGTATTTTTTATAATACTAATTTAGCTTAGCCCAAAATGCTTAATAACAAGAAAAATGGTCAAAGCTACGTATGACCATGTACACTATTTAAAGAATCTTGTTTTAGAAGTTGATTTTTTTAGAAATGTGGTAGACATTACTGCCTTTTAGTAATAAATAAAACATTTAAGATACTATAGAAATCTGCAAAAGTAACGAATGTCCTGAATTCAAAAAATCAAAGCTAAATGTGATCGTAAAAGTCATGACAACCGTACCGTAAAGAATTAAATTTAAACCATGAAAATGTTCCACAACTTTAACGAACATAATTATGACATTATCATAGCACAAGGTCGTGCCTGGTACGTGCATTTAGCGTGCCACATGTAGACTAGGTATAAAATTGAGCTATTTCTACATACATATATTCTGCAGGCATTGCGGATCGAAATCCATATCCATACTTAATATTATAAATGCGAAAGTAACTCTGTCTGCCTGTCTCGCTTTCCTGCTAAAACTACTGAACCGATTTAAATGAAATTTGGTACACAGATAGTTTAGAGCCTGAGAAAGGACATAGGCCACTTTTTATTGCGGAAAAAAGGTTTTAAGGGGTGGAAAGGGGGGATGAAAGGTTGTATGGAAATATTGTCATTTTTTAAGCTAGAAGCTTGAAACTTATTTTTTAGGCTTTTGATTAGATATAAATAAATATGACTTACGAAAAAACGTACAAACAAGGGGGTAAAATAAAAATGAGTAAAATAATATTATAATAGTAAAATAGACTACAACTTAATTTCTTTCTGAACCCAACCCTGTAGTCTACGCGGACGGAGTCGCGGGCAAAAGCTAGTACTTAAAAAATTTATTCATATTACAAATTCTTATTATTTAATATTCCTAGTAATTTAATTAATTGTAGGTTGAATGTATTTTGCTGTGAAAAGTTTCGTGTGAGTTGAACGTGTCCATAATTGTAATTGAGGCAAGCGAAATCGGACATTTACACCGAAATAACAGTGTGCCTTTTATATGTCATTCAACTGTAGCGATAAATCATATGCCGTCCGTTCGACGAAGTATAAATACTTTTGAACTTAATGATGAAGTAAATAGCAAAGCAAATTTTCTAATGAAGGCAGGGTCTACACAAGAAAAATACTAGTTTACTATATTCCATATTGCTTTTTCGAAAGCGTCATGAAAACAACATGTGCCCTACTACTACATACAAACGAATCTGTTTCTCGCCTATAATTACACGAATATTGATAATGTTATTATGGAACTGAACCACTTACTGGTTGGGTACACAAAGTAAGACACTTTAAGAGAAAAGGATGAATAACGTTCACAATGAAAACAACATTGATGCTTTAAAGAAAGATCTACTAATTTTGATATTTATTCTCAAAACGATGAAATCGCATTCTTACTGGCATCCGATGCTGGTTTTAAATTAAACTTTGACTGTTTCTTAATGCTTTAATTTAACTTTCCTATCTTTTCGCTAGACTGATTTTCTGGCTTTATTATTTTGTATACTTATATTAACGTTGATTTTATATCGATTAAGGGCATACTAGACAAGGTTTGCGCTGTCGCCTGTGCAAGATGAACGTGCACACAGACTGTATGCCACAAGTCGGCAAGTGCCAGACTAAGTCCCGACTACTGCGCCGGCAGAAGAGCACCTCTGAAATAGAATCACATCGGGTGCAAGAAACCGCCTTCGATGATGAAAGTATGTATACTTACTTTTCTAATTATTTATAACATACTAATTATGCACTGTCAATCTACCTGAGGGCAGTTTGATAATGATTCTATTGCAATTCATAGGTTAATTGAATGTTGCCTTAAGTGATTAAATATGGAAAAACTTGTATTGCAATGAATATTGGATACACACACTAATACACTTTTTTAAAAGACCACGCATTAAATTGTTAGGAGCTGTGGTAAGTTTTGAAACATATTCTCACAGTGAATTCTCTTTTTTTTATGAATTCTTACTAAATTTTAACTAATAATTATAGATTTTATATTTTGCGACGAAAAATTAAAACATTTTGTTATTGTAAAGCAAAATGTTCTTATGCACATTGCAAAAACACATGCAAACGAAAGCATCACGTTAATTAAACAAAGTCGGCAGCTAACTTGACGTTGTCCAGGAGTGGAGGACGGTTGGCTGCCAGGACAGAGACTCACCAAGATCTCGTTCAAGAGATCGGTGGAGTTCGATGATGATTTCGATAGCTACTATGATGAGGGTACAGTATCTGTCAGGAGTGAACCCAAAACCCCATCCGATGCCGAGTGTCAGACACTAACAATGACCACCCACCGATTGCACTGTATACAATATACCTACTTACATACGGTCACTAACTAACAAAGAAATGCGTACACCTTAATCAGATCACAATCAGAGATATTGATAGATTTGTCAGGAGAACACGACAACCCTAACCGATTTCGCTCGATGCTCAGAGGAGGAAGTGGATCAGACGTACCAAGTTCTGAAGCGGGCCAACGAAATAGCGAAGCCGGGCGGCGGGGATTCGCGCGGGGGCCCGGTAGTGCGCGTGTCGGCGCCCGAGGAGCCGGGCGCGGCGCGGTCGCCGGCGCGGCCCGGCGCGGGGCTGGCGGGGCTGGGCGTGCTGGCCGTCGCGCCGCCACTGTCCTCCAGCTCAGGTGTGGCGCCGCACCGGGCGAGCACGCTTGTCGCTCGGGCCAGCTCCGGTTCGCTCGCGCCGTAGCCCGTAGGCCGCCCGGCAGCTTCACTCAGATCACTCGTTTTCAGTAGTATCGAGTTGTTTTGCACGCATCTGTATAGTCGCGGGCGCAGGGCGGGGGCGGGTGCGGGGGCGGGGTGCGGTCAGTACTGAGCGGTGCTTGTCGGTAGGCACGGCGGCGCGACCCGACGGCGGCGTGCGGCGCAGACTGTTCGCCGGAGTGAAGAGTTTGTCCATGTGGGGCTCGCGATCGCGCCGCGGCTCGCCGCAGCACCGATCCATTTCGCTGCCGGAAAGTACGCGCCCTCGGCTGTCGTAGCTCATCGCTCTCTCAGTTACACGGCTTTGTTTGTCCCGTCCTACTATTAGGTTGCGGTGCCTCGTTTCCGTTGTATATTCAATGTTTTATGTTCATTTTTATTTGGTTTCGCGATTGCAGTGTTAGATTAGAATATAGGACTAAACCTAGACGAAGCTCGGCAGGTCATCGTAGATGCTTGAACCTGTCCTCCCTGTGGATGTCACTCATCGTTAGGCTGTTGTGAACGCGACGAGTTTACATCAAACCAAACTATAATCACTTTGTTGACACGCTAAATGTTTTCATTTTATTTGTTTTAATTTATATGTATATGTTTTTTTATTTATTTTGTTTTGTTCGCGCATTGTCTTTGCAGAGTCGGAGGAGACGACGACGCGACCTTTCGGCCAGCCCCTATGTTTTATTAATGAGAACGGCGATCCGCCGCCATCAATTCTCAAGTCTACGGCAAGCGTCCGCAAGAAAAAATGATTAGCGACGTTTCGACCCCACGGAAACAAGAACATTAAACATAACCGCTCGTAGGGAAGAGCACTGACTCAGCGCGGTAGTTCGGATCGTACTCAGTAGCCGCTTCACAGATGTTTGTTTTACAATTACCCCGAAGCGCCCCGCGTACTGTGATATGTAAATTGTTACTGTTACAATAAAAGTCGAATCCAAGCATCCACTTTTTTCTAATTATTATTGAACACTCATTTAAATATTATACCGGAGTTTACATACTTCCAAAGGCCGCGTTTTTATGTAAGTGATGCATGGCTTATCGCGGAGTGCTCAAGACTGCATGCATTTTTACTCACAATACTAACTGACATGGACTGCTGGGACAAACTGCATTCGTTGACTTGTCATCGTCCTTCATGTCTCAAACTCCGCTTCTGTACACGACTTACCGTACTTACATAATAATCCATTCGTTAACCATTTTCCATGTCGATCAAATCCACGAACACGCAATTCTAACTGAGTGTGTACCGAATACAAAACTGAGCAAAGTTTTTATGTTCGCTTTGTTAACCATTCACGCAATATTATGTTTGTTTCCCATTAATTTCCAGGGCATCACCCACGACAGGTTTAGTAGCGCTACTACTGAATGAATTATAGACTCGCTCCTCTTTACTTGTCCACACAGGTTCGATGAAGAACTCCAAGAGTGCCCAAATGTTGAGGCTAGCAGACCGCACCAGTCCTTTACCTGGTACCGATACTGTCATTGAACATAAACGTACCCCGTAGATTATTTCCACTTTGAATGAAGCATTTTGAAACATCATACATAAAGCTCTACGTTACAAATACTGTATCTGATAACTGATGACAGGATGCATTCAACACAATAGATTACATTGTACCTTACAGTAGCAGATAAAGACTTTTGAATAAAAATCATTGCTTCCAAAGCATTCATCTTCGTAGTGTCTTCAATGCCGATCCACTTACATACATATAATTATGTATCTATTACTATTATCAAACTTGTTCTATATACTTATTCTTCAATTCTTTAATTATTTTTATTTGCATTGCTTCCGCACAATTTTTCTGTAGTTTAAAATTATATAGTTGGCTTTCCTTTTACACTTACTGTAAGTTGATATATGAATCTTTTTCACGATGTTTCGTTGATGCCAATTAAAATAAGTTTTACCATTTGCTGCATATCAAATACAAATAAATTGTGAAAAGGACTAACATTGCATCTGATTAATCATTTAGTACCTACTAATTTAACTCCAGCACAGAATTACCCATTGCAAGATATAAAGTAGAATCAGACTGAACAAATACATTTACATAACCATAATGCTGTTGCAACCATTATTCGAAGTAAACGGTAAGTGATGTCATACGCTCATGCTGAGTCAAATGTTATAGCGCCGCATTCTCCGAGACGACAAAAGTTGAACCTTAGAATGAAGAGCTTATCACTGGACTCGCCGGAATGTGGGGAGCTGAGGCGTCGCCCGCCGCGAGACCAACCACCCGCGCAGGGCAGCCGCGTCCTGTGTACGAACTCGTAGTAATAACCACGCCCGAGTCCAAATAACATGACCTGCCTCTGGACTTTGCCATTGTAGTACTATCAATCCAATTGATAACGCAATAACTAAGGCTAGCCTGCCACGAAAATCCTAGTCGTGTTACGTATTTGGTTTCGTGTCAACGGAATTACATGTGCTATGAACTGGAAGCACCATAATACCAATTCACACTACACGTGAATCATATTTAATTTTATCCATGATTCTTATTGAAAAACATTCGACTTTATCGAAAATATGTGTCTAAAATAATTGTTTTATTCCGTATTTTTTGTTTCGATATTTAGATTTTCGTGGAAAGCTGCTAGTTTTTGATCAAATATTTATAACCAATCAAATCGCCGTGATTTTCAGGGTTCAAACTTTTGTTCAAACCTTGACAAACAATGAGCTGTGCGACAATTCAAAGTCCAGACAAAATTTTAAATTCTTCCATTGTATCTTTACATTTTATGTTATTTGAACTCTGGTATCGATGTCGAGCAATGTTGTGAGCACCAGCGATGTTCACCCGAACGACTTTCCCCTCCGGCTTAGCTTTTGTGTTAGTACGTGGCGGCTATATCCGTTAAGTTTTATTATTATATGTCTACCTTCTCAGAGTTGTCTGAAATACTTTCGGGAATTACACTGTTGTCGCATTTGTTTAACTTTTGGGAACCTTATGCAACTGATTTGACTTCTATCACCGATAATTCCGAATGATGACGTAACACGCGACACCTTCAAATTCTTGCTCACCGACCACCAGTCGTAAGTTGCTGACGCATGCGTTTTAATTTTTATTTTTCATTACATTTTCGTTTTAATTTTTTAGGTAATTGCAGAACAAATTGCATGAAAGAGGGCTTGAATAGAGTAAATAACCGCACAATTTATAGTAACACACGTTCATGTACGTAATCAATATCATTGTGTATATATAAACATTGTCAGGAAAATAATGCGAGTAACAGAGTGCGATATGGGTTTTGAACAAGCTGATAATAAAACACTGAACATTGTTGTTTTTAACATAGTATAAGAATCAGATTCATTTACATAATCGCCGTACTGCTACAGCACTGTTTTTCTGCATTATTTAGATAAGGTGGCTATGATCTAATAAGTTGTTATCGAAGTTTTATGGCTCTTATTGCATATTGTGAACGCATGCTGATACGCAACATAATTAATATAATGTAAGAGGGGCCTTGTACAAAGCTCGTAGAATTTAATCATATCACAATGGTTTTAATAACAAACATTCTAACTTACTTTGTGAACAGTAAACACTTTCAATAATAAATGCTAAAAATCACTCCCCGTAATGGTAATTTACCAAGGTGGAGAAATATTATTCCAAATTTTAAAAGAATTAAGACCAATACTGGCTTCTCGAATTATGTCTTTCTTTGTATGGGTCTCTGAAACATGGGCAAAAAAACCCAGTAAAGCAAGTTCCATTTTCGGTACTTGTAAATGTTGCAATGTAATTTTGCAACATAAATCGTAACATACACAAACAATATAAAACTGTTGCACCCCGCAATTGATGGAACTGTAAATGCTAACTCAAAAGTTTCATCAATAACAAAAGATTCCGAAATACATAAAAGTGTTTGTCAAGTTTATATAACTTCGTTTATTACAATCAAAAGTTTGGGAATTCAAAATTCTTTATTTGGAACCACGACGGTTTTCTTTAACCTTGTAACCTTTGTGATTAGGGTAACGTACACACACATATTTGATTTAATTAATAATGAAGGAATTAATATTTTTTTGGCGTATATAGCGCCGTCTTCGCCGGTTCATAGCAGACGATTGTTGAGCGCTCGTGGTGGTCGCATGAGTAGTGTTGAGCTGCCCGATGAACCAGACAAGAGCTTGTCGTCTAACAGTGCCAGCCCATGCCCGTCTCCTGTGAAGCAGCCTAACGTAAGTTTCAACTTATTTCTATCATCTCATTTTTTCCTTTAAGTAGGTAAATACTTCTAACTACCAAGGATCCCTATGACTGCAAATTTATATGCTCCCGATATTTCCATGATTTATAATGCATTCATAATTGATATTCCTATAATCGCTCTATCTAGTAATGTATAATTGTATATACACATTGTCATACATCTACGCAGGGCTTGACAAAGGTCGATTTCCACCTACGTTTCGCCAGTTTTTTATTTAAAACCTCCGAAATAGGGTGCCAATGTATTGACTTTTCTTGGCATACTTTCAGACTGCTGGAGCTGGAGAGGTAGGCAAAAGTGTATTTCTACCGCCATATTTCGAGAGCTGTTTTAAGTCTATTTACAGTGTACTATACACTGTCTTCTTCTTCTACTACTACTTTTATGTCTTGTAACTGAAAATAAAACCTTACAGTCAAATATTTTAGCCCATAGTTTTACTTTGAAAGGAATTGGACGCATACATATTATAATAATACATTCTAATTGTTTTCGTTCTGATTTTGTGCGTAAAAGTCACGGTAGACTCCTTGTCACTGAACTACCCTAATCGGGTGATAATTCTATGCATGCTACTGTCGATCGTCGGTACGTGAGTTTCATGATATGTGTGTGGCAGGGTAATCTCTTTATAACTATAGGGGAATGTTAATAAAGTAAAAAAGTCAATGGGGAAGTTCTCAAGATAATTCTGCAAATTCCAATTGCTTTCAGCTTTGCTAGTAATTTCGTAGAAACATAAAAGTTGATCAGTTTTCATTAAAGACGTATTCATTACTTAATTATTTACTTAGGAGGAATTATAAGTTAAAGATAAGAAAAGTTCAAGTTTTAATGTACCTAATGAATGTATTGAATATTATATCATATTAAGTACCTATATTACGTAGTCACGCCTGTTTTTCCCGAAAGGTAGGCTTACCTAAGAATCTCCGTGTGAAGAACTTTAAGGCCTGCAGTTTTTGTCTCTTTATCCACTGAACATAATAAATATGAAATAGGTCATAACTCAGACATATATCGTGAGGACTTTTGAAAAGATAATGATCTGTCAAATTCAAATGCTTAATTCTTATCGGGTTAGCATTTTTAGCAAATATTAATTAATATTCTATCTATAATATAGGTACTTACTTACTTGTGATTTTACTTGTGATTTTAAAATTTCTAGTTCAGCAATTTGGATATTCACTGCAGTTCGTGGAATAACTGCACCATAGATATTTTAATTCAGTTGCGACTATGTCAGAAAAATTCAGTTTTCACGGCAATGGCCCGTGTCAGTACATTGATTTCTACTCGTGGTCGAAGCCTAGATTTAAAAAAATATTTATTGCAAAAAAAGTGTAGACATGTTTTATATTCATGCTTTTTAAGATTTATGTCCCGAAAAGAACGCAGGTTTTTTAAGTACTGTGGGGATGACGAGTCTGGGTATTACTTTTTTACCCACACGTCGCACTAATAATACAATAGTAACTCAAAATATTATGTCGAATGTGAAATAACTAGATTATCAACTTTTTTAAATGCAATAAAATAGTCGAAATTCTTTTAAATGTTTTAATAAAGCAATTAACATTTTCATTTAATTTTAAATCAGTAATGGGAGTTTAAAAGACAGTTTATGGTTAATTCTCAACAATTTCTCATTTTGAATTAAAAAGCAATTGTGTTATGAGTGCCACATGTTAATATCTCTTTGGACACAATACTAATCGTGTAGACTTTGTGTCGGGTGGGAGCTAGGTTTTAATGATTCTAGGGTTCAAACTTCAAAGTTGTGCCCAATGATTAACCACTATATAATAACCGTACATAACCATAATCAACATTTAAGACTGCCTCGTTTATCCCGCAGTGTGAGTGCGTTGCTCGCGACTTCTGGATCGGCGCGTGTTTTTTGGTTTAAAGTAGGTACTCAGTAGAAACACGGACTGTGGAAATATGCTGGTAAACAATAGGCTCGCCGTTTTACGTAGAACATAATGTCTGCTGACTAACTCTGCTTCTTCATTTTACTGACTTCTTCAAGCTTGTACGTTAGTGCGAGTATACATAAGTGTTAAATATCAAACTATAAATATTTTATTTTCTATTTCTAGAAACATCAGCGTCTGCTTCCAACGAATCTCTACGTGATCCTGTACAACTTCAAATCACGACATGCTGACGAGCTAGACCTAAAAGCTGGTTACAAAGTGACCGTGATCGACACTTCCGACCCTGATTGGTGGAAGGGAAAATGTTTGGGCAAGATCGGGTACTTCCCTTCCAAATACTGCACCAAATTGCAGGCCGGTGAGAGACCGCTTCAAGTCACCCACAATTTGCAAGTAAGTACAACTAATAGAAATACTCTGATTATAATTATTCTTAAAATGTTGAGTATAAGGCATGCTGTTGATACAAAACTCAACAATAGCGGAATCACACCTCTGACATTTCGAAGAAATGTGTGTATTCACAATGAATTATTTGGTAGTAACAAAACGTTATTCGTCATTTAATGGGAATGGAAAACCGTCGCGACCCCATCGTGAAAACCGCACACATAAGTGTTCTTAACAAGAAATTTCATAAGAATGAACAGTCCGCCAATTCGACTAAATCAGCGTGATGGGCAAGGCCAAACCCGTCTCAATTGTAGCGACGGTTCATATATTTATCTATATCACGTTTGCGTGGTGGTAAGGATTGATATAGATTGACGTATACTGACAGCCAAAGTTTCGAATTCGGTAAGGAATCTCTTAGTTGTAGATGAAGCCTGTGAGCAACAGTGCAATAAATCAGATGATATAGATTTTTATGATACAACTTCATCTATCTTCAAACAAATATTCATGAAAATACCAAAAAATGCCTTATTTTTGTTTTTCCTCAGAAAATTAGAAGTAGTTGAAATTTTCCTCAGAAAATTATATATTTAAAAAATAACCTAAATGCATGAAAACTACGAATTAATGAACGAATAAAAATATTGTACTATGGTATAGGAAAACATCACGCGTTCCCATTCCCAAGTGACATATTTCGCGGTGTTATCAAAATAACTGTCCGGAATGGCGATGTAGCGTTTTACTCTAATGAAAACACGTAAATTGTGTCCTTCATTGTTAATGATGTAACGACGAAATAGTAATAATAGTAAGTGCGTATTACTTTTTTTGTTACAAAGTGAAGTTGGCAACTTAAGGCCTATAGTTATAATAAGTTGAATACCCTGACATCAGCCTGTCAATGCGCTTTCTCTCCTGTACTCGGGTACAGTGCCACATCGGAGTGGTATCCTAAATTTTGTGTAATCTAATGACCACTATCGTCTTAAAAATATTTTAATATAATATTCCTTTAAGTAGGACAATACGAATCTATGTCAAAATCTCGTACACGAAAGGTTTCTAATTATAATAAGCTGTAATCTGGGTTACCAGACCAACTAACTTATTAAGTTACAGTTAATTCACTAACGTCCGAACATTAAGATTTATCATTGTTAAATTATAGTTAGACGCTAATTCATTAGTGAATTAGTAGTTTATAAATAACGAATTCTTTCTTTTCTAGCATTATGACAACTAGGGATTCTATTTTGATCTTGTCAATCTTGGCTTGAGAGCCAAAAATCGAGTATCAAGATTACTTATGATTTCCTATACTATACTTTACTATTACTACTAAACCATAGGATTTCAAAATCAAATTCAATGTTCATTTTAGGCACCAAAACCAATAAATTTCTAATACGAGCAAACCAGAATCGACCTTATTAGAAACCGTATACATACTAAAAAGTTAGTAACAGACTTAATAGTTAGTGCAACTCACCAATGCGCGCGGTTCGCTTATTTGACTATAATATAACTTTACGTTTCTAACTAGTAAAACGCGTGCTTCACGAGTTGCGCGAACTACATTTAACGTGATTCAGTTCGGTACTAACTTTAGTCTACGAATTGTAATAAGGTCTTTACTTTAAATAAATATGCAAATCAACTAATACATTTCTTCATAATCTTCAGGTTTCTGATGGTGACAATGGGCTGATGCTGCTCCGCGATCAGATAGTGATCCAAGTTGGCGATGAAGTTGACGGCATGGTGATGATTCGTTCCGGAGATAATCGTCAGGGTGTGTGCCCTGTAAAGTTTCTACAGGAAGTGTGACGCCTCAAGCTACCTAATTTCGACATTATGAAAGTGAGTGATAGAATCCTTACTAGGTAATATTATAAATGCGATTGTAACTCTGTCTGTCTGTCTCGCTTTCCTGTAAAAACTACTGAACCGATTTAAATGAAATTTGGTACACAGATAGTTTAGACCCTGAGAAAGGACATAGGCTACTTTTTATCCCGGAAAAGGGGTTTTAAGCGGTTGAAAGGGGGGATGAAAGGTTGTATGGAAGTATTGTCATTTTTAAAGCTAGAAGCTTGATACTTATTTTTTAGGCTGTTGATTAGATATAAATAAATATGACATTAAAAGTTTGTAAAAAAATGTACCTTTAAGGGGGTAAAATAAAAATAGAGGTAAAAGTTTGTATGGAAATTCGTAATTTTTGAAGCTAGAATGATGAAACGACGTGTAGACGACTGTAACTATGTATATGTAACTATATGTCTGTTATGCATTCACACCTAAATCATTTGACCAATGTAAACTATTTTTTGTATTCGTTTCCAGAAACGCGGCTCTCTAACGGACGATAAAATCAAAAACTACCTACCTAAAATAACACGCAGCGCTCCTGTCACGCCGTGCGACAGCGACTCCTCTACTTGGTCGGATCGGTGGTTCAGAAAGAACCACGACCACTACAACGGGCCGGCGTACGACCGCCCATACGACACTTACATTGGCAACAAGACTCCTCTGGGGTACGATAATGCTGGCTACGAATCCGAGGGCGTGTGGTCTTGGCGGAGACCCCTTGATGTCCGAAGAATGCAATGTCGTAGGTGCGGCGCATCGTCGTCGTCTCGGCCGCTGCGCATGACGCCGTGCGCCGGCGCCGCGTTGGACGAGCCCGCGCTCCCCGCGCACCCCGCACACCCCGCACACCCCGCGCACACCGCGCACCCCGCCCGCGACGAGCGCGTCATGCACACCGACCGGCGCCCCGTCATGTCGCGAGACAGACCCTTGAATTTCGTCAGGCAATTGTTTTTGTAGATCTCATTTGTTTTTAATAGTTAAAATAGGGTAGTTGGCTGATTAAAAAATAACACCTATATTCGAAGTTTGAAGGAATTTTATAATTTAGAAAACCTTCGAATTCAACGGTGGGAAATGTTTCGTAGTTAAAAATGAATGCACAATACAAATATTGACTTAAATGTGTGGAAGTATGAGACATAGCAAGATTTCCCCACAATGCTTCCACTCCTATCAATTAAATATAATTACTGTTGTAAAAATAAAACGAACGTAGGCTAACTACCCTATTGCTTTTATATCTCAAAGATCGTAAACATAGTGCGATGTAATAAAGACATGGAGTCTAAAGTTTTAGTTGTATAAACCACGTTATGGCAAGCGTGTATTCTATATGTTAGTATAAATGTAGTGAATTAGTTATTTTGAAAAAAATAAAAACTATTATTTAGTTTACGGACATTAGTAGCCGAAGCCCGCCAGCGTTACGCTGAAGCTTCAGTAGCTAAAACACCATGAAATAGTTCTCTTATATAGATACTAACAGCATGTGTATAATTTTTGATATAATTCAAAACATAAATTGCGGTGCATTTTTTTTAAAGCCTTCGTAGAAATGTAAGTAAATGAAACCTTTTGTATTTCTGTATTCCAATGGTATGAAAGTATAATTGGCACTTTAATTTTAAGGATGCCAAAAATAACCAATCGTATGGCCTACCGTTGCGTTTTTTGGGTAATTTAAGTTCCTTCCATATTTTACAAATTTTTCAGAATATATATTTACATTGTGTAATAAATGAATTTATTGCGATAAATATACTTAGTTACCAACATATCATTTTGGAATATTGTGTAATATAATTAATTTTATTGTGATATTTACATATTTAGATGTTAATTAACATGTATTGCATACTTTCTTTAGCAAGAACGGAAATGCCAACGTTCGAAACGTTATATCCCTGCGAAATATGTGTATTTGTAGTCTGACATATTTAGAAAACTATTGATAAAATATATGAACTAAGATTGAAGTAATAGATAAGAAGATTAGTAGCTCACTCAGTTATCGGCTATAGTGATATTTTTCAGTAGTGGCGAAATTCACATTGTATTTTATTGCCGGTACGATTTTAGTCATTGTCTTATATTCTACATCAGTGCTTCTAGTCAATGATTTGTATATTACTTGGCCATCTGTTAAATCTAGTCAAATTTGTGTTGTAAGACGTAGTGCTTAAAATTAGGTGCGAAAATTTGAGTGCTTAGCAATAGGATAAATAAAATCCATTAATTTTATTCACGCACTAGCTTTTAACTGTTTAGATATATCGATAGTATACTATAGGGCATTTACAAAATGTTTCTCCTATTGCAATTGATCCATCCATTTCCTTTGCGAGTTATGTATATTTGTGTCATTATAGGCTTTAACCCCACATATGATACTTTGTTGGGTTTAGCAATTGTATTTATTGAGCGCAGTTGATTTTTTTATGAATATTATATTTTAGTTGACTTGCTAAGCCGTCCCCTGAAGTTTTAAGAATATAATATTATGTGTGTAATTATTAAAAATTAGAATAAGGTACTCATATTCGTATTTAGTGGGCAGATATAGTTATAGATATGGTGACTATGTCCCCCTATTGTATCTTGAATGCTTTTTGTCTTAGTAACTACGTCTGGTATAACAAATATATAGAATAGTTGCATTACTTACCTAGTTTCAAAAATGCTACTGGATCCATTATGTTATTTTTTTAATGCACTTACAGAAAGTGCATTAAGTAGAAAAAAAAAACTTTGTAAGTAATTACTCAATTTGTTTATACAAGAGAAAACGCGTCATCGACATTTAACATATGATATTGATGGCCACATTGGTTTTTAAATGTGGTAACACATTTTGATAACAAAACAACACTTAATAGTCGTATGGCTTTGTAGTTTTGCCAGTAAATAACTCTGCAGTAGAGTAAGTACCTTTATGTTTGAATACTATATTGTATTTGCAAAGAGTACATATGTTTTATGGAATAAATATTGGCATTTTGAAATTTTAGAATCGTTACAAGTAAATATGTAATTAATTACGTTCGTATTCTCCTTATTAGGACATCTTAGGCTTTTACATTTTTTCATGATCAGCTTATTTTTGCATAACACATTGTATCTCATATTCAGAAACCAAGAAAACTACCATCTCTTTACCTAAGGAAAGTAGCATAAATGCTAAGATGAAAAGACTTCAAGTTTTTAGTCAAAGTAAATGTATACTTACATAAATAAGGTATGTATAGATCTCATATTTTTACCGTATGTAATAATATGTAACAAAAATATTTTTTGTGAAAGCCAAAAGCACAGCTTTGTGATTAGAAAAAAAATGTACTATGTAGAAAGTATACGTGGTAAACCATAGAATATATGATATAGAAGCACTTACGCATTGTTTATCACAACGTTCTAGCGAATTGACCATTTTCAAGGCGCAGTTAGCTAGAAGAAGAAGCCCCGGGTTCCATTCCCGCACCGACACAAATGTTTCTGTGATCCACAAATATTTGTTTAGGGTCAGCGAAAAGTCTCCCGTACTTTTTGATACCTACGCCCCAATACTTGTATCTTAGTGTGGGGTCAGAACTATGTACATATGTGAGTTTTGGATGTATTTATTTTGATTTCCATCAATTTGGCATAGTTATGTCGACTGGTGAGCGATGATGCACTTGCCATCAGATGCACCTTGCAGTGATAGCTTAAAAAAGGAACTGGAGTTTATTGTTTTGATTTTTTTTTCTTTTTTCTGGCAGCCATGTTTTATTACATTTTGTGAAAATATTTGGTACGTTAAATTGACATCGTGCGGAATAAAACTTTGTATAAGAAATATGGATGACGTTAATACGTTAGTGATAAATATTGTTAAAAAATGTAACAATTTTAGAAAACTGCACACAGAAAAAAAAACAATAAGCAAAATAGACTTTGTTTTTGCAAAAAAAAACCCCTCGTAATCTATGGTAAATATTGATAACAAGGAAACATTAAACTTCCTACTTTCATCGAATATATTTGTCCAAAATAAAATATTATCTAAATGAATGTGATGTATATATTTAGGTATATTTATATATGTGAATTTTGAATTCGTACAGGAATTTTGAATGGAATCCATAAATTCTTCCCACGTTTTTTTATGTTACGAAACTTTAGCTTTTTTTATTTATATTCGTTTGCTTGAAGCAATCAAACCTTTTATTGATCACGGTCAATATAGAAATGATGTAGGTAATTATAATTATGCAAAAGAGAAATTAAATATTTCAGCATGTCGAAAATTTACTGGTGTAAGATAATTTACAAGCAAATATAAAATTTAACACACTAATTAATATTTTATGTCACGTATACTTTTGCAAGGAAAATACCACGGACAAATTTATTATATTGTCTATTATGCTTTCATTTAGCATTTTTCTTTCTTGTATACTATCAATTATTTCTCAATTGTTTTTAGAAAGTCATCTTGTTTTAATTTTTAGATATTCACATCCATCTCCTAAAATACTTAAATAAGTAAGTCTTCCTAAATTGATATTATATATTATACTTATATAAAAACATTCAATTATCCTGTACGAACTAGTAAAATGAAACAATTCTTTCGAGTAAGGGTATAATGAAGAATCAGGTACAGAAAATGGAACCAAATTAATATAAATAATATATGTATTAACAAAATAATCCCTGGGAATACCTGCTAAATAATCCCCAAGTGAGATGTTTTACTCTAGATAATAGTACTTATAGATATTAAAAAATTAACAAAATTTATAAAGTTATCTATCATTATATGTAGAATTAAAAAATTATCATATAACTTGTGTATTTTCGTGGAAGTTGTTTAAACATTTTAATTTTTATGCTTTTAATATTTCGAAATTCCGATTATGCATTTATTTAATATATAAATACATTCCAAATAAAATAAACAACGGACTTTATTTTTATGAACAACGAATTGACCCTATCCATTGATGGTAAATACAGATTACAGATGGGGTCCAAAGTAGTTTCGAGTTTCCAGAAATGATTAGGACCTTAATATCTTACTAGTCGACAAAGTTATGTCGGCTAGTTCAATTTGTAAATAATTGGAGCTACTTAAAAAAAAACAATAAAACGAAACGATTAATTTGAGCAATGCTCATACATACCTAATTATTCGATGTAATATTATAAATCATAATCATATTAATCGATGTGGAACTAATGTTGCCCCGTAGTAAGACGAAGGTCTCTCTCCTTTTTATTAATCGTGATCACGAATTATCCAATGAGCTATTATTGTAAGTTACCTACACCGACTTTAGGTTTAGCAAAAAATGAGTTTATCCCTTGCTGTTTAGCTATTCGTGAAATAATTGTTTAGTGAAACAAATGTCGCTTGTTTTACGTCAAATATGCGTTGATTTATTCACGAGGTTTATTAAAAATGTTGTGTTTAGAATAAAGATTGTGTCATGTATGTTGCGTTTTATTTTCCCCAAATACCTACATATCCCAAGGTACTAGTTTATCCGACCTGCATAAAGATGGCGCTGGCAGCTTGTATGGAAATAAGCCTGAATAATAATTATTTTGAATCTCATTCCACAAAACTCCTGTCAGTGTAGTTTATACGGTTTGTACAATCACCAAGTCAACAGAAATATTATTATACGAATATCTATACATTACTTCAAAAAGAAAAATTAGATACGTGTGAATAAAACATAAAGGACGACAGTCGATAAAAAATAGGGCTAGTATTGATAGAAATCCATGCGCGAAGCCTGGCAAACGTCGGTAGTAACTAGTAATGCACAAAATCTTGCTGCTCAGTATATTTTAAGTAACGCATAAAAGCAAAGTCGAAAGTAACTACGATTACATTCTAACGAGATTATCGAACCGCAAAAGAATGATGCTACATGCGCAGGCCGGCTGGCAGGCGACCCTACTTCTCGCCTCCACACCATGTGTCGATAACCCTGCTGCAGACGCCGTAACCAACCTCACGCTTGCGCCAGTGACGTCTCCTAAAGGCGGACTTAGCTTGGATACATTCCAATAGATTCGCAAACGTACTGTACAACATTTACAAAACTTTCTTACCTAAACTTTAACATTATTAATATTAAAAACGACCCATAAAGTTTATGGAATGAAACTACAATATTTTTCCGTAAGTATTTTAGGTTAAAATGTTAAAACATCGTCCGCATTACTTGATAGGAAGCAAGTCGTCACACTCCAGTGTCCGCCTCTGAGAATATTAAAATTCCTGCACACAGATGGCAGCACTGAAAATATTTGACATTCCGCGAATTCCAATCGCAGTGGGCTCGGCTCAAATGTCAAACGCTACTATTTCGTCAACAGAGTCGTGGCGCGATAGTTGGATTTTATGAAATAACAACAAATACTTACTACATCAGTGTTTGACGGACAATGGATAATAAAGTTTAGAAGCAAGTACATTTTTTGCGCTTCAGTACTGAGTAACGTGTCGCGGTACTCTGACGAATGTAACAAGCAGTTATTGCGATTTCGATGCATACCTATTGATTTTTGTACTTCGCCGGGTTTGTAACTCTGTTATGAAGGTTTTATTAATATAAGATCATTTAACTCACTTATCTATCGGTGCGACGTGTTCAAGTTTTATATTTAACAATCTGTGTGAAAAATATAACTCCCAACACCTCATATTGTGAAACGGCGTGGGAAAAACATTATTCTGTAAGTAACTTTTAATCTTGGTTAATTACGTTATTCATTTATTTTAAGTTCATGTACTTACTTCCTCGCAAACGCGAATTACTTTCGTAGTAATTTCTATTTCTTTATTATATTATTTAACTTTTGTGTTTGTTATCAACCCATCATAACATATGAATATTTTCGCTCCTTCTTGACGTGGTGTAGTATTAAGTCGATACGTAATCATCGTAACTATAATGCAGTGCTAGGTACCAGTTTGATTTGCGAGCGCGCCACGCAAAAAAATTTCGCCGCTACGCGAATGAAGCGGGGCATTCATCGGTAGGTACATGGCATGGAATCTCGCGAACATAATAGTATGGAATGCGACCATTCGCGGCGTATACGCTCTAGTCCCACACAAGCGCATGTTGGCCGCACGTTGATAAGAGCTCGATAAAACGCCCGCCGATTAGCCAATGTTCACTGGAACCCGCGCAGAATCACTCGAAACTACTGCAAATTGACGAACTCGCCTTTAATGTAAACCCCGTCATGTTTATGTTATGCTGTTTAAGTTAGTAGCATAAAAATAATTGGATAACATACTTATAAACAATTTATTCAACTATGTTGTAATGTAAAAACAGTCAATGAAAAAGGCATCATGATAGATATTAATATACCTATAGTTTCTCAGAACGTTTAATATCAACGAGGCATTAGTAAAATGTAAGTATTTTGCCGTCAATTCATAAACGAACCCGATAGCTCCTCTGTACACAATTCTAAAGAATAATTTCCATACAATACCTACTCGAAAATTCAGTTCAAACAACAAGAATAAAACATTCTTTGTAACATTATCCCCAGATTCGGCTTTATTGAAATACGTTTGTATACATAATACAGTTACTGCTATGTACCTACTAAAGCATTACGAACATTGTAAAGAATTTGGGGAGGCAAGGAATCGAAACATCTGCTCGTGTTCCCTTCGTCCCCTTTCAAACGCGCGCACGCGTACCAGGGGTGGCAACAGTCGTAAAAGAATACCAACCCCAGATGCGGGCAAACTGCCGACCAATAACTTTGTGAAAAAACAACAAACAGTACCTTAGCGCAAAGGCGTAAAGTTTAAATTAGACATCGAAGTTATTTAACTGAACCAAAGAATTATTTTTAACACCCGGAATGTCAAGGTTCGGGCACCATGTGGTTTTCGTTCTAATACTAGCAACTGATAACGATTTAAGTTACTTTTTTCCGACAATATTACTATTGACTAGACTTACGTCTATTCGTGGTGTTATAATAAAAATGACAGTATAAATTGCTAAAACAATCATTGGTAACAATAACAACTTTGTGCTTGTACATAAATATTGATGTTATATATTATCAGTCGTAAAGTGTGCTGGAATTTTTGGACTTTGTACTGTATCTTCTGTATCTTAGTCAGTAAATTAATATACATATAATCATTACTTACAAACTGTATTAGGCCATCATTTACGAAATCAGTCAACCTAAATTGAATTTGTCAACTCCTAATGATCCCTACTAGAATCATTGACATGGTCAGATTAGAATGTCAAGTATTCACATAACTCCCTATAATTAATTTCAATTGCATAAAAACACTAATACCTATGCCAAATGCCTGCATTATTCCAACCCATGTCGCCTGTGTGGGTCATTATAAAGATGTCATATTCTTACACAAAAATATGATTTCTGCGTCCAATTCCATTATAAGTTCAATGTCGTTGAATCTCTATATTTGGAGTATAAAATATTACACATTCACAGGCCGACATACCACCGCAGACAGTACTTATGACTCGGCTCTGACCAGAAAAATTCTATTGTGGTTAATGTACCAAATTCCTCATCATTAACGCAGCCATCGCATCACTCGGCACATCTATGTTTTGTTTACCCATCCCTTCTTCCACAGCTCTGTACCTCCCGTTAACATCTCGACTAAGACTGTGTCTTACTTTTGAAAGTAATGTCATTACACGACTTCACATTCCTGGAATTTCACGTCCATTACGCTTATTTAGATTGGTCAGCGGTATTTGTTTATTAATTAGTCCAACTATTTCGGTTATGTGCGGCACGCGCATAAACATGTAATATATTGTCGCTATCGCTAATTCACTTACAATTACTTTATCATCGCGATCAGTTAGCTTTCTGAAAAAATATTTGTTTGATCAAGCGATGACATTGTTTAATATTAATTATTATTTGAGTCGGCCATGACAACAATATTTAGCATGGTATTCAGACTCATTTTAGAAACATGGCTTCAATAGCAATATTGATTGCATCAACTATGAGGAATTTTGGGTTTGTGTGAGGCATAGGGATAAGGATTATTTGTTTTTTGGCGTTTCTATGCTTATTGTTTTTATCCTAGATATTTTTATCTTTTATAATTACCTAATATAAGTAACTACTCGTATACGACTGAATTTATTGATCAAGTCAACTCAAGCAAGAAATTAAAAATATTTAGAAAAAGGAAAATTAATTGCAAGAAAGAAAATTTAAGTGTAGGCGCCAATAAAATCTAATAGGTTTCTATTAACATTAATTATTTAAAAGTTATAATAAAAATAATCGTTTTTTTATTAACCAATAAGGGGGCAATAATCTGAATTATGCTTTATTATAACAACATTTTTGGGTTTATAATTTTAATTGATCTTAACACCTGATATTGTTATAATAACCCCTAAAAGTCTCATTATTTATGGTTTTTAAATAATTACTGTATACTTAAAAAAATAAACGTGTAAAACACCTTTGAGTAAAAAACATATCCTTTTTTTATTTTTACTTGTTATATAGAATCAAATTCAATATAAATATGTGGCGTACCATATATTTTATTTATTTATAAAATATATTTATTTATTATAAACATATAATAAAATAATAATATGACTTTTTCCAAAGCATTGAATATAAACTTTTTTCTTCCGAGTTAATAATATTATGTTAATGAGGATTCTTAATAGTTACTTTACATATTCAAAAGATATGAAGCAGTGATAGCTGCACAAACAGACGGGAGACGGACACCTTCGGAACAGGATTCCGTCTGATCCGTTTTAAAGTGCTGAACCTTAACCATACAAAAACGAAACTCTTTGTTGACTCACGATAATGTATGCGTTATGTGTTAAATCAAATGAAAATATCTCATATACGCATATTATCTGGCAGCGCACGTCTGGTCCGCGATTCAGTGGTCCATTGGCTTCGTTCCCGAGGCGGGCGCGGTATGCGGCCGGTGGCCACGTTTCACAACTCTTTGTTTGATCATCTGACTCCTCTCTTATTTACGTGATGATCGTACGACTTGGCGCACGTCTGTTCACCGTCTAGCCGTTTACGTGCCGGCAGGAATTTCCGCTTCGGTATTTGCATGCCTTTATGACTTTTAGTCGGCGATACTTATTATATTTACGAATATTTTTCGCAGCCGGCCAGACTATTTCAAAATATTTGAGTTTCAATGTTAACTCACGATCTGCATTCCGACGCTTTAATTTGTTTACGATTTAGCACTTTCGGTGGATTATTCTCATACCGTTTAAATCTATTTAAAACTAAGGTATTCCACTTGAAAAGTTTGCGTCAAGATGTGACAGTATGCGGAATAGTTTACGTCGACTGTCTTGCTAAAATTTATGAAGTCTATTATATGAATATGAATGTCTTCCGTTATGATATGTTGGTTTTGACATTTTTCTAGGTGAGGACATCATGGAGAAAGTAGAAACTGCGTTGGATGTATTATCACGAGCCGCCACTATGGTGCAGCCTTGTCCAGCGTACCCAGCCAGCGATTCAGACAGTTTCGGTAAATACCACAAACTTTAACAACAAACAAATAAAACAGACACACAAACACAATAAATAATGCAAGCTGAAGTGTATGACCAAAAAAAATATTGTATCAGAACATATCAATCAAAAAGTATTAAGAGATATCACATGTTTCAAAACAATGTCCGATTAACGGCGACAGAATTAGGAATTTTTAATCTATTAAGGAATTTATGAAATAATACCTCTGTCTCAACAGACAATCTAAAGAATAATTATTTTATAAAAATATCTGCTTCTACCTATGTTTAAAGTTTAAGCAATTACTTAAATATGATTTAACATATTTTTTTTAGACTTTCTATCTCAATAACTAACAGATTTGAAACAAATTTTTGACCACACGGATATTAGTATCTACCTATCATTGATTGTGCGAGGACTGAATCGTCAAATTCTTGTTTCCTAGGAGTAATTTTAACTATTCTAATGAGACTGTTTTAAACAATGTTAAACGTTCACTTAAATTCAAACCAAAATTCATTAAAATTAGTTCAAAACGTACCTTGCAAAAACGTAACATATTAAAAAAGTCACTGACATTTATGTTAATACTAATTTAACTATGTAAATTCCTTAAAAGTTTACTCAAAACTAATGTATACATTATCACAAGAGGAATTCCAACGATAAATATTAAAATATGTATAAAAATACTATATTGGTAGCATAAGGCGACAATCGAATAATATGGACTACCGATAGAAGCAAGATGGCTCGCGGCCTTGTAGGCGGGTCGCATTCCAGATTCCAGCTGACATTGTTTAATAGACGACTACAAGAATGTCGCGTGTTGCTTATAAGAAAAGGAATCTATATTAACTCTCATACACAGCATTTTTACGCTCTTAAATTAGACATTACACGTATCTTATTAAATTTTATGTAACGTTGATATTTCACCGTTCGTTTTCTCATTGTACTTATCGACATTCTGTTATTTTATGTGAATATTCATCATTCGTGTGATTAAAACGAGGTCTGCACGCGAAATATCGCAACGTATGACGACACAGCACTAAAACTATTCTCATGAAGGACATCATTGTTGATTATATCGAAACAGATAGCAATAAAAGGCTCTATTGATGATTAAGCGTCGTTCCACCGTCACGATATTCGTCGGAATTCAACGGTCACGCCGATTGTTTAAAGATATTTTTAGTTTAATTGGACCGCCACGTCCGGGTATAGAGTAAATTATTTCACAAATTGCGCATTAAATGTCGTTATTAAAATAATTATGTGGGGTGATCAATCAGCGAGACTTTCTCTCATGAGAATAACTTGACAATGGAGTTGAAGTTCCTCGAGAAAGCAGTGCTTTATGAAAGGAAACCACGAGAATATACCTAGGCAACGAGAAACGCGTCCCGCGGAAATTTCGCCGACCCACAATCTTGGAACCCATCCGGCTCACATCCCTCTACCAATATTTACTGTTAAAAAAAAAAGATTGCCAATTACCAATTTATTGTCATATGATGAAGTTATTTTTATCTTTAACGAGTTATTGTAATTAATTGGAATTTTTAAAATACCAGACGAGATATCATCGTACATAAATCAACAATTAAGATATGATCGCTGGCCGCAATAAGAATGTCATTACTGGCACTGGAACAAAAAGTATGAAGCGAATAATATAGTTAGACTGCGTATGCGCCTAGTATTATCAGTACTAATCGAAATACGGTCACGCAATTAAAGTACTCTTCTTTATTGAATGTTTACAAACAATGGTTGGATCGCGAATAATTATGCAACTCGATGACAGCGGTGCAGTCGCAAGCCGCATTTCTGCGCTCACTTTCATTGCGGTGCGCGGTGCGGCGAGCGTGCGTGGTGGGCGCACTGCGCATGCGCGAACTCATGCGCCCGCCCGCGGATCAACCACTAGAGAAAGCGTTCAGGAATTTGGTCGGACCATGTTCACGACACTGACCGACAAATTCAACTATGTTTTTATACCAAGTGTCTCGACGCTTTATTTCGCTCCGACTGAAATTCCACAGAGTGCTACTTCAATCTTTAAATTACGTTAGTGACGTCGTGTTACTTCTTTAGAATACATTTTAGGAAAGGTTGGAAATAAATAATTTCTTATCGATACGTTATGTTTGTCACCCTATTACAATGTGACCGTCGAATGGAATTCACTTTTGTAAATAAATCATCATTTTGATAAGAAATGTCAAAATCGAACTGCTCAGGCATTGCACTCTTGAGGTCGGTTATCAATTTATCATATCAATCACGCATTACCCAGTATGTAGTCGATTTACAGCTCTCTAGAAATGCAATAGTTGGCATGCTGCAGGAGGCATCAAATCGAAATGTATTTTATTACGAAAGATATTGAAGTGAATGTTCCGTGCACGTGTTGATATCCGGAACGCAGAGGCGGCATGTTACGGTTTCGAAAAGAATGCTGAATGTAGGTTGCGTTGCGGACTACAGTTACGAGCGTTCTTAGGACGGTATGCAATCGTTGATCACTATTGTTGTCAGTACATACAAATATTATTTTCAGCGTCATAAATTGAAAATTTAGGTCACAAGCGAGTACATCGAATAGTATACGGTCGCGTAATAAATAACAGCTATTTCAATTCGCAACATAATCTTGGCATTGACAAACGTAAAATACATGCTAAATATGAAAGCTCTTTGAATTCCGACGCAGGTAGTTAGTAGTAGTGTTGCGTTTGCGATGCCGCAGTCGACAGCACGTGCTAAAAGATTCCAGGCATCAATAAAGCCGTCATTTAGAGTAGAATTTCTAATGGCATCGAATTCCTTTTCGTTGGCAGCAAAGCGAGAGTGCAGCTATTCGAGCTATTCGGGCCGTCTCGCATATTGTTTCAGTGATCTAATAGTCTGCTAATATGCGACAACATGTGTCTGCAGTGTATTCGCGGTTTAGCTATATTATCTAATATCCTTGACGAAATTGCGAGTCAATTACTATTATTAATAGTATTAATTAATATTAATTATGCAACTAGTCCTTCTAAATTTATCTCACTATTAAGGATTGATTGATTCCTAAACATTGAATTCTAAAATCAAACACGGCATTTATAAAAAAATCTTGCACCTACGTTTGTGAGTAATTAAGTTTTCAAGTATTGTGCTAATAACCTTCGAAAGCGTTTGATTTTTCACTTAACCTCATAGACGTATGAGATCATTTCTTGGAATTCTTTAGAACTTAGGATCGTGCGCATACTCAATGGCATTAATTCTTTATAATTACATGGTAACCATGTTCTAAACACGCGTGGAATCCAGGTAGCGCCCGCGCTCGACGTGATGCAATGAGCGCTGTCACGCTAGAAATATGTCATGTTTAACGCCAACCAAAGCAGTCGACTTAAAGCGCCATGTACAGTAATAAATTGTAGAAAGTCCATAATAATGAGTAAGCGGACGAGCTTGACGGCCGCGTGCATTATTTAAGAATTAAGACGTTTTAACTCGCGTCATTAAGAACTTATGATAATTCGTGTTGGACCGAATCGCATTTGGTATGCGGCACGGGTTGTCAGTGAAACATTGGGCTAGCGTCCGAGTCCACATAAGGGATCACCTTATAGTTAAGTTGCGATTAAATTCAACGAAGCATGTCAGGGCTATCACGTACTAGAATACGAATGTACGTGGTGTTATTTTATATTATGTAACAACGGAGATCGCCGCATACTTGTCCGAACAGGCTGCATGGAGCTGCAACGAACCTCCATGGAGTCATTGCACAGGGTAAATTTGCAGAGCTTATTTACTTGGTCTTCTGCTAATGCTCATTATAGGTTTATTATTCAAATAATGCACAGCATTTACTAATGGGAATATTTGTGTGAGCTGCTCCGTAAACCGTGAAATTAATAGGAGGGCTATAGAAGATTTAATTATTACGGAAAAGCATTCCATAGTTACACACGATCAACCAAACGTAGCTTATGATAAGTTACGTAAAGATTTTAAAATTGATTGCTTGTTTCACCATTATTTAATTTACCAGATTAGCGTCAGACATAAAGAACTTAGGGCAGAAAAGCCAATTAAAATCAAATTGCATAAGTAACTTATGGCAGCCTAGCAACTACCAGTTTAAAGTATAACGTCATTTTATTTCCATAAAGAAGAAAAAAAGGCGGGTTTTTGAAGCGTAGTGGGTTGTAGACAAGAGTCATATCAACTGGCCACTGTAATCGGAAGGTCTAAGAAAATTTTAATGGATCTAAGTGAAATGTATCAGTACGTGCTAAACGACGCCGCGACACGGACGGTGTCAGTATGTGCTAAATGAAAAACCTATGGTTATCTTATTAGGAATAATTTGACCCATATTACGAACGTCTGCTACTAATCACGTTTATACGAATCATAAATAGTTGTGATGGTGGCAGGGAAGATGTAAGAGCCAATGAGTTGACAATAGAGAGTAAAATAAATTAATGCGTAGATAGAAAAAAGCTAAAAGAAAAGGAATCTTTCGTGTTATCGTGAATGGTAAGAAAATAACTATTAGAATAAATACCGACGATTAAATTTTAAAAGTTTTACTCGGTAAGTCAAAGTGCTCTACATCGCAAAATTGGTAAAAAATAAAAAATGGTAATCTCTCATAATCTTCAAAACTACATATAAATCGTCATTGGTATTTTTTATAAATTCCAACTGTCGTAGGTACTGGGACGGCATTGTCGTCTTAGGGCTAACCCTTCTAAACCATTGATAAAACTCGTGTCCAGCAATAGATCTATATGGGCTGACTATAGATAGTAATTAAAAATATTGTGTGTGTGCACGAGACCACCTCACCTTAGCAAACAACCAGCTTGCCATATAAAAATTCCGATTTGCCTTGCACCGTGACATTGCTTATTATCATTGAATTTTAATGTTCCCCCGTAATCATGGCCAGTTATAAAAACCCTCTGCTTGGAATTGTTACTCAAACATTTTTGTAATGTTGTTAGTCATAGTATATTAACTTTAGTTAAAGTTGGAACTGAGCCGGAAATTATTGTTTTTGGAGAAGAAAAAATGTATCTAATGAGATTAGTTTTGTTTGCGGTTCTTTGTACAAGTGTGATAGCCTTAAGAGCTATCATTATGTTAACAGTACATTTATGAAGAAAAATATTCATGATAAAATACTATATAGTGTTCTCATATCGATTTGAAATATATGTGATAACTAAATCTTCTATAGTCACTTTATTTATTTTTTAAATGTTTGCCCATAGTCAACTATACTGGAATACAACCTGTTGGTAGATAATACATTCCTAAATAATCCTTGAAGAACTCTCAGAAAAGAGCATCCTCGTTGTACACACCCAACATTAGAGTAATCTACAAACATTTGTCTGGGTACAATCAAACCATGAACTATTTCCGACTGATGCCTCACAAAGGCTGTTTAATTCTACGACCTTCCCTCATTTTTTAGCCCTGAGCCTTGGGTTACTTAATGAAGCCCAACAAGACTAAATGGATTAGCTGGTTTTAACCTGCAAGTACTTTCCCCGAGTAATGGATAGGTAGTCCTGAACGAAGGTCACGGGCGAAATGTTACGCAACTGAGCGCAACGGCACGCGTCGGTCACGCCTGCTGAAACACAAGGGTAAAAGAACATAGTATTTTACGTTTTTTCCTGCAAATTAGTGTGTACTCGTATGCCATCGTGGACAGCACAATCATATAGTCGAGACTACTAATAGGAAACAAGCTAAGGCTGTGTTTATCGTTGATAATTTACCATGTGCGGTAGTTTATTCTCGTTTTACCTTTATAACCAATGTGTTCTACGCGACCACCTGGACAAATCAATCTCGGGATTAAAATATATCGGTCCATAAAATATTTACTACTATTGGACGAACTTCTATGCAGGTTATAGCATTAGTCTATCCCGATAATGTAGTGCAGATCATACATATGTTTTCTCAAGATAAAATGAACTGTAAGAACTAATTAATACATATATAATAATTTTGCAAAGTCAGACCTGGGTGCTTCGGTGTTGTATCGGATAGTCGCATTAGCGTTGACGTCAAAGGGAGCTTATTAAGCTTGAGGACAACTGATGTAAAATTAAAATAATCAAAACATTATGCATTTTCATACTACTAAGGGCGGAAATCATGTGATTGCGCTTACATTATGAGTTGCAGAGTTGCAAATTAAGATTAAAAAGATTGTTAAAAGCCGGATCTTTGTTTAAGTGACCAACTTATAGATAGACCGTAGTGCCAACTTTTCAAAGTTCAATTAGTATCTAACTCTCTTTAGCTTCAAAGATGTAGTAAAATATGGAGAGTTTACTTGCATTCTATAAAACAACTTGTCGGCTTTGTGACGCCTAGTAATTCCGATTAGACTAAGGAGATGGATAAAGGCTTAATACCTCTCAAGCATAAAGGAGAGCCGTACAGTTTTTCTATTATGGATAATTTTATTAAAGTTGCTTATGTTAGCAACAGCATTAGCTAGTACTTATTTTTTTACACATTATGGCTCCACCATGACTACGGAGCTTTTGCTGATGTCAAGAGTGGCATTTGTTATTTTATAATCAACTGTAAGTAAGAAAACATAAAAAAGGCAGTAAAGCCATGTCAGGAAGAAAAACAGATATAACTCAACTAGACAACTTTCAATTAACACTAAACCAAATAAATCACTTCTATTGCTCTAGCTTTCTACCGATTTATTTTGACTTATTATTAACTAAAATAACTCGCTTCTTTTATTTGTGAGTACGGTGAACATTGTGAGATCAATAGTGACCCTTTTATTCGAGCGGCACAGCAACAGACACAGATCCCCCTTGTAAAAGAACCCCTAAATTGAATTTGGAATTATTCTTAATCCCAATTTCACCAAGCTTTATGAACTGGTTAGATCCAAAATGACAAACGGTGGTGCTTAATTTTTATATTATACTAGCTGACCCGGCAAACGTTTTTTTGCCATATTATATATAAAATTCTCGTGTTGCGGTGTTTTTTGGCAAACTCCTCCGAAACGGCTCGACTGATTTTTATGAAATATTGTGTGTATATTGTAGGTAGGTGTGAGAATCGGTCAACATTTAAGGGTTTAACATTTAGGGGTATGTTTTTTTTCTATTGACTTTATTTTCTTTATTTTTTATGATTCAGCATTATTCAGCATAAATTTTCACCCTTCTACGATCAACCTCTATCTTATACTGACCATTTTAATTTGATTTTTGAAATTATACTTCTTTTGGCGCGTTAGGGAAAAATGATGAGAGTGAATTTTTTATTAAAATGTAAATAAATGATAATAGCACTGAAAAATTATAATGATACGTATAACAGTCATTGCTTTGATCGATATACAAATTAAACAAAAAAACACGGTCAAAATTGTATAGAATGAGATATACATATACATCTATATATATAAAATTCTTGTGTCACAGTTCGAAACAGCCTCCGAAACGGTTCGACCGATTTTGATGAAATTTCATAAGTTCAGTAAGTCTGAGAATAGGTTGTTATCTATTTTTAATACCCCTGGGGTAGTCCAAACCGAAAAGTATTTTTTATTTATTTTGTGGACATTTTTTTGTTTTTGTTTTTTTATGATTCAGCATTTAAAAATACATATAACCCCAAATTTTCACCCTTCTACGAACAACAACTGTTTTGTAATCGCAATTTTTATATTTTTATAGCTTTTGCCCGCGACTCCGTCCGCGTAGACTTCAGGGTTGGGCGCAGAAAGATAATAGTGAATCTATAAATCGTCCCTCAAGTGCCCAAAATGGCACTTACTGAATTTAAAAAAAGGTGCCTATGTCCTTTTTTAAGGTCCCGTTTTTATCCATCACATCAAATCATCCAAATCGATCAAATGGTTGAGGCGTAAAAGTAAAACTCTGACAGTTATTTTCGTATTTTTAATATGTTTATCCCAATGGGAACATTACATTTTCCCGGGATAAAACATAGCCTATGTTACTTCACAGGGTCTCATTTATGTTCATACCAAAATTTTAGTTTTTGCGTGAAAGCATAATAAACATCCCTACATTCACATTTATATAATAGTAAGGATAACCATTCCCACCTATGTTACTTCGGTGGGTCCCACCTAACTGCATACCAAAAGTCATTCAAATCTTTTTTCAATCATTGTTCAATTCTTTTATCCTCCGTATTTTTTTAATAAGAAGTATCCTATGTCCTTTCTTATATCTCGAAGACTATGTGTACAAATTTTCATGATAATCGGTTAAGTAATTTTGGCGTGAAAGCATAACAAACAAATTTACATTAATATTATAATAGCTGACCCGGCAAACTTCGCACCGCCTAACAGTCATTGAATGTCATGTTACATATTACCTGAATTTTATTTTTGATTGTATGGAAATAAATATTAAGTTCAGCACATTATTGAGACAAAAATACAGAAATAAAAAAGTACAAAAATTTAATGCATCGATCGTGTGTCCGCAAGTCATGATTAAATTAAACATGTACATATTGTGCAGCATGGGATGCAGTCGGTTTCAATTCTCTTCATTGAAGCACCAGCGTGGTGGACTGAAGCCTAAACCCTCTCAGTTGCAGAGAAGGCCTATGCCAAGCAGTGGGACGTACATATATGGGCTGATGATGATGATGCACCTTGTGATATACATTTTTAATATATTTTTTAATTGTCTAAAAGATCACAAACATCTTTTGTTAATCGTCATTGCGAAGGCATGACGAATCGGGAACTGAATTCGTTTGAACTCAATGGTCATACCCGTTAGGATCAATGAAATCTTAGATCAATCTAATTGATGAATTCTCAAGCACCAATTCATCTCTAAGTTGTCTTTTCAGTATCGTCACGTGAATAACATTACTCAACAATTTTCTTAACACCAAGCGCATTCCATTGCATAGTTGTGGGTGTTTTAGATTTCAAAGCGTGATGACTACCGAACCTGCCTTCGTTTGTAAATCAGGTACAACCAAGGAGTTTAAAAATACATTTCTGAACGCACGCATAAATATTTGACAACCAATAAATATGTCAATCCCTTTTTATTACTGACATTATTCTACATTTTTAAAATCTAAAATACGCAATTATTCGAATGTTCTGGATATATGTTGTCGATTCAAAACCTTTATTTAAATACGTTCTTTAATTTGAGGGGACCATTAACCATATTGACGGGATAAACATAAAATGTTTGACAGAATATTAGGTAGAACAGTTTATATGAGAAAATTAAATTGTTGTTTTTACCATATTCCTCGCAATTTTCTTAACTTTTTCTTTCATAAGAACATTCTCCTAACAATAGCAAACACAACAAATAAAGAATTAGCGAATTCGGTCCAGGCGTTGTTGAGTTATGCGCTTACCAACACATTTTGCGATTCATTTTTATATATAAGATATGCTAAAAATATAAATATTTTTCCATCCATACCAGTTCTAGAACATCTGTAAGTTTTTCTCGATGCCATGTTTACTCTATTAACAACTAACAGGCTTTCTTTTTAATGTGAACACGTGAAATTGTCTGAAATTCGCGTTTTAATGAGATAGAATTAAAAGGCTTACATTATTATAAGTAGAGTATGTTTATTTATGTTTCTTACACTTATTTCTATTCTAGGCTATTTTTTACAAAAATCATACCAATACGATATCATTTATTTTTAAATTCTCTTTTTATCAGTATTTATAAATGTCGCGTCCTAATAAATGATTGTGATTCACTCCATCTTTAGATAGACCGCGTAAATAATTTTGTTCGGTTGCTTTTTTCCAGGGGTCCATGTTGGATCCTCCGTGTACCTGTTCACAGATGGCGTTAACAAAGCTCCCGGTTTTTTATTTCATTGCCACTAGATGTCACTAGCATGACATATTACGTATGGCATTTTTAAACTTGAATAAACAAGTTATTTGGCGTCACATTTAGTGTTTATAAATGCATACTAACAGTTACATAAATAAATCTCATACTTTTATAATATTCCATATTTCAAGATTAGATTTATTATGTGCTTGTAATAAGGCGTATCAATTACAAAAAAGCTTTTCTCCTGGACATTCACAGGCAGGCTCCGGAATTGCTCCCTGAATAAACTAAAACTTTATGAGTTATTAAAAAACTCTTAATACCTGGTAAATCCTTGTTTGGTCATGGCCATAGCCTTCCCTTAAGCTCTATCTATTTCCCTTTGAGTCCAATATAATTAACACGTGAAAGCGTTACAGACAATTACTGCTTTATTTTCAATATTAATGTGGACTTTGGATAACAATAATATTATTCCGAATGCCTTGTATTTTGAATACTATATTCCCGGATGCGAGGATATTCAAACGTCATTTTGAAATATGTTTTGCTCAATTTGTGTGTGCAATGGAATGCGGAATGTTTGAGCAGCGCTTCCCGCACTTTCGCTTCAAACATCCGCCTTCCGCAGCTGCAGTGGCGTTACCTTTGTTATGTAAACAATTCATTCGACACATCTTTATCGCCTCGTACACAATAAGATGTTTTGTAAATACCCAATATAATATACACATCAAAATTTGTTATGACTGTGTTGCCAAATTATATAGACGAAGTATTGTGACTATTTTGAATGTTCTCAAGGTTTTGTTTTCATGAGGTCGTGGTCTATTTACTATATTTTATCATTTAAGGCATTTCTTATGATTGGAAGTAGGTACCTGTTTATTTTTTTGCACGCGTAATGCGGCTCTACCTATCTCTGCCTTTTTCTTGATACCAAAATTCTAGTTCGCAACTTTTAATTTTATTACACTCATCTTTAAAAGTGAAACAATAATTGACTTGTCATATAAAGAGTAACAACAAGACGTTTTCTAATCACTGAGTCTGCATTCTAGCCCGAATTGATTATTTTATGTCTCTTCCACACAGTACATTGTAATTCTGTAACGATTCACAGAACTTGTAATTGCCTTAACCAATTAAATTAATTCTTGAGCCTCTTTTACCGATCACAACTATAATTTTACAGCAAAATATGAGTTAGGAAGCAAATATTTTATTTCAATTCTTTAATTGATACGCACGTTCAACTCAAACATTACAATGACCCAATTAAGACTCAATCGTTTTAACGTGCACATCGAATAATGACTTCATTTCATCACGATATTATAATACACGTACACCTGAATACATATAGGATACTACATGTATATATTGTATAGCCTTATAACAATTTCGTGCGAGTAAACGTGCCTTAGGGCGGCGTGTTACATGATAAACGAAATAAAGATCGGTACACACATTTCAGATAAACAATATCCATAATAAGCTACCGTTAGACGCGATGTCGTTCTGATAAGGTTCAAAATTTTGTCATAGAAGGTCAACTCTGTTAGGGTTTTATAAGGTCATTTTTCGTCATATGACTTGAGGCGACCAGTTCTACATATTGCAATCGAATCCTCATGTTGCAAGGTCAGTTGTGTTGCTAACAGCTAACACTTACGCTCTCCAACCATTTTCTATTAAACATTATATAAATGCCACCGAGTACTGAGGAATGTACATATATAATAAGAAACTTTTTTCTTCCATGCCACAGACAAATAAGAGGATCAATGAAGTCATTAAATAAAAATACTAGCATTAATGTGGCATTGAAATTCTCATACCAACGTACCTTTTACCACAATAATACTTAGACGAATACTTGTGTCCATCTGAGCTGCAATAAAAAGTCTTCCAGCCGTTGTTAAACTTATCGCATATCTATAGATTCATATTGTATAAATAAATTTTATGATGGATCATTATACTATCTTGTATTATTTTTTATCCGTGCCATATACTGATATACATACGTTGTTCGTAATCTAGATCTTTCATTAATCGCTTAGCGCCATTTCAGTGTTATCTACTATATTTTATTTTTACTTTTTTGCTAGGCTTTTGTTGCGTGAATATAAATTTTGTCAAAAGCCTCAGGAGTGTCATATTTTTCCGCGATAAAAAGTGTAACCGTCCGCGAGAGTCACATTTCAAACTAGCAAATTCCACAGGTACAAATAGGCCTAGCGGGTTAGTCGTGAATATTAGCGTACCTCGACTCCGCTCCCAGGTACAATGTTATAAAAAAGAAGCATGGTTTTTTTTTCGCAGATTTAAGCGTATAATGTCGAGATAGTTAGGCATTTATAATATCTACAGTTTGGCAAATGGCAATATACTTATTTTGGTAACTCAATAGTCACCTAATTTGTTACTTCAAGCGTCTACTAATAAATATTAAACTATTAAATATTAAAGTACATAACAGTATAGTTATGGATACTAGGCAAGTAATGTAAAAAGTTTGTTATACGTACTGGCCTGAATAAAATCTAGAAACGTTCACATTGAATGGAGTTGGAATTTGTTTCATTGTTATATCAGCTACGTCCTTTAAACTGGCGACTCGTAGCGTAGCGAATTTTATTGGCACACAGTGCGAATTCCAACTGTGCCGCCCTCTGACTTTTTGCAACGCGCTGTAGAATTTAGAGCGCGCTAAAACAAGCTGCATATTTTTCATACCTATGTAAACTTGAATTTAACGTAATTCTGCATTTCCTGAGTATACTCGAACTTGTTCAGTCTCCCCGCTAGTCGTATTCTGAATGGTCGTTTTCTTTCGGTTCATTTTCCGTGGGTTTGTTAAATACTGGTCAAATATTTGTATTTTATTTACAGTATCAACAGTTAGATATTCATCAAATTGTTGCCATTGTGTATAACCATGATGATTAATACTTTCTAAACCTATGTTTCATTTCATAGGATGTGTTTTGAGTCGCACGGAACAAGACTCCTTGCAAAAACTAATAATTTCTTGATGGAAAACCATATAACAGGTTTCCCCACCGGGATTCGATCCCAGGACCTCTTGGTCGCACGCCGTGCCATACTTATACCGCGGGACCAACGAGTCGTGATTCATGCACAAATTCTTTATCTTGGGCAAATATTACAAATCAAACTTCGCACGAAACTTGAATATCTAAAAAAAATCGATTCTGTTTGCAATGACGCAAGGTTAATGATGCAAGTTTTCGTGCGTTTATGATGATTAGTTACAACAGCGCGTGTGCATGAATCCTAAACGCTGGCGTGGATATTTCGTGTTCCCTGCAAACACGGACACAGCTACCGTCTTCACGCGAACGTAAAATTTAAATATGTAATGTGTACGCTTTAGAAATTTGCGTACCAACGGGCCCATTAGGTTTTTGCACAAAATATTAACCCGACTTTGAATTATGCTAATGCTTCAGTTATTCGCGCGTAGGAGAACAAGTCGGCCCAGCTTTGAATTTATTCAGCTGCCTAAAGAATTTATATGCTATTGATACACTATGCTAATGTCACTAAATGAATACATTATTCGAGCTTTTGATTCCTAATTTCTCTACAAAAGTGTATGTTTATGTGTTGCGGATTATTTGAGCAGTTCGTAGTAACTAGCTGTCGTCAAGATCCATCAAATATTTCAACATGGTGCTAAAGTTATAAAAACAATGAAATATGCGGAACTTCACACTTATAACATTAACTGTGTCCGTATAAAGATAGGGCTGCCAATATTAAAGTAAAATTTAGTATTTATATCATTAGAGTTATGTAAGGTAAAGATTTTATTTTATTTTATTGTTCTATTTACACTTATATACATTTATACATAATTGCCTTAATAAGTTGCAAAAAACAGCAATCTATGTAACAAAACCGTTACGGGTAGGGAAGAAACTAAAATATTTTAAAGCCTATTTTTTATCTGCATAATGTTCTATTAAGTATAGCTCTACATTATTTTTATTTTTCTCTAAAAATTATTTATTATAGAATCATAATGAAAATATGATTTTTACCATCATGTCTATAGTCCTCAACTGAAATATTAACATATATATATATTATATTAGAACTTTCCATGTCAGGTTGCAATTAATATTTCGTTTTTTTGAATACTACAAAATATCACTGCAATTTTATTTTATAGTTCGTACTTTGATAGTACGTTTATTCTTCGTATAAAACTATTTAGCACTTGAATCGATTGTTAGTTGACAATATTTGTTGGTCGGCAACCCTCGATGCACACCGGCGAAGCCGACGTGGGTACTCATCGTTAGTTATTCCATTATTGAGGAAGTTCGACATTAGAATGCGGAATAATTTTACGGTAGTTTCGTGTAAGTGAGATAATTGAACCGAACTAAAGAATTTGAATATAAACTTGAACGTCGAGTTAATTTGCCATAATTATCGGAGTTTTAAAGCTGTGAGAGTTTTTATAGGATTTTATTCTAGGAAATTATAGCGCCAAGGCAAATGGAATGAGGAAAACTTGATGTGCATCTCAAGGAAGTCATAAGGCGCAATCAATATTATCACTTGTTTCCTTACGATATGTGTACGTGTAATTAAACTACGTATATGTTTATATGTGTTTTCTTGATTTCATTAATGTTATACAAGCACTCGCAGTAATAACTCATAAAAATATCAACATTCCGGATTCAATTGACAATCAACTTTATTAGTAAGCGTCTTGTTATTATTTTTTTTATTCTGGCACGGTCTCAACAAGGAACAAGAATTATTATGAATAATTAATTGGTGTATGAATTTATACTATAATATAAAATAAAAGCGTGTTTAATACCTTGATTGGGTATTAAACACGCTTTTATATTTTAGAATATATTAGGGTCACATGTGACAAGAAGAGCTCTTTGGTTCAGTATATCAATCTTCATGATTCTTGAAATTAAACTGTATATGATTATTTCCTGTCTTTTCAAACACTGTATTTCCATCATAATAACCACAAACGCCGGTGTTTGTTGAGAGTAATCAATAGTCGCGTGCAAATAAACATCCCTTGGAGGGCCAACGGGAGCAGGTTAAAGTCTAAACTCAAAAGGCCCGGAGCCATTTCGGGAGCGCATGCGTCCACCGAATTACACACATCCTCTCGAACCGGAGGAAATAAATTGTTTTCGTATAACGTGGAGTTAATAGCCGATACGAGCGTATCAATCATTATTTCCTGTTTGTGATAATACACATTGCGTTTAACTTTGTAATTGTTTAATTTTTTTTACAGGAATTAATATTTTTTTTATTAACAAAATAGTAAATATTTATTTTAATTTTGCTGTAATTTTATATTTTTTTTTCTATCACAAGTTTGTATTAATTGTTGTGTAAGCGATATATACAAACTTTAACATCTTATTTCATACCATGAAGTTGTTTAGTTTTCTTTGGCATTTTAATAATTTTAAAAATAACTTGCGAAAAAGCTATTCGGGCGTTGAAAGTAAAGAATGGAACAGAGTTACTAGTGTATTTCATTATTAATCAAAATAGAAGGCCACTCAGTGGTCGACGGATAAAAGATCCTTGGATATTACGAGGCGCTTCGCTTCGCTGGAGCTGACAGTACACAAATAAACAAAAGTGCTGGTAAAAAAGGTGAACACCTCTGGTCTTATTACAAACTACGGCCTCGGAGAACTTTGACAACACTTGATCTTTGATACATAGACAATAATTTCTATGAAGGAACCATAATTTAATATACGAGTACCAGCAATGAAACAGAGAACTTAATAATTAAAGAATTACTCTTCCAAAAAAATATTTAGAAAAAAAGCGATAGTCGTTACAATTCACATAAGAATTTACATGAAATATTTGCATAATCGAATGCATTTCAATGCACTGATATAGTTTTTTATTGCCGTTTTATTGTTGCTCTCAGCTCCAGTGGAATGTACATTAATTTACCTCTTTATTATTTTTATTGGAGTTTTTTAAAGCAATCTATTATATTTCAGACATTTCACATTTGAAAATTAATTTATGACGATTTGATATAAAATTGTTTTCAAATATTACGTTTTATTTTCGGCCATTACTCCCCGTTTACCCATTTTTTTATTGTGTTGCGTTTTTAAATATCAACGTTGTTTTTTTAACGTTGTCTTTATTAATTTGAAAATAATTTTATTTGGGCATTCTTTATTCGTTTCATTTTTTTGGTTCTTATACAAAAAAAAAACATCAGTAGTAACTTTATTTACAACTGCCACTAAATACCAGTGAAAGAATGCTATTTATTCAACCTACGTGGTTGAATTCATTGTCTGCAGATTGTAATATGTAGTTTTATCTTGTTTGATTATAATTGTTAACATTAGCAGTAGCATCACGGGTTTATACACTTATTAATTAATTATTAATCCAATTAGTACTGTTACACCGATTACACTAATAGACAAATTTACGGTAATTTTTGGGTTAACCTTGCGCCATAACTATTTTTTATGGGATTCATTAATATCCCTTGGCTCTGGGTTATACGAAATGTCGAATATTATTAATATCGCCTACTATTTTTGTTTATTACATTTAAATAAAATATATTTCTGCCACTAAGAATTTTTAACATTATTGGAGTATTTGTGTCAATTACAAAACCGTCGATAGAGCAATACCGAAAACACAATACGTAACATACATTGGAATGCGAGTACGTAAGTGTTTATGACGCATGCGTTTCCAAATACCAAATTAATAGTTTTAAAACCATTAACGGGAAGTAAATTTCCTTTAACACATTCCACGCATGCAAGTAACATACGTATATATAAACTCACCTATAAAAATCAATTGAACCCGCCTCGACCAAACATAATAGCTCATTCCGATGGTCATTTTGTTATTGCATCAATTCTTTTATTAATACCTCATTTCTAATTTCTATTCGTGAATCGGCCAGACTTAATTAAAGCAGCGGCGCCAAAGTCTACCTGTCGGTGTACCTTTGCCTCCCGCTCTATTAGACAATAAAAAGTTAATGCCTATACGACTCTGGCGAGATGCGCGGCAACTTCTCACAGTCCGAGTTCCCCGACCCGCGCGCCCTTACACCTCACCGCTCACTCCAAAATAAAATACAACCTTCCAAGGATACAACCACCGTAATTTCAAAGTCAACCTAACAACCACACACTTTAAGCTAAATTAGAACTATTATTGTTTGCAATAGGGTCCAATTTACCGGCTCTAATTCGATCACTTATGGGAGAGGATCACTTAAAGAAATAGCGAACTTATGTTGGTAAATACATGGTTTAAAGTGGGATGCAGACAGTTACAACGCCGGGAGAGGGAGGGGGTTCATTAATCCCCGCGCCCTGCGCGCACGCACTTTCATGAATGGGCCGAACAGGTTGATGTGTTTCTATGCACAGGGTGCACTGATTTCATCACAAATTGTACACCATAGCGACGCTTTTAAAGTCAGATCATTGGCTAAGAATTAAGCGTCTTTCTTAAATTATATATTTTCGCTACAAGTTATGCGTGAGAACTCACTTGATAGCAAAACTTTGATACCTTACAAATCTCAAGAAATTCTAGTTTATGTGTAGTACAGACACTGGCGCTTAGAAATCACTAATTACTAATAGGAGTATTAAAACAAACGATGTAACTAAATTTAAACCCAAAAAGGGGTCTTTCAAATCGCCTCCCACGACGTGTTTTCTTAAACATTTCCGCAGGTCTTTCTCCAAAATAAGATAATAAGGTCACCAAACAGTCACCGAACAATGGTTTGTCCGATACGGCTGTCTCAACATTGCGTGATCTCATCACTTCCTTTGTTATATTAAGAGGTTAAAGGTGGCCGGACTGATGCTCTCATTTGATTTTCGAATCGGAAAACTGCATTTCGTCATGTCTTCATCGTATGACGTCGTCCATTGTTTTATTCAATATTGGCTTTTGGTGGATGGTTTGCATTCGTAGTGTGACTGGAATATGTTAGGTAAATTAGTCTCGGGCGCACCCTGTGTACGAAAGGTTCGAAGGAAGCGCCGCAACGTCCGGCCGCGTGGATGTAGCCCGATGTTCTTTTTCCTTTTCGGTTTGTTTTTTGTTCATCTCATTTATTTATTCCAATGTAATCTTTTCCAGTTCATTTTTTATTCAGTCGGCCTTCAGTATTACCTGTGCCGGGACGCAAATGCCTTGTCTATAGGATTGCATCGACATATTTTGCTAATATTTCTCCATTTCGATTAGTGTGATCTTCAAGTGCGGATTCGATTTTATGGACTGCAATAAAAAAAGTGTAATCAATATCAGGACAGTAAAATAGTGTTTAAATCTTAGGCTTTTCTAGTTCTTAATTTGTGTTAGAAAAATTGACGATTATTCTAATACTGAGTGGTGCTCGTGTTGACATGTGACTACATTGGGATTCTTGCGCCAGTGTCCTCGTATGCAGTGTAATAATGGAACTGCCACAATATCTGTTATTCCTGACGCGAACTTCCTTCAGTGATCTGCAACTTAATATGGAACCCCCACAGTCTCCGAAATTCAATGTGCCTTTATGGCAGCCATGGATACCTTCACCGGAGAAAGGTATAATTTAAATTAACTGCTTTATAATTGATCCCGATTTATTCTAAATAGTTTACAGTTTTTTAATCTTGTTTTTTCTAAGAACATCGGTGACGTTAACTAAAAAGGTCTGTCTTCAGTTAAAATATTTCGCTATAATAAAATATATTAACCATAAAAATAATGAGGCTCAAAGTAAGGAGTAATTTAATATTTATTGTCACACTTATCAAGCGTTTTGAAATTATGTATTTATTAAACAAAAATATTTAAAGGTTCGAGAGGTGAATTCCCTCCAAGTTGACATCAACTGTGTTCACGCGCAGGAATCGACAAACTTTATGTTTTGGTATGCGTATCAAAATTATTTATACCAATATATATAATATATACCAAGAGAATAAACTTTTATGAAATTAGGAAGAAAAAGGATGGTCTTACCGCTCAAGATACTTAATCTGTAAACATTGTCTGATAAACAGCATTAGAACCTTCATACAAAGAGTGGCGACAAAATTTTAGTTTACATGTCTATGTAAGAGATACATAATAACAAAATTATCGATTGTAAAAATATTCGGTCATGAAAAAATAACTACTATAACTAGATTAGGTTACTTAGTCAATGATGACATTTTAAATTAATTGTGAAAAAAAATCTCTCGTCATTTACGCCTAAAACGAATATCGAATATCAAATATGACTTTTCAATATGATAGCGTTATAATAAGATTGTATTAAAAAATAATTAGCGGGAACCATTTATAAATATCGATGATCTCATCAAAGTTCCCGAAATTTAATAGTGTCCTAAAAACGATGAATTTTTAGAAAGCTCTCGTATACATGAGTGTGTTTCACCATTAGTGAAGCTAGTCGACTTCCTAAAGTTCTAGAGGGTCCTATACAAAACATAGGGTGAAACGCAAATATTAATGGGGTTAGTAATCCCTAAAACCATTTTTGGCGTTTATATTGTGGGGCGATGGTAAAATTGAATATAAATCCCTGGTTTTAATGAAAGTATTGAACGATATTTACTCGTATGACTTGTCTAAGATCGTAATTTGTTATAATATTAATAGAAGTTGAGGTTGAATAGGAATATTTGCTTATAAGTGACCACCACACATAAGGTTTTAATCCCGACATAGCTAACGCATTATGGCGGTCCAAGATCAGATATATCCGTCCGTCATATTATTGTCGACTCTTAACCAAATATAGGTGTTTTTCGCCAGAAGACACCCCGATTGAACCGCACTGAATCTAATCAGATGCCAGTGTAGTGTAGTCACTTTACAACACCAGGATAACAAGTAAATTATACCTGTATTATTATTTTCAGAGACGCCGTCGACCGCATCGAGCGGAGAGTCAGAGGGCGACCGCACGCTGTCCCCCGAAGCACCGCGCACCCAGGCCAAAGAACTGACTGGGAAATGGCGACGGGAACGACGGATGACACGACTGCCAGAATACAGGCCTAGGTTAGTATATATATTTGTCTAAACTAAAATATTTGAATACAAAAATATGTCCTGTGATTTTTTTTTAAATATATCGAGATACCCGTGAGATATTAATAAATAAATGAGCATTGTAAAGCTTATATCATATTGTAAAAATAGAGAACCGAGCGACAATTTTTATCTAATAAACTATTTGTTCGTAAATGTAATAGGATGCTTTTAACCGATCGCAATATACTACAATAATAGAGCTGTATATATAATTCCTAATACGATAAACTTCTCCACAATCATTGTTGAAGTAATAATCCACCACAAGCATAATTAAATGCGTGAAACAGCATAATATCTATAAACTATGATAAATTTTATGGCATCATATCAAATCTGATATGTTATAAACTTACCGCATAGTGGTAGTAAACCCACCCACATACTAAAGTTTGATGATGTATTCTGCTTTTGTTTTCAGGGAGAACTGCAAGATGGCGCTGCGATCGCAGTCTTTCAACGAGAGACGCAGCGTGGCCTCAGTGACGCGCGCACAGCCGCACAGCGACGGAGAACTGTCCGACGAGATAGAAGATGCCCCCGCTAATTTGGCACTCAATGGAAAAAGTAAGATTAATCTTGATTTACTTTTAATGCAAATTTATAACTGTTTCTGGATTAATAAAAAGTAAACATTGCCTAAAACTTAGGGTGATTATCTCAGTAAAAAAAGAAGATAACTTAAATAATTGTTCCAAATATTTGCTCAATGCTTCTATTAGAAGTATCAAAAATTAAGTCAACTTATCTACACGCATAGTATGCAAATTTTTCAAAGCCGATGGATTGTATTTTTATACCATAAAATGAAGGCACAGTCAATTTTGATGCGTTTTAAACTCATACAACTGATTTTGATACAAACAATGTCATTTAGATAATTCCTTCTGGAAGGGTTGCATGCTAGATGCATTGTCTTTCAAAATAGTAATTGTTTTGGCATGCGGTAGACAATTATACTCGTTCTCGTGAATCAATATTGTACAAAATACATTTCAATATTTCTACATCGTTTTCCGTTCGGCCTTTGGAATGCAATAAATAAAGCTAGTCACGAACGCCCGAACATCAATATAAAAAACAAATACACACATAGTACATACTTTAATACAGCGGCGATGGACAAATGCCTGTCTACTAATCGAGAAGGTTGATTGTTCCTAGCATTTTCACTGTTGTATATCGTTATTGATAAAATATCTAGTGCAGAAACAAAAAAAACGGCCAAGTGCGAGACGGACTCGCGCTCGAAGGGTCCCGTATTATTATTTTAAAAAACAGCAAAAAGCCCATGTCTGTTGTATGGGAGTCCCACTTAAATATTAATTTATTCTGTTTCTTAGTAGTTTTTGTTATTGCGGCAACAGAAATACATCACCTGTCAAAATTGTCTGTATATCACGGTTCATGAGGTACAGCCTGGTGACAGACGGACAGCGAAGTTTTGTAATAGGGTCCCGTTTTACCCTTTGGGTACGGAACCCTAAAAGAATAATAAACATTGGATATCCCTAGCGTGGAACGAACTATATGGATATACTTAGTTATTGATGAAATACTTAACATTTAACAAAACTAATTATCATTAAAGAATTATATAGCATATACATTTAAGAGTGGTGCGATCATATTAATAGTTTAATACATCCAGATTGCATTTGCATTTTTGCAAGCTCAGCTCGGCGTGGCTCCACCACTTGCAAGAGCCAAATTAGTAAGCTTAGCTTAAAATTAGCAAGCTGAAGTAAGACAAATAATTACTTAGCCAAGATGGACTCAACTTATGTGTAGAACTAAGTACCTTCATTTGCTGTATAGAAATCTTAATTAGTGAACTCAGACTGTGAAAAATATGTACATCACACTGTGGCGTTATGTGTGTTCAAAATACCGAGGAGGATACAAATAGTTAAAATCCTCTTTAAACTTAATAAGTAATTTGCGCTGGAAGTGAATATTATGTATGTAAATATTTCTGTAATATATTATTTAAATGGTAATGTAAAGCTGATATGAATCCGTTACGTGGACTAAAACGAGTAACCGAAGTAACATAATATATGGATAGTATTCATATTTATATATTTTTGATGCTCATACCCTATACTTTATAAATTCGAAGTAAATTGAGGAATATTAGGATATTCGTATTTCAAATCCGCCCAACCATTTACTATATATGGAGAAAACCTCATAATCATACGCCAGTGTCACGTTCTGGAATCAATCAAGTAAAATTTTTAAATTAAGATGTCAAACCTTATAACGTAAACCGTTTTTTGTTGTAGGAACTCCTCCAGAGTACCCAGGCAACAAGCACGAGGCTCCAATCGACATGAGGCTGCGGTCGCGGCCCGCGCCGCCGCCCTACTCCAGACCTTCAGTCATCACAAAAAGCAACGATGCATCACCTGGTATGCTATTTATCTCTACTCAATCTTTTTGCTTTTATTTAACTTGCATATAAGTTATAATTTATTATCAGCTAGTATGTCTATGATTCTCATAATAGATAGTCTCATAATATTCATATTATAATTTAAAAGTGTTATTAAATTATTATAAATATTGTTACCAAGAAATTAATAGTAGACAATCATCAGACCTTCAGTCATCACAAAAAGCAACGATGCATCACCTGGTATGCTATTTATCTCTACTCAATCTTTTTGCTTTTATTTAACTTGCATATAAGTTATAATTTATTATCAGCTAGTATGTCTATGATTCTCATAATAGATAGTCTCATAATATTCATATTATAATTTAAAAGCGTTATTAAATTATTATAAATATTGTTACCAAGAAATTAATAGTAGACAATCATGCGCTTGTTCTTGATTGATGATTAACTATGAAGGATTTTTGGCCCTTTAATTCCAGATCCGAAACGTTTGATTGTTAGACCCACAACTTTTTGTTTCGTTTAATTGTTCATTAACTTCTTCATTTACACTATTTTTACATTGTCGAATTTAAACTGACGCCATATATATTTTTAAAATAAACATTTAAAAACCGTAAGATCCCCGTTTAATAATTAATTCTAAAAGCGATGTCCTTATGTATAAAGTGTAAAAACCACCGTTATTATCTATACAAGTATGTTTCGTTTGAAAATCAACCAGATTACATTCCTAAGAGAAAAAACACAGACTAATTATATCGAAACAAAACCCTTTTTCGTAGATTAATGCTCTCATTCAAAGGTACTAACTTACATGTACCATCAACTGCCGTCGCTTTCGTACATAAAAATAACCAGGAAAATAAGTAATTTGGACCCGGCCCCTATAACTTATGCTAAAAAAATTGTGATATATTATAAATGAGACCATTTATAGAATTTATTACTTTGACAATTCTCAAACAGGACACTTTTTAGCGTCACGTGGCTCTTGATAACAGTATAAGAATAAATTAAGACTTACCTATTTTATATATATAATTATAGATATAAAAATATTCTTTAAATCTTACGTACATGTTTATACAAATTATGTCCTCATTAACATAATCATGTTGTTCTAACAACTACAATAAAAATTAATTTCGTTTCTTAATGTTAAGTCCAACTCTTTATTTAATTGGTCACAGTCTATAAATTTGGTAAATCAGAACATTAGTTTTAACGACATTTTTTATAACACTTAAAATGCCTAGTAATTAAAATATTTTCTGACTGGTAAAGCCGGATTTACATTATGGCAAAAACGTGCAGCATTATCGTATGGAATGCCAAATTACTAAGAACCTATATACAAATATGAATTGAGATGTAGCTCGCAACAATTTTTAAAACGTTATGAAAAAATTATTGAATCAGTGAAACATTTATTCATTTAGATTCAGACATTTCTTTTGTCTACCATCCAGTCCGTAAAGTAAATTGCTCTAGAGAAGAACAGGCAAGAATCTAGTGTTACCCTTTTTGAGACCATTCACTAAGCAATGATATCAAATAGCACATTGAAATTAGATTTCATTTAGAGCAATTAATTCAATTATTACCTCACATATTCCTAATTACGTCGAATATTATATAAAACAAATTGATTCAATGTATGAAAACACATTTGTAGCACTTGTGTAATTGACATGAAGATCTCTTGTAGTAAAAATAAGATACCTAATTATTTTTACTACAAGAGATCTTCATGTCAATTACACAAGTGCTACAAATGTGTTTTCATACATTGAATCAATTTGTTTTATATAATATTCGACGTAATTAGGAATATGTGTTGTAATAATGTACAATAAAGCACCAACTTGCATAACAAAAAGTTTGGTTTATTGCACTGCCGCAAAATGTCCACAATTTATTTTCTGTAGCTTTCATGGCTCGCGGTTCTGCCACATCCTACTATGAAGCAAGACATTACACTTATGTAAATCTAGCTTTACGAGTAAAATATCTGTTAACTATGCTATATAAATTGATCATAGATGAACAGTCATCGTACTGGTATCTTAATGTAAACCAACTTAAAAAACGGTACTGGTGCTCAATATTTTCTGACAAGAAGTTAAAGCATTGCAGCAGTATTGTGTCAAATGTTGTGTAAAATAATGGACTTCATTCAAAAATTTTGCTAGACGATGATATTTGAAATATAGAATAATATTTACAAAATTTCACTTAAAAATAAAACATTTAAAATTCAACCAGCGTGGTGGCCTAAACCTATGGCAATAGCAGAGAAAGCCCATGTACTGCAATGGAACGTATCTGGGCTGATGTAGTTATCAAATTGAAACATATCCTAATTTCTTCTTTCTTGTTACAGGTTCAATGTCAATGTGCGATCCAGTAATCGACGAACATTTCCGAAGATCACTTGGTGATGATTACATGAACTTATTCAAGAAGAACGGAGAAGACGCTCAGCCTGGTCCCAAACCTAACACAAAAGATAGAGCCAGCAGTCCCATACAGTTCAAGGCTGAAGAACCTCCGAAACCCGCCAAAATAATCGCAATGGACGTAGATGATGCTAGTTTGTCGGTAGACGATCATTTTGCGAAAGCTTTAGGTGACACTTGGAGACAAATACAGACTTCAAGGTTAAAGGACAGTGACAAAGGTGAAGCCAGCAAAGGCGGTGTGGACGATCACTTCAGCAAAGCACTCGGCGACACATGGAAGAAAATACAGTCTTCAAAACTCAACTTAAACACAGACAACGAGAAACCTAAAGATCAGACGACGAAAATTATTACAAGGAGCGGTGTCGTAATATAATAACGGTAGATAAGCCCCTGGGTGGTTCAGTTTACGGTCTTGTAAAATTTACGAGGCATTTTCATGACGCTAACTGGAGTGTCAATAAATTCCCACTTGTTTAACATAAAGAACGCTATTATTTTATTAATGGGTACGAATCGAGTGCCAGTCTTAACGTTTATATTCATATTTAGAATCCATGACAATTCTGTTACCTTTAAGGTTTTGGGTAATATTTTTGAGATGTTATTTAATTTTATTTTAAAGTTACAATGATAGTCAATTAGTAGTCACCAGTTACACATTGTAAGTTATTACCTCAGTTCGAGCGCTTTTGCACAATACACTAGTGTAAGTTACGGATAGATACGTGTTGTAAATATTTTGGCGGAGATTCGCGGGAGATGTTCGTATGACTAATTTTTATTTTTATGATTACTATGCAAATGTTCCTCACGTTATTGTATATAGATATTGAAGGGTGGATACTGGATACGAAATATAACAACGCACTGTACTATATAAAATATTGTACTTACACGAGTAAAACAAATAAATGTAGGTGTCAAAGCTTGTGTGGTAATCTCGAAATATCCACGAAGATTTGTTTAGTTTAATTCAAAGTGTGAGTCCAAGTGAGTCGAGATAAATAAAGCCTCATTATTCTCTCGCTTCTCAATTTTGTGGAAAACTTTTATAATTAATCATTCAGATAACTGTCGGACAGCTGGCTGTCTGTTGTTATGTATCGTAGGATTAATAATTTGATTTTTAAATGTATGTAAATAACGGTTTCCTATTTATGCACTGTAATTAAGATATAAATGTTGAAGAAAAGAAAAATACACATAGTCATAAAATTATTTGTTTTATTTCGTTTTATTATGTGATACCTAAAAGTCAAACAATTCTTGAAATCTGCAAGCTTACACGAAGAGATTAATGAATTTAAAAGAAGCTGTATGTTGGACCGTTGTAACAGCACTCTTATAATCTCTGCCTACCTCTATTTCATACATCATAAAGACGTGAGTTTATGTATAGTACCTATGACATTTATACATAACATTTAATAATGCGGTTATACTAAAAAAAATACGGTTAATTGTTGTACGTTTAATACAATTTAAAAAAACCTTGTAGTTGCAAAAATAGACGTTCCAGATTTGAATTTTACAGTCATTTAGGATAAAAATTGATCACGTTTAAATGATCAACGAAGACAGATCATAGAAATAGGAAGCATACTCGTAGGACTTAAAATACCGCCTCTAACATGGATGCTTACATATTTGATGTAGACAAAACAAATATATTTTACTTGCATTATCAACGACGAAAAAAAAATATAACCCTAACAATTAATATATTAAGGTATATGTAGGGTTTTAGGACTTATGCTTTAAATACTAGAAACCCGCTCTTGTTTCGTCAGGAACAGACGTCATTGAAATGTAGACAAATCCTTCATGAAATCATAAAACATAAGTAACACGATCCCATTTTTGAAATATTTTTTAGAATTATGGCATACTAAAGCGTAACTAAGTTGTGCCTAGTAGTTACAATTACAATTTGATGACGAAAGTAAAGTATAACATTTATTTTATTTCATTCACAAATTTTCTTTAAATGGTGGATGATTATAAATATCTTATCTATACTCATTGTCAGAATAAAAAGTCTTAATAGAGTCATATCTTAACATTCCCCCCGACAATATTATTTCTATGATGTGTCAGTTAACGAATTTACAATCTTCTAGCATCAAAAAATCTTTTTAGGTTTTTATAGCATATAAAGCTCGTTTTTATGAAGTATATTTTATTTCAGTATTTATAACTTTATTTTCATCAAATTACTTATAAAATTAGAGTACAATAACCTGAGCCTTTTAAGTCACATCATTATTATTTTAATTCCGAGACGTCTAAATAGAATTAGAAAAACACTCATTGCTTTACGCTTTTATAAAGCGAGCTTGTACCGACTACTTGGACTGCGCGAAAGACCCGATCCCATGGGAATTATGTAACCAAACAGAAAAAGGACTATCCTACGTATTTCTCGCTCTCGCCGATCGATATTCGTATTGCGATGAAACGTAACAGAGTATTTAATTCCGTGCGCTAACACAATATAACAGGGCAGAGATAATCTTCATTTAACAGTAATTATCGTGCAGAATAGACTGATACTTAAAGCAATTGAGTAATTATCGACCTTTATATGCCAGTCAAGGCCGGTTTTTCTGTATTTTATTACCAATGGCAGTGATAATCGTAATATAAATGAAACAGAAAACCTAAGCAAATCACATGGAAACGAAATGTGTTTGAGTAATTTTAAATCCACGAACTTATTATCAAATACGACCAAATGTGAAATATATTTTTTTTATTAGCGTACATAACAAATTCAATGCGTACAACGCTTTCATGTCACGTTATCGTGTTCTGTTCAATTATCACAATTGGGAATTGATTGACATTATGTTAGACTCACGAAATGTGTGTCAATTATTTTAACGCGTGAATATTTTATTGACGGTTCGTAATGACACATACGATGAATTTCTAGGGAACATACCTACCTACATATTTTATTTTATTTAGGATAACACGTTTGTGTTGAATGTTGAAAGATAATATTCCTTCCCTAGTACAGATCATCGGGACTTTGTACGTACTATATATTTTTCCTATAAATACTGCCTTCTTCCTATTTTGAAAAGTATAAATACTGGTTACAAAAATACTTTTAATTACAAATCCAGCTGTTTGTACTATATTTTGGTACGATGAGCGATCTCGATTTATAGCATTATATTATGTGCTCTACAGTCTACTGTGCGGAGTAGACTGTATTGTTTCAGTGAGATGAGTAGGATTAACAATAAGTTCCATTCATATCACAAAGCTTATCTAATTTAACAGAATGACATTGTGGGATTTCAAATGGAAAATTATTAAAATCCAGTGTGTTTGCTACAATAATTGGTAACAGATAATAAATCAATAATTTCGTATTTGTATTGTATATTAAAATTTATCACACTTATTAGGTCTACGTTTGGAAATTGTTAAGAAAAGTGACGATTCACATCTGTTATTGATGTTATTTTATTTGTAAGACATACCTTACCTTAAGCCTTATCTTTGTACACTACCGTAACATTTCGAAGGTAAACGTAAATAACAAGCTAGTTTTCGCATTGTAATTAAAATATAGTGGAGAAACTGAAACAAAAATATTTCTTTTACAATAGGAAACATGTGACAATAAACCAGCGTCCTAGGCTCATGGCCAATACAATTTTGGCAACAGCTAAAAGTTACGCCGTGTGCCTACGATATCTTTACCGTATTCCGCTGTAATAGTATTACAACCTTAATAAACATCTTGCTTTTAAAGCATACTACAAAGAATTGTAACAGCAAACCGCAGTACGCCTAGTGATGAGAAATGAACTATTACGCATTGATCTAATTACATAGCATCATGCTAACCATCACATAGAGTATTGTCACTTTTTCGTCCCTGAATGGTACTATGAAAGATTTTTCTTTTATTTATCAAAAGACAAAATAAGTGGATTTATTTTTCAATCTAACTAATATTATCATTGGAATAATAAAGTTGAGTGTTACTCTTTCACATGTAAATCCAATGACTTTATGTAATCATATGAACAAAACTTGATGAAAAATGGCACAGCATTTGATTAAACCGACTTTGTATAAAATCTGCTGAATAAATCGTTAATAATTCGAGTAAACGTAAATAAAAGTAATCTCTAAACGTCGATACAAAAATTATCAAAATCAGATAAAAAAATTGAAAAGCTGAAAAGCTAAGTTAAGCTTTCTAAGTTATATTATTCGAGTGAACTTGGAGTATCATCTCGTTTACTTGCGTCATCTAGCCTAATTTCAACGAGCCATAATGCTAGGCAAAGCACCATAATTGAGTAAATTGACACGTATCGCGTCTATATTATTTCTTCAACATCTTCGCACTTTCACTTTGATAATGAGTGGCATCATTTCAATTTTATCACTTGCTTTTGTTACTTCTTACAATAAATTTTATTTAGGTTCCTAATTGATAATATTGTCCAAACCGCCAAATATGTGCAGAGACGATTTCATCATCATCATCATCATCCTCGCCCACATACGTCCCACTGCTGTGCACAGGCCTCCTCTACAACTGAGAGGGTTTGGGCCTTAGTCCACCAGCTGGTCTACTGCGGGTTGGTGGACGAGAGACGAGAGACTCAATACAACGGGCACGCGATTTGATTTTATTTTCCCAACACCAACATTGATATTGGCGAAAACTGGTGCCTCATCACCTCATGAAACGCATCAAAAACATGTAAATATTATAAATCTTGCTTTGGCTTGCACATCATATTTTTATAGCCGCTACCTCTTCGGTCATACTGACTGACTTGTATTATTATGCATATACAACCCTATCAAGAGATTTGATAGTAGTGTAGTAAGATAAGTGTGTAGTGTGTAAACAATTCTTTCAACATTTCGTAGCAGATAAGAACACACCACTTTTTCGTTATTTAATAATACAATATTAGTTTGTGTAGGTACCTATAGGCAACTAAAATCATAAGTTTAAAATTTAAATCAAAGCATAATAAAAACTTCACGAAACCATGTGGAAAATATAATTATTTTAAAAAAATAATCAAAAAGTAAAATTTAATTAACGCAGATCACACATATAGCTTTCATGGTAACTCCAACGATGCCCTTATCTGTGTATCTTTGTTCTTCTTTTGTTAGACGAACACCCACGTTCGAGCACTGAATTCGAATGGTGCTAGAGGTTGACGTCACTCTATCCACACACTCGAATACAGTTGTCAAATCATGGGTTATAAATGCGGCTTCTGATTGCTATTCATTTTCTCATTATGATGCTATTTTCCGTCTTCAATATTCGCAGTGAGTGGATATCCCTGTAAAAAACTACACAATAATAAATTAGCTTAACTATGTCAGAAATAATGAAACAGAAGTTCATTGTGGTGCAGGCCGACGGCCCAAGAATATTAATCGCCCTTACTTATGCTTAGAGGGTAAGAGGCGGTCAAGTGACTACGAACGATTATTTGCTTAGATCGCTACTTGCATTCTGTTGAAATGTAACGTCACGTTTTAAAAACTCGTTGTTTTACAAATTATAACGCATGATTTATTAATATAATCAGAGAATAGAAATGGATTATATACTCATATTTTCATTTCTGAATTGAAGCGCGATATATTAAGGCTCGAATCAAGAAAAAACTGGTGTGAAAGAAGTCTTTTGATATTACGTTTCGTTGTGATTGTCAGACGTACAATGAAATCACTAAATGAAAGCATTGCTTTAAAAAACGATTTGGGTACTTAAAATATAATCGACAGATCTTCATTAAAGATAAAATCAATTGGTTTTAAATTTTGATACTTGAAATTATGTAAATTTGAAGTTAAAACAGAAATTCAATTAAGTCATTTGTCATTTCCACCGTCTAACTATTTTTTGTTTAATAGGTATATGTAGATTAAGTCGGAGGGGTCGAGGTTAAGACAGTCAATATGGCTGCGAGAAACTGTGGGCATGATACTCTAAAAGAAATAGATATTGTTTTAACTTGAACAGAAATGAACATAGTAAATACAATATTATAAGAAAAAGACCAGTTTCTTGAAGACAAGAAATACGAAGTGGTAAGTTTTGCACTTTATTTTTGAATTGTCTCAGATATTGAAGCTAAAAGTGTCTGAGAAATACGAGCTCAGGATCTGATCGCGTTGTCATTAAATTATTTGTGATGACATTATACAGAAACTTGTGGTTTCCGTAGAAAAGAAGAACAATATGCGAAAATAAAATTTTACGTATGAATCCTAACATGTTTCATATATGAAAGTAATAAGATCGCAAAAATATTTAAGACATTATAACGATCGAATATATAAAGACAATGCTAATGTTAGTTTTGTTCGTGAAGTAGACTTACAATTTCACAAATTTCTCATTGAAATGACTGTACAATAGACTTGGGTAGCCAACAATACCAGAGTACTGTAATAAAATTTATTATCCCCAATATTATTTTATGTGTGCGCAGACGTAATAAAGGGGAATACGTCCACGTGCCGTATTTGTTTGTGACTGCTATTGACATTTGACACAGGCCTCCCTGCGACTGAGGAACACGAGGCACGAGCCACGAGCCACGAGGCACGAGGCACAAGGCACGAGGCGCGGTGGCGGTGATCCGCGATAAACGCTTTCATTATTTACGTGTAGCAGTACCTGTCCACGGAGCGTATCGATCGTGCCGGCACCACCCCGCCGCGCCCCACCGTACGCGATCCTAACTCTAAATATGAAAGTAATTGATTCACATGTGCTCAATTATCGGATAAACTTAGTTATTTTTACTTCCATTACCCTCAAGATCTAATGTGAGCACGGCACATTTGTAATTCCGAATAGTTTTTGCGATAAACTAAAGCATTGATTACAGGAGCCTTTGATACGCTTCAATGGCAAGTTGACTCAATATACATGATCGAGAAAACATTAAAGGGATTTTGGTTCAAAAGGTCTCTGCATAATGTTCAACGCATGCAACCCACGTCGCTGTTTAAATTGCCTCGTTCTAGAGAAACCACTTTAATAAAACATTCTTTCTCAATAAATTTGAATTATATATGAATTACAAGCCTTGTAATAAACAATAGTTACCCGTTTAAAAAAAAGAGAATAGCATGGTAAAGAAAATGTATTATTCTTGTACGTTTAGAATATAAAGGAAGTATGATCGAACTAAAATTCTAGGCATTTAGTTGAATTTCCGTTCTCTTATTTTGAATTTAAACGTGAATGCTTTACTACTCGTGCACTATAAGAAATATTGTTAAGTTAAAGTTAAATATTATACAATATAGTTAACATTTACTATTTTCTGAACATTGTATTCAATATAATTTTCATCGATATTTATAACAATGAAAAGTAAATAACATTGGTAAGGGAATTGTTATAAACGATTTAGTAGGTCAACTTTGGCACACGTTCGCTTTTGCTGCAAATGCTACTCCACTTATACGTAGCGTTAATTACGTTTTACAATGGCACAAAATATGGTTGCGATTAAACCGAGCCGAGCAATTATTTTACTGCAGATAGTTATTAATTTGATATTCCCACCACGTCGGTTTACATTACGACCGATCTACGGCACGTCTGCTATTAAATATATTAAGCAAATTTAACTTGTAGAAAGGATTTTCTTCACTTTATTTTAGCACACGCGGTAAAACGTTATTGTTCAAATGAAGACACGATTACTGACAAGTGCAATGTGAATACTGATGCTGGGTGTCCAGGGATACATATTTAAGGCACAGAGTTGTTCCGCGCCAGAGGTCCAGGACAATTGGATGGACGCATCCCGTCGCCAGTTGCCCTCCTGCACACAAAGCTTGTAAGGGGATACTTCCTCTAACAAAGGTTTCTAGGGACGCTCTAGTGGTGAATAGAGACGTGTCTACGTGCTATTTTACTCATAATCTTGCTTTTGTATTACGATTTATATGTATCTGTTTTAAAGCTGTTTTATTTCATTTTTTTAAAGTTAATAAATACACGGGCAAAGATTAATTTTGTTATTGGCGTTCATAAATTACACATAATTTCTCTTATTTTTGGTTTCAGCCCCCTCAATTATGGTCATAGTTTTAATTAGATCTACATATGTTCTTGAATTAGCCTAGAATGATAAGCATATTTGCTCTTAACTAAGCCATCGAACGCTTATTACTGTTAGTTTAAAGAAAATAGTTACTGATAACAATACAAGTAATATCTTGTGACCCGTACAGAAAGCAATCAAGACGAAAACATGAAACAAACAACCACAAAATTTCACCACATTTCTTGTGCTCATTTTTTATTCTGACCTATTTATATAAAATAGAAACGTTTAGAGTTGTTTTTTAAGAGGAAAAACTCTGAAATAAAAGTGTATATTGTGAACGTTACATCAAGGGCCAAGCTTTGTCATTTGCTGTTTCAGATTCAGTTTTGGAATGTATAGGTAGGTATATGTTTGAATGGGATACTGTTAATTATTTTTTATACATATTTTAATTTTTTGCCAGCCCAAAAAAGTAGTCGTGTATAACCATGTACTTTTGCTAGGGTAAAAAAGGTCATCTTCGGCCCAATTGGACTTGAAATTTGTCATTAAAAACATTCTTCCTTCTATTCTGTCTAGGCACAGTCGATGTTGCAATTACGTCGCAAGACGATGCTCTAATGTTTCTTCGCGCTAGAAAATTGATAAATTATAGGTTAAGTAGATTAATCGCCGCAAAGCTTCACAGCTTTGCTTTTAATTATCACTAATTAAATGTATAAAGTGAAAATAAATGTAAAAACAACAGGACAATAGTAAAAAACATTTGTTATTCTAACGTTTTTCAGATGAAAAACAACAGGTCGGTGGACTGTCAAAGACGCTATTTTTAGATGTAGGTATTTTGTGCCCGCACTGCGTAAGTATTATTTACAAATATTTTTTTTGCCTTTATCATCAAGAAGTTTTAGCTATACATAATTTGAAAACTTTATGCCACAGTACAAAAGTGTACTTAAGCGTTAGTTGTTTCCATAACACGCGATACTTCGTACTTAATCCAATTCGAACATAGCCGATTTCTCTAAAAACTAACGCGTGTATCGATTTATTCGAAATAATACAATTGAAAATTATTAGAATTTGATAAATAATACAGTTTTTAAAACCTGGGTAGATATGAGATTCCAAATCTCATGTCCTTTTTCAAATTGTAACAGTGAACTTCTCATTTAATACCTACTATATCTTTCTTATTTATATCAAACCATATGCATCTTACTGCTCGAATTTTATCTACAACGGCCTAGGCTTAAGTTTACCATGCTGCAATAAGTGCGAGTCGGTGGTCTACCGAAAACAATCCTTGATTACTACAACAAATAGTGTTTACCTAATTAATTTAAATTAAGGCATCCGATTTTAGAATAAGTGCGTATAAATGGATATCCAATTCGAAATTCTAGTTCAGGTTGTACACCCTCGATACTCTTAACAATCGTCTACGTTTCCAATTACAGGTGTAAATAAATTTGGCCCATTTAAATATATTGTTTTTGTCGCACAATACATTTAAATGGGGCAAAATTTTAATACGGGTAACAATTTGGGCGAGGAATATACATAATTGCAAAGAGTCCCCTTAAAAGCCTCGTTTATATTACAACCAAGGAAGCCATTGTAACTTCAAAGAACGAATTCGAATAATAAAGTTAAGCTTAAACAGATTTAAGGCCTATTTCAACAGACGCATATACCTTAACGAATTCATAACACAACTTGTTAACATCGGTCGGCGAAGTATCAGCAAATAGTGGTATGGCCACCTAATAAAATAAGCACACGTCTAAGTCAGCTGAAGTGGATACTCTGTTTACGAGAACAGAAGTTTGTTCTACGAAACAATATATAAACATTTCCGCAGTTTCCTTGAACGCAGCGACGATCATAGTTACCGCCACTATAGGAAACAAATGAACTCTTAAAAGTTAAATGACAGCCGCCGCGTATTGCTTAATACTATTACTATCGATTCGTCCTGAATAAATAAAAAACAATTTCAGTAGGTACATACTCGCTAAAACATCACGTCGCGTCGTCTAATAAATTATGTTTCATAGAATACATATCGTGTTGTAACTTTCGACGCTTTAAATGAAGCCATTAAAAACCTTGTTTTGTTCACCAACGTAGGTACTTAAAAATTGTATTGTGGTAGTACATTACGAAACACAATACGAAACCTAATACAATTTATAAGAAGTTTTACCAAATTTCTCAAGATTTGATTTCATTACATTGAGGTGAATAAGATCTGACATTCGATTAAAACATGAAACTTCTTACATTATTAAGTGATGTAACTTAAATAATGTCTTTGTGAAACCTCAGTAAGCAAATATATGTCAAGTGTAACAAAGTCGGTAACAATGGAACCCTCAGCAAATATCTCCTATTATCTAACTTGTTCCCGTATCCTCGACTGTCCTCAACTACAAGCTGAGGATATTTACCCTACTTTCGCTTCATAAAGTTTTGCACGTTGCTAAAGATCCGTGTTAACAGAATAACTCTAGGAAATATATATACGACTCAACCATTGGTGATTCAGGGTCGCTCTATTAGCCGGGGCGTGTCGTGAGATGACGGGATTACTGCCCTTCAACTCCTTAATGAAAGTTCATCCTACGTATTTGACTCAAAGTTTGGATTGGACGAGGACAGTTTGCTGTGATCTTTAGGGGACGGCCTTTAATATAACTTTAACTTGCAAGCGTACTTGGTACTTAATTACAAAAAATATCCTCCTATTTAAAATAGACTCTAGTAATCATTATAAACACACCACAGACTGATACACAAGTACCTCTAACAAAAAAATAAGAGTTTTCTTTTGACGTGTCAAGCTGTATCAAACGCACGTTGATTAGTGATATTCACTAAACAACGTTTTAGGTAAGCGTCAAAGACTGTGTGTTGACAGAGCGTGGAGTCATGAGTTTGACGACGATTCTCCGCCCGTCGACACAGCAAACAGCAAAACTACCGACCTGTGAACACAAAGCGGTAAGCCACTCATGCTCTCGAACATCTGCTCCGAACGTTACCCTTTACCACTGTTCTCGATAGCTTGAAATTCGACACTTAATACATGTGTTGTGATATCATATATGACAATGTGAATCCTATGTAATTTATCATTGATATATAACGTTGGTATGAGATATGAATTGATGTTTGTCATAGTCATAGTCGACACGCAGATTATTTATTTCCAGGATTAACGCAAAGGTTACTTTTTATCCCGGTATAATGTTAGATTCCTGAGGGATTATTAAAAATCGAACAGGTACGTCCACAATTTAACAGCGTTTTTATCTTTGAAGCAAATTTTGAAATCCACATAGTGGTTTACCACTGGTAAGCAATAACAAGGTCTCGTCTATCGCTATACCAAAAATTGTCTAAATTTGTTCGACGGTTTTGGCGTGAGAGCGTAACAAAAAGACAGGCGGACCGAGTGACGTCTGCACCTAAGATATTAGTTATGGTATTCATATGTCTTGAATGGAATCAACACGGTATAATAATAAGTCGTAACTTACCGTCTAAATATTTATTGATTAATTAATTTCAAAATATATAAAATATATGTATACTCAATCAATCGTAGTTTAAATAAAATTGTACATTAAAACATATACCGTGTTTTAAATTTATTTTTTTCCATTAGTTTCTTTTCTTCAAGACATTCACTCTTACCAAGGTTGATATCGTTTTATCAAGCTTATTTGGGCAATAGTCCTTCCTTGCTTCGGGATTACCTATACGCGCACAATAAATGTACAGATTTTTAGTTATTTTCTTTGGCTTCAGTGTTTAACAACGGCCACGCTCGAGTCTTAATCGACTGATATCATATGCAAATGTATGACGTCACGTTGCCAAGTAATTTTAATTTCTTGCTTATAAAATGTTTTGATCAAGGTTACATGTCTAAAGATATTCGAAACAACATCGCAACTTTAGCGAAAACATGGAAAACAAACACTGAATAATAATAAGACATATTTTTGTTCGTGAATTTCTCACAACAAAGGAGCGGAATACGTAAGCTGAAATAATGGGACGCAGTAAACAATATAAACATAACATGCTATTATGGACGGTGCAAACGCGTGAAACATGCCTACACGTTATCGACTAGCGTGCGTCGCGCTGGTCACTTACTGACCTAATAAAATAAGCTACTGAAACGCACTAAAACATGCACAAAGCTTTCTGACTCACCGAGTACGTAGCAACTACGTTATCAAGCCAGGATCGACTTTTCGAGTTAAACTCTAAGTATTCGAGGGCAAAGCGATGGAGAATGAGGGTCGATAGCTGCCCTGATTAAATATAGCAACTTCAAAAAACACTGACTGTTGTTAAATAAATTACATCTCCTTCTTTATAAAGTGTATAAGGGAATCTGTTTCCGCTATAAGGTTAAATTTAGCCAGCTTTCTGATGTCGCGTCTTATTGAAAATACGCAATATTTAAATTAGTTTATAAACAGCATATTGACGTCATCAAATACCACGTAACGAGTTTTTATGCGAAATAAACAACACATACACATGGGAAGACGAACAAATATTGAAAAAATTGTTTGGAGTGCTATTCTTAGTATCACGGACATGTTTTTGTGAAAAAAAATTGTTATTCTCTATATAATTTTATCAATAACCAGACACAGCTCATAAGAGTAAATATCACGCACGACTAACAACTTTTTACATTGTTTTTGGAAATAAAAAATTGTATATCGCCATAAAAATGTCTTACTACACGCATGTAAATTACCAAGTACATACCTAATACTAGCAATAAATACTTCCCACGATCATATTTCATCATAAAAAATATTTCATAGCTCTGACTAGGAAATGAGTGCAAAAGAAAACGTAGCACTCTCTTTAACTGAAACTTTTCGCTTCACGGTTCGTGATTTTAGTGCAATTTAGCTCCTATAATAGAAACGCTTTCGAGTTCAGTTGGACTCTGGAGGAGGCATTAAAATTAAGATAGTTTGGTAATATACATTATGTTTGGGGAAAGTGTTGTGTCTGTGGCGCTTTTATTTGTCGCTTTTTTGCTGTATTGAAAAGTGCATATGTTGCGAGTAGAATGTGTGTCATGGACAAGTTGTAACGCTGCCTGCTGCGCTATTAACCGCTCAATGAGACGTCATCACGTTTTGAACGCTACAACACCACTTGGTTCACATTTATCAACTGTGCGGTCGCAGCTCGCGACGAACACGCTTCGTCAGACTTGTGTTATCTTTCAGCGATATCATCGGAGATATTAGAACTTTCTTTATAAATTGCTTAATATGCAAATTAACGGGCAATTCGCTTTTATTTTTAAACTTTTATAAGGTATGGAATAGTTAATAAACTATTCCTATCCTATACCTTTGGGGACTGTAACCCTGTATCACCAGTATATCTGTATTTGGGTGTATTTGTTTTTGATTAAATTTACGCATATGTATTATGTATGTACTTGTGTATGTACACAAGTTGTATCATTGTACATGATGTACCTACGGAGCCTGATGGTAGCATAAAGATTAACAAATAGTCAATTAAGAACAGAGGGTAAATAAGAAACCGACTTTAGAAAAGAGACTGGACGATCGATCCCTAAATCGAGACACATACATATATGTATGTAGGTACATGTGTGATTGACAAATATTTGTTACCGGTCTTTATCGGATTGCAGGACCGAAAATTCTTTTGAAGTTTCTATTACAAGACACATGATTGTGAAACAGTGGATGGTTAGAATTATGTGTGTTGCACGTATCATTTTTTTTATAAACAATTTCGATATATATAACTATACGCTTAATCATCTTCGTTGGACATTCCGCTTTCACGCATAAAAGAATTAATTTATTTACTTAAATCAACTTATAATTTGATGTTGCGGCATAAATCAACGCGTGCATTACCTACACAAGTTCTGTTTCGATTTTCTGGTTGGAAAGAATATTAGTTCTTTTTTTCAGCACAAATTGTCACTAACGGCATAAAGTCTGGTTATGTAGAACTTGGTATCACAGGTAGAAAAACGTGGTTTTTAGGCATTCGGTGAGAGTATGTATGTTATATGTACTTATGTACATAAATAATAATAAATAAATACACCCAACAGTCACATACATAGTTCTGACCCCACACTAGGATACAAGTCCTGTGTCGTGGGTATCAGAAACTACGAGAGACTTTTTGGCCTCACAAACACCCAGACCCGAAACAAATATTTGTGGATCACACAAACATTTGTCTCGGTGCGGGGATCGAACCCGCAGCCTCTCGTTTCGCAAGCTGGTGTCTAGCCAACTGCGCCACGGGGCTGTCAAATACACCCAACAGTCACGCATCACTACGTTGTCAATAATATCATAGTAAATAAAGCTGTTTTCGAAACATAACACTGGTGTTCGTGTGTATCAGCAATTAAGCTACAATCAAGAACATATTGTTCGCGCCTCAGTCTCACGGAAACACACCATTACAGTTCGCAATCAAGTATCAGCATACACGTGTCTTCGCTGAAAGATACTCCTGTGAATACTAATTTCCCTGCAATTTTTAATACTTGTTTAAAGCGGAAAGAGCATTAGATCTTAGTCCATTAAATTAGCTCATTACTGGTTAATAGACTTCACTTGTTGTACATACCTAACCAACTCTTTGTCAAATACAAGCTAACTGACGATTCTTTACGAAAGAAGAACGTCATAAAAAAAATAACACATCAAAAAATAAAAACACCACGTTGATAGCACTCGCCAAAAAACAGTTGAATGAGGTTATTCAAAATGTTCTGTAAATGTCGTCTACCAGAAGGCATTTTAAATTACCGCTTGCGCTGTATCTTATATATAAAAATGAATCGCAAAATGTGTTGGTAAGCGCATAACTCAACAACGCCTGGACCGATTTCGCTAATTCTTTTTTTGTTGTGTTTGCTATTGTTAGGAGAAGGTTCTTATGAAAGAAAAAGTTAAGAAAATTGCGAGGAATATGGTAAAAACAACAATTAAATTTTCTCATACAAACTGTTCTACCTAATATTCTGTCAAACATTTTATGATTATCCCGTCAATATGGTTAATGTTCCCCTCAAATTAAAGAACGTATTTAAATAAAGGTTTTGAATCGACAACATATATCCAGAATATTCGAATAATTGCGTATTTTAGATTTTAAAAATGTAGAATAGTGTCAATAATAAAAAGGGATTGACATATTTATTGGTTGTCAAATATTTATGCGTGCGTTCAGAAATGTATTTTTAAACTACTTGGTTGTACCTGATTTACAAACGAAGGCAGGTTCGGTAGTCATCACGCTTTGAAATCTAAAACACCCACAACTATGCAATGGAATGCGCTTGGTGTTAAGAAAATTGTTGAGTAATGTTATTCACGTGACGATACTGAAAAGACAACTTAGAGATGAATTGGTGCTTGAGAATTCATCAATTAGATTGATCTAAGATTTCATTGATCCTAACGGGTATGACCATTGAGTTCAAACGAATTCAGTTCCCGATTCGTCATGCCTTCGCAATGACGATTAACAAAAGATGTTTGTGATCTTTTAGACAATTAAAAAATATATTAAAAATGTATATCACAAGGTGCATCATCATCATCAGCCCATATATGTACGTCCCACTGCTTGGCATAGGCCTTCTCTGCAACTGAGAGGGTTTAGGCTTCAGTCCACCACACTGATGCTTCAATGAAGAGAATTAAAACCGACTACATCCCATCCCATATGTACGATTGATGCATTTAATGTTCGTACTTATTTATTTCTGTATTTTTATCTCAATAAAGTGCTGAACTTAATATTTATTTCCATACAATCAAAAATAAAATTCAGGTAATATGTAAATATGTAACATTCAATGACTGTTAGGGGATACGAAGTTTTCCGGGTCAGCTATTAAAAATGTTAATGTTTTGTTTGTTACGCTTTCACGCCAAAACTACTTAACCGATTATCATGAAAATTTGTACACATAGTCTTCGAGATATAAAAAAGGACATAGGATTCTTCTTATTAAAAAAAATACGGAGGATAAAAGAAATGAAAAATGATTGAAAAAAGATTTGAATGACTTTTGGTATGCAGATAGGTGGGACCCACCGAAGTAACATAGGTGGGAATGGTTATCCTTACTATTATATAAATGTGAATGTAGGGATGTTTGTTACGCTTTCACGCAAAAACAAAAATTTTGGTATGACCATAAATGAGACCCTGTGAAGTAACATAGGCTATGTTTCATCCCGGGAAAATGTAATGTTCCCATTGGGATAAACATATTATTAAAAATACGAAAATAACTGTCAGAGTTTTACTTTTACGCCTCAAACATTTGAATTGATTTGATCTTTTTTAAATTCAGTAAGTGCCATTTTGGGTACTTGAGGGACGATTTATAGATTCACTTATTATCTTTCTGCACCCAACCCTGAAGTCTACGCGGACGGAGTCGCGGGCAAAAGCTATAAAAATATAAAAATTGCGATTACAAAACAGGTGTTGTTCGTGAATCATAAAAAAATAAAAACAAAAAATGTCCACAAAATAAAAATAAAAACTTTTCGGGTTGGACCACCCTAGGGGTATAAAAAATAGATAACCTTTTCTCAGACTTACTGAATATACATATAAACTTTCATCAAAATCGGTCGAGCCGTTTCGGAGGCTGTTTCGAACTGTGACACAAGAATTTTATATATATATAATATATAGATGTATATGTATACAATTTTGACCATATTTTTTTGTTTAATTTGTATATCGATCAAAGCAATGACTGTTATACGTATTATTATAATTTTTCAGAGCTATTATCATTTATTTACATTTTAATAAAAAATAACAAATAAAAATGGTCAGTATAAGATAGAGGTTGATCGTAGAAGGGTGAAAATTTATGATTATAATAATTTATCAATGCTGAATCATAAAAAATAAAGAAAATAAAGTCAATAGAAAAAAACATACCCCTAAATGTTAAACCCTTAAATGTTGACCGATTCTCAGACCTACCTACAATATACACACAATATTTCATAAAAATCAGTCGAGCCGTTTCGGAGGAGTTTGCCAAAAAACACCGCGACACGAGAATTTTATATATATGGCAAAACAACGTTTGCCGGGTCAGCTAGTAGATTATAATTATACAAGCATTCTACTTTTAAAAGCGCCTGAGCTGCCCCTATGTACTAAAATAGAACAATAACCTAATTCGTCTGTCTTTGTTATTTTTACGTAAATTTAGTCTTAGATTTTACGTGCTACGTACGTGTTTTCACAAAGAACTTTAACTTATGGGCTAGGTATCAGTTGAGACAAAACTATACGTGCGTTTTAAATATAAAAATTAAGGCTTATCGCGGTAATGGCACAAATTCAGCGATTTTATTGAGATATTAATTACGAAAAAATTAAAACCTTTTGCATATTTAATATGTTTTAAGGATTTAATTATTATGCTATATATGATCCAAAAAATGTTTTGCTTTTATATTCGGCTGGAGCTATTTTATTATTAGGAAATGAAGCGTCAATTCCCGGGCTATTGGGCGCAGTCTCTACGTCCTGCTCGCCTATTGTGTCCATAAGGGACTTTATTTATTTAGGATCTCTCTACACTCGATACAGCTACTGGCTGTTTCCTGATCGATCATAAAAAAAACGTATAAATCGTGTAAACTTATACGACAGGTACTGCTAGTATATTATTTTATTACTTATTTCGCTAAAGCTACATCAAGAAGGCATATATTATGTTTTAATCTAGAATTGGGTAGAACCTAATCAAAATTTCGAAATCTCAATCTTTAAAAGTGATTTATATTATAATTTAATCTGTATTATTTATTATTTACTGTATTTATTATTATTATTAATATTAATTATAGATAAGAAATCAATCAAAGAAGCAATAAGTAGCTAAAGCTTAATGATTGTTATATACTAGCGCCGGAGTGTCGTATTGTCGTCTGATTATAATTTTTAAACAAAATTAATAATAATGCGATCTGACTTAAATCATGACATCAGCTAAAAGACTATAATTATAGTTCATTATTATAAATAGTTACTGAGAATATACCTATATTTTCTATTCAAATCATAGAATAATTTTATTCAACATAAATAAAACTGAAATTGATATCGGTAAAATGTTTCAATACGAGAAAATTTTGAAACAATAATGAGATCGCAATATAAACACAAAGTTTCCGCAGATTATGCTTTTGAAAACAAAACCACTTCTCTGAAAATTAATATTGAGATTAATTTTGCACAGACTAGTACGTACAAAGCAGAAGTCTGCTTTATTGTCAAGAAAGTTCCTGCTTCAACCGCCACTCTCTTAAGAAGTTTCTCTGATGAATTAAATATCGTAAAGTAAGAAACATGAATTATTTGGGATAGCACCTAACCCAAGCCGTAATAGCCAATATTAGGAAACAATTCCAGCAGACAGAGACAATACCGCATCACGTCCGTTGAAATCTGACGGTTCACAATCTATGCTAATCTACGGTCAGGCCGCAAACCCCTCAAGGGCTGTGGTCGTATCACCTGCCTCTCTTCTACATGCTAGTTTTCTATTGCCATCTCTTTCTGGACTGTAAAAGTCGGAAATGGCAAGTGTTGATGTCGATTGTCCGACTGAAACCGCTCTACGCCAACTTTTCCGATACGTAGATAGAGACGATTCTTGGAACAACTTTAACAAAGGTAATTGTAAAGGAGTTTGTAATGTAATATTATTGTTTATATTATTATTATTGTTTATAGGTATATGGACTCATAAACCTCTTAATTTCTCAATACAACGACGCTTAAAAATGCATCATAAGGAAAATATACAAAGTTAATTGTTATCAGCCCGCAGTCCATGCTAAATATAAAATAAGTGTTCATATCAACATAAAATAATGTTTCATAATGTATATAGGTACCTAATTGGCACTATATTCAGTATTTGACGGACCGAAAACATGTCATTATCGTTCTAGGTTTTCCAAAATTTGTCGCTGTGATATAAAAAAAATATAACTAAGTACGTAAAGGTTTCTTCAGATACCAATATGTTGAACTATGTTTAAAGCGGATCACCAATTTTTTTTTTTTTTAAAGAATATAGTCAATCCCTACATATGAAATTGTGTTATTTTTTATTGAACAAAGGACTCTAAACTCAATTCGTTTCGTTTTCCCTTTATAAACATTAGTGCCCTTAGATACATTTATTATGATTAGTTTAAATATATTACATTTGAACTGAATATTGAACATGATCTATATTTAACATTTCTCAAAATGTTTGTTTAACTCTGCAGTAGTTAATTAGGAAACTTGTTCTCAATACTTTTATTAAACTTGTTCGGCTCCTCATCGAGATTACGAGGTCTTAGAACTTCGCTCTATTACCTCTTGCCTACAGGTAAGTACAAAACTTTTCTTTAATTACAAGACGTTCTGTTATTTTACGATATTAGCTTTTGTGAGTTCTTGTAATCCTTGACAAGATTTAGAAGACCAAATTATTTAAGAGCTGACATAAGAGTACTTCGAAAGGATTGTGATGAAGTCATGGATTCAAAATATGTTCTGTAATAAAGGGAGCAAATAGGCCAATTGCGTCCGAAACTGTCTGTTGCACGGAAATAGGTAAATATTTAATGTCGTTAAACTTTCACACCTGGACCGCGTTCTCACTTGTGTCCTCGTTCACGAAACGTCCTAATTCTCAATTCATAACTCAAAACAACGTTGCTCGAGTTTCAAACTCAACAGAACAACAATGAAATTAAATTTGCTAAGAACAACTTGCTGTAATAATTGTATAAAAACATTTGTTAAGATAAGGCTCGTATAATTTTATTAAGATAGATGATTTCAATGCAACTAAAGCCTTTATGGCATTGCGAAATTTAAATAGAAAAAAAAATAGTAACTTGATTATTTTCCTCGTGCCTCGTGGCCTCTATGATTTAGACTTAGAGGAGTTCATAGGTCGGGCAGTATTATTAGGTTTTTCTATTAGTAAATTCCCAGCAGCAGCAAGGAGTCAGGAAATGAACAGCAATGGGCAAGTCCATTTACTTGTGGCTAGAAAATACAATTGGCGAAATGTGTATGCAGAAATGCTCCCTTTTCGTACCCCTTAAGTGATACGGTGTGTATGTATGTAATTGTATTCATTGAAAACAATAAATCTTTACAGGAACTCTAAGTACAATTGAATTATTAAGCACATACGAACCTTTGTTTCTTTATCATGTTGTTTTTATTTTATTGTTAAATAACTTTATAACTGTTCCTGTAGCTACAGCTCTTAGCTAAGAGATCTGTGGAATCGATAATGGATTAAAAGAATAAATGAATATCTTATTGTTAGAAATAAGTTGATACCATGGGAACAAATAAATAAGAGTACAATCGTCCCACTACGTATTTGCAAAGAGAAAAGCAGATGTTTTTCCCTCATACTAACTAATCGTGCTAATGAAAATATATGTCCAATTAAAAGTTTGACAATCTTTCAAGTAAGCACTTTCATGCTCAGCTAACGGTTAAACGAAAACAGTTACTGCAGCCATATAAACTACGAACTAATTACATAACTATAGGTAAACGACATCGTTTACTCAACTTCATTGTGTGAGAACTCGCTGTCGGTGGAAAAAAAACAATATTTTGTATTTAAAAACAGAATATAGAAAAAAAAGGCAGGGAAGCATTTCTATACCAATAAAATTGACTGATCATATTTTATGTCAATGTATGTATACAGCGAAGCGTGCTGGACTAAGGCTTAAACGCTCTCAGTTGTAGAGGAGGCCCGTGCCCAGCAGTGGGACGTATATGGGCTAATGATGATGATACAGCGAAAAATTTTCAACGAATTGCTTATAAAAATCATCCCTCTACCTGTTCTTATATAATTTCAGCCAATTAAAACTTAATTCATTTTCATACGGGGTGATTTTAAGATTTGTCGTCTGACTAAAACATTATTTGAAAATGGCGATTATTCGAGTTTTCTTCCCCATGAGACTATTCACTATATGCCTATTCTATTTCTACTGATTTTGATGATTTTTGATAGACCCTGGAGACTTATAGATTTTCGAATTCGATTTTAAATCCATTGAAATTTTCTTTGAATTTGGATGACACAACCTCGGCAAAACCTGATCAATTACGTAACCTTCCGCATGGGAAAGCTGGCGTAGCAGGATAAGTTGTACAACCGTAATTCCATTAATGAGACGTGTTTAAAAGAAGCTACCAGGTAAACCTAGCATGCTGTTAACTTGCATATACGAGCAGTACATCTCCACACTCACGTTTTGCCACCTATGATAAGAGATATGCCCAGGCTAATGTCACTTTTGCTTGGGATATGTCGGTAAATTTGTTTTGGGTACATAATAATTTCTGATTCCATGACGTAGGATATTTAAATTACAACACATTGTTGAGTATAGGTATGTAAGTTGTCTTGTACAGCCACGTAAAGGTGCCCTAAGTCATATTTTGAATACATAATTTGAGTATAATTAATAAACCTTCATTTGTTCTTACTTGGTTTTATTAATTATACAGTAGTAACTCAGTTCAAACTGTTACGTTTATACTACTAAACTGCTGAATCAATTTTGATATTGACACCGCGGCAAAATATATTCATCCATCCAACAGTCCTGGCTAGTTTTTAAATACATATTGCTTTTTATGAAATTTAATGGGGCTATAAAATCAGATAATTCAAATAACTTAGAACAAAGAACTTCAGCCAGCGTAGGTTACTCAGTTTTATTCATATTTATACGTAAACCTTTCATACAGTATTCAAAACATAAAAAGGTTATTTGTTACTCCAATATAGAACTCCCTTAAAGTAATTGCAAACATGTAGAACAGAACAGGCATGACTAAGCAAAAGTGTAAACACGTTGACATAAATTTGCGAAATGTTAGTAGAAATATGAATGTATGTAGGTACCTAAGTATCCTTGGAGGACGTCCTTCGCGAACGTCGGCCCGCACCTACTCTGCCTATAATTAAATCGCCTACATACTCTAAAAGACATATTAAAAGCTGGGAAATTTTATAAATGCCTTAATTATTTAGAACTTCCTGTGCTTATTTTGTATATTTTTATACAATATGGTTTTTGCTGTGGATATTTTATTTGGTTTCATGGCTAATGATTACTTTTTATATAACATAATAAGATCGTATTAATTTTAGCTAGGCAACTGAAATAGACGCATAAAAATAATTTAGGAAGATGAGCCATTATTTATTTACAAGAATAAAATTTATAAACAATCAATAGGAAGGACGGTTATTTGTCTCTTTTGGACGATCTGGAACAATTTTCTTTTGTTTCCAACTAAACTTCTAATGACTTTCAAAACATTTTTATTACGTATTTTAATAGTTTAAGCACGGTTTTCTAGATGTATTTTGTAAGTCTTATATATCTCGAACTATGTACATATATCCATACCTATATCTCTATCAGTCTATCACCTTTACAACTGAGAAATACATGTATTTAAGTAATCATTTACGTCTAGTTCAACATTCTTACTTATATTACAACTACGACAGTTGTTTTATTTTTTTGATGTTGATGTTGATGATTTTTATAAAGACCCTGTAGACGGTTATATATTTTAGAATTCGAATTCAAATCCATTGAAATTTAATTTGAATTTGGATGGCACAAGCAAAAACCTCGGCAAAACTTGATCAATTACGTAACCTTCCGCATGGAAAAGCTGGCGTAGCAGTCGGGAAGGATATGTTGTACAACCGTAATTCCATTAATGAGGAGTGTTTAAAAGTAGCTACCAGGTAAACCTAGCATGTTTTTAACTTGCATATAGTACATCTCTACACTCACGTTTCGCCACCTATGATAAGAGGTGGTAAGTTCCACGTTAACAAGGAGAGCCTTATGTTGTAGGCGACATTTACATATTACGCAAAATTCTGAACAGAAAATCCAAAAATCTTTGCCAGGTATTCGAAACAAAATCTTCTCTACTGCACGCGCTTATATACAGAATAATTTTTAGTCCAAATTCATTTGAAAATTAATAAATCAATTCTATTAAAAATGCAAGAACTCTTGGAATATAGCGTGTCGTAAATCAGTCTTACATTTTATGTGATCTTACGCTCATAATCTGACTGTACTGTAAATGCGTTTTGTTGTTCTAAATATTTATTTCATAGCGTTATACATAATGTATTTCACATCACCTTCAAACAGAAAACAATTATGGGTTTCATCATCATCAGCCCATTCACGTCCCACTGCTGGGCACGGGCCTACTGTACATCTGAGAGAGTTTAGGCCTTAGTCCCACACGCAGGCCCAGTGCGGGTTGGCAATTATGGGTTTATTGACATTCATATCCCCATTTTCGACATTATACGCGTATAACCTTTAACAAATAAAAAGTGGGTGGCAGTAGTGTTTATAAGACGCACATATCGTGTCAAAAAAATATATAAATTCATGCCAATTTATGATGAATAAGGGAATATTAATGAAACTTCAACCCAAAGAACAAATTAATATCGTTTTCATTTTAAACGATTGCCTTCACCTTCTACAATTCCAATTAAGTATTATGAAATTAAAATGAAACCAATTCTACTAATTAATTGTCATCATGAAGTATAGTCGTACTCGATGGGATATTAACGATCATTTGATAAACTTTAATTGCTTTATATATTTTTTGTATCTAGAAGTACTTATCAAATAACATTTTAATAGCCCCAGATAAAAGGAAGAAAATATCCAGTTACAAATACAATAAAGCGCCTAATACTGGAAATTACAATATTTCCATTTCATAATTAAGGTGTTCAAAAACGTTGAGTCTCGCTTTTCATTTAATTACGGCATAACGTTAATTGAACTGTTTCACCGAGAGCTTATAATAAATAAGGCTATGTCCTGATAATAAACGTAACTGTGAGGTTTCCAAAAAGGCAAACAGGTAAATTAGTTCGTATATGAACATTTTTTGTGATATACATTGTTGGAAATGTCAGTCTGTCAGCTAAGACACATGACTATATGCGTTTGGTAGAAGAAATTATGCTGCAGAAGAAAGAAAAAAAAACTCGGATGCTAAATGTAGACGTCTACTACTTCTCATTGGCAACAATAGAGCTCATCCACCCCTGAAGCGGTGGTTCTATTCTCGGCGGGTCTGCCATTGACCCAGTTCTGTGGGGCAGCCGACACCTACTTGCAACTCGCACCTATTCTATTAAATTAATACTAATAAAGGTGAACAGCGCATTACAAACGAAGTTATACCAGGCGCCGAAGCGCTGCTTTAAACGCAGTTCCACAGTCGTGACCTCAATTTTTTATTATTTTATTGCACCATTTCATAAGATACCTTTAAAGCTGAGTAGGAACTATGAAAATGATTTCGATCGATTTTTAATCCTGAGATAAAACATGCAGTTAAAGAAATGGGTAAGGTTAGCCATTGATATCTTTATTAGATTTATAAATAAACATAATTTATTATCATCAAATGAGCTACTTGCTCGTTTGTCAGGCTTATATTATAAAAAGTAAAATTACAAATACGATATTCTAAAGCCAATTTTTTTATATTGTTTTTTGTTTTTTTTAATGATGGGGAAAACAAACGCAAATGAAAAAAACGAACTGAAGCGAACTAAGATTATGCGATGGTCACACAACAAAGATACAAACCCACAGACCCTCTTTTAGCAGAGATCGTCTGTGAGTGATGTTCATGATGATGAGCGATACCATGCCGACCTCCTAAAATATATCAGACCATAGAAAACCGAATGGACCTACTACGGTGGATAAATTTAATATGGGAAAGAAATTTCTTAAGTATTTTCCAGATTGCAGGTTTACTCAATAATATTTTTTCATAGTTAACGAGTGTGACGGGCGTGGCGACTATGAAACACACATCTTTAAAAAAATCAGAGGTCTGTACTTTGGGACCGCAATCAGCAGATGGTGTCTTAACAGATGTCGGTACTAACCAACCAAGTCTTACAAATACAATTGAGTACAATACGAGTATAATACTTCAATATCTATAATGGCGTGATAGTAGCAATATTTTAATCGACATGCGCCAGACAGTCAATGAAGTCGTAAATGTCAGGGAACAATATCAATACGCGGAAAGCCGTAGCAGATCTATATCTGCAGTTAGTCTCCTCTCTTAGTCAAACAACAAATATACCAGCTAAGTAAAGCTTAAATAAAAAATAACAAATAATACCTTATAGTTAAACAATTTATTTTTAATGTAAATTTTGCTAATTAAAGCAGACTTAGGTAATTCTAAACAATTATAAGCATTGAAAACGCCCATTATAGATACGTAGAGTATTGGCATATTTATAGAGTCTTTCATCTACCGTCTAATTTTATTCTCCTTTGATTTGATTTCTAAGACTTCACAGCTACTTTCTTTACAGCTTAATAAATTGAAATATTCAAGACGACTCCATTTGCGGTTTTGCTATCCAAGATCTTATTTAACTTTGCCAACTCTTTGATAATGCACGCTGGAATGTTCACTGAGTTTAAACTTATTAATTATGCAAGTCTCAATAGACTGAAGCGAACCGAAAAGATAATAAAAATTATTTATTCAAACAAAACAGTTTTGTTCAGTCCTCGAATGTGCTTGCATAATAATGACGATTTGTGAGAGATAACAATCAGCTTAGTTTATACTTATACTTAGCTTTGATCTTACCATATGTAGATGTGAGAGCGATAACAATGCCATGCATCTTAATAGTAGTTGAGATACTTTGTATTGTCACGGGAAATACCACGGACATATTTTCAGCAATTTGAAATCGAACAATAGAATCACGCTAAATGTGTAAATAATAGTATCGTGATAATTTGTTTTCGTATATGTTCATTTAACTTAGATTGACATACATACTTAGTTCCTTCGCGGTCTCTATGAGATCGAAGATGATCGAAATCATTGCCTACATTTACTAAACATACCACATCTAATGATGACTTGTAGTGTAGGTCTGTGGTACAGTTATCAGAAAGAAAACAATATCAAAGAATATTATATTTTTTATAATAGGTACTAATAGGAACTGGTATTCTCATATCTTGTCAACTCACTATTGTCGCATTAGTAAACGTCAACAACACAAAGTAATTACGATATGTCCTTTACATACAAACAAATAAATAAAGGTTGAACTTCAACCACAATCACTTTCCAAACCCTCAGCCTTGTAATTAAAATAATCGAACTGTTACCGAAGTCAATTAAGGACGTGTACATCCACATGACACGAGTAATTGAGTCCAACAACTCCACGACGCTGAACATATAGTTTACGAACGACACAATACACTCTTGTTAGCGCGATAGATTTAGGTGGCTTCCATGAAATACAATTTTTATTTTCTCTCGTGACAGTTGCTGGGCTGCTATTTTTTATAAGTCCCGATACTATGTAATGTAGAATATTGTAAAGTATCTATGCCATTACTTAATTATAGAAACTTCATTCGTTAAAAACTTAAATACGCTTCATTGTATTGATTATCTTGTGACGCTAAAGGAATATATTTAACTAACTTTACAATAAATACACATAAGAATACAAATTATTTAAGGATAGAGCAATTTACGTATGTCGATATAAAAAAAATATAGAAGGAAAAATAACAATTTTAGTGCAACAACATCGGACTCGCAGTTCGTTGGATGTTTCAGTAAATTTTATCAACATGAAAGAGGTAATACAAAACAATAACACTTTTAAGATAACGGAGGGTTGGAATTTTATCAAACTTTTCCAATTTTCTTTTCATTCAGGTATGATATCTTTTACGAAAATCAACAAGGAAAGTTACTTAATTATTATTAAAGGCCCTTTTATCCTCTTAAATGTAATTAAATAATATAATACGAAAATGCCTTTATTATGGGTCTATGTGTAGGTGTGTGTTAAAGTCTATTGATACTCATTCAACCTATCCATACTACAAAGTACAAACCTTCATCGGCTAACAGATGTGAAACAATACAGCGATTAATCGCGTCCCTCTTGTGCACTGAAATTGTGCAAATTTAGATGGTATTTATTATATTTATGCCTACATGATATGCACGATGTTAATACATAAGTAAACCAGCAACAACCATACAAAATAATAAAAGCATTATTGTCTTTTTCTATTGGGAAATTCTCAGTACCAGCACGAGTCTAGAAATCTTCCCGTGATGTGTGACTAATGCGTGGGAATTAAACACATTTGGCAAAATATGAGGGTAGAAATACTTTACGAAACAGGCTTATGTGTGACCTTCAAATCTGGTACTATTTTACATGTCTACTGACACACTGCTGCAAAATCAACTAACAAATTCATTACAATAGAAAAATATGGAATAGAAATCCTTGATAACGACGAATATCTACTAACAAAATCATCTTACATTCTAACATAAATGTACATTTAACATAGCCATGTATATGAAATTTACTTGAACCGTTTATATTTACATCTCTGAAAGCATTCCTATTCCCCGAAAGCTTTTTACGAGTTATGAGCGAGTATTATTGGAAAAATGGTTACGTGTTCACCTCTTACACCACATTGTGTTGAATGATGCCAGGTGCTCTACATAATACTTTGCAAATAAAAAATCCTTTAATACTCATAACAGATCCCTGGAAGAATAGACAGAAATTCAATTATATGATCTGTTGTTTAATTGTCCTGTTTCTTAATGGAAATAGATTATCATCATTCAGTGTTATCACACTGCCCAATCCAGATATCGATAAAGCTACCGCTAAATTATGTCTCGAGATTTAATAGGAAATTACTACTAAACATCTCGTAGTAATTACAATAAATCTGAATATCTTAATCTGTCACATTATATTAGCATACCACATTTAGAAGACAGTTACCGAAATACATGAGTACATAGGAAGAGATACATAAGGATAATCCACATAATTACTATTTGGAAACTGAGGGCTTAATTACTTAGTTGAGGTTAACATTTGATAAACTTAATAATATTGTTAGTGAGGTAGAAACTGTGAACCCTGCAAATTGAGTTTGTCATGTAATAATTTGACATGGAATTTGAAACTAATGAGACTTGGGCCATCGCTTAGTCTATGAGACTTTCATTTACGCCCGATTTTATCAGGTCATTGCACGCACACTCACACACACGGCTTTAACAATTTAACCGGGACGAAAATAGCTTGGGTAGGCTTTCCTTTTATGAAACCTTAGCAATTAAAATTCGAATTTTCCATCGTATAAATTCGATTTTAAGTCACCTCTAGAACTTAAATACAGATGTTACCACAATTCATTCCTTTACAATGAATGTGTCCAGAAAACTACTATTGCTGTGCCAAATTTCACGCCAACTGCACCAGCAGTCTGTGCGAAAAACAATTGTTACTGCGAACAGACGGGTCATAGTCTAGCTATGGACTTTATATTTTTATATTTTAGCTCTATTGTCACCGGAGTTTAGCTATCGAGTTTAAAATAAAGGTATTATTCTAATACAAATTTTGTTATGTTACTTTCAACTTCTAATGAACATGCTTTAGTAAACTTCATAAAATAACAGTGCGTACTAACAATGAAAGTTATTTTACTTTCAACCCCTGTAATTAAAATCAACTGGTTAGTTAATGTTTCGAGTTCAGATGTATATATCAGTACAATACTACCTACATTCCAGAAATATTACGACTCCGATATTCGACTTCAGTTATTGACATTTCCGTAAATGTTATGTCACAAAACGTGACAAACTGAAAAAAACTCATCATAAAAGTGTTTTCTATTACGTTTCGAATGAAACGAGAAAATAATTTCGTTATAAGGGTTCAATTACATTCACGGAACGAGGGGAGCGATGGACGCGAGGCAGTATACAAAATGGTTTTAAAATCTCTCACAATATTTAAGCACGTTCGATGTTTTATAACAAATTAATCAATTTAAAATACAAATATGTGTTGGTAATATAGGAGGAACGGCTATCTACTTTGGCCCAATATACTCATGTTGCGACATTTAGCAAATTTATTTTTTAATGGTAGTCACGCCAAAAAGACTGTAGTACTGGTAATAGACGAAAAGAATATTGTAGTCCAAATACAGTCTCTCTGTAATCCACATACTTATATCAATTTGTTCGAAGCTGCCCGTTCCGATTCCAGTTGCTGTAGACATTTGGCCGAGGGCATCGTTAAAAGCTAAATTATTAAGTCTTAATTTCGAGACTAAAACGTAACCTTTGGAACCGCAGTCTGGCTACGATCAGTCGCATTTCACACGAAGCACTCGTAGCGCTGCACCAAAATCACTGAGTGTGAGTGCCTTAAACGGTATTATACAAAAGCAGCGTAGTAGTTTGTTAGCCCAAAATTAAGGTCTTTTCAGAGCAGCCGCTGTCCCCACGCACAGGATTGGAGGGCTGCTCACCCCAAGAAGGGCTCTTGGAAAGGGGCCTATAATCAGTTTTTCCTGAGATGTAATGAGGACTTCAAAAAGACACACAATATCGACGCATTTAGAACTACGTGATCAACCTATAAACGTAATGATAGTATAATATCATTTATCCTTAAAAAGTGAGTGCCTAAGTGAATTAAAATAAATCCTAAATCAACATCATTATGCCGAACGCCCAAAAAATTAACTACCCATGATCATGCCAACTACTTTTTATACTACACAATACATATAACGCGTACCTATCACTTTTTGAGCGGATATGCTGATACTAGCTAAAAATAATATAAATTAAATAAGAGAAACTGCCTATATCTAGTATACTATACTCGTACATTCTAATATATTAGAGTATCATTTCAAATAAATCAAACACTTCGCCAAAATATAAAAGGCCAGTGGGATATAAAAGAAAGATATACACAGAGACACGATGGAAATATCTAGTCTGATCACGTGGTGGCAGCATAGCCAGCGTTGGGTGTTTCTTGTTATTAAATAACTTTTATCGACCTACGCCCCGTCGGTTTGCGTCCTCGCTTCCAACCAACCCCCGACCGGGGAACTTATTACAAGAAAATATCTGCAAACATGTTTTTAGATAAAAGAACGCCACATGTAAATGCACATATTTCTTACGGTAAATACTGCGATTCTTAATTAAAACTACAATGATGGACTTTATCAAATAGTAAAATTTTATTCGCCGTCTTTTAAAATGAATTTATATTACGTTACATATTCGTATTTTTTTATTAAATATTTTCAATGTTCTATAATCCGATTCTTTTGCTCGTGGCTTCATTCGCGATAATATGTACATAAACCTATTCTTTTTGAACACTTTAGCTTCCACACGTATGTATGTAAAATTTCATTATGATCGTGAAAATCTCTCATCACTCATTTTCATAAATATTAGTATACGCACATACAAAGTAATATACAGCTGTAATAAGTCTAAATAAAATGTCAATACGTAGAAGAAACAAGAGAGACTCATTCAATGAAGATGTTTTTTCTTATGTGAATAAACATTAATACGTATATTAGATCAAGCCAGTGAACATGAAAATCGAACAACCGTCATGCGTAAGCAAATAAATACGTTTCAGTTCCGTCCTCTTTTATGTATGTGTGGATTTTATCCGCAGATTTATGTTTAAGTTACAAGTTGTGACCAGAAATATATTTGCGTTACGTCCACACTTATACGTAAAAAAATCCGAGAAACTAGATAAATATTAGATCTGAAATTTAGGGAAGTAATCCGAATATTGTAAATTCTATAGCGTCAATTTGTAACGTTTCCGTGTTAAAATCGTTTATACGAATTAAAGAACATTTAGTTATTTGATAGACAGGGACATGGGAACAGTCTACCTTTTATTTTGGAAAAAAGATTTCCGCTTTTTAAACATTAAGTGGCTATACCTATAATCAATAATAACACGAGCGAAGCTGGACAAAATCTATTATAATAACTTCATAACACAATCAATAAACCAATGTGTAACGATGTAACAAGCCTCGATTATAGAGATGACGCCCATTTATCAACGACCGGCACGTTCTTAATTAATGAAAAATGAACCACTGTAGACATTATGCCGTCCAGTTATCGATCGCCGTGTAACTATCTTGATACACAATCTCCATATATTATTTAGGTCAATTTACCGGGCTCCATCATCAGTCAATCGTTAGTTAAATTTAATGGGCGTCAATATGCGAAATCGACGTTGAAGGGAGGGCGACTTGGGCGACAGGCGGTCTGCAACCCTTCGATCGCTTCTATCCGTTGAGCAAAGCGACTTACAGTATTCGACACCATTACATCTCCGTGGGGCGTTGACACGGCAAACTGGCGCACTAAGAGCTGAACGCCATAAAATGAATAGCCAGCGCCAGCATGTGAATTTATATGACATTTATACGTTGTTGTATTAAACATTCTACTTTAGTAAAAGCTATGTTTATATTATTCTATTTTCTTTTTCTTATTTAGACTGGTTTAATCATAAATTGCATAATGAAGGCGCTGCGCAGTAGTTGATAAAGGAAGAAATGTTTTTTTTTTGATAGAGGTGAGAAAAACCTCCACTCATGTGATCATTAATGACAGTTTTCCGCCCAGATACGTCTCCAAGTAACAAAATTCATTGGTCTTAGTACTAACATTATTACATATTGAACTAATATTGTTTCACGAACCACACGCTAAGTCAATCAATCAATCTGGAACTCATGCACAGCACATGTCTTATAACTCGTTTGATAAAATTTTGTAAATACTCGTATTATTATGTTTTTATACTTTCGTACCTATAAATCGAATTATTTCCCTGCGAAAGGGTAAAACGAGTCATAAGTTTTATGAAACGGTCATTGTTTGATGTCTGCAATGTCGTAAAGAATGTATGAAACTCCTTTGTTCACGGCAATAGGTAAAAACAGAATCATTCATGGTTCTGTGAAAGGATGGAATTTCCAATATAAAAAACGATTCCTGTCCATGGTTCTACGCGTTTGTGTATATTTTAGTAGGAACAACGTTTAAATTGAATTTATATGGAATCAATTTGCCTGTTAGTAACTACCAAAATTTTAAATTGACTCTCTGTTACTTCCGTTGCAGCGCTGCATTAATTTTGACACCGACCGCACTAGTTTCAAGTTATAATAGATTTGGGAACATACGCGAAATTTGAAACTCCTGAGGATGTGTTAATTTTTTTCTCTCAGTTTTGGGAAAAAACAAATATGAAACGGATAAAGACGCTCAATATTTTAATGAAATTGATAAAATCAAGAAACTTCTACAAAAGTACGTCACGTAAACTAAAAAGAGTAAATATAATAAGGGATAGTAAGAATATAGTCATAACACGCTTCATGCATACACTAATCTAAATATCAAGTAGCTGGAAGGGGTAGACTGAATAGGAGGTAAAAGCCTCCACATTGAAAGATAAGGCACGCACGTCCGCCACTGCGAATTTCATCACGACCCTTGTTTTGAGTCTTTATTTACATTATACGGAGAAATAAAATGTTTGTTATGTTAACATACATAATTCATTTACTTTGACTATTTTCATCATAAACAAGCTCTTTTTATTTGTCCTGTTTTTGGTAAATTTGCTAACGTGACTTGCTACAGTGACTTTGTCAAATTATAATTTAAACAAAAATAAACTCAATTTTTTTTTGTTTTCTTATAAACATGAAACCTAAGTAAATTTAGTTTTTGTTTGTTGTTAAAAAAGGAAAATATTTAAAGGTTTGATAAAACCTACCAACTTTGCCGGTGGTAGTTTCTGCGATTAAGCTAAGGCGATACAAGTCACAACATTAGATAGGTATGTAATCCCAAACAAATAGCAACGTATTCACAATTTTTGTATCTACTTATCATACTTCAAATGTTGATTCAAGTATCTAATATAGGCGTTCACTGTCTCAATAAATTTCCCCAAAGAGACGAGCGATAGGAAAAAAAAAATAAAAAAAAATAAAAAAAATTCATTACACTTATTAAAGGTTATGTACTGTGTTGTTTATCATGCTGACGGGCTATATTGTACTAATTAAAGTGTCTTGTCTAGCTTACACGTTAAATAACTTTTACGTAATGGCGGTTACTTTCGCTCTAAGAATTTTTTCTTATACCTGCATATTATACATAGTAGAAGTATTACATTATATAGTCCACACTACAAAATAAACGTATACCAAAGATTCCCATTCCTGCAACTAAATCTGTTTTTGCACAACGACACCCATACTGTATTCATCCCCGAATTTACAATTCTATGCTCAAAATATATAATTTTCTAAGCTGTACACATTATGAAATGAAATCCAAATTGCAAAGCTTGCTAATTAAAATGTCCTATGACCAAATTGAAGATATATTTAAAATTATTCATTGAATACAATACTTCAATACACACTCACACACACACACCCTCACGCATGTACACACAAACACACACACACGCACACACATATTTAAATTACTTATTTGTTATATTTTGTTTTGTTTTGCTATGTTTTATTTTATATTATTTTGTTAACGTATTTTTAAGATGATTGAAACTGTTTCACTTTTATTTGTACTGTCGTTTAGCTAATGTACTATTTAACTCGTTAATGTAAATAAACAGGTACCCAAGCTACGGGCTTGCCTATATTGGGACCTGTTGATACACAAAAATGTATATGTTTTTACGAAATAAATTTCAATTTCAATTCAATTTCAATTTCAGTCCATATATTAAACATCGGTATGGCGTTAAAACATATACGCAAAATTTATTCCCTTCTTTTTTAAAATTGCAAATACTATTGTGCCAAATAACGATTCATGCCTAAAAAGACAAATACCGACAGCGGGCGTGGATTTAGATTCGACGACGATCGGCGGAGATATCCTAAAATTTTATTGAAACTCCAAATCTTTTGAGTGCGGTAAAAGACGTAAAATCTACAATATACGTAAACGTACCTACTTTCATTTTCAAAGAATTAAATAAAATCTTTTTTTTTTAATTCGCTTGTAACTGTTTTTGTGTAAGAGCAACAGGAAAACTAACAACACCGCTTCTCATACGGGGCTCACCAATGGTATCGTAATGTATTAGTATTTATATTATTCATAGTTTTTTGGCCACTAGACACCAATTATAAACAAGTTACCTTATAAATTACTACCTGCATCAAATAATTTGAATATATTAATAAGAGATTTGCGTTAGTGCAAATTAATCATCACGAGAAAAAGGATCAGGTTCAGAAAAAGGATCTTTTGATTTTCGGCTAATTTGACTTGTCCATTTTCTATAGAAACCAATACAGGCATTACATGGAAGATTACCCGCTCGACAGGCTCTTATGGGTACGGATTAGCCGCAAAAGGGATCGTTAAAAGACAAGATGTTACAAAAAGCTTATCATGCCCTCACATATTTATTCTAGTTTAAGAATTCGTAATGAATGCTTTAAGAGGATTTTTAGGTTAACGTATTTTGTATTCCTCATTCTGTTTTTGGGTATACGTACATAAAACAATAACTCAAAATATGTCACAATTTTGATTATAAACCATCTAGAGTATCCATTTATTTTTAAATCAGTAACAAAAAGTTAACAACCAATTTGTTAATTCTGAAAAATGATCCTATTTGAACTACAAAACTATTGTACGAGTATAAAGAGTGCGATATATATTCTCGAAAATTAAATGAAGTCATTTGCTAAAGCTTAGGAGCTGTTTAAATTGGAAAAGGTCCTACGCACAGGTAAAAATAATGGTACCCCCGTTAGGTAACAGACACCTATTTCAATACTTGCGGTAGAAATAGGCTTTTATGGGGCACCCAAAGTTCTGAGTATCAAACACAACTTATGCCTCAGATTCAGTCTTCGGAGTAGGTGGTCTCGACAAAGTATCCAGTACTTCAACCAACCCATGATAGCTTCATGCTATAATTAAAAGACGATGGATAATAGGAACTTGATAGAAATCTCTCCTCAGCAAAAGAACAGGTACACTAACTAGCAGGACTGTTTGTACATAAAAATGTTTATTCTCCGAAGCTTTTAGAATGACAAAAGCATTAACAAGTGTTACTTCTACCTAAACAAAATATAAATAAACAAAGAGCAAACGATAAAAATCAGTATAATATGTCACAAGAAATCTAATATTAGTACCAATTTCCGAAAATCTACGCTGAACAATTTATACAGGAATGTAATACATATGTAGCGACTAGAAAATCATTCAATAAAAAGGGATAGCGCCTAGTTCTGCACGAAGAGATCTAAGATATTTATTAGGAGAAACAATTTCGCCAACAGACCTTTTTTGTAGATCCTACATATCGATTTCATATTGACCTCCATTCTCCTCATCGGTTTATAGTATTGGACAATTTGTATGGAACACTTACAATAACGCATTGCAAGATTGCATTTTAAAACTATCTTTTTTGTTGGTAGGATAGCCTCGTCCGTTTCAAATAACTGTGGTTTGCATGTTTGCTCGACCTAGGTGGTACCATTCTCACAGTAAATTGATGTGAAGCAATAACTTTTCAGCAATATTCTAATTACAGTTAAATTTGACAACACAACTTCCAGAATGTCGATTTCAGTTATTTATTAGATGCATGCTCATGCTTTGCTGTACTTAGAACTATATTTTTGTGCTTTTTGTGCACAATCGTTTCGTGGGAGACACAATTGGTAGAATATGCCAATGTACAGTCCACGTAAACTAACAATAAGTCAAATATGTATGGGTTTCTCTATCAAACCTACCCCAGTATGCCAACATTAACTAAAACATGACAACAGACGCAGCTCAACTTTTGGGCAATATGGGCAACAGTCCTAGGGGTTGGGAGGTACGGCGCAAGTGGTCTGAGTCAAAAAACAACAATATTTCTTAGAGTTGAGACATCGTACTGAGTCTGAGCTTTTGCCCACTAAAAAGCACGATGACATATTAACCATTTTTATAAGTGTAATTGCTCACCCAATTTATTACTTTACAATGTGTTAATATCAAAGCAAACCTAAGGTGACGAATACTAAATAATAAATCCTATTCTAACTGTATAAAATGTAACGCAAAATTTGTTAGTCATTATTTTAAATAAGTAAGACATTGTGAAGTTCGTGTGTTTAACGAAAAAAAAACATAGTAATTCCTCTTAAAGACATAACACTCAGCAGAGGTAATCAATATCAGACTCCAGAGCAAAAAGACGTCATCGAATTCGCAAAAATAATCAAAATACGGTAGTAAAGCACATCGTGATCGGAACAGGAGATGAATAATTCAAACAAATCGGTTGGCGTAGTCCGCCGCCATTGAAGCTGAGGCTTTCGTAAGCCTCGGCATGCGTTCGCTTTTTCTCACTTATTCACAGAGGCTATAAATATACAGGGTTTAGTATTTGAATTTAGATCACGTAAAGGACTTTCAATTTCATTCATGCCATTATCGTGCCATTCAATTAGCACTGTTCTGTGATCGCCATTCTAATATGCTTAATACATGAAAGTCTAGAACATGGAACAAAAAATCTGGTATCGACTATTCTACATAGAAAATATTGCCGTGCGCCAATAATTGTAAGTTATGCGTATTAAAATCTATTTGAAATCAGTTCTTGTGTAGCGTGCAATAATCAGCAAGGGATTGTGTGTAACCGGAGTAGTAGTGGTGTCCGATGTCGACCAAGCTCCCTACGCATACTTCTACGTTTGAGATGCCAACAAAACTAAGTATACCGTATCAAATGTCTGCCAACTCTAGAAATGCAGAAATATTCACGAAACCTACATACCGCCCGGCTGCACAATTAGAACCTGCAATAGCGTTTGCAATATACAGTTTCACTTACTGGTAAAATAATTCTGAATATCTATATCAAGGTAACGAGAACTATTACTTCGAAAGTACATAGAACTTACCCTTCAAGATCTGAGGAAGGTTGAACCGAGCTGCGTACCTTTCTCATTAACGAGAGAAGTTTTATCGCATCCATTGAAGTAAAAACACTCAACGAAGTCTGCAAGGTGCTCTGAAAGCAATTTGAAAGAAATAAAAGACCACTTCTACAATAACCTACTCAGTCAGAAAGAAATGGGAGATATTATATTTATTTATTGAAATACTGCGACGAACATTCTACCTTATTTAGAAGTGAGTAAATATGAATACAACCGTATGTAACGTGTACACACGACCCTTTTATTACAATGTTACCCTACTTGACCTACTTGATTTAGGACCTCCGCCTTCCATCTTAATTACTATTAATTAAAAAATAATTTACCTATAGTCAATTCTGTAATAAAAACAGGGACATTTTACTCAAATATGTGCGTGGAGTTTTAGTGGTTATTAGAGGAGAAGTACGTAATTTTGGTAGAACGTATAAGTAAATGAATCACGTCAAAGAGTTAAAGTCAAACATATAAATTAAAAAGAAGAATGTTTATTTTATTATTCTTTAGAAAATATACCATCAAATGTTTATTATAGGAAACGAACTATTATCTCAAAATGTTGCTGGTTTATAGCTGATTGTTGCCTATTACATAGTCAGTTGCAGGGTAGAAGTAATCTTCCCATCATATCTAGGCATTAGCATTTATATTGGAAGGACACGTCTTACAGCTGTATGTGCTACTGGCTAAGCCAGACAACATGTTTGTTGACAAGCAGGATTATCATCATGGACCCACGCTATCTTACGAGTAAGTGGTGCAATTTTTAACGAATCACTTTTTAAGCAGGCCTTCTGATATATTGGCAATTACTCATCAAAATATTCTAATAGTTCTATGATAAATGTGGTAATAAAAATACTAAGATACACATGAAAAGTTATTTATAAAAGCTGATATGTATACTATCTGATTTAATTAAATCGTTTAAATACCAAGGTCTTTTGGTTTAGAACGTAATTGAGTGAAAGAAAATCGTAATTAGCTATCTTCTACATCCACAAGCGTGGATTCAATTAATGCTGAATATTTACCTACACTTAATAGCTGACATTTTGAACAGGTGGTGCCGAATTTAACATTTATGTGGCGTTTAAATTATTTTATTTATATAGGCAGGATTATACATACGTATATCATTAGAAATATGTTTATGATTTATCGCTAAGACACTGCTAGTCGGCCTCTTGATTAGGAAAGATTATGCCCATCACGGATAGACTTCGCATTACTTAGATTTTTTTATAATGACTTATTTACGATATTGTTTTAAACCATTATAGTGGACGATAATAAAATCATCATTAATATCATTAACGTGTGTGACATCGACAAGTTTGTAGGTATACGTACTAGCCTACATATATATCACACACATACCACATACCATTTATTTATTACCATTTACCATATACCTTTTTATCGTTTGGGTCTGAACATGATTCCGCGATTACCATCGTAATATTCTGTTCCACTCCCATTCAAGCTGTCTTATTGTAATAGACATAATAATGAGAATTTTCAACTAAAAAAATCATTATCATAGTGCTGCCTTAAAACAGGGCGAAAAACGGCCGTCCGTTGTGAAAATCGATCAATGTACACCCAACCAGCGACAAGTACCGACGCAATAGGGTGACCGAAAAACCTAAAATGCGGTTTGCGTAGCTACCGGACGTGATGTCAGCCTACGCAGATAATGCCCCCAACCCGCGATCACGTGGACTGTACACGTTTCCTATTGTCTACATAGCTATATTGATATTTATATGTCACTACATAGTGCCACCCGCAAGGTTTCCGTTTTCCTTGAGGTTACAGCGGTCAACATATACGCTTCGGTGTGTCTACTGAACGTGTGTGTGTTGGGCTGCGCTTAGGTTCACAGCAGCATAACAAGATCAATTACTAATACCTTTAGCGAATTCTTTACGCATTATATTATACAGGATTGTATATGTGTATAATGTAAATTCAAAAAGTATTCGATTTTTAAATTCAACCGTTAATGAACATAATTCTTGTTCTAAACAATAATTTGAAAATTCGTCAAAATACAATCGATAAGATAATAATGAAAGGACTTACCGACTGCCTCGTTAATCTCGTAGCATGATTGTGCGACGTTCGATTTCCGCGTCAGGCAAACTTTAATTGAGTTTTCTCATTAGGCAATTCTTCGTAGCACAAAGCTGGAAATGTCCAACACAATGCAACATCATTGGTTCTAATTACGTGGAGTTAAAGCACAGTTTAAATTTAACACAGAACGTGGTGGTAGAAAATAAACCTTTCCTAATTCCTTCGGAAGTAGGTACATGCGTGAGTGAATGTAGGTATGTAGAATATGAAAAAACATCGACTTTTTTATTTGATAGCATAAATTCAAACATTTTGATCCATGTGTGCGAGTGTAATGTAAGAATGGACCAAGACGTATCACTGCGTAAACACCCTGATTGATTGTCGATAAGGGTTGAATGTTGTTTGTCCATAAATATTTTGCCCGAAAGAGGAACGGCAGTCCTTCGACATATGAATATGCCTTTATAAACTGATGAGGAATTATATAAAGATGTAGGTATTCATAAGTTTTATTTTGTGTAAAATTGTTTGTATATAAAAAATTACTATAAGCCATAATACCATACACTATACCAGAGAAACGTGCCCTGTATTTGGGGAGGGCTTTTTCCAACAATGGACTTGATAGGCTGATAATGATACGTCCATCTTAATTTTAAAGTTCAAGTGACCTGCAAAGCCGATATTTTGCAAGTAAAATATACCTACTAAGGTATATTCGTTTAATTGAACCTTTTAAAGTATTTTCACATATTATGTATGTTTCAAAGAACATTAGAACTGTGTAGCTCGTATCGTCGTTTCATTCAGCTGGATCCTTTAGTAATATTAGGTAAAGTTTTGTAGTCAATCTATATACTAGTTGTCCGACATAAAGTTCGTCTCCTTTTCATTGATATTCTATTTATTACCTTAGTGGTCTATTACTATCGTTTGAGTTTATTCACGACGATTCTGATGTTCCGTTATGGTTAACTCCCGGGTCAGGCAAATTATTGGTTGGCTTTTCTGTTAAAAAAAATCTTTGATCGTGGAAATATGCCAAGTAAAAATCTATAGACACGTCGCCAATTACATAGGGCATAATAACTAGTGCATTAGGGTAAAGAATACATCGGCAAACCTTTCAGAAATAATATGTATGTACATAATGGTATTGCACAATATCTACTACTTGTCAAAAACGCAACCCTAGTAAAGATTTTCCTACCCGGGAATCAAAATTGGGACCTCTTAATCGAACGCGCATATTTATACCGTCGCTAGTGTCCTACGAAGCAGTCATTATAATTGTATTTGAAAATTTTCATAGACTATAATATTCTGAAAATACTTTACCATTTAAAATATAATACTAACAAAATTTAAATCATAGTTCTCGCATTCAATCATAACTGATATCTACCCTTAAGGATTAAAAAACATTGCCAGAATTCTTTTATAAAAGCATACGAAGGCCATGACAATTAAGGGGAACGGTTTGTTAGGTCACTGTTTTGACGCACTCGGGGTCATTGACACGAAATGTACGAGGGTTTCGCAGATATTTATTCGCATAAACTGTTGCAGGGTGGGATTAGCTATTCCACGCGATGGCGTACATTCCGTTTCGTTAAATACATACAGATTTTATTTTTATACTTTACTTAATGAGTCATTTCGTTGTGTACCAAATACATATCTTATAATTTATTATATTTATGTATATAATTTCTAGTTGTTTCTATTTATTTTATAACTCACATGTCCTGCACATACGAAATAGAAATATAATATTCGTAACGTTCATTTCTTCAACTAAACTAAATATTCTATGCTATGAACGTCTCAAACATTCTTAAATAAAAATACAACAAGCTAAAATTATTCTATTGTCATATTATTTGCAAAATGTTTAAAGCTGATAAACTTTAGAGAAACAAAACAATTTAAAATATAGAAGAATATTTTCTGTAAGTAAAAATGGTGAAATCTTAGTGAACTTACCGTTATATACAAACTCGAAGGATGGCCCCGACTCCCGCCAAATTTAACCGATCACAGTGTACACAAACGCTATTCGCGGATAACGAAGCGGTTCACGATCGATAATATTCGTTCACAAGAAGTACAAACAGGGTGCGTGTGCCGCACGCGGCTCTCAGTGCATCCGACGCTTCTACTGCACACAATATTCTCAAGTTATAATTTTACACGCAAGTCCACTCATGAGAAAAGCAACCTGAGACGACCGCAACGTTCGAAACCTTAATACTTCCCTTCGCTGCAAATATTAGGTGACAGAACCGAAGACGGAGACAACCGAATGCCTTAGAGCAATAAGTTTGCACAACTTCGCAACCGACCCGATTGACTTTGTATCAGTTGTAAATTCTCACAAGTGTCTATCTTCACAGAAACACATTCGGTCACTTCAATTTTATTTTTTCAAAGTTATCAAGAAACAACACAGAGCTACGAAAAGTTCACAGCGCATCTAGCGAATACCAAAATAATTATGAACAATATGGGGACAGGAACCGGAGTCGTGTAATAATAAGAGTGCTTGCGTGGGGATGGTACGGAGGGTGCATTGTGCACCGGCGAATTTTGGAAGGGCCCGTTCCGAAAGCCCTTGTTTGCTCCCCCTGCACTTGCGCAAGATGTGAACCAGTTTTGATTTTTGTGAAACAACGGTAGAGTTAGCCCGTTCACAAGGGTTCTTTCATCCTGCCGCGCCGTTAGAGACCGGTAACTATTGTAAAATTTCGGCGGTGCGAAGAATACAACACCAAACTTTTTTTACCAGTAAATATTCGGATATAAGTAGGTACAAAACACCAAGAGACGCAGCGTAAGTATTGGATAAAAAAAAACAAATTCATAGTGAAAATTGTGATGATTATAATCAAGTCGCGAGAAATGAAAAAAAAAATGGCATGGGATACAGCTGTATCAGAACTTGGCAAAGAACTCATATTTTTATAAAATTGCAAGATATAACATCAAATGTTCTTATAAGACAAATCTTTTATTCGATAAATAAAGCACATATGTGCCGTGCGATCTAGAGGTCCTGGGTTTGATTCCCGGGTCGGTCAGAGTTATTGTGTTTTCCATTAGGAAATTTTCGATGCCGACTCCCTTCAGTTTCGAGTTATTCTCCCACTTAGTGGAAGGTACATAGGTAGTGTGTGAATGATGCTGAACGAATTGCAGCAACAAAGCTTTCGCAAATATATAAGTAACTTTCTCTAACCGGATACACAAAAAATGTTTCGAAATGTTATTCGCAGAAACATAATCCTATTTCTACACAGATCATAAGACCTTAAAAATGTAATCAACGTGTTGGCCTCAGGCATAGCCCTCCTGTACTGTAGAAGAGGTCCATTCCCAGCAGTGACGTATATGAGCATTACATTAGTTGTTATTCAGTCGATTACAAAGCCCTAGGCAGATATCAAAATTTATGTAGGAACTGTTGGAAAAACGAGTGCTTTTTACCAGGAAATTATTTTGTCTGAGGACCAATTTTTCGTTTTACAGAATTCCAATGGATTGGTAAGAAAGTATCTAATTTCGAAACCAGAGATCGGACTTTTCGGTCCAAGGCGTTTAAGTCGGACTGAGTCCATTTGAGTATGCCAAAAAAATGCATGAGAACATAAATAACCCAAAACATTGATTGATTTGATTGTTTCACATCTGAACTCAAAATACACAAGTTTTCCGTCATACCTAAATATTTTTAGATTTCATCTAAATTATCCAAGTTCTATTCAGCAAATCTAATCAATTAAGTTTTCTTTGGCGCAAATCGTAACCCAGCCCCGAATCCAGCAAGGTACTAAAAGGGTTCAAGGCTAAGCTAAACTACAGAGGACTCAGACAACAGTCCAGGGTAACAACCCTGGAAAATAACCCGCTCAACCTAATCAGCTCGTCATAATAACAAGAACAGGAGGCTGGCTACCCCTTTACATGTCCTGAGAATATTACATGAAATTGCATCAATTTTGTACAAATTTAATGCTCTCATATCAAATCCCATTAGTTAGGTATGGGGCACCGAAACCAAGGCCTTTTGTAGTCGATCCAGGCAACTGATTATTTTTTTCTATTTGACGACGCCATGCCAATAAGTATTTTTAATTTTAACATTGATTCAATCTGTTTCAACTCAGCCTTGTCGGGATACTTCTGGTCATAACTTATTCAATATGGCATAACGCTATTTAATTAAATCAAACGTAATCATTATAATCAACCTTCACAAGAAAGTACAATATTGGCAACGAAGCTCCGAAAAATCTATCAAAAACTTCATCCGTAACTGAATCTAAGAAGAGTATTTTTTTTAACCCTTAAGCGTTTACGCGCCACGCGGCTTGTCGATTTCGGTAAATATGACTCGCGTAAATATGAGCGTCGATAGTTAATGATATGCAATGAAAATGAATGAAACAATGTTTATCGAGTCTATAAAATGTTATACAGGGTTTTTTTTTTTTATACTGGCACGGCAAAGTGACCCCATTGCACCTGATGGTAAGCGCAATGGAGTCCAGAAAAAGTGCCGACCAGCGAGAGATGGTGGTCCCCCGTTGGTCGACACAATCATGCCGGCCGAATACCTCTTCACCTTATTGTGATGAAGTTTGGGGGACTAATACCATGGTGATCAAAGGACCAACCGCGACAAACCGGCCAAAAAATGCCGGCACGGTCATCCTTTCACCATGATTGAAGTCCCCCCGAAAACCCGACTTTTTGATTCAGACCGTGATTGGAAACGAAGGCAGGTAATAGCTAAGGTGATTACAAACCCCCTGGCGTTAAAGAAAATTCTGACAAAAAATAAAAAAATTGACGTTTTCCATACAAACCGCGTACATTTAATACCGATGGTTGTATGGAAAAAGTCAACATTTTTATTTTTAAATATTTTTTTATTTATCACGGCTGGGCACGGGCCTCCTCTACAACTAAGAGGGTTTAGACCTTAGTCCACCACGCTGGCCTAGTGCGGGTTGGCGGACTACACACCTAAGAAATTCCTAAGAACATTTAGGTGTGCAGGTTTCACCACGATGTTTTCCTTCACTGTTAAAGTACGTGATAATTTATTTGTGTTTCATAAGAGTGTGTTCCACTTAGTTCCTGAAATATATAATAAACTACCAAAATCTATTAGAGAATTAAATGATCTCAATAATTATAAAGGTACATTGTTTAAATTTCTAATTAATAAATGTTATTATAGTTTGAATGATTTTCTTAGTGTTAATTGAAATGGAATAATACTTTTAGTTTGTTTTCTATAGTATTAATATAGTTTTAGAGTTAGATTTTTATTACATTTAAGTTCCATTATTGTATGCCAACACGGCGGGTCATAGTTATAACACCATCCTATGTACCACAATAAAACATATTTTAATTTGAATTTGTGTGTAGCTGAGATTTGAACCCGCGACCGTCGAGATTTTCGACCGCGTGCCTAAACCTCGAGGCCATCACGACTTACTTTACGAGGTTTACCTATGTGCTAAGTTTATTTAACTTCATTTCTTGTTCACACAATCTGAGTGTTGGAAACAAAATTTTCATAAACTTAATTATATTCATATTTTTCCAAAAAATACTCTTTATCGTTTCTTTTTCATGAAGTTTACTCAGTTTCTATATTAATGGGTTTTTGCGACGCCGTGTGATGTTCGAAATTTAACTTAATATTTTAAGCGAATGATCTGTTGACGTCATTGGTATTAATTGAATTTATATTGGAAAAATATAATTTGTTGACACATTAAAGCCGACAGATTAGAAAGCAATTTGTTTCCGTTACACCCCATATTATAGAACAGAAAACAACAATAACGAAGTCTCAACCATATAATCAATAGGGACATCTAAACATCTCCACGGGTAAGTAGTGCCTATACTGTATACATCGTAGGTATAATATATATCGTATGTACCTACCAAAACGAAGCACAATAGTTTTAGAGCCTCAGCAGTATGATAACATTTATGAGGATTATTAGATACTGTACGAAGAAACGTAACTTAAGATGGGTTGAATAATAATAATTTACACTCATTGTTGAATGCATAAAGGAGATGATTAAATAATAATATCACATGACAATGTTCTTTTTAGTAAAAAAAACTATTAATATTATAAACTAAATATATTTAGCAAAATTACCAATTTATGTTATGTCATACCAGCCATGTATTTGAATATAAAAAAGTTAATAAACCAGCGTACACTCTGGGCCAATAATTTCCGAATAAGGTAGTTTTACTCACTTCTTCTTCCCTAGATGGCGCAATAAGCAATCATATAAATTCTCTTTGGTTTACACTGCGCTAGTCTATCGATTTTAGGAAGGCACACCAGTGTTACTCGTCGAAAAAAACTTGTGGCAAATTGATTCTTATAAAGGAAATAGGGCCGAATATACAATGTAAAATTACTTTAAAGGTAGTAAATTATAGTCGGAACCTTTACATTCTGTAAATCTATTTTTTTAGCGCATAAATCTTATTATTACTTTACTTGAGATATACCAGCCGGACTAATACTGAAACTAGCAACACAGAAAAGTCTATGAATTTGACCCCGAGGCTCGTGTCCGGAGCAGAAGGAGAGTGTGGTGTAGGGCCAGGCCCTTCGTTTTGGTCTTCATCTTGTTGAATATTGTATAAAATGGGCACATAATAGGTAAATAACTAATTTAATAAAGACCAATGCGTTCTATTAATATTTCAATATGTGCGTCGAAGATAACAGCTGCCATTAAAAATACATCGCGAGTCGTCAATATAAGTTACAAATGCTAAGAATATCGTTGAAAGTCGCGCAAAGATCGTTTAATAAAAGTATAATTTATTATCAGTGTTATTTTAAATTTTACAGAGTTTTTATTCTTGTAAAATAAACATGTGAAATGCTATAACGAATCCAAATCTAATAAGTATATGATAATGTCCTCGGAATTTGGTGAATGTGTTGAGACAATGGTGTATCGATTATTTTGCGCTAACTAAATGTCATCCTAGTGCTGTAGTGTTAATATTAGAAGTCTGTGTTTGTGACTACTATCACAATTGTCTAGGCATCTACGCGTTTTATATTAAGCATGCAGAACTTCAATTTAGCTTGAGTGACCAAAATAGTGCCGGCGATTCTCATTCGGATAAATTTCGTCCGCTGACCGCTCCTTGACAATATCTATTTTCTGACTTTCGTGAGTGGAATACAGTTATCAGCAACAAAAATAATATAAATAGAACTCGTAGTAAACCTACTCTAATAAGTCAACCTAACAATAAAAATTTAAGCGTTTCTTTTATCTTAAATCTGTTTTAAATTAAAAAATGTTTCTTTCATGCAGGTTAAACACACCTAATATCTTAGATATCTAGCGATTCCATGCACAAATATTTATATCATTATTTAATTAAGATGTTGTACAGTAGAAAATCTAATTTTCCGAGTTTTCCTTTGAGAACTTCTTAACAAAACTATAATATTGACACGGAAACGTTTTAATTATTAAATTATGAGATTAAATTCAAAGATACATGAAACATTATAACAATCCAGCATAATTATTAGGTTAATGCATAATATAAGCCATAAATACGATTTTACATAAAACTTATGAAATAATATTAACCTTTGTTTTAATTGTTTCAGTTATCTTCCACGCCAGTGAAGATTTGTGCTCAAAATTATTGCTGTAAGGTACTTATTCCAAGAGGTGAAGTAAGTATACTGTGTTAAAATGGCTAATCCAAATCGGGAAAGTGTTAGTACTCGGTTTTCTGATAACTACGACCTAAAAGAAGAATTAGGAAAGGGAGCATTTTCAATAGTCAGACGAGCAGTCCAGAAATCAACTGGATATGAATTTGCTGCCAAAATAATAAATACTAAGAAACTCTCCGCTAGAGACTTTCAAAAACTTGAACGTGAAGCTAGAATTTGCCGAAAGCTCCAACATCCCAATATCGTAAGATTACATGATTCTATTCAAGAAGAGCATTTTCATTACTTAGTATTTGATTTAGTAACGGGTGGCGAATTGTTCGAAGACATCGTTGCCCGAGAATTTTACTCTGAGGCCGACGCGTCTCACTGCATACAACAAATTCTGGAATCTGTACATCACTGCCATCACAATGGAGTTGTACATAGAGACCTTAAACCAGAGAATCTTTTATTGGCCAGCAAAGCGAAAGGGGCTGCTGTAAAATTAGCTGATTTCGGTTTAGCCATTGAAGTACAAGGAGACCAACAAGCTTGGTTTGGGTTCGCCGGCACGCCAGGTTATTTATCCCCTGAGGTACTGAAAAAGGAGCCTTACGGCAAACCTGTAGATATTTGGGCTTGCGGTGTAATCTTGTACATTTTACTCGTTGGATATCCTCCGTTTTGGGATGAAGACCAACATCGTCTTTACGGACAGATTAAAGCTGGTGCATATGACTATCCGTCCCCAGAATGGGATACTGTAACACCAGAAGCTAAAAGCCTCATAAACCAGATGCTCACGGTTAATCCGAGCAAGAGAATTACTGCTTCTGAGGCGTTGAAGCACCCATGGATCTGTCACCGCGAACGCGTGGCGTCTGTTATGCACAGACAAGAAACGGTGGATTGCTTGAAGAAATTCAATGCACGTCGCAAACTGAAAGGTGCGATTTTAACTACCATGCTGGCCACACGAAATTTTTCGGGGAAATCTATGGTCAATAAAAAGGGCGACGGATCTCAAGTTAAAGAATCAACTGATAGCAGTACGACTTTGGAAGATGATGATGTTGATAAAGATAAGAAAGGTGTTGATCGAGCGTGTACTGTCATATCTAAGGAACATGATGAGGAAGCCCTAACAAAAGCGGACTCGTTTGGCAAGGCTCGAGGTGATAGCAATGCATCATTGCGCCGAGCTGAAGTAATTAAAGTTACTGAGGTGCTCATAGATGCTATCAATAACGGCGACTATGATACATATTCCAAATTATGTGATCCTAATGTAACGGCTTTCGATCCTGACGCACTAGGTAATTTAGTTGAAGGAGTGGAATTTCATAAATTCTTTATTGATAACACTCCAACTCATGTTAAAACTAACACAACTATATTGAATCCTCGGGTGCATCTCCTTGGTGATGATGTAGCTGTTATAGCGTATGTCTGCGTGACACAAAGTGTAGATGCCGAAGGACGGCGAGCTACACATCAATCTCAGGAAACTCGTATATGGCACAAACGCCACAACAAGTGGACAGCGATACATTTCCATCGCTCCTAACTAGTTCCTTCTACGATCCATACATAAGTGTCAGGGGAAATTGTCACGCAATGTAAGTTATTTCTAATGGTGATGCCATTACCTTTTCATGCATTGAGACGACTTTTCAAATCCTCTGAGAACTTAAAATATCCAAATCTGCTACCTAAACTTACACGAATTTTATTAAAATTCTTTGTAATCCAAAAGTTAAGTTATTTATAGGTAACCATTAAATGTGAACAAGTCTACAGCGAATATGTTCTACGTCTGACAACTTCTTAAAAGCTAAAGTTACAATGTGGCTAAAATGTGATACCGATAAATCAATGCTTTTTGCTAGTAAGTAGAGTGTACGAAATATTAATTGATCTCTGCCACAGTGAAGTCTGTCAGCGAAAATCAAGACAATTTTAGCAGCTTCGGACAAAATAAAAGAAATCTCAATGGACTACTATGATCTGATAGAAATAAATCTACATTATACATTAATAAGCAAAGCAGAAAGTTTTTCGAGGTTTAGAATTATTAGCACATTTCTCAGTAAGTCTCTCTACATTTTTATCTATGAATGTTTTGTCGTGCTTAAAATGGTGTTCTATTTGTTATCAAATACCTAGTTAGTAAGATTTAAGCAACTAATATATAATACATACAGTTATTGGCACTATGCTGCTCTAGCAATGTTAACAGTGAGAAAAGTTCTAGGAGATTATAAAGTTTAATGTTTGTTCTACTTATGCTGTAGATACTTATATAGTATATTACACTGATTTACTATTTTATCCAATTTAGTGTATCTAAGTCTTAGCTAGAACAGATTCTTTCTAACGTATTATACTTTTTAAGTGAATTATATCAATTTTGTCAATTTTAGATTTTAATATTGTTAAAGTTTATTATGCTTTTTCTGCTTTTCTAAATTATATATACTAGTCTGCTATTAATGATGTTTCGAATAATTATATCTTCACTTCAATACTGAGTTGTATGCTACGCACCTTAATTTTGTATAGAATCATAATTCCGTCAGTATTGAGTTTGTATGTTATTACTGTGCAAGAAGTGGTTATTGTGTGGTTATTGTATGTAATTGGAAGAACCTTTATCAACGGTACTGAATATTGAATGCACATTCAAATGTGTTTTTGCACAGTTTTCATAACGAATAAATATGCTTTTTATATTTCTATAATTGTAAGTCTGCAGTAACCCAGTATTTCTTAGAAATAATATTAGATATTAATGTAATTTCTTCATATGTGTTAAACAGTTTTGTAATATATTTTAATATAGTTAATTGAAAACATCAAAGTAAATTTTGTATTAATGAAGTACATTGCATAATAAAAGTACCTACCTAATTTAAATATGTTATAAATGTATCCAAAGTACATAGTTGTGCCATTATATTTGAATTTAGTGCCAATAACTGTAAATACTAAAAATGTATTCTAGTCTTTATTGTTACGCGTATTTAGTATTTAATCAACATTTTAAAATTAATTTTGAACATATATTTACATAGAAACATACATTGTGTATATAGATATTGATTTGCACACTGCATGTTTATCAAGTGTCATCTCATCATTAGCTGTACAAAATATTTACTTCAAGAATATTGTAGCGAGGGTTTGTTACCTAGATCTTACCAAGTCGAATTTAATTATTTATTTTACTATGTTAATGCTCTCCGACTTCTATTGTTTAGTTCTCTTTTTAACCGACTTCAAAAAAAGGAGGAGGTTATCAATTCGTCTGTATTTTTTTTTAAATACGCTTTTTCAAAGGTGTAGGCACATAGGTGATATAGATGCGCTGCTAAACCATCAACAGCATTTTATCAGCCTACTTAAGCTTACCATTTACAGTTTAGCTAAATATTTTATAACATTAAACATTGTTCTTTGATTCTTTAATTATACATAAATTAATTTTGTGTATACTAAATAATGCTAAATCATTACACCAATATTGTGGTGATAGAAAGCAAACAATTACTAAATCATGTTACATAATATCTTTATCACAGTTTTAAGTGCTACCTGATTCATTAAAAATCCTAATTCTCATTCAGATGTCTTAAATTTAATAAATGTTATGGATTTTTCAAATTAACTTTTGAAAATAATCGCTTGTAAAAGTATTATATCAATTAATATTGATAATTCCGCTAATTCCCGATTTATTACGAAAGATAATAATAATGTGGGCATGGTTAACAGTAAATGCACAAATATAGACATCATGTATCTTCCAAAATCGATTTATAAACTTATCTAAAACATTTATAGACTGAATGTTTGTAAAGCCTATTGTGCATTGTCTTCCCACATTTGTTCCATAAATATTTCTGAATTCCCAATTATGCTTGGAATAATATTGATTACTATTTCCAAATTTTTAATAGCTCTCCGCATATTGTTAATAGTGCACATTAACCTGTTTGCATGCATTTATCTCACTGGCTTTTACATTTAGGGGAGCTTTATAAAATACTATTTGAACTTTTTCTATTGGCTGCTTTTATTAGGATCATAATGAATATTCTTATATGGAATTATTTTAATTTCGAATTGTACTTACTTAAAATTTTCTATGCCACATAATCCATTTGCATGCATTAGTGGTGTGTATATTGGAGTTTTAAATAAACAAACTATATTCCAATATGTATAGCAAATGGTGTAGTGGTGTAATTAATATATTATGGGTGCAGTGCAATATGGTGAAAAACAAGAAAGTATATTAAGAGGGAATAAATATTTATTTCTGTTGTATTTCTCAATAGATCTATACAAGTAGCATAATTTATTTTTCTTGATAGTTAGTGTGAAATTTTGGTGATTCAGCTAGACATAATATTATTTTGTTGAATATTAATATACATACAGCAGAATTGTTGCATTAATATAACTTTTTTAGGCCTTTGTAAACATCACATAGATGTTATTAAGGTGTGATAAACATTGAGAATATATAAACCAAGTATTTAGACAAAGCAACTTATGATACTGCACCATTGGCACCCTTGCCTGTACTGTGTACATGAGGTTGAGATTATTTTAAATGTAGTTAGAATTATTACCAAAGTATTTTGTACTTGAATGCACTGTAATTTCATTTAGAATTTTGCTCTTTATTACAATAAAGGCTAAGATTGTTGTAGAATAATTTTGAAATGTGAAAGTGTAGGTGTATTAATGAATCATCAGTATATTTGTATTCAACATAATTTCTTGAACCTCTGCATTGCCGATTATTATGTAAAATTCTCTAAAATAAAGTTCTTTTGATCTACATTATTTAATTTATTTCTAAAAATTAACAATTATATATTATATATGCACTACATTACCAATAAAGTATAACTACTAACAATATCAACTTCAGATAAAGTTTAACCAAATTAAAAATACCAAGAACAGTTTCTAATTTATTTAGCAAATTTTACAATATATGTAGACTAATGATATGTACATATTCATTGATTTCTAATGTTGTCAATATCTATACATACCTCACATGTTCAATGACTTAACTTTAGTGTGAACACCCTTGCATCCATCTGAAGTAACATTAAATTTTTTTACTACTTTCTCATATGTTAGTTTATCAAGTTTCATATCACCCAATTCTCTATCAATACATTTTCTTAAATGAAAATCAGTTAATTCTTTAAACTTTATGAAAAATAATGATGCTTTTATATTTTTATAATTCTTTAAAAATATTGATTGAATAGATTCATCACATTTTCTGTGGAACATATTGTCTGTACCAGCACAGTTATGAATCAAAATAATTGTTAAATTTGACTCTAAATAATCACTTTTAGCAATAACTTTGTTAATTTGTTCACTAATATTGTTGTCAATATTTAAATCATCTACTATTATTGTTGATGATTCACACATAATTAGACCAAGCATAAGATCAGAAGCAATTGATTCAGCAAATGTAGGCATTGTATAATGATAAAGATTAGATGACAGACCTATATTGTCCATAATTAATGAAGAAGTTAGTGTTTTTCCCACACCAGTTCCACCATACAAAAACAATATCTTATGTGCAGTATCTGCATTCAGTGCATTAATAAGAGATTCTATTGCCTCATCCTGACCAAAAACTTGATTGATAAGGGTATCTTTTAAATGATTCAAGTTATACTCTTTATAGCAATAAACTTTGTTATGATATAATACGGCTGAAAAAAGTACTACAAACAGGAAAGACAGTATTTTTAATTGTCTTTTACAGAGTGTTTTTATTCTTTGACTTTGCACGTTTATGTGAAACTTTTTTATGCCGGCTGTTTCGGTCTTTAGCTTAAGACAAGGTACCGGCGATTTAGTAGGTACAACTGGTGGTCTTGGTGACATTACTCGCTTTGGAATAGTTGAACTAATGATGTAGCAATCCTCATCCTCTTCAGGGGATTGCACTTCGGATGTAGAGTTATTGTATGAAATATCCATGGCACTTGTAGATTGACCGCTCAGGTCGACATCCATCGGTTCAAAACTTTTATTTAGATTTTCCATATTTTAATAATTTCCACTTAATATGATCTCTGATTTTTAACTAACAATATTTATTTATTCGTGATTTTCTGCGATTGAGTACATATAACATGTTCTGTCTTTTAAAATAATTCAAATAGGAATATTTTTATCCTTCACTGTGGTCTACGCAGGTGTTGACAGTTAAAATTGATATTGATTTCCGGATTAATAAAAAAATCAATAACAGAAATCGATATATTTTTTTTATTATTCGTTAGCTTTTAAAATCTACAACATCTACATAAAAATTATTTAAGATGTAATATGGATTAGAATTGCCAGACAGCTAGAAACAAACCAATAATACATAATAAAAAGTGTAGGGGAACAGGGGCATGATGGGGTACTTGAGGGAAATCACAAAAATACAGCATAATTACTATGTTTATTACTTTTATTAATTTATGGTACGTTATGTTATTTATCTAACTATGATTTGGCACAGTCTTTGCAAAATCAACTTATCACATTTGTCAATAATTAACCATTCATTGGAACATTCTAAAAAACTATCTTGCCCCATACTATGGGGTAATAAAATTTGAGCATGATCACAAAGCTAATTATTCTCACAAAACACACAAATGTGTATTTTCTCCGCATCTTCATTGTTTACGTCCAGCAAGCATTGCGAGCCCAACGTCCACAGAGCTACTAGTACTATACTCTTTGGCTACTAGACTGCCCAAGATTCTGAAGACGTAAAAAATTGCGCGTTACGTAATTTCAATGGCTCACTAAATTTGGCCTCACTTTTTTTGATTTTTGAATGTTTTTTACTTTCAATCGTTTGTTCGTCGTTTGTTCGTGAATGTTCGATTGTAACAATTGTTTGTTCGTCTTTTATTTGTTTATGATTAATTTAACAAATGATCACCCTTAAGTTGACCCCCACAACTAAATATCTTTAATTTTATCTTTTAAATTTACTAATTTTGATCAATTAACGTTTGTTCGACCATTATTGACGTTTGTTCGATTATAAAAACAATTAAATTCTTATTTTAATAATTATTTTTTATCTAGTAAGCAAGGGCTCTCTAAATTTGGCCCCACTTTTTTGATTTTTGATTTTTTTTTACTTTCAATCGTTTGTTCGTCGTTTGTTCGTTAATGTTGAAATGTAAAAAATGATTGTTCGTCTTTTATTTATTTATAATTAATTAAACAAATGCTCACCCTTAGGTTGGCCTCCATAACTAGATATCTTTTATTTTTATCGCTCAGATTAATTAATTTTGATCAATTAACGTTTGTTCGACCACTATTGATGTTTGTTCGATTATAAAAACAATTAAATTCTTATTTATTAATTATTTTTATCTAGTACTGTAAACCATCACATCACGCCTATATTGCGCATGCGCCGATGTTGTCAGTCAGCTTGGAATTGCCGTATTTACTAGCGTTTTGTTAACGAGTGTGTTCAGTGAGTAGTAATTATTGCGCTCACTAAATTGACCAAACTTTTTTTTTAATTTTTAACCATCAACCTTTGCTCTTACTCTAACAGCAGTGTTAAAGACATAGCGGATTTATATTAAAAGTAATTTCAAAATGAATAGGCTGTGTAGGTTAGAGTTCGCATTTTAATAATTATAAACAATTAATAACTTTTTAATATTTTTTTTTAGGACAGAGCATTTAACCTTTATTGTTCGTTTGGTTTAAGCATGTACCTTTGAGTCATTTTTATTTATATATTTTTTATTTATATTTATTCAAAATTATTATTGAATCATCCTGAAGGTGATGTTAAAGTATGGAGACAAAAAGACAATTAGTTTTTCTTTGTTTGTCTAACAAACTCAGCTTCTTGCGAACAAAACAAAGATTACTTAAAAGAAAAAATATTTCATTTGAAAATTTATTTCATACCAATGAATTGTAAGTTTTTATATTTATAATTAACTAATAAATTATCGAACAATCATCAATAGTGGTCTAACAAACGTTAATTGATCAAAATTAATTAATCTGAGCGATAAAAATAAAGATATCTAGTAATGGGGGCCAACTTAAGGGTGAGCATTTGTTTAATTAATTATAAATAAATAAAAGACGAACAAACGATTGAAAGTAAAAAAAAAACAAAAATCAAAAAAGTGGGGCCAAATTTAGAGAGCTCTTGCTTACTAGATAAAAAATATTAACGTTTGTTCGATTATAAAAACAATTAAATTCTTATTTATTAATAATAAGAATTTAATTGTTTTTATAATCGAACAAACGTTAATTGATCAAAATTAGTTAATTTAAAAGATAAAATTTAAGATATCTAGTAGTGGGGGTCAACTTAAGGGTGAGCATTTGTTAAATTAATTATAAACAAATAAAAGACGAACAAACAATTGTTACAATCGAACATTCACGAACAAACGACGAACAAACGATTGAAAGTAAAAAAAGTGTGTGTGTGTGTACTTATGTACACGCGTTAGAAGTTATACTTCATACATAAATATATATTTTCTTAAATAATATAATAATATATTATAAAATAATATTTTAATAACTTCATGGTGTCGGTTTTTCATGACAGTGTGCGCGCGCATCGTAATAACTTCAATAAGTTTTTTACTTAATCTTAAAATTAGGATGAACGAAATTCCCGATTCCAATGGGGCCAATCGATAGCTTACGTCACGCCGGTTCCAATGATACCAAACTCGGGTATCCTACGATTAAAATTGAGGGAGTTAGACAGAGGGGGGGGTGAGTTATATTACTAAAAACGATTTAAGCCTGACCATGCGTGACGTACATATCATATAAGTAATAAATTTAAATTAAGGAAATTAAAATTATAATTAATTCTGACGTCACGACTCGGTCTTGACGGGACGTGACGTGGCAGAATTTTAAAAGTAAAATCAGATTAAATTAAAATAAATACCTCTCTCGACTCTGTCTTGACCGTACGTGACGTTATAAAAAAAACTACTACTGTCACTATTCTACATTCTTAAAATTTAAAACAAACTTTTTCTGAATAACTTTTTGGTGTCGGCGTGCGCGCGCATCGTAAAAAATCACTCCCATCATTTTTCCCTAACGCGCCAAAAGAAGTATAACTTCAAAAAACATAAATGTGAAGACAATAATTACCTTAAAAAATGACCTTTACACAAAATTAGATCGATGAAACGTTAAAACGTAAGTTTGTAAACAAAAGACGCCTTGACTACCACTCGCAATTTCTCCCGCACTGATCGTTGGTCACATGAAGCTTGTTATTGGCTTATTGCTTTCTATTCACAAACGTCTAGTTTCTTGTATTTGTGCGGTACCCAGCTTACCTCGAGACCCCATCATCTCCCCCCCCCCCCCCCTACCCTACCTATTTGAATTTCAACAATTTTTTTTAAATTTACTGACGTAATTTTAGCGCTATTTTAGAAATGAGAAAGCTTTTAATGTATGTAATATAAAAGTTTAAATGATAAATACATCATTTCTGTTTGTGTTTAAACATTTATACAATCACTTTTCTAAAATAACAGTACCTAAGTAATTTTATTGCTATAAAATTATGACGCCTTCAAATACCTATATTAAATTATGTGGCAGACATCAAACATCCTCCACTTAACATTAACATTAACGAAATAGATAAATCAGAATAAAAAAAGAAAAGTATTTAACAACAAAATATTAAAATAAAATAAATTAATTACTACGGACAAAGTAACTTAAGAGTTAGAACTTTATTATGTACCCTCGAAAGGTTAAGCCGAGTACTTTTTTTAAATATACATTTAATTTAACTCCTTTATACTTGAGTAGGAGCATAAAAACGTTATTTAGACACATTTCTAGACTCCTCGCTACTGCTCACAACAGCAGGTTCAAACTGGACTTCCATCTTCGCAAACGTTTATTGATGTCATTAGGTACTCAAATAGTCCCAAATAGATGGTTCAGTTACAGTTGTTGTACGTCTACAATTGCAGAATAATGTTGAAATCGCAATAAAATTAAATCTATTTAATTGTTTGTAAAATTTGTCAGAATTTGACATGAAATATAGCGTGACGTAAAGCGTGTCATCGCTTGCGTACAAATGGCCTTCATTAGGTGGGACTTAAAACTGCCTATTCCTGCGAGCATACTGGCGTGAATATGTGTGTGGGTTATTAAAAATAATCATTACGTTTCACGGCGTGATATCTACAAAAACTGTTTATATTTAAGAAAAACAGTTTTTATTTTCGATAATACCTCCAAAAATGTAAGTGGATAGGAGACGATAATGAGAAGGAGAATATAGAAAGATAATGAGAGGTATTGGTTTTTGAAATTAAATTTTCTGTGTAGATATCAATGCACCTATTATAGGGTGCAAATTTGTAACGTTGCCGAGTTAGTATGAAAAATAGGTAGAACATGCCCGTGGCAAATGTATATAAAATTCTTCTCACTATATCACCAGGGACTTATAACCGCCGAGTGCAATGCGAGATTGATAGTAAATCCTACTCAGAATAAAGTTTATTCAGAGAAATTATTTTAAAACAAGTAAAATCCCAAATTCCTCTAACTATTTTCTAACTATTTTATATTAAGTTATAGTAAAAATATAAAAAAATAATATTCTAAATAAATAAATTCTAATAAATATATTCTAAAAAGATTCATAGTAGGTAGGTATAACTTAATTTTTTTCTGTTCATTATGGGTGCTTAAAGCTTTTTTTAAATAAATTTGTCAATTGTTATGTTATCAGTTATGGCAACACTTTAAAATTTAAACGCAACTACTGCGAGTAAATACGTCTGTTTTTTTAATATTTGTTAGTTGTATACTTGTATCACTATCAAGCGAAATTCCCACATTTGAAGAATTTATGTATAGTCTTTATTCATCATGTACAATTTAATATTAATGTAATACAAATATTAAGTTTGTGCTCCGTAATTAAAACTAAATCAGTTGTATTTACTCTTGGTAGTGTCTATAAATTATTGTTCAGATAGACATTGCACCCAAGGCCGTCACCGTATGAAACTTCAAATAATAACGTTATTTTCGATATGAGTGATAAAAATGACCACTACAAATCGACTCCGCCACCTACAAATAGGAAAATACGGAATCCTTTCGACAGACATTTAATAGATAAACTTCATAAACCAATATGCAGGTGTGTTACAACTGGCATAAAATTTTAGTTTTATATGAACGAAATTAGGTAACTGTATTATTAAATTAATTTATTTGTTTTGCACTAGTCCGGGTATGTGCAAGATATACAAGAAGAAGAGCAGCGGTTCTTTTCGGTGGGATATAGATCAAGCGTGTACTTTAGTACCTGAAGACATCGTAGCCTGCAATAGTCAATTTGAGCCGTCACCAGATCCTGCCCTGGAGAGAATAGCCGAAGAGGCCACCGACAAGTAAGTTGTATAGCTATAAATATTAACCTGGTTAAATGCCATTCATGTTTGTTAGTTTCAACATCATTTATTTACAAAACATGATTTATTTGTTCATATTTTGAATGCTGAAAAAATAAAATAATTGTATATTGCTTTACTTCTATGGCAATAAAATTTTATTTCATGTCTTATAATTAAATTTAAAAATCAGTCAATTATAATATAACTATGTTATTTTTATATGCAGTTAATGTTTTGTGCTGAAAAATATTTCTACTTTACAGATTCTTCTCTCAGGAGATGGTTATGCCTAGTCCTCTTGAGTCTTCCAAGAAAGTAAAGCCTTTGTTGCAAACCTCTTCTGAAACAAGTATTCATTTAAGTAGCATCATTAAAGAGGAGGTTGTTTTAACTAAAGAGGGTAAGATTTGAAGTTTTATTTTCTCCTTTATAAGTTCTTAAGATACAGATTACACACATGCATACACTCTCATGCCTGTATTCCCCCAAAGAGTAGGTAGAGGTGAATTTCTGCACCCAGATTTTGGCAATTGTTTATTTATGCCACATAATAGGGGGCAAACCTATTGCCATTGGGCACTTTTCCTGATCTCAACACTTCACTTCTTAAATGGGGGTCTCTAGATTGTTCCACAAGCCAATGAGGCAATATTAAATATGATTATGAGTTATCTTTAATAACAAATGTTATTTAAATTTAAAATAAAATATGGAGTATTCATGCTGTAAAATAATCATTATATTATATGAAGCAGATGGCTTAAATGTAAAAGTATCATATGCAAACAGTATCCAGAAGGGCACAGAAATAAAATGTTTAAAAAAGAAAACGATAAAAATTGCTTTGATTCGATAATAGTTGTGACAAAAAATCTTACTATTAGTAAATAATATAAGATTATTATGACTAATGAACATGATTTTTTGTTTATTTCTTATATAGGGCAAAATAAAACAACACCTATATTGGTTGTATTAAAATACTATATTGTGTATGTACCTGTATTAATATCTCCTAGTAAACCTGGAGATAAGATTAATTTTTTGAAATTTATTCATCAATAATCACAATATATATATTTTAAAACTTATAATTGTTTATTAGTCAACCATCAAAGGTTTAAAGAACAAGCAAGAAATAATTGGCCAGAATTATATAGTAAGAGTATTTTCTGTACTAATTTAGATAATTTTTGAATAATTTGAAAAGGACATACAATATCATAGACACATTTATTTAAATTAAACTCTGCCCTAGTGAAATGAGACCTATCACAAGCTTGATATATTTTATAACTAAATTATATGTATAGTTTCAGCACAGACAGTTCTCACATTACCCCCAGAGTTGCCACCAGAAGTAGAAAAAATACTTCAAACATTCTGCACTTTTACACAGGTACATGTTTATTAAAATTATCTTTTGATTTTCATAAAGAAAGAATACATACAAAATTTTGAGGACACATTATTTAAAGATAATTAGAATAAGATTATTAAATCATTGTCACAAACTTTTTAATTCCCCTGAAAAAAGTGTAAATAAAACATTAGCTCACAATGTCATCTATAATCATTCTGCGTAGACATAGTGCAGATATACAGCCTTACTTATCAATATTACTTAATTTAAATACTGTTTAAATATGCTTTGTCACATTTGCTTTAATGTCACTGGTCAATCAATGGGGAAGTGAAACCATGCTTAAGCATAAGTTTATTAAATTCCAATCCAATCCAATCCATCAGCCAATCGAAGTCCACTGCTGGACATAGGCCTCTCCCAATGACTTCCACAGGGACCTGTTGGAAGCAGCCTGCATCCAGCGACGTCCCGCGACCTTCACCAGGTCGTCCGACCATCTTGTCGGAGGACGTCCCACGCTGCGCTTTCCTGTACGTGGCCTCCACTCGAGAACTTTTTGGCCCCATCGGCCATCAGTTCTCCGCGCTATGTGCCCGGCCCATTGCCACTTCAACTTGCTAATCCGCTGGGCTATGTCGGTTACTTTAGTTCTCCTACGGATCTCCTCATTCCTGATTCGATCTCGTAGGGAAACCCCGAGCATAGCCCTCTCCATAGCTCGTTGAGTGACTCTGAGCCGTCTAATGAGGCCCATAGTGAGAGGCCACGTCTCAGTGCCGTATGTCATCACTGGTAACACACAACTATCGAAGACTTTCGTCTTCAGGCACTGAGGTATTTTGGACGAGAAGACGTCGCGTAGTTTCCCGAACGCTGCCCAACCGAGTTGGATTCGACGATTGACCTCTCTCTCGAAGTTGGACCTGCCTAACCTAAATTAACTAATGTTTATAAGTAAGGCTGTTAGTTATAATATGAAAAAGTCTTAATTTGTTACACTTTCTTGTCTTAATAATTTCTTGACAATTTTGGTAGTGAGATTATAAATTAACATAGGCAAAGCTGCAAGCAAATGTTGAAATATATTTATAAATATGTTGCAGGATCAAAACATATCAGGGGAATATGAAATAACTGCAAATGGATCACTCCGCCGCAAGTTGTTTTTCGAGGAGCATAGTGACATTGACCATTATGATTCAGAGCAAACAGATGATGAAATGTATGTTGAGCAAAGGCCGCCTTCAAGTTTTGAGGCTCACACACCTGTTACATTTAGTCCTGACCTGGTAAGGTATTGTTTTTATGTAAGAAACTATGAACAATAACATTATATTTATGTGAGACCGAAAAGTCTCTCGTAGTTTCTGATACTCACGACACAAGACTTGTATCTTAGTGTGGGATCAGAACTATGTATGTGACTGTTGGGTGTATTTATTTATTTATATTAAATGTCATTTATTCAATTATTAATGGATGATAGGATAACTCAGAAAAAAGCAGTGATGGCCTCAAGGTTTAGGCGCATGGCAAGTCAAAAGTATCGGAGCCACAGGTTTAAACCTCAAGCACACACCTCTGACTTTTCAAAGTTATGAGTGTATTCAGAGTAAAATATCACATGCTTTAACAGTTAAGCAAAACACCACAAGGTTCTTTCCGGCACACATAAAGGTTCATGGAAATTTCTCAGGTGTGTAGTTTGCCAATTCACACTAGGCCAGTGTGGTGGTCTAATCCTCTCAGTTTTAAGCCTAGCTATGGCATGTATATGGGCTGATATAGACATAGATACTAACTAAAAGTATTATTGAAATACTTCCTTTATGTGATGCCCATTCAACCAGAAAGTGTTTATTAAACAGGAATACATTATCAAGCTCATTATGGTCATTAGTAATGCCACATTTCCTTAATCTTGAGTAATCTATCAGCTTGGAGTTTGTTATTATTACTATACTTTGTGTCTAGGAAGATAGATAAGACTGTCATAAAATACAAGTCAATAATTATGATCAATACTTTCAGAGTCGTGACTTTGTAACGAAAGGGATGAAACGCACTTTTGGCACACCCCTGAAGAAAGGACTGCAGTCCACTACCACCAAGCCTTGTTACCGCAACAAAATTTTGGATGTTGTTGACTTTGGGGAACCATGTTTCAGTCCTATTGAATTTCGTACACCAATACGTAATGACCAACGTTCGGCAACATCATCGTCATTGGCTTCCGCTTCCATTTCACCAGTTACTAAAGTGACTTCAAGTGATGAAGAGGTAAGAATTATTTATATATATTTCATACATTGACCGATTTGAAACCCTATCAGGCTTAAAAATTATTTAAATTAGTCTGTATTTAGAACACTTGCAAGTCCATTCATACGCACACACTTCAATGACGGCATGGGTCAATAACCATGGCGTTCAGTATGCACACTTCAAAGTTTTCAATGATTTATATATTATCCATTAATATCCGACGATATTTTTGTAAAGATTTTATGTAAATTTGAATTTTTTGATAGAATAAAAACGAGACAAGTATTTTTTTACAGCATACATATATTAAAATGATTTTATTATTATTATCAGCCATTATCGTCGTACTGCTGGGGAAAAGTGTATTATTTTGCACTTATTAAAATTAGTCATATACACAACAAATATTGGTCTTAGGCAGAGGCATTTTTACATGTGTAACTGGCAGATTTTTTGTATTTTGTATAGCGGTTATTGCTATATAGTCGAATACCATAACACTACGTCTTTGTTAGATTTTTTTTAATTGCTTCGTTGATGGCATAAACTGGCGCGTGTGATTGTGGTGGTGTGTATGAGGTCCCGAATTAGTTTTCTATGCCGGCAGTGTTATTTGGGTTAAAAGTCGTTGTCCCTACCACACGCGAACATACTTATATCATACTCCGAAACAAGAGAGGCTTCTAGCGGATGTGTAAGAGAGTATGAATGTATATTATGTCATTCATCCATAACAAGCGAAATATTTATGGGATCTTGGATTTTTTTTAGAAAAATAATTTCACATCACCTGAGTCCGAGTCCATGGCCACATGCCTTGATTGCATCTCTGAACCAAAGACGGAAAAGAAGGGCCCATGTTTCTGTAAACTGACACCGAATAAAATCAAGAGAAGCGCATCCCTCAAAGAATCTCCGCAGAGGAGCAGGAAAGGATCGCTTTCCTTCTCGGAGAAACGCAGCCTCAGTATGTCCAACCTTCATCGTAGTAGATCAGTACAAAAACTCGATTTTAGTATGGACATGAGTATTGATGGTTCCACACATGATCAATCACGAGGTAAGTTGCGCTGTGACTTTAAAGTTTGTTTATTTTTAGTCATTTCGAATGGTAAGGATTTTTATTTTTCATGGAAAAAGGAAATATTTATATGATATGCTGTATTCATTAAACGTTGCAGTTTTTTTTGGATAAATTAGAACACACTTGCACGCGGCTTAACTCGCCTAAATATAGATTTTCGTAAATAAAATAAACAAAAGGTTAAACAATCTTCCCACTAAGTTCAAATTGGTTCAGCAGATTAGGCGAGAGCGTACCAAATTAGCATGTGTAATTTTAGTAATTATTTTGAGAATAATAATATGCAAAATGTCTTATTTTTCAGCAGATTCAGAATCGAGCCCGCCATCAGATACACAAGCGTCATGGTCTATTGTAGAAGAATCAAGCATTCATCATCTAGTTAACGTTGCAGATTCCAAAGAACGAATAACAAATTTGCGTTCGTCTACTAAAGTTCATAGTGTTAATATATTAGACAATACACCTATCAAAGGGAAGTGCAAAAGTAATGTGCTTTCTCATGAAATTAGCAAAATTCGCGTACCAATTCCGTTGAGTCCGCTACGGATGTCGTTAGACAGCAGCTTAGATAATGGCGATAATCCGCTTTGCTTGGAAGATAAGAAGATAGATTTTAACAAAGTTGATCTCAAGTTTTTGACTGAAAATGCGTACACATTTGATTATACTAAAAACACGACTAGAGTCGCGGACGACTGTTCAACTAGTTTTAAGAGAGTGGACAGTGGTTTTAACGAGAATACATTCTATGCAAACGCATCTAGTTATTATGAAAGTGCCATAAAGCCGTCAGAGTTGACTGTGACCAATACATCGCAAACGAACACTGCGAAAGGTGCATTGAAAGAAATATCTAACATCCATTGGATGAGAGTTGATAGCGGTTTCAAAGATGAAAATTCAGCCGACAGCATGCAATTCTATCCAATGAATGACAGCTCAGTGAAAAAGTTACCAAGTTTCCATTTTACAAAAGCAAATATTGAAGGCAAAGAAAATATTGGCAACGAAGACTTTGAAAAGTTTCTAGTGCAACCTTCAAATAAAGAGACAATGTCGATGTCGGACATTTTCACTGATGACATGACTTTCAACTGCAACTTCTCCTCGACTCCGTCAAAGAACAAGTCGCGCAGAGTTCATACAGACCATTAGTCAATTATTTTTTAGTTTCTAATTTTTTAACTGTTATGAATTTATATGCATTTATGTAGTTAGATAATAATTTGACTGTTTTTTGACACTTCTCCATTATTTGTGGATGATATTTTTTATAGAATAATGTTGAATTGAGATTTTGTAAAAGAAGCTATATCCATTATACTCGTGAAGAATAATATTATTGCATGAAGTTATTCTTTTGTGAACATAGCGTGTGTTTACTTGAGTCAAGTAAAATGAAATAAAGTTGAAAGACTGACACAAGCATTTATGATTTCGAAATCTTATTTAATGACCATAATCGGAATTGGTTTTTAGTAAACCCTCTCAAGTATTTAGAAGTAATCCTAATATTGAATAAAAACATTTTTTTTTAATTTGTTTGTTTTGCTTCATTCTAAATTTAGCATAGCCGGATCTTTTAAAATATCATTTAGTAATTAATTGGCTGATTAAGACGATGTTTACGCATACGTTTTGTTTTGTTAATTGGAAGGCACTATCGAGACTACAAAGTCCAAGATTGTTTACTGTCATCAAGTTCTTATTTTTTATTCGCGATTTATATTTTTAAACTTTTCTTAACTATGTTTACATCGATTGGATATTTTAAAATTGCAATGCGATAAATATTTCGATCAATAAAAAACCGTTTACCGTTAACCGTTGTTTTTTGATACCAACAACAGTACAGTGAACAATTTTTTTCATATCCATTTATTGTTTAATTTAATTTCCCAATAGTATACCCAAACAAACACGTGTTTACGTGTAAAAGGGACGTTTACTACAGGCCATGTTGCATTTACAATCGGCCAGACTGTTCGTGCGTCAATTGTTTTTATAACATCGATAACGTTGTAACCCCTGTTATCGCCATATCCCGGAACGTCTGTGAACTAGTAGCTATGAGGATCTGTTAGGTAATAACAAGAGGTACTGTATGTGCGATGCATCCACGTCCCTGTATATAAACGGCAGACAAGTTCCACGCATTTTATTTTACATTCCACTGTCAACTGGACAATTAGCAACAGCATTGTTAAGCGTCCGGGTCAATCACAGATCATATTACGCTAAATTTATTGATACTCGCATACGCTAGTACGCGCGTACTCAACGTTTTGCACAGTGCGCGTTTTTACATTTTTATGAATTATAAGTGTTTTTTATGAATTATAAGTATTTTTATACGAGATGAACAGAACGAGTGCAACGTTAATGCTCCAGACCATAATGGTGTTGATGGACAAACAAAATTCTACGGACGTGACCAACTTTCCAGCAAGTTTCAGTGGTTAGTGAATTGTTGTTTTAAATGCCAAAATCACAGGTTTGGGTGTCTTAATAACACTTAATCATCATGTCTTAATAATACATTTATTATGTAGAATTTAGCATGCTTGGATTGCAGTTGTTTTAAAAAAAATCCTAAACAATATTTCAAAGGGAGGATAATATTTAGGTATTATTAATCTATTACCAAAAATAATATTTTCATTATTTTAAAAATTTGCGTAACTAAGTGAATTGAAAAATTAAAATTAAGTTTCTTGTATGTTGTAGAGGATTATGAGCTCGAGCGGTGTTATGGGATCTACGGTTGCTTCTCAAAGGCGTATCCATGGACGGAACATAGACCAGACAATTATTTCCCTGCTACACCAGAATCAATGGCCGTGAGGTAATTTTTCTTTTTCAATTTATAAAGCGTGAACAACCGGATGCACTTAATGGCCAGGGCAATGTAGATAACTGGCACACGACTTTCATCTATAATAATAGCCTTTTATTCAGATCTAATTACAATTATGTGATAAAAGAACATAGAAAACTTAAATTTAATAAAATAAAAAATCTTAATCTAGTCTCTTATTTGAGTTTTACTTATTTTCTGTAGATCTGATTGCCAGTCGACAAAGGCCTCCTCCAACCTTATCCACTCACGTCTTTCTTGAGCCACTCTATTCCATGTGACGCCTGCCACTTGTCTTATATCGTCCTCCCATCTTTTTTGTGGGCTGCCTCTTTTCCTTTTACCTTCTCTAGGATACCATCTTGTTATAATTTTACTCCATTTGTCTTTTCCTCGAATCATATGCCCTGCCCATTTAAGCCTTCTAATTTTGCATGTTATGTCTATAACTTTTGTTCTGCTTCTTATTACACGGTTTCTCAGTCGGTCAGACTTTTTCACATTCATCATACTCCTTTCCATCGCGTATTGGCATGATGAAAGTTTTCTAGTTGTGTTTTGTGATAAGACCCATGTTTGGCTGCCGTACATGAGAACCGGTAGTATGCATGTCCGACTTTCATCTGGTTGGCAAATTTATTTCTCCCACACTTGTATTATCAACGAACACATATTCCACATGTAACCAAAGTAGACACAGTTGAATTCAGTTATTTATAACCGTAACTTAATCAGCGAAACGTCAGTAAGCGACCGCGGGACAAAGTCCTCTTTTCGTTGTATTGATATCAGTTTTGATGGTTCTTGGTAGTATTTTGTGATCAAAAATGAGACGTATTTGTTGATGATTGGGCCTTTTTTGAATGACTCACTCCGTGGATATGTCATCAGTTGCATTCATCAGTTGATTTATTGCACGGTATTACTAAATGCTGATAAGAAATTTCCTTTTTCATCGCTTCTTCACAACAGAGCAAGACAAAATACGTATAAGTTAAGAAAGATCACAGAAAATAATAAGGAGGATAAGGATATTCATAAAATATTAACTATATCGGTGTTTGCTAAAAAGAGGTTTGTCTTCTCACGAATGATACAAAGAAAAAAATACTTTAACAAATAAAGCTCTTAATTTGAATAGTAAAGATATATTGTTCGTGGTAAATACATTGCTGTGAAGCAAGTAAATCAATATTCCGAAATACTTTAAGGAGTCGTTGCACTTTAATTTTTTTAAACAGTTATTCTTGAATATAAAGATGTAAGTTACAATTTACTAAAGTGACGTACCTAATAATTCTTCCGCGTAATGATGAGCACTATGACGAAGGCCAAAGCGTCGCAATATGTCATTAAAATTTCCGGTGAACAGGAAAATTATTTATCAGTAGGTACAGTTTAATTATATTAATCCTTATTATATTTCGGTTTGCGATTGACTTTGAAAGCACAAAATCTGTACTACCGTTCTCCCCTCTTGTCTTTAACTAACTTTTGTGAATGTTCATGGTGGCTATAGTCATTTACATACATACATAAACACAAGCCTGTATTCCCTGATGGGGTAGGCAGAGGTGCATTACTACACCCACATTTCGCCAGGTATGTATCAGTCCCACGTAATAGGGGGCGAGCCTATTGCCGTTTTTCCGGCACATTTCCAGACTCCGTGCTGCTATTGAGAATTTCCTAATGGAAAAACCCAATAACACTTTGCCCGACCCGGGAATCGAACCCAGGACCACTAGATCGCACGGCACATACATGTACCGCGAGACCACGAGGCAGTCCATAGTCATTTAAAAGTGCCAAAATATATTTACAAAAATGACGATATAAAAAGTCTTCATAGTGGTAATTTACAGCGGCTTTGAAATATCTATGTAAACAAAAACTTAAACTTACTTTAAAATAAAATGTTTTTATCTATGAGTAAGTACGTACCGTTGAAAAGCTATTATTTTGAATTACAATTTTTATTTTTGTAAATAATGTATAATTAGTGCTTATGTTCTAAGTATTGTTGATGGATTTCTATTGTCATACTTTCAGTATGAGTATGCGGTATGCCAAACGTCAAGTTAAATTGAAGAAATTTTGTTATTTTGTCCCAAATAACGGCCATTGTACATCCATATTAAAGTTATTAATGCGAAAATTAAACTTTGTGATATACTTGATGATATACTTTAACCCCTGAAACGATTGTTATACTGAATAGAAACTAGGCCCTTAAAAACATCTTACATTAGCTAATTATTTGTATGAAATCTTGGCCGGCCGCTTGTACTAAATAAGGTGCAAAATCCATCATATCGACCTACACAGCATCGCGTTTCGGTTTTACCCTGTGTAATATACTATTTTGTGGAATTATCGCAATTATTTCAAATCAGTCTGAACTCAATTTCGACCAGAATACACTTAATAGAAAAAATCACTAACTGCGATGTCAATATAACAAGAAAGAGAATCGCTAATTCATACTAAAAATATTTAATGCGGACATTCCTAAAATTTGGAACTTAAAACAACTATCAGTCTTATCAACCCCTACTATTTGTTTAGTACGCGTACGCCCACTGCATAATGTAATTTTTGCGATACGGAAAAAGCCACATGCCTAAATTTAATTCAGGACGGGATATTTTTGGATATAAATCAACATTTTGAAGTAAACTGCTTATTTTAAAATAATATTTTTTTTTGTTTCCTGGAAATTAAAGTTATTATAAATAATAACTTAGGTAGTGTAAACACTACCAGCTCTGAAATATCTTTTTGTAATAATAATAGTTTATTTTTGCAAAAAAAAACCACTACAAATTCAAAACATAGAACAACCGTTGACGCCTGCAGGAGTATTGTACCTAACTGTCGCAGACATCAAGCCCTCCTAGTTCACGATAACAATCAAATATCTAAACAAAAAAACAAAATATTATTTTTGTTTCCATGATTTATAGAACTGAGTGCAACTGTCTTATTGAACATGGCTAAAATACAATTCCATACTTTCCTAAATAGTGTCCCATTTTCTTAAGTAAGTGTTAAAGGACATAATATACACATGCGTTAAAGCAAAGAGGGGCACACTCATTGCCTACGCAGCAAAGAGAACGCGTGTGTTTGTACGCATCATGCGCAGTTGGCTTGCTATTTTTATCATGGCGTGTGTGAATGCTGAAAAATTGCGCGGCACAATCCTTAATGGATATGGACAGCTGGCCATGGCGCTGAAATTTAATAATAGCTGTTACTGTATTTTAATTAAATATGCATTGGATGTCCGTCAAAGATGTCAACAAACAAGTCAGGAAGCAGCTCCGTAATCTTCTTATATATAAAAATGAATCGCAAAATGTGTTGGTAAGCGCATAACTCAACAACGCCTGGACCGATTTCGCTAATTCTTTTTTTGTTGTGTTCGCTATCGTTAGGAGAAGGATCTTATGAAAGAAAAAGTTAAGAAAATTGCGAGGAATATGGTAAAAACAACAATTTAATTTTCTCATATAAACTGTTCTACCTAATATTCTGTCAAACATTTTATGTTTATCCCGTCAATATGGTTAAGGGTCCCCTCAAATTAAAGAACGTATTTAAATAAAGGTTTTGAATCGACAACATATATCCAGAATATTCGAATAATTGCGTATTTTAGATTTAAAAAATGTAGAATAATGTCAGTAATAAAAAGGGATTGACATATTTATTGGTTGTCAAATATTTATGCGTGCGTTCAGAAATGTATTTTTAAACTCCTTGGTTGTACCTGATTTACAAACGAAGGCAGGTTCGGTAGTCATCACGCTTTGAAATCTAAAACACCCACAACTATGCAATGGAATGCGCTTGGTGTTAAGAAAACTGTTGAGTAATGTTATTCACGTGACGATACTGAAAAGACAACTTAGAGATGAATTGGTGCTTGAGAATTCATCAATTAGATTGATCTAAGATTTCATTGATCCTAACGGGTATGGCCATTGAGTTCAAACGAATTCAGTTCCCGATTCGTCATGCCTTCGCAATGACGATTAACAAAAGAAGTTTGTGATCTTTTTGACAATTAAAAAATATATTAAAAATATATATCACAAGGTGCATCATCATCATCAGCCCATATATGTACGTCCCACTGCTTGGCATAGGCCTTCTCTGCAACTGAGAGGGTTTAGGCTTCAGTCCACCACACTGATGCTTCAATGAAGAGAATTAAAACCGACTACATCCCATCCCATATGTACATGTTTAATTAAATCATGACTTGCGGAGACACGATTGATGCATTTAATTTTCGTACTTATTTATTTCTGTATTTTTATCTCAATAAAGTGCTGAACTTAATATTTATTTATTTACAATCAAATATAAAATTCAGGTAATATGTAAATATGTAACATTCAATGACTGTTAGGGGATACGAAGTTTTCCGGGTCAGCTATTATAAATGTTAATGTTTTGTTTGTTACGCTTTCACGCCAAAACTACTTAACCGATTATCATGAAAATTTGTACACATAGTCTTCGAGATATAAAAAAAGGACATAGGATTCTTCTTATTAAAAAAAAATACGGAGGATAAAAGAATTGAAAAATGATTGAAAAAAGATTTGAATGACTTTTGGTATGCAGATAGGTGGGACCCACCGAAGTAACATAGGTGGGAATGGTTATCCTTACTATTATATAAATGTGAATGTAGGGATGTTTGTTACGCTTTCACGCAAAAACAAAAATTTTGGTATGACCATAAATGAGACCCTGTGAAGTAACATAGGCTATGTTTTATCCCGGGAAAAGGTAATGTTCCTATTGGGATAAACATATTATTAAAACTACGAAAATAACTGTCAGAGTTTTACTTTTACGCCTCAACCATTTGAATTAATTTGACCTTTTTTTAAATTCAGTAAGTGCCATTTTGGGCACTTGAGGGACGATTTATAGATTCACTTATTATCTTTCTGCGCCCAACCCTGAAGTCTGAGTAGCGGGCAAAAGCTATAAAGATATAAAAAATGCGATTACAAAACAGGTGTTGTTCGTAGAAGGGTGAAAATTTGGAGTTTTATGTATTTTTCAATGCTGAATCATAAAAAAATAAAAACAAAATAAAAAAAACTTTTCGGGTTGAACCACCCTAGGTATAAAAAATAGATAACCTATTCTCAGACTTACTGAATATACATATAAAATTTCATCAAAATCGGTCGAGCCGTTTCGGAGGCTGTTTCGAACTGTGACACAATAATTATATATATATAGATGTATATGTATATCTCACTCTATACAATTTTGACCATATTTTTTTGTTTAATTTATATATCGATCAAAGCAATGACTGTTATACGTATCATTATAATTTTTCAGTGCTATTATCATTAATTTACTTTCAATTAAAATGGTCAGTATAAGATAGAGGTTGATTGTAGAAGGGTGAAAATTTATGATTATAATAATTTATCAATGCTGAATCATAAAAAATAAAGAAAATTAAGTCAATAGAAAAAAAAACATACACCTAAATGGTAAACCCTTAAATGTTGACCGATTCTCAGACCTACCTACATTATACACACAATATTTCATAAAAATCAGTCGAGCCGTTTCGGAGGAGTTTGCCAAAAAACACCGCGACACGAGAATTTTATATATATGGCAAAACAACGTTTGCCGGGTCAGCTAGTTATTAATAAATATTCATCTTAAAAAAGAAATATTGCATATTTATAATTATATCTACATAATAACTTTGGATGTTTGTTTTTGGTAGAATATTCGTATTCACCCGCTAGCGATCTTATTGCCCTCAAAATACCTGTATTCCGATTCGAAATCAATATGTTTACATCTAGTTAAGAACACTGAATATTTGAGGTGACTGGTGGAAGACAGTTGATAATATTTCTCGATTGTTTTTAACTTACCCTCAATTGCAAGGGGGGTCACTGCATTACCATTTTAAAATTTGTAATGTTGCTTATAGACATACTATCGTAATCATCATCATCATCATCATCAGCCCAAATACGTCCCACTGCTGGGCATGGGCCTCCTCTACACGCACTAAATTCAAATTGCTTTTGTAAGAGGATGCTAAACTGTTATCAAATAGCTTAATCGTCTATACATTTTGTAGTACAATGGCCGGTATGCAAAGCACGAAAGTAGGCGTGGTACGTGTCTACATTGTTTCATTATAAAGATAAAGTTATTTATTTCTCCGCAATCAGATGTGAACTGTTGATATCGGCACGAGCTAATTAAAGATCCGCTTTGTGGACCTACATATATGTATAAATGTACTTTGATAGGTGTACGTCTCGCAAGATAAGAGCGGGGGCTCGTCCGTGACATCAATCAATCACTAGTGGAGACATAACAAATGTTTACGTTCTGTAATTGCATAGTGACGTGGATGTTTATGATAAACAATATGTTTTTGTAGCAATATACATGTTATCGGTCAAACTATACGGAGAAAAATAAAGGATTGTTCTCGATATTTATTGTAGTTTATTAATAAACATTCGTAAATTGCTGCGTTCTAGAAGGCATTTCTAAGCTTCATTGTTTTACTAGCAACCCGTTTCAGCTACACCCATATGGAATATTTTAATCATAGTTTAATTTGATTATTTTATTTAATTCAGTATAAAGTTTTTGAGTTTATTCATTACGTACGGAAATACATTTTTTTTTTAATTGAAAAGGGAAATTAATACAGTCATTCTTATTTATTATTTATTAGTAAATAATTTTTGGAATGATGATAAAAGCCGTGATGACATTCCTCTGCTGGCTACTAATGCTCTTCACCTCGTACCGCTGGAAAAGAAAAATACATAAAATAATAGATTTTTTTATCCTTTATTTACAGATATGCTACATTTACTCGAAGGAATAGGAAAGTGCCGGTGATGCTACACGCAGACAGTACAGACAAAATACGAAATGCAAATCTTGATCCGCGAGGGCCATTCTACTTCTTAACGCACGGATTCTTAGAAGGCGGTCATAAAATATGGGTAATTGATCTCATTCCTTGTACTTTGTCCCTTGAGTTATCTCTCAACCTTTGACCATACCGGGAATTCAGAGTTGACAATTATTTTTATAAGTAAGAGATGTTTATCTTGGGTAAGGTCAATTTAATCGTTAATTCTCGAAGGTTGTTATTCATTTACACTATCATCAAAATGTACCACGAGTAATTTAAAAAAAAAAAAAGACTTAAACATTCTTTATTTTATTTCGTGGTGTCGTTGGACAGACAGACGTTTATAGGTAGTTGGAGTGTTTTTTTTTTATTCTTATCCTGGGGGTCGAATTTGTAGCTTATAAAAAAAAACATTTTGATGAAAAAAAATACCCAAACCTTAATGCGGCCCACTCACTTTTAAAATTAATTACGAGTCAAAATTTTTGGTTGCCAAAAAAATTTATTCAAAGGCGTTCTAGAAACTTCAGTCTTCTTTTATGCCAATTAAAAATCATTAGTTAAAAAATGTGACTATTGTTTTAGTTTCTAAAAAAGTCCCAAAAAGTAATATTCTTTGTTAGGACACTAAAATAAAATTTGAGTTGGAAATGATCATAATTGCTAATTAATTAGATGTTTAAAAAAAAATAACCAAACATTTTCACTCGTAATTAATTTTAAAAGTGAGCGGGCCACCTCAAGGTGTTGAGTAAGATTTTTTGTCACAAAGTTTTGTTTTTTATAAACTACAATTTCGACCCCCAGGCTAAGATTTTTTTTTTCTTTTCACTCCACCCTAATAGGTACAGTGCACGTTATCAAACACCATGAGAATTGATTTAGGAATCGCTGATGTGTGTGAAGTCGTGATGGCCTCGAGGTTTAGGCACGCGGTCGAGAATCTCGACGGTCGCGGGTTCAAACCCCAGGCACACACCTCTGAATTTTCGAAGTTATGTGTGTATTCACATTGAATTATCACTTACTTTAATGGTGAAGGAAAACATCGTGATAAAACCTGCACACCTAAAAGTTCTTAGGAATTTCTTGGGTGTGTAGTCCGCCAACCCGCACTAGGCCAGCGTGGTGGACTAAGGCTTAAACCCTCTCAGTTGTAGAGGAGGCCCGTGCCCAGCAGTGGGAAGTATATGGGCTGATGATGATGATGATGATGATGTGTGATGTGTACCGCCTTATTTCCAGTTTCAGTTTTGTTGCTACTAAGAATTTTCAAACGCACAAATCTAATACCACATTGATGGACCAGGATGCCGAACCAGGGACTTTCCAAACGCCTTTCATATCATGGCACTAACGGTTATTTCTAATGTTAATGTCGATATTATTTTTAGATTCAAAATATGGCCGAAGCCTTGCTAAATATCGAAGGTAATGACGCAGCGACAGTGGTGATAGTGGACTGGCGAGGCGGATCTCAACCCCCGTACGGCCAAGCTGTAGCCAACATACGACTTATTGGCTCTATGACAGCGTATCTTATACATAACATCTATGTAAGTATCTATACTATAGATAACTATTCAAATAATTTTTTTTACTTGCAGCGTAGTTAATAATATTTTATTTACTTGTACCATTGTAAATTGTCAGACCATGTTTGCTTTAGTCAGTGATTGCCAGTTAAAAATAATTATTTACAAATAACAAGTTAAATTTATTTAGCTTTGCTCAAAATGCACGACTTATTTTAATTTGAGAAATAAACAAAGTTTTTTTTTAAATATAATATGGTTTTCTTTCACTTGTAGGATATTCTTAGATTGCCACACATAGACAATTTCCATTTCGTCGGCCATTCTTTGGGTGCTCATTTGGGTGGTTATTGTGGACACGAGCTACAAAAGGTAAACTTATTTTAATTAGGTATTAAATAGTTATTATACATATTTAACTCCATCGTCTTTTTTCTTTTTTATATCCTTACGACGGACTAAAATTTCCCCACCTGATGGTAAGCATGTTGTTGTCTATTCAGAGGATTAAAGGGAGAGACACACATTTTTTAAAATAGTTTTTTTTTCATTATTTACTAGATTGTTTTGTTTTAAATATCGATTCTCAACATATTTTTATGCTGACAGCTAATTTAAGTGAATTATTTTTCAGAGGTATAATCTAAAATTAGGGAGAATCACTGGACTGGATCCTGCGGCGCCTTACTTCAGTAAAACTGTGACATTAGTGCGTCTAGATCGCTCAGATGCCAAATATGTTGATGTTATACATAGCAACGCGATGCCACTTTATTTCTCAGGTAAGAATACAATTCGTTGACTACCTTCTAATGGCTATGAATAGAATCGGCTTAGCCAATTCAAATCCCACTGCTGGGCACGGGTCTCCTCTATATTCGAAAGATGACCCAGTACTTATGGGTTGGCAGACTACACACTTAAGAAATTCGAATCTGCTTAATATTATATTATTATTAATATGTGTGCGTCATTCAATTTTTTTTATTTTTATGGAATAACCTTGTTCGATTAAGGTGGTAGTACTAACTAGTAAAAATCATAACTATGTTACGCCTTTGCAGAGCAATTATGCCGCAAAATGTAAATAGTAGGTAGGTACTTGTGTGGGCACTATTAAATACTTACTAGTTATGTAAAAACTTAAACCCGTAACCATTAGAGTAATTAAAACACTTAAATAAATTTTAACTTCATTCATGAAGTAAAAATATTGATTGATTAATATTTAGATTAATAAATTAAATGTAGTTGTTTTGATTATAGGCTTCTATAGCGTCTTGTTAAAAGGGATAATTCTCATGTAGGTACTTAAAAAACGATACACAACAAGAATATTGACGTCGTCACGGCTAAAGAGAGAACAAAAAATGGCGAGATTTTATAATTACATAATTAAAGGTTAATTCAGCTAAATTAAAATTTATCGCTTTATTTTTCCTCTTCTATTATCCATCCTAAGGCTGTCTGGAAGAAATTGCCAGGAGCGATAAGACTGCCTCTTGTTTTCTTTTTTAATAGTTTAGGTACTTCGTATTATTTTGTATATCCAAGGAAGTGTAAATATTATAAATAAATAAATAAAATGATTTTCATATTTTCAGGGTTTGGGATATCCGAGCCAATCGGCCACGTAGATTTTTATCCCAACGGCGGATCAACGCAACCTGGGTGTAAGAACTCGGACTCGATGTACGACGGAGCTTCGTACCAACAAGTGGTCAAGTACGTCGGCTGCAACCACGAGAGGAGCCACGAGTATTTCCTAGAGAGTATTGCGCCCAGTTGTCCCTTCATGGCTATCCACTGCGAGTCTTATGAAGTGAGTCATTAATATTTTCAAATACACACATATACCAATCTTTAACATATGTAGGTGGAAATTACATAAAAATATACATACATACATAGCCTCACGCCTGTATTCCCGAAGGACTAGGCAGAGGTGCATTTCTGCACCCACATTTCGTCAGGTATGTTTTAGTCCCACGTAACAGGGGGCGAACCTATTGCCGTTTTTCGGGCACATTTTCAAACTTCTTGCTGCTACTGAAAATTTCCTAATGGAACAACCCAATAGCACTTTGCCCGACCCGGGAATCAAGCCCTAGACCTCTAAATCGCACGGCACATACTTGAGCCGCAAAACCACGAGGCCTAAAAATATAGTTGTGGGGATATAATAAGAAAGAAGAAGAAGTCATGATGGCTTGGAGGTTAAATCGCTGAGACAAAATCTAAAATCCTCAAGCTTCTTGACTTTTCGGAGTTAGATGTGTATTCAAAAGGAATTATTTTTATTTATTTATTTAGCAACCAAACAACATAACTTAGTAACATATTCTAAGGTACAACATTTTAGTCGGTATGCCGGCGAAGGATTTTGGTTAGGGACCCAACTCAACCAAGCGAACAATAGTTCCACGCGTTGGGTTGGAAGGCCGGTGACCCCGACATACCCTTTTTGGGCCTCCCCCGAGGTACCAAACAGGGAGCTTAAGGCGCTTTCCTCTCCTTCTGATATACTTGACTCTTAAGGTGTGCATAGGATTTTCCGAAATTATACAAGTTAGAAAGCAAAGTGAATTTTCAGGTGCTGTCACAATGATGGGAAATATAGTGAGGAAACCTGCACACCTAAGTTTTTAAGAATTTCTTAGGTGTGTAGTCCGCCAACCCATACTAGTCCAGCTAGCTTGGTGGACTAAGACCTAATCCTCTCGGTTGTAAAGGAGGCCCGATTCTAGCAATGCCATGTATATGGCCTACTAGTATAAACTAGAACAAGATAAGTTTCAAAAACATTCATTATTTGTGGTTCGAATCTGCAGGCGTTCGTTACACCAAATGATCCATTGCGGCCATATTACAGTCTATAATCACGAGTAAATTATTATTATTGACAGCCCCGTGGCGCAGTTGCTAGATAGACACCAGCTTCGATCCCCGCACCGAGGCAAATGTTTGTGTGATCCACAAATATTTGTTTCGGGGTCTGGCTGTTTGTGAGACGGAAAAGTCTCTCGTTGTTTCTGATACCCAAGACACAGGACTTGTATCCTAGTGTGGGGTCAGAACTATGTATGTGACTGTTAGGTGTATTTATTTATTTATTGTTTTTTCCAGGCGTTCCTAGCGGGTAAATGCACAAATTGTGACACGAAGCACTTCTGCATCCCGCTGGGCTACCACTCGTCGCGCCTGTACCGGCGCCTGCAGGCGGGCGGGCTCGTGGACTCCAACTCGCACGTCACCATGTACTCCCTCACCGGAACCTCGAAGCCGTACTGCAGTCAGTATACAATACATTACCATGACCTTAAAACAATGAACAAATAACAACCATCTCTGGACGTTACATACACAGAAAAGTTTTCGTAAATATCGATTCAATCGATTTCAATGAGCATATTTAATTAACTTGGATACTTTTGGCCGTGCTATAGCTTCTCTGGGAAGCAATTTCATAAAATTGACATAATAAAAAGAAAGACTTTCTCTAAGATTCCGTTGAAATTGGTATTACATTACAATTTAGCCAGTTTGTCAACTGAACGATTATATTGCTTTGGCTTAGGGAGCGTTCAAGTATTACGTAACGCAATTTTTAAAGATTTTAGAACCTCCCTCCCCCCCATGTAACGCACCGTAACGTTTTTCTCATTCAAAGTTTAAATTGGCGTCAATGTTTAAAATTTAAATGGAGCGAAAATGTTAATGTAAGCATCACATTTATTTCCAGGAGTGCATTACGAAGTAGTATTGAAGGTGTCAAATTCGACGGAGAGCCAGGGCCACGGGCCCGAGTCAGGCAAGCTGTCTATCGTTTTAGTCGACAGAAATAACAACAAAAGTGATCACAAGTTTCTCAATGATGATCAGTAAGTATTAAAAAATTTAAAAAAATACTTCTTCGTTTTAGGAAAATCTCCAATGTTCATGCGAAATACATGCTCATGTTGTTACACCACAAAAACGGGTATGATAGGAGAGCATTTAAAAGTTTTTTGTCCGCGAATACCAATAACAAGTAACAACCTCCCAACAATAAATCGTTAGCAAAGATACTATCTTTAGATAGTATCTTTGGATAGATAGAACTTTCTATTTGACAAAGCCGCCACTGTGATGTAATGTCAATAACGCGGCATACTTAACTTTACCGGTGATGGAATACATTGTGAGGAAACCTGCACACCTAAAAATTCTTAGGTGTGAAGTCCGCCAACCCGCATCAGGCCAGTGTGGTGGACTAAGGCCCAAACCCTCTCAACTGTAGGGGAGGTCCATGCACAGCAGTGGGGCGTATATGGGCTGATGATGAGGGATATTTTCGTCATTTGATGTTCTGACTTTATAAAATAAATGCCGTATACATAAATGTACTATCTACTGACGTCAGGACAGTTGACCCATTTAACTGAAAACATTAACAGGATTTCAATAATGTTTATATAAAAAGCATAAACAATGATTGCAAAAATATTGTTTTATGTAATGATAAAATAATCACTGTTCTGTTTTGAATTTTTTATGGCATTACGTAAATCGATAATGACAAATTTTAAATAAGCGTAATCACGGCGTAAAGATATTTTTTATAACTTCTTATGTTAATATTTTAATCAGCATTAAGATATTGTCGCAACGAAAAAATAATCAAAATTGCATATTAAAAGATTAGCTTTGTGACTTACTAATAATTTACTTGATGAATGTTATCAACCAACCATCTATGACATGCACAAAACATGGCCGTTACAGGAGACCCTACTTCTAAGAAATGGCTTAATTTCCGTACTTTCGTGTCTATGTATATATTCATTATAAATAATCATGTATACATTCATCAAAATTTTCGAAAACGCAGCGAATAAGGTCTAAATCTTCTGATTAATATAAAAAGATATATAGTATTTGATATCAGCTGAATGCAAACATTTAGGACTAGTTATTATTGCCATTTAAATATTATGACAAATTTAGGTCCCCTTAGATTCGCTGAGCTTCGTTGTTCGGCGTCAATACAGTGCGTGCCGCTGTTGATCCTGGACACAGACAACCTAACCTATAGACGACGCATTACTGGGGACATGCTTTCGCCGACGTTATGCACTGACACGACATAACCGCCGGCCCCGCCCCTTAACGTGACTCATTCCGGCCCCTGAGTGTCGCAGTGACATATTGTCCCTGTTTTAAAAATAATTAACTATCATAATGCCGTATTGTTCAGTGAAATTTTTTGGAAAGAGCAGCAAAACATCTAGTCTTGCAAAAGATGGTATTACATTTCACAGGTAAGTTATTATTCTTTCATTAATCACTAAAATAATTATATACTAAAAATAAAATATTAAAAATTCTCGCGTTTAAGTCGTATTTGCATCTCTTTCTTTCTTATTTGAATTCATATAACATTATCTCGCTCTCTCTTTGACACGCAGACTAGTAATAAGACACAATATAATTATTGTTTTATCGACAAATAATATTGAGATCGATATTTTTATAGACTGTATATCGTTGTTTGTCTGTTGTTCAAAAGGTTTCCCAAGTGCCCTGAAGTGAAAAAAAAATGGATTGACGCTACCAAACGAGATGATAATTGGTTTCCTGGAAAAAATCACGTTAACAAAAAAAACTGAATCAAAATCAATAAGGAGAGTTTATACAAAATTAATACATTTTAGAGGTCAATAGTTGATAAATAATATTTACTTTTAATTGATGAATATTTACTTTCGTAACGAATATTTATTTTCTCGTCTCCGGAAAGTTAATAACTCTTTTATGGGGAAATGTATACGCTTCTATAACAAACTTCCGAAGGCTCTTAGGGAGCTTCCCTTGACAAAATTTAAGAAATCAATTAAAGATAAGCTTTATAAAAAAGCAAACTATAAAATTTCAGAGTTTATTGAAGATAATAAGCCTTGGGAGTAAGTAAATTGATCGGAGTTTTGTTTTGTTGCTACAGTTTGTATCATTATGACATTTATGAAAAAATGACATGTCGTGTTGCTGAGAGAGTTTCTTGCCGTTTCTTCTCCACAGCGATAACACGTTGCGAAGCGGCAATAGTTTAAAAAAAGTGTAAAATTGACGATTCAAAAGAACTTGTAAAAGTCTATTTGAATAAAGATAATTTGACTTTGACTTTGACTTTGATGATTGTTTAACTTATAAGTATTAAAAATTTATATGAAAATTAATATGTTTTTTTATTTTTCCTTTATACTATAAACTTCGTAGATTATCGATAATTATTAGTTTATCCCATCTCTAGTGCGCACTAGAATGTTATCAGTGTCTTGAAGCGTCCAATGAAAACTAGCCGACTGCCCCCGTACCCCGCCACGATTAAGCGATTTTGTTTTCATATTAAAATTAATAGAAGCGGAGTCTATAGGTTAGGTTGTCTGTGATCCTGGATCCACAGGAGTTACAGTGGCGGGTGTGTGGTGGGATAGGGCCTGCCATTTAAACAAAAATTCAGTGTTGTATTTTTTTTTTAGGAAATACTACAAGCCCGGTGAGATCGAAACTAAAATGATTGCTGTAAAGGACACTGGACACCCTCCTATATTTGTCATAGTGGAATGGAAATATGAAGCTAATTTGTTCAATCCTATGACATGGCGTCTGCTAAAGTCTCCAAGTATTTATGTAGAATACATGAAATTATCATCAATCGAATACAATACTGAGTAAGTTTATTTTTAACATCATGTAATAATTTATCTGAGATAAATGCTTTCAACCCCACGGCGCAGTTAGCTAGACACAAGCTTGCGAAACGAGAGGCCGCGGTTCGATCCCCGCACCGAAACGAATGTTTGTGTGATCCACAAATATTTGTTTTGGCTCTGGGTGTTGGTGAAACCGAAAAATATTTGGAAAACTTGTATATTAGTGTGATGTCAGAACTATGTATGTGACTGTTAGGTATATTTACTTATTTATTTTATTTTATTACACAAAATATGAGTAATATAATAAATGACCACGTATGTCACAAATAAGACATGTTTTATCTCTCCCATTACCATCAACTCAGTAATATTATAGCAGTGATTTATAGCTCTTTATCTCTTGCAGATCTAATTTATGTTCATGAACAACTCCTATAATTATTGTGGTCTTTTTTATTTATTAATCACAACCACATGACATATTATGTTAAATCATTTTTAACCATGTAAAATTTTCATAGGTACCAGATATACAACTAAATATAATTTAAATATGGTTATGATAACAGTGCATAATTAAAGGGGTGCATAGTATTCTCCGAAATTTATTGTATGTATCATTGTTACATATTTGCCATGTGGTTAATTTATTATATTTTTTTTCAGCATAACTGTGTGTCCGAAAATGAATAAACCCGTTGTTGCTAATTTGCCTACTATTATGAAGACTAAATACTGCAGGTTCCGGAAATAACCAGTTTGCATCAAAGATTTTAGTTTTAAGTGTCAACCCTAATCAATGCAATATAGCTACTAAAAGTATTCTTATAGTATTTGAAATATTTTAAGTTAACTATTTAATAACATATATTTTGAGGAAAACTATGTAGATTTATAATAAAAAAAACATTGTAAATTTATAAATGTATTTACGAAAATTTAAATAATGTTATTAAATATTTTTAAAAGCAGTTGAGAGTTTGATTGTACATCCTCTGTTAATTACATGAATGTTTGTGAGACAAAAAGGACTCACATGGTTTCTGATCACCATAATTTCAAGTATTTTATCTTAATTTAGGTTCAGATCAGAATGGGATGTATTAGGATTCAATGATGGAAGAACCTAGTAACACTTGCCCGACTTGAGAATCTGACCCAAGATCTATGAATCGCGCGCCGCACTAACGCGGCAATTTTGAACGGATTTTGAAAACTACATAGATAAAAACGTTTTGCGGAATTACCAAGTGACAGAATTAATAAGATTGAAACCGGCTCTTAGATTTATGCTCTGAAGTTGACACAAACTAGACCAAGATTTCCAAGAAGAGCTCTGACTGTTCGATGCTTTGGCTTCGAGGATAATAATTTTAAATATCGATAAAAAAATCTTAATATGCTTTGTGGACCCCAACACTAGTATATGCCGAGCGATTTAAAGGTCCTAGGTTTGATTACCGAGTCAGGCATAATAATGTTTTCGTTAAGAAATACTCAAGAATGTAATATAAAATGCTCGGCAATAAGATTATTTATACGTCCTGTTATGTGGGAACGCAATCGTAGTTGCGGAAATACACCTCTGCCTACCTCTTTGGGGGTACAAACTTGATTGGGTATGAATGTTTTTAAGGTATTGTAGCTAACCAACCATAATGGGGATAGCATGGTAATTATATTACTTTTAACTGTAGTTTTCACTTTGGTATAAGTGATTGTAGTAGGGGGAGGGGGGGCATGACGGGGTACTTAAGGGAAATGACAAAAATACAGCACAATTACTATGTTTATTACTTTTATTAATTTATGGTACGTTGTGTTATTTATCTAACTACGATTTGGTACAGTCTTTGCACAATCAATTTATCACATTTTTTAATAATTAACTATTAATTGGAACATACCAAAAAAACATCTTGCCCCATACTATGAGGTAAGATGGGGTAGTAAAATTTAAGCATGATCACGAAGGCTAATTATTCTCACAAAACACACAAATGTGTATTTTCCTCCGCATCTTCATTGTCCACGACTATTGTGAGCCCAGCGTCCACTAGCAGCCTGCCCAAGATTCTGACGATATCAAAAATTGCGGTTTACGTAATTTCAATATAGGCAATCGGCACCGTCATCATTGTTTAACTGTGTGTTTTGTCTTTTTTTTTTGCTAAAAGCAATTCCGGTTTCTCCGGCTTTGATAAAATTTTACAGCTCATTTGGTCGTATCAACAGTGAATGAACAAGTTCGTAATATTCGGTGATGATCTCTGTTCTAGATGGAGAGAAAGATGTCGTTGTAACTTCAGCTTCTGTTACAAGCGTTCTTTGTTGTTCTACATCCGACGAGTCTGCAATATTTTATATATTCCTAGTCTCAGTTGAAATGAAATCGTCATAAATAAAACTATTTTAGATAGATTCTACATTTTCTGATTTTTTGTACCCCGACTCTTTGCTTAAAACTTTTTCTGTAGCTATTTTCACAGCATGTATCGACCACTCTCCTCTTTTGCTTTTTTGTGTAATAAACCAATGTTTCTACACCCACATTTCGCCAGGTATGTATCAGTCTCACGTAATAGGGGCGAGCCTATTGACGTTTTTCGGGCACATTTCCAGACTCCGTGCTGCTATTGAGAATTCCCTAGTGGAAAAACCCAATAACACTTTGTCCGATCTGGGAATCGAACCCAGGAATCTAGATCGCACGGCACATACGTGTACCGCAAGACCACGAGGTAGTCTACCCCATCAAGGAATACAGGCGTGAGTTTATGTATGTATGTAAACCAATGTTACGAGTATTTATTTAGTAATGTAAATGAACCCAGGTCTAAATCTCATTTTGCTCCAATGCCCCATCATACCCCGTGCCCAATACCCCATCTAGCCCCAAAAGGTGGCTTTGAACAAAAAAAAGAAACTAAAATAAAATGTTTAATGTATTCGTACAAATAACATACCATATACAAATAAACGACACTGGTAATGAAATATCAAAAATACATAAATGTGGATTCAATAATTGCATAAAATAATGACCTTTGACTTTACACAAAATTAGATCAACGAAACGTTAAAACGGTTTTCCGTTTATTAACAAAAGACGCTTTGACGTTGACCACCACTCACAATTTCTCTCGCGCTAATCGTTGGTCGTATGATGCTTGTTATTGGGTTATTGCTTTCTATTCATAAACGTCTAGTTTCTTGTATTTGTGCGGTACCCCGTCTTACCTCGAGACCCCATCGTGCCCCCCCCTTCCCCTACCTATTTATTTATTTATCTTGATCAATATTTTAACTATATGTTGTTCATTAAAAAGAGATGTCGCTAGCTAGGATCGTAAAAACATAGTTATTTTCTGTTTTGACGTTTAGTTTATGTGACATTGACAATTGTGACATAACATTGCGGCTTGTTGGGTTGGGTATTGTTGAGATTTTAATTCAACACAATACGTAATACTTTATTGGGTTATATCACACGCTGCAATCAGAAATTCGTTAAGAAGTGGTGTAGCATATAGTACTACATTTAAATAATGGGCGATACAAGAAAAAAGAAAAAGTTCTATTTTCGAAAACGTAGAAACAAATACTTTTTGGAACCCGGTTTCAGAGGATTTTTTTGCACGTGCAACTTCAGGGAAAAAGATTGTGTGAAGGAAGTATACAATTTGTTAAACGAGTACGCTGAGAAATTGTACCCAGAGCTTAAAGTTGACGAGCAGCCGGCAACGGCCGCGCCCACGAGTCCAGCTCCTGATGGCAGTTCGGAAAGCGATTCAGATGCTGAGACTGATATTGGGGATCTGCTAAAACAACATGTGGAGGCATTGAAGAGAAATTCACAGAAATCTCTCAGGCATAAAAGGTTTCAAGTGGTCGAAACTGGCGCTTCCAATTGTATCTTTGTTAAGACAAATTTACCTAGTCCAGAAGAACTAACAGCTGCTATTATCAAAGACTTATATACTACAAGGACCCAGAAGACTCGGCATGTGCTACGCTTGCTTCCAATCATGGCCACATGTAAGGCTAACTTGCCAGACATTATGGAGTGTGCAGGCAGCCTGTTTGATAAATATTTCCTAAGGGAACCATCCACTTTTGCTGTTATTTTCAATAAACGCTTTAATAACAGTGTTTCCCGAGATTTAATCATCAAGGAGCTGGCCGACATGGTTGTTTTGAAGAATGGTGGCAACAAAGCTGATTTGAAAAATCCAGGACTCTGTATAATTGTAGAAATTATAAAGGGTATGTGCCTATTGAGCATTGTTGACAATTACTTTACATATAAAAAGTATAATCTAAATGAAATATGTAAAGAGGAGTCCAAAGATACAGAAGCAACACAAGCAAAGAAGTTTAAGAGTAATGGTGACTCTAAAACAGTGGCTCAAACTGATCCTGAATGATTTTATATGTACTGATTTTACTTTGTAACCAATTTATATACCTATTTCTAAGTCACTGAGGAGTTTAGTTTCTTTATACCAATTCTAAAACCAAACTTTCTACTTACTTACTTTTCATTAACTATAAATGTATTTTGCAAAACATTGTAATAATGTGTATTTTTTTTGTTGCAACCATACCTTGGCCTTTTGTGATGGTATTACATAAAGCCCATTTGGGATTATGTAATACTATTGTACAATATAAATTACTGTGATTGCATAATGGGGCTGGTAATAAACTGTGTAATATTATTATTGTTCACCATTATGTAACAGCAACTATGTGTTGTCCATCTTTGTTCAACTATTACATGGTATGTTTTACCTTATGTTTGTTTAAGGATAAATATGTGTAACAATAAAAGAAATAAACTTATTAAAGCATGTTATGTTTCATATTAAGGACAAAAATAAAATCTACTATACAAGTTAGACCTTTTAGACATTCATTTATACTCCCCACCACTTTTGAGTTTCAAAAATTGCTACATAGGTGGCAATGCTTGTCTTATTTATTTATTTTATTACTATGAAATATTATTTGGAATATTACATATATACTGCGGTAATAATTAATTATGTGATCAGAAGCTGATGTTAATATTTTGTTTACTTCAGTTCATTTTACTACCAAGAAATTGCGAAAGAGGGCGCTGCTCGTACTTTTGGAATCGAACTTGGGAGGTAAAAATTATTTTGGAAAACATGGATGCCTATACAAAAGCGACTTTTATGTGATGGTGCACAGAAAGAGGATGGTTTTATGGAGCTTTATAGATGCCATTCCTGTATTACAAGGATTATGGCTAGTTTGGGAGATGATATAGATAGAGAGATAGATATGATATAGAGAGATATAGATGTAACCTATTAAAAACCTTACTAAAACCGACTTGGATTTTGGGCGATGCGTAATGCAGTGCTGATACGCCCAAAGTATTCTCCATTTACCAACCAGCGGACATTCACATATTTTGTATAGTTTACTCTATTTGGAAGCACCTATGCTCTTCAACTCCCTATTTCAGAGCTCATGGTAAGTCAGCGCCCGCGACAAAAATGAGGTCATTCTTCGGCAAGCTTTCGGTGAGATTGCACTGCGCGGCAGCACCCCAGAGACCACAAAATCTAAGGCGATGGCGGGCAAGGGACACTGAATGAGCAAATTACAAAAGTCTTATTTTTGTGAATTGTGAATGATGCCGTGCGATTAAAAGTTCTCGGGTTCGGCGATTTATCTGTTACTAGACTATTCTGTTAAAAATATTTCAAAACGGGTACGGAATCTGTTAGCCGAGTATGATTACTGGCGACATCTATACTCGTATACACAAATACATTTCTAGCTACCTCTAGATTTTGTAAATAAAGTGGAGTGGAAGACAACGTCTAAAGCAATAAGTCCGATTTTGTAGTAATATATATAAAGTAGGTATATACACAAATCCATCTAGTATTTATCTGAGAGAAACATTTTGTTAACTATGTTTTAAGTCGCACGTAATAGGGGGCGATCCTATTACCTTTATAAGGTCAAATTTCCAGGCTTCGTGCTGAGTCTTTCCTAATGGAAGAACCCAATAACACTTTGAATCGATTCTGGGACCTCTACATCGCTCGACACATTGTAAGAGAGGTCCTACATAAGATGCCACCGCATTAAGGTTGCAAAAAATCGGCGGTTTGGTGTTTGTTTGTCCCGCTACTTTATTTCAATTTGGAATCGGGTCTTTCTTGGATTCATTGTGTAAATAACGACACTAAAGTGACCTTCTAAATGTTTGATCCTTGCCTTTTACCGGAAAATAATGGACATGTACCTACGTGCTCCCCACACCGTTTTTATTTTAGGAAAAGTTTTCCTTGTAGAGACGAGATTCGTTGTATTACGTTGATCATAATTTTATTTGATTGTATTACATTATGTATTAAATGTATGTTACATAAGGATATGTATGTATGTGTGTGTATATAATTTTTATATTTAAACAGTTATAATAATTTTATTTTACACAATCTATTTGGTACAGTCATCTTCCACGTTACTGAATGGATGTTTTTTAGATTTGATTCTTTATTTATTCTTTAAACTTTATGAGGCGTATTAAGGGAAACCCAACAGCTCCAGTTTTAAAAATCATATTGCAAACATAGATTTTATTACCAATTTATTCAGTACAATATATTTTTTGGTAGTTTGAGTTGAAAAACTCAAAACAATAAATGTAAGTACTTACTGCAAATTAAATAGCAATTTGTACTTTAATATGTTTCATTGTATTGAATCAGCGAAAAGAACAACACTCAAGTTTCTAGGCGCTCTTCGATAGTAAAATCTGTTTTGTGAACTTGATATTCAATAGCGAATAAAGTCGTCGTGAATTGAAAATATTTAAACGATCTACAGGTGTGTCGTCGGACGTCGGATTGTTATCGATTTAGGAGCGGGCCATTAAATGATCGCTGAGGAGATCTTTCATTAGAGTTGTTACATTCAATTCATATATTATATATATAATAGATAATAATATAATATATATGTCAATATGTCCCACATCCGGTTCTCGAAAATAGTCATGCAACGCTGTATTGGGATCGATCTATTATCACAGACAGGACTATTGTTGCAAATAAGCCTGATATTGTGGTAGAGGATCGACTGGCGCGCCGGGCAATGTTGGTTGATGTTACTATCCCGCATGATAATAACCTTGTGAAAGCCGAAAAAGACAAAATATCTAAATCATATTTAGATTTGGCTCACGAGGTTACTGATATGTGGGATGTGGACTCAACCGTCATTGTTCCGATAGTCGTTACTGCCAATGGGTTGATACCAAAGAGCCTCGACCAACATCTTCGGAGGCTCTCGATCGGTGGTTGGGTCAAAACCCAGATACAAAAAGCAGTGTTATTGGACACGGCACGTATCGTGAGGCGGTTTCTAACTCTTGAACCCTAACCACCGGTGGCTTGGGTGTGGGTCGTAGACCCCGCCATCTGCGGGTATAAATATTTTATTTTATATTTTTAAATGTATTTTTTTATATAAAACTTTATATTTAAAAATGTAAAAAATAAATTAAAGTAAATCTTATATCTTTAAATGAGCAATTCTTGTATATATACTTATATATATGTAATTGGAATCTCGGAATCGGCTCCAACGATTTTCATAAAATTTAGTATATAGGGGGTCTCGGGGGCGATAAATCGATCTAGCTAGGAATCATTTTTAGAAAATGTCATTTGGAAGAAAAATTACAAAAATCCACTGAAAAATATGACTCTTCCTGACATCTATTGGCGAATATTGGCGAATAATAATACTATTTTTTGTGAGCAACTAATTGCTTTAACGACACAACAGCAGATGGCGTTGTTAAGAAACATTATTCATATTTCATCATTTTATTAGTAATTCGTACTTAAATATAATTTCCAAAAAACACAATTAAAAAAAAATACATTCCGAGCAAAGCTCGGTCATCCAGGTACTAAGTAGTAATATAATATTATATATAATATATGAATTGAATGTAACAACTCTAAAGATTAACAAATAACTTTATACTGTTAAATAATTATTAGTGAATGTGTTTTTTGCAATCTGTTTTATTTTTAAAGGCAACAGTATTGTGTAGTAAATATATAGTTGTTTCTTGTATACCGTCGCAAGTAAAATTTTTGTGCGTTCTTTAAGTTATAAGCGTCCGAGGGAATCTTGAGGCCTCTATTCCTCCCATCTTGGGGCATTTTTGGTTTGAAAACTAGGTATTTTATAAGGTTACAAATTATAAAAAGAAGGAATAGAACATTATGTACAAAGGGTATGGTACACTATTAGTGTTGTAAATTGTAAAGTAGGTATACCAACTAGATGTATGGAGTACAATACTCTATTTTACAGAGTTGTTGGTTAATTGGGGAATATTTAGAAATCTTACGGTCCGACAATTACCTTGTAATTCGATCTCATGCATGAAGCGCTATGAAATGGTTGTTTTTTGTCGAAACATTGTTCTAGTGGTCAATTAAAAGTTTCTTAGGGTAACTACACTTGGAATACCGCCAGTACGAGTACACTCACTAATATATTGCGCTTCATGATAAGAGATAGCATTTGCAAGCTTGAATTCCTCGTAGTCATCCTTCATTTATGTATTGTGTTCATTCTATTGGATCCAACAATTAATTTTAAGCTTTGTTAAGTAGATTAGTACTTATAGTTCTATTTTCATTTTCACATCCTATTTTAATTTTCAATAATATTATATTTAATTGTTAAATAACAATATTCCTCATATTGTTGTCGTGTTGTATTTATACTATTTCTGAATGCCTCGTTGGTCCGCAGTACAATTTCGTAACATGCGATCAGGGGATGACGACATTGACTCCCGGATCGAGCAAAGTGTTATTGGGCTTTTAAGTCGAAAATTCTCAATAGTTCCACGGAGTCTGGATATGTGTTCGAAAAAAGCAGCAGGCTCGCATCTTAATAAGTGGGACTTCCAAACACAATTGGCGAAACAATTGAAGAGATGCATCACAGCCAACTCCTTCGGGGATACTATCGTCGGGGAATAAACTCATTCCCATATTTGTGTGGAATATTTGATATGTTACTTATTTTACATTACTCCAAGGTAGAATTGTATTTCTTCGCAATTCCCTGGTAAAGAATACATGAAAGTAAAAGCAGTTTCACGGGTTATTATATGTAGTAACTCGAAATGACGATGATATAGCTCGATGACAATCGTATACCGACACAGTGTATAAAGTAACAACCAGGGAACATTTGTAATTTGCTTTGCATCTAATTTTCAACAGTATGGGTCAAATTAATCAGAAATAAAGATTTAGAAGTCAATACAAAATGGGAGATTTGGTCTGGACTGCGGGAGTATCGATGTATTGAACTTATTTCAACCCCGCACTAGGCCAAAGAACAGTGATTTGAGCTTACCAGTATAAAAACAAATAACTTTTTATTCCAAATACCAAGCCTATCCGCTTTGTTTCTCCAGTACAAAACTATACGCATGCTGTATTTAGCAACGATTGGTTGCTCGTTTGTGGAGTTATACAAACAAACCATGCAACGGATTTTTTAAAATATACATTAGCTTTTGTTCGCGATTCCGTCGACGAGCAGTTCAATCCTATGGTAAATAACTTATGTTTGTAACCATCGAATCAGAGGTAACTGTCGATCGACTCTTTTTTGGGTTACTTGAAAATTTTAATAAATGTATTAAAATTTATAAAAAATTATTAAAAAAATAGGGATTTTAATCCATTTATTAAAACTTTCAAGTAACCTAAAAAATAGGAACTTCCAAAAACGATTCGATCGATAGTTGGTAAGGTCTAATTCGATGGTTGATGATTGACGTTGACTGACTGATGAATGACGTTCTTAATGACAGAAGAGACCGCATTACTGAATACATATTGATAAAAAAGCTACATAGTACGCAGTTCCGTTAAGTAGATTGTAGATAAATGTAATTCTAGTCATGCAGCAGTGGACATCCGCTAATGATATCCCTTGACGGTCGTTAGGGCAGTCTCCGCGTTTTTATTTTTTCCCTTGAGTGATTCAGTCAGCGAGTTTCCTTTTTTCGACAGTTCCATTTTACGTAGCCAATGAAAAATCCGTCACGGCAACAAATGGCGGGAAGCTGATACTCAATTTTTATTAATTATAACGCAACTGCCTCGTTGTATTTTGTGTCTAACTTATGGCTATTTTATTGGAAGTAGTTATTCATGTGGTCATCGATTTTTTAGAATGTAGGTACTGCGTTTATTATAAATCACCCATTTTAATTTTATAATTGTTTTCTTGGCCAGTTTTAATTAAAATAGGTACCAAGTCTTTATCTTCTATAGCAGTTGCATATTAAACGCTAAAGGACACAGGATTCACCCAAAGACTTCAGTTTTAATTACGTGAGGAAAGCTTTTAATATAGGTACGATTCTAGTGCTATAGAGTTGGGTTGCTTTCAGATTAATAAACTATTAGAAAAAACAAATATACACCCGAACAAAGCAACATGCACCTTATGACAAGTGCACTAAAGTCGAAATATTGTATCCTACCGGCAATATAATCGACTACGATATCCCCTCACCAGTCGATACAATTCTGCCGGAATCAAACAACTACGAAGAACAAAATATTTGTCACAATGTTGTAATTCTAAAAATGTGTGGGAAAAGGTATGTATATAAAGGGGCGTTTAAAGATGATTGATTTCGTAAGTCCACATATAGGGGATTCGATTTAGTGTTAGTTCAGTAAAGATAGATCTTCCATCCCGTGTGTGAGTTCCACTTAAGCCGTGCGCTCGGTCTGGCGGCGCTGGAATAACACAAAACGGACACCGGCAAATCCAACCCGAGTCCCGGATTTGTAACAAAGTACGGCTTATTCCGCTCACTTCTACATAATATGGTCGAAACACTTGGAGCGCAGATGCCGGCTGCAGATTTTCAATGTGGTTTCAATTTCGTAACATCTCGTCTCTTTCAAGATTTCGATGTTAACAACCTATTGTCTTTTGATATGAATTTAAATAGTTTTATTTAAATCTATTCTATTTTCGATAACCAATTTCTTATGAAGTATTGAAGAATCATTAACATTAAATGTACCATATACATTTTATTACCTACATCATACATGTCATTTTACGAACATTTTAACATGAAAATATACTGTTAGGCAGTTTGCCGCCTAACGTACATAAGATCGACATTCACAGCCATATTGGAGTTTCGTAAGTATTAAAATACTATTAAATCTTTCCCGACACATGTTATTCAAAAAAATAATCTAGAATTTCCAAGAACACAAAAAATGTTACGCCCTCTCAAATATTATATGTACAACCACTGGGATGAAGTATTCACTTATGTCGAGGCAGCAACATGCGAAAAGTAATTATGAATACAGTAACATAAGAAAATACGTTGAGAATAAAATTATATAAAATAAAAATGTTTTCTATTTCGCCCCGTCAAGCACTGATCCAATGGGCGTTAGCCAACAGACATGCCACAACCGACGTAACATCTAAAATCCACGCCATGTGTTTGCTTTCGTTAAACACTGAATAATTCTGGATGCGAGCAAAAATTTTTAATATTTGAACACTTGATATTTTTACATGTGTTTATTACGATAATTTGTTGGATGATGTGAAAAGTATGCTTTTAAAGAAGACTAAAGATTTTCAATTTGTGTTAAATAATGGATTTTAAATTGTACTGAAAAAATTATATTAACAGTGTAGATAAAATGTATAGTTTAGTTTGGATAAAATTCAAGTAATGGATGTACATTTTGTTTATCTCCCAAGATAGAGATAGCAAAAGAGTCTCAGTGTAATCAAGATTGCAGTATGATAGGGCGTGCCCGTCCGAGGTGGTTCGTTTACTAAAAAAATACCGAAGAATCAGGTAAATGTCACGTTTTGATAGGTAATTCAGTTATTTAGGTATACAATAATACAATTACTTTCTCTACTTCTTCGCATTTCTCAACGTCACATTTCAGAAATTGATAAAACGCCTAAAATAATTATATGATGTATTATTTTTATCATTATTAGGTTACCTCACCCTTATTTTCACTTGAGACACTATAAATAGTAATTACTATTGATTTCGCCCATTACCTATTCCTTATTACCGCATAAGTCATAACATAAGACCTTTTTGGTCACACATTTTTGAAATATTAATTGTGTTTGTGTGATTTTTTATGGAATAAATCTTAAATGTATAATAAAATAATAGCCATAGTTCTTTTATGAAAATCCTAGGCATACACTGATGACTATGAAGTTATGTAAGCATATGTTATTTATGATCACAATTCAATGCTAAACTAGGTCTTTACTAGGTGTGATTACCCCTTTCTATAGTACCTAGAGAAGACTAATGCCGAAAAATAGTCATTCGGATGTTTGAAGTTTAACTATTATTGTAAAACTTCTCACAGAATTTATTACCTTCCTATAATTTAGAGAACACCCACTCATTACGAGCAATTTGATGGGTAGTGACGATTGCAAGCGTTTTGTTCACACAATCCGCATCTTCCAACCTACTGTGCTGTGCGGTCGGGCAAAGTGTTATTGGGTTTTTCCTGAGGAAATTCTCAGTAGCAGCACGGAGTCTGGAATTGTAGCCGAAAAATTGTTCACAAAAATATGAAATCTTAAAATAATAAAAGAATAAATGTGTGCAAATAAGCCTTGGGATAAAAAAAAAACATAAAAGAGCGTTGGACTGCATAACGGAAAAAACAAAATAAAATAAAAAAATATGAGTTGTAAATAAAAGGAAATTCTGTTATTTTAAAGGTTTCTTCGAGCATTATGCCATTATAGAACTTCGCCCTTTAACTGGCCTAAAAAGATAATCCGCTTACTCAGTCTCCAATATACCAGAGGGACGACGGACGCGAAATCCTGATGGGATCAATGACCTTTAACGTAACTCATTTTGCTCTCAAGAGGCGATCCTATGACAGGGCCGAATACAAATCAGTCCATCAGATAATATTCCAATAAATTTTATATAAACATGTATTCGTCGGTGCAGAATCTCTCTGATCTGATTTTATTTGTTGATAGGGCTTCGTAGTTACTAATAACAAGATTATTGACTATTTAATTACACCTGAGAAGACTAGATAGCTATAAAAGTAGGGGAAGGCCACTAGTGCAATCCGCATAAAATAAGATACATATATATGGGTAGTAAAATCCTCCGATAGATAATGGATTTTATGAAGATGGACATAGCGATACTAATGAAACAGGAGGAGTTGTTGCGGAATATTTTACCAGCTCACGTTGTCCTTACTAATAACCTAGAACTTTTAAGTAGGTATCTGTATAGTGCATCTCGGCAGGCAGGAGTGTGTCAAGTCTATTGCAAATTTAGGGTCTGTTAGAACAGCATTGTACTGACTAATAGATGCGTTGTTACTAGTTTTCCGTGCCAGTATAAAAATTTACTGGCTAAAAACAATTGAGAAAATATTTTGTATGAAGCAAAATTAAATTATGTCCGAAGGAGAATGACGTAGAATAAATGCAAAATTATTTATTTATTTAAAACTTTACTGTACACATAAGATAAAAACTATGGAGTACAGTAGACTAAATAAACACAGTACAAAAGGCGGTCTTATCGCACAAAGTGATCTCTTACAGATAACTAAAGATGGAGATGGAAGAGAAATAAAAGGTAGTCGTAAGTACACAAAGTTAGAGTAAAAAATAATTAAAAAGAAGTCGTATAATATAAACAACTAGAGTAAAAAGTATTAATATATATACACATAAACATATTATACATACATACATATGTACATATACTGATATACATACATAATCCAAAGAAACAGTTTTTTTAAGAACTGACATGTATTTTACAATTCTATTAGTGAGGTTTTCTTAATTACGGATAAAAGCTTATCTACGTCTGCTAGCTGAGTTTTTAGGTCAATCAAACTAACGGTTACTTGTGGCAAATATTTGAACAAGATTTGGTTTCTGATACGGGTCAGCAAATGTGGCTTCGTACTTTTACAAAACTAGTCTCTTTAAATATACTGTTACATAAAGACAAAAACAAACCTTAAGAAATTATCATTCAGTAGTGGACAAGCTGTAAAATATAATTCATTTTAAATAACACATGCAAGTGTGCCGCGTTCCGGGATCAGCCAGTGTATATCCCGTTTTCGGGGTGGCTTCAATCATGGTGAAAGGATGACCGTGCCGGCATTTTTTGGCCAGTTTCTCGCGGTCGGTCCTTTGTTCACCATGGTATTAGTCCCCCAAACTTCTTCACAAGATAGGTGAAGAGGTTTTCGGCCGGCATGATTGCGTCGACCAACGGGAGATCATCATCTCTCGCCGGTCGGCACTTTTTCTGGACTCCATTACGTCTGCTCGTATCCCTCCTAATTTAATTTATTACATCATGTGTTTAAACTATATTTCAGTTTTCATTCAGCATTCCAAATTGATTCTAACAGTTTTAATGATTTAAAATAATTGACTGACTGTCTGACTGATACTGTGTCTGATGCGCAGTCCATTAGAAGCTGGCTGTGAAATTGGAAACCGCAGTTCGGGGTCTGTTGTTTGCATGGGTTGCAATATTTTTGCTTTAATTGAAAAGTTGGTAATGTTTTCGCAATAAAACTTCTAATTTGTGAGGAGTTAGGATGTGTGTGTGGCCTCGAGGTTTAGGCATGCGGTCGAGAATTTCGACGGTCTCAGGTTCAAACCCCAGGCACACACCTCTGACTTTTCGAAGTTATGTGTGTATTCACAATGAACTATCACTTGCTTTAACGGTGAAGGAAAACATCGTGATAAAACCTGCACACCTAAAAGTTCTTAGGAATTTCTTAGGTGTGTAGTCCGCCAACCCGCACTAGGCCAGCGTGGTAGACTAAGGCCTAAACCCTCTCAGTTGTAGAGGAGGCCCGTGCCCAGCAGTGGGACGTATTTGGGCTGATGATGATGATGATAGGATGTACGTAGCTTTTGGAGGTCTGGAAAAAATCATTGATTGTTTCCAGCATAGAGTTTCTAATCCGCAATCATATAACACAGGCGTCGGAAACCAATAAATTGCTGTGTTTTGTATTATTTTTGTTCCGCTAACACTAAGCTCGGTCCATGTAGGCTCGCGCTATTTTCCACTATAAAAGTAATATAACCCAATTTGGCGGCTTCACATCGCGACAAGCTGCCACCAATTACTGGCCTGGCAATTTGTCCTGTCACTCCGGTAGACGTGCGCCGCGCGTGGAAACATGACACCATCATCGCCCCATCTATCCCGCCTACGTGTTTGTGTATTAATTTATCTTCATGGAACAACCCTTTGAAAGTAATCAATAATTCAAAATTAATTAATATTCAGGCTAATATGTCGATAGAACTCAATACTTTTACGTCAGACTAAGAAAAGAGACGCGCGTCAGAATCTTTACACATTACGGTAACAATGTGAGTGTACCTATATTGAATATGTATTTTGTATCAAATATAGAGACGGTTATACATAGATATACAGACATGCTGGTTTTAATGCTATCCACCTGTGATGTACCAAGTCGTAATGTAATTTAAGCTAGCGATGTAGTTTTAAAATGTTATTATTTAATTTTAAATTTAAATATATCTTGTCGCTTTGATCTTCAACGATTCTTAAGAAGTAGATTGCTATATATCCGTTTTTTTTAAAAGGTTCATATGAGTTAGTCGGCCGGATATAAGACATGTTTTTTCCTGTAACATATACAACATATGCCACCATTCTTATTATCCGTAATGATGAAAAATAAGTAAATAATCAAATTACTCAGTGGGGGTTAGTGAATGGGGCAATTTTATTGGGCAAGATGATTTTAATTAAGAATCAAATATATTTTCAATCCTAATTTAAGTGATTTTTGTTTTGTGAATAAATTCGGCGAAAAATTTGGTGTCTCCACATACAGACTCTTATATAAATTCCTGTTAACCATAATTACCTAGATCACATAGTCGTAAATAGTCAATCGTTTATTCTAGAGTTTCTCTGTCAATGTGTTCCTTTGTCTTAACGACATTAATCATCATCATCATCATAATTTTTACCAGTTTAACCGCAATTCATATTACAACGCGCCTTACCAGGCCATCACTCAAAAATTGTCCATCTACCCTTCAACTTCCGTTGACTTCGTCTCACATCAAAGCTATCGAAAATGTTATTATTATTGAATCTATCAAATCCTCCTTCAAAATAACATTCTTTCTTTTTTTATCATAATACCTACTTTCGGTTAGCCTCTAAAGGTTCTCCATGATCTATATCCAGTCATCTATCCGTGTTGCAAGATAGGATCCTCCGTTTCGTGTTAAAATAATCGAACTCAATCTTAGCTGCGATGAATGGCGCTTAAGCGATAACGTTTAAAATTGTATTCATTAATTTTATTGTGATAAGAATTGTTGGAGTGATTTCACTGGAGCGTTAAAAATAGATTCATAAAAACGGTTTAGGCACTAGATTGAATAGCAAACCAATAAAGAGTTTAGCCTCGTTTTTACATAGAAAGCATTGAATGGTGGGTGAAGTGCTGTCCAAACAGAATTGATTAGAGACGTATGTGGGAAAAATGCAAATAGATGGAAAGAAATTGTGCTGGTCGCTTGATATATTATTTCACGCTCCTTTTTTAATATTCAAGGTTGTGCTAAGATTATCATAAAATTTAAATAAATATTCTATCTGTCTAGCATACTCTGAGGTAATAGTGAAAAATATCGGTAATACTTGAGACACAAAGACGGATAGCACCGGACGGACATCAAAATTCCATCATCATCAGCCCATATACGTCCCACACGGGCCTCCTCTACAACTGAGAGGGTTTAGGCCTAAGTCCACCACCCTGTCCTAGCGCGGTTTGGCGGACTACACACCTCAGAAATTCCTAAGAACTTTTAGGTGTGCAGGTTTCATCACGATGTTTATAATTCACGTCGTTAAAGCCTGGAGTTTCCGAAAATATGTCCATGATTCTCTGCAGGAAGCGACTGCATCTAGCGACTTGTTAAAGCAAACTTTAAGGTGAAATACACTGAAAATTAGTACCGTGTGAATATTTTTTTGTTTGGTTTCGTACTTAAAAAGGAAAGAACCGAATTGTCATAGGATCACTTGTGAGTCTGTTTGTCTGTCTAAGCCAATTTTTAGGATGGAAATTGATGAAGAGTTGAGGGGGAGGGGGGAGGGTAGAAATGATATTGCAGACCGAGATAAAACGAGTGTATTATTACAAAACTATGAGACATCTAAGTGAAGTGGCCTTTAAATGAACTGCTTTCTGTTGTAGAAAGTACACTTAGCTAATTTTTTGTTCGCGGCCACTAGTTATTTTATTTACGGTTATTAAATGTTTTGTAAGAGGTGGCGAATTTATTGTTAACTCAGCACTTTTAATTAATTAAATTTCATAATGCTGTTGGAAGGAAAATCTCAGTAACACTTCGGTCAACCAGGGAATCAGACAAAATAAGATTCACGACCAAACTTTCTGCGGGTCTATAAAAAACTCAACTACATAAAAGAAGTTGGTTACCAAGAACAATACAAGTTAACTAGTTTAAAATTGCCACCAGAGGCGCCGGTGCAAGCCGCCAGGAAAATTTATAATAATATTTTTCAGCACAGATTTACAAACACACGGCCAGACAGCTTCTAAAAGCTTTGGCGTATCAAGTTCTACAATAGGTTAAAATGAAAAGCAAACTTTGTACTTCTTTCAGGAGTTTTATAAAGTTTTTATAAGAATATTTACGCAAAGTTTAGTAAGTCACAGCAAAGGTACTTGAATTTATACAATACTTAACTTACATTGTGTTATTAAAGTTGATATGAACAGGATGCAGTATTATGTTCACTTGAACAAGCACGTTTTTCACAAGCTGCTTTTATTTCTTTATGTTTAACAGACTAACTCGTAGTTTGTGTTTGCCGTGCGATCTAGTGGTCCGGGGTATGATTCCCGAATAGTGCAAAGTATTATTGGGTTTTCCATTAGTTTTTTTTAGCAACAGTATTGTGTCTGGCAAAGTTCCCGAAAAAAGAACAACAGGCTCGCCTCCTATTATGTGGGAACTAAAAAAAATGGTGTACAGAGTGTTGTATTATACAGTAATATAACACTTGCGTAGAATTCGTGTTGATTAATGGTCTGAAAACTGTTGAACCTAATATATTGTATTAACTTCATTCAATTCAAACAAAAAGCCTTGTCATCCTTGAACAATTAGAGTCAGTCAAGTCTAGAGCGTTATGGGTTCGTTGGCTTGGTAAATGGGCGGGAAAGAGGAGTATAGAGGACAATACTATTAAGAAAATTAAGGCGCAAAGCATAAACCACGGCTTTAGAGCTAATCACAATTCGTGCAACTGTCCAAACTCCAATCAAGAAGTCATATCCATGTACGTCGATCTCCTGGGTATGGTTAGAACCCTAGTATTAAAAGGGATCAACGAAGAAGATCCATACGTATATACAGTGGCGGTACTTCCATAGAAGCCCAAAAGCGTTACACGTTAATTGTGTAATGTCTAGTTTATAATTGTTTATTGTGGGGTCAGGATATATAAAGCCCAGCTCGCCTTAAAAAAATCCGAATAATCTTTAAGCTGTAAACATTTGTTTAACAATAGCAATTTGACATATAAATATTCTTATTTAAATATTCTTATTTATATGTCAAATTGCTATTGTTAAACAAATGTTTACAGCTTAAAGATTATTCGGAATTTTTTAAGGCGAGCTGGGCTTATAGGTTTCTATGGAAGTACCGCCACCGCGTATAATACATATAATATAATGTAATGCCTCGTGGTCTCGCGGTACAAGTATGTGCCGTGCGATCTAGAGGTCCTGGGTTCGATTCCGCGGTCGGGCAAAGTGTTATTGGGTTTTTCCATAAGGATATTCTCAGTATAAGCACGGAGTCTGAAAATGTGCCTGAAAAACGGCAATAGGCTCACGCCCTATTACGTGGAACTGATACAAACCTGGCGAAATGTGGGTGCAGAAATGCACCTCTGCCTACCCCTTCGGGGAATACAGGCGTGTATTTATTTATGTATGTATCTATAATGTAATATACGGCCCGCTACTGGGCATCGGCCGCGACTACGGTTGATAATTTAAAACAAATTAGATAAAAAATATGACTGCCAAGCGATCCTAAGGTACAAGTATGTGCCGTGCGATCTAGAGGTCTTTGATTCGATCCGGGGTCGGGCAAAGTGTTATTGGCTTTTTTCATTAAGAAATTCCCAGTAGCAGTGCGGAGTCTGGAAAGGTGCCCGAGAAACGGCAATAGGCTCGCCTCCTATTACGTGGGACTGATACATACCTGGCGAAATGTGGGTGCAGAAATGCACCTCTGCCTACCCCTTCGGGGAATACAGGTGTGAGGTTGTGTATGACGTATGTTAAAATATGTATGTATGACTGTCTAGTTTGACGGACCTTAGAGACCGGGATAAGATTGCCGGATCAAACATGTTTAAAAGTTGGTATAGAAATGTACTGCCTACCCATTCAAGGATTCATGAGGTAGCGCAGGAGAGTGTGTATGCACGTTTTTGAAATACGATTGAATAATATGAAATACGTCAATTATGATTTTACACATTAATAATTCTGATTGATATTGATGGTAGTTCAATTTAAAATGCTCTTTTTACACATAATTACTTTAGCTTTTGCGTATTTTTTAATAATAAATTTGTTCATTTATTACTCTTTTATTATACACACTTGTAGCAATATGTATCTATACATCAGTGATTTATCAATCACTTTTAGAATCCTAAGACAATCGGCATTGACGCAAATACCAATTTCTTCTAAGCAAACTGTAATATTATACGAAGTGATATAGCATTCACTCACCTCTAACCTCTTTCGTGCAAAATGTATTTGTATAATGTATGTGGACACACATGGCAAGATAAATAAAACGTGGTCCAACGGCTTATCCGCCCTCATCAATATCCGCTCCGTCGTGGGTTTGTTTTGACACGTTGTTTGTCAACTATCCTTACTACACGTTCACTCCCTGCGTCGAAATATAAGACATTATAATCTACGAAGCTTCTAGAATATTGTGCAGCAGTTTGTATAAATCATCATCATCAGCCCATATTCATATGTCCCACTGCTGGACACGGTCCTCCTCTACAACTGAGAGGGTTTAGTCTTTAGTCCAACACGTCGCTGGCGTAGTGCGGGTTGGTGGACTACAAACCTAAGTTTCTGAGAACTTTTAGGTGTGCAGGTTTCCTCGCGATGTTTTCCTTCAGCGTTAAAGTACAGGATAATTCATTATGAATAAACACATAACTTCGAAAAGTCAGAGCCTGGGTTTTGAACATGTGATCGACGAGATTCTCGACCGCATACCGTAACCTCAAGGCCCTCTCTACTTAGGAAGTAGTGATGGTTTGTATACAATCATTTCGATATTTTATTTCGATTTGATGCCAATAAAATTTTAATTTATTCCGCATAATGATTTTACCGAGTGGTTGACAACGCAATCAACGTATTAATGGGATTCAACATGATTCATCTCTAATAAACAACTATCGGTAAATCGCATTTATCATATTAGCCCGCCATAATGACGTTTAAGCGTAACATTTCGAAATAATTAAAGTTAAATGTTGCTCAGTGGTTCAGAGTTAATGTTTAACCGCACACAACAATGTACAAGAATAAGTTGGTCTCGTCGTGTGTAAGACGACGGTCGTGGTTAACTTGTAGATGCGTTTACAGCCCATAAACATGACTGTTACACGCCACAGTGTTTTTCGAGCGAGTACACTGTCATTACAACGCGAAATTAATAAACAAACATTGTAAAAACAAATATGTGCTTATGAAATTTACTGGAAAATTTTAAGTGAATAACACAAGCTGCATTCGGGCGAAATTAATAACAATTTGCTCATTTCGCTATAACAAGCACACGCAATAATTGGCCGTTATATCGGTGAATGCACAGATTCTATAATTAGCGTGAACCACGTATTTAAACTATCACATTGTCTCACAATGTTTAAAATATGTAATGTAGTAAACTATATGATGAATAGAGATTATTGCTGGCGTAGGTGTTACGGAGTTGCGATGGCAGTTATCCAATGTGGCACAGAAAATCTTCAGACCAAGCGACATGACGAGATCCCCAAGGTTCTGGTGCAAGTTTTCTGATTTTCATTGTGCACTACCGCTACTTCCAGATTTTATTTATTTATTTATTTACACTTTATAAATTTTGTATAGGTGGACTTAATGCCTAAGGCATTCTCTTACAGTCAAACTGTAAATAAGAAAATTTGATCAGGGAAAAACTTGGAAGTGGGTAACTGGTGGAGACTAGTTGAGGTTTGAGCCAAGTTTCAGAGATCAGCAAAAGCATCTGCAAAAGTTTCAGACAGTTCGCTATAGTGGCTCGCTACGCTTTGCGCATTAATGTGACAAACGTTCAAGAGCTTGCTGTTGGGTTTGTTAAAAGTTTGGCGAACCAAATCACCTAGCGTATCATTCACCGAACAAAAATTGCCGTCATTGCATGAAGAATCGTAACTACTAGTAAGAATAAAAAGAATCATCATCAGATATCATTATTTCTTATAAATATAAAATATAATATATTAATACCCTATACCTACTGCAATATAAAATATTAATAAAAATAAAACAATATAAAATCTAAGATATAAAATAAAATAAAAAATAATAATAGTAAAATAAAATAAAACGTACCAACAATTGCGTTCTTGTATCTCTGCACCACCCGCCAGCCTTTACACTTAAGAATACAATATAAAAGAAAAACAAAATATGAATAAGAAAGAACCAAAACAAAACGCAATTATTTAACTAAGTTTCTGAACACAACATGAACACTATAACATTTTTATGACGTTTGGGGTAGGCAAAAAAATAATATTATAAAATTAAAAACAAAAACACAAGACTAGCACAGTACACAACGTGAGTGACACTAAGATATACGCGTTTCGTATTCTCGCATGTTGTTAAGTTTTTCGCGGTTTAGCGTTCAAATTCGATGTTCCTGCGCGATCGGTGCGGTGTTTGTGGCCTTTTTGTGCTTTAGTGAAAGTGCGTTAAATTCTTCCTGAGTGGTGATTTTAACGATGTCGTCAGCAATTTTAATCACAATGGTGCCGTCTTGTGTCCAGCATGCACGCATACCAAAGTGTTGGCGTGCTTTAGCGAAGATTTGCTGCCGAGGTTTCGTCAAAAACTCCTTCAAGGATAATGAAGTACCCTTCAGCTTACACTTGGCCTTCCAGACAGCTGACCTCTGCTGAAAATCGGAAAAACTAACAAGTAAGGGCCGATGATGCTCTTTGTTGCGGGCCCCAATTCGATGACATTTGGTAATATGACACGATGAAATGTTCGTCAGCGCCAACTTTCTGTGGAATATATCCAAGATGTCCGTGGTACTGTCTTCCTTATCAGATTCAGGATGTCCCAGAAGGAGAAGTGTTTTCCGCCGATGTCTGGTTTCCATTACGTCGACTACACGAGCACATTCATTTATTTGTTGTCGAAGTAAACGAAGCATATTGAACATTAGTTCTCTAAAAGTTCTGAACTCCTCGGCTACGCGTGCAACGGTGTCTTTAGCCGGTACTCCGCTTTGAAGCTGGGCTTCAAGTTCACTCATCCTCGTCGCAAAAGAGTCTTTCAGCCTGCTCTGTGCTTCCTGTATGTCAACCAGTTGAGCCATAACGGTTACGGTAAGAATTACGTTTTGTCCGTTACGAATAAGTATTTATTTATTTATTTATTTTACTTCAAGATATACGGTTAATACCATTTACACATATCGAAGAACTCTAAAACATCTATATACATAATACAATACTCAAATTACAATATACAAATTAAAAATAAAATAAAATATATCACATAAAAACAAACAAAACATAACTATAACAAGACAAAAACAAACATAAAATCATAAATAAAACTAAGTAACACTTTCACAGTATTTGAGACAATTATACTTTACTTGCGGCCATGCATCCGCAAAAAGATCATGTATATAAATATGTATAACGTGTATGTGCCGGCAGGTGGTGTATATTTTGGTCACATAGAACTGCTACACAACTGTTTTAGGTAGTCCTAATGTATAAATAAACTTGAAATTTATTAAAATTGTGAAATTTTAAAACACTCGATCTACGGATACGTCTATACGTCTTGACACTCACCGCCAAAAAATACCGCCGTCGCTTATTGCCTTACCCTTTAATGCAGACTAAACACAAATCTTAGGGACCATCTCCTCCTTTTCTCTTTATTTATCTCTCATTTTCGTTAAACTTGGTCAATGGTCGATTATACTACTATTTACGTTCCCCATAAATTAAGGTTTAATCGTTTGTTCTTTTATTCTAAATCTGTAGAAGTTGTTGTCTATAATATGGTATGGGATAGCAGATGATTTTTGTTATTAGATACTTGAAGTGTACAATCATTATATCATTTATATATGACCTGCCTTCACGTCCTTTATTTTCCACAAGAATGGAAATAATGACGTAAACAAAGCGAAACATCAGACTTTCTCAGTCCTTCTCACTGCTAACAAGTGAACACGATTAAAATATAAGGAAATTTACACGTAGGAGAGTTTTTAACAAAGCGACCAGCGTATATATAGTTATAGCACACGGCAAACCCCTTTTTTTTTTAATGAGCACGGCAGAATGACTGCTCAAGTACCTGATATTGAAGGCAGATTGCGTCAATATAGAGAGTATCTACATAGTGAATAGATATTTGTATCGTTCAATAATTGAATATAACAATTTTGACTGCCTCGTGGTATCGCGGCACAAGTATGTGCTGTGCGACTTTAGATCGTCCTGGGTTCGATTCCCGAGTCGGGCAAAGTGTTATTGGGTTTTTCCATTAGGAAATTCTCAGTAGCAGCACGGAGTCTGGAATTGTGCCCGAAAAACGGCAATAGGCTCGCCCCCTATTACGTGGGACTGATACATACCTGGCGAAATGTGGGTGCAGAAATGCACCTCTGCTTACCCCTTCGGGGAATACAGGCGTGAGGTTATGTATGTATGTATGTAACAATTTTGCCGAGCTGTTCGTAGTCGAATATATTTAGGGTGAACTCGGAGTGAGACAATTGTTAATGGAGGTGTATAATTATAATATAAATGTGCATATTGACTGTCTCATGGTCTCGCGGCATAAGTATGTGTCGTGCCATTTAGAGGTTCCGGGTTCGAATCCCTGGTCTAGCAAAGCGTTATCCAGTTCTTCCGATACGAAATTCTGAATAATAGCACGGAATATAGAAATGTGCCCGAAAACTGTCAATCATCCTTATAACCTAGCACTTTACAACACATCTGCGAAACGTGAATGTAGAAATGTAGTCCTGCCTACCCCCTTGGAGGCACAGGCGCAGAGGATACGGAGTGTGTATGTATTCATATTGCATTCAAACGTTTTACCCTTTTGTGCCTAAATAGTTGAACCCCGAAAAAGACCAAAACCATTCCTGTAGCACTATTGAAAACGAAAAACGGTTATGTCCATTGATTTTATTTTTATTTGTCTTTGTTTTCAGTTCTGGTATCCACATAATCATTCATGGTATAAAAAAACCCCGACAAAAATAAAAGATTTGACGTTTTCCTAACAACCATAAGTATTAAATGTGTGGTGATTAGGAAAACGTCATCTTTTTTATTTTTCGTCGGGTTTTTTTAACAATGTGTTTGCGGTCACCGTAACTTTTACCTGTCTTAGTATTCGATGACGGTTTTTTACACTCTATATGTTGCGGGTTGAAACATGTTAACATATTTGATGTTTACAGACGCGTACAAACTTGTACATATTTCAAAACAGTCGCAATGTGAGGTAAACACAAAGGGCCCGTGTGTTTGATGTAACAATGAACTCTTTACTTTAATAGTTCGCCGATGTATTATGCTTTCACAATAATACGGCTTCAAACTGTAAGAAGGGGATATAGAGACTTTTGTTGAAGCACATACATCATATGTACCTATATAACTACAAATAGAAAGAAAAATCGGAATCAGTAAAAAGCTGATTATTAACTTGCTTTATTAGTAATTTTTAAGGAATTATGACTACTTATGAAATAGGTACTTTAAAAATATATATTATCATGTTATTTCACGTTCGACGTATTTTGAGTTACCACATTATTGTAACGTGACTGCCTCGTAGTCTCGCGGTACAAGTATGTGCTATACGTCTAGAGGTCCTAAGTTGGATTCCCGGGTCGGGCAAAGTGTTATTGGGTCCGCCCATTAGGAAATTCTCAGTAGCAGCACGGTGTTTGCAATTGTGGCCGAAAAATAGCAATAGGTTCCCCCCTATTTCGTGGGACAAAAAACAATTGGCGAAATGTGGGTGCAGAAATGCACCTCTTTCTACCCCTGTAACATTATTGTATAATTAGTGCGATATATTTTATACTTAGGTTTTTTTTTTTTTTTTTTTTTTTTATTCTGGCACGGCAAAGTGACCCCATTGCACCTGATGGTAAGCGCAATGGAGTCCAGAAAAAGTGCCGACCAGCGAGAGATGATGGTCTCCCGTTGGTCGACACAATCATGCCGGCCGAATACCTCTTCACCTTATTGTGAAGAAGTTTGGGGGACTATCAATCATGGCGATCAAAGTACCTATAAACTGCGTTTATACATTTAGATAACTGCCAAGTGAATCTAATTTTCAGTTCACGGTCCCCTATTCTCTGAAGGTATATTTCCGCGGAGATACCTTTTTTAAATTTCCAAGTCGTTGAGCGTAAGTTGTTTTTCTTAATGAGTAACAATTTTCTCGTCGCACAAACGAAATTTTCTGCATCTAATTTTTTAAAACTGATGGAATAAAGCCTACTTTTATAACTTAGATGGGTACAACTCAAAATCAAGCAAGATAATGAGCCATTATGAAAGTTTCACTGTGAGATAATTGTATTGTCTTCATTAAATTCCAGTCCGGGACGATCTGTTTTCAATTTGTTACTGTTGTAAATATAAACGGGATTTATTGAGAGTCATATTTAATGTTGGTAGATATAACAATTGAACTATAACACAGAAAATTTGTTAATTAAAGGTTAGCTTAATGCGATATTTTAGTAAAAAATATATTAGTTCCGATAAGCATTAATACAATTTATAACCCACGACGTAAAACAACATGGTTTTAAGGTGTTCATGATTTGGTTTTTATTAACATATTTTAAAATGAATGCAAATAACACTAATTCAATAAGTCTATAAAAGCGACGCCTAAGAATACTAAGCAAAATAGTCCAACGTTTAATAGACCTTATTAACTAAATTAGGTTTTAAGTTCTACGTGCAGTATATCTAAAAAAAGTAGAAATTGTCAGAGAGCTATACCTACATGTAATTTGCGACGCACTAAAAGAAAACAGCACTTATCTCTAAAAAACGTGTAATTGGGATTACTTTAAGCAATCTTCAATTTAAAACCGAAATTAAATTTGTAAATAAATTTAGTGTTTTTGTTAATTAAAACTGAGACTCGTGCTCTGTGAGACAGCGTGCAATCAAGGAGACCTAACTGCGATTCTTGGGTAGATCGAAGTGTGTAGCAGCACGAAGTCTAAAAATGAGTTTGGAAAACGACAATATAATATGTTACTATCAAACGCAGTGGGCAAAACGTGAGTATAGGAATTCGGGGATCCAAGAGTGAGCCATGTACCTTTATACGTATGTAGTATAATTTAACCGTTGCAAAGTACCAGGTAGCTGTTTTATAAAATACATTATGTCGTTACATATCTACTGAGGCCAAAGAAGCCATATTAGACGGTCGCATGAAAAATGGAATAGCTTATACAAGTTTAGGTATTCATGATGGAATCTTTTTGGGATGAAATTTTGTGGGTATTTAAGTAGGACGATACTTCAGCTGTTATTGATGTTCAAAATATGTATAAGCTAAGGATACCATTCAATAGTAGCTTCTCTAGTCCGCGATAATGTTGGTATTTTAAATAGATAAATGTACCCAAACGTTACATACAATATTCTCACCCCAAACTAAAATAAAAGTCCTTACTGCGGCCATTTTAGTTCCACTAACATGCAAACTAGAAACAAACATTTATGGATCACACAAACATTTGTCTCGGAGCAGAAATCGAAATCGCGGGGCCTCTTGCTTCATAGGCTGGTGTCCAGCTGCGCAAAAGGCTGCCAGAATGTCTGGCAAAACGACTCTGTCACCTTATTTTCCAAAATTCATTCTCTGCACATTTTCGAAAATTCAATGAAATATACATACATAACCTCACGCCTGTATTCCCCGAAAGGGTTGGCAGAGGTGCATTTCTGCACACACATTTCGCCAGTACCAGTCCCACGTAATAGGTGGCGAGCCTATTGCCACTTTCCGGGCACATTTCCAGACTCCCGGCTGTTACTGAGAATTTCCTAATGGAAAAACCTAATAACACTTTACCCGACCCGGGAATCGAATCCGGGACCTCTAGATCGCACGGCACATACGCGAGACCACGAGGCAGTCAAAATATTCAATGATAATAATGAATTTGAAGAGGGGGCCAGTGGTTGGAGTGATATACATAAATGTTTCATAGCAATATAAACTATTAGTTATTAAAGCACTTGTTTCATATAGCACTATGAATTAATACAAACTGCGTTTTACCGTGTAACAACTCAACGTTTCAGTTGTGCTTTTGTTTACCTACAGCTAACGTAAACCGCGACAATTAAATCCGAACATGTATGGGCCATGTACGCGATAAATATTTATGTGAAATAAAATATGAAACACATAATTTATTGTGTTTTACTTTTCTGATGTACTTTTTTATTAATAGACTCCCATGTTTAGTATAAGTGAAAGCCTTACGATCGAAAGTTCAATTCCCGGGACGGGGAATGTGTTAAGCAAGCATGGACTTAAAATATACCCGAGAAAAGGCAAATAATTAAATTATATTTTTATACATGCACATACATATGTACATACATAACCTCACGGCTTTATTCCTCGAAGGGGTAAGCAGAGGTGCATTTCTGCACCCACATTTCGCCAAGTATGTATCAGTCCCACGTAATAGCGGGCGAGCCTATCGGGCACATTTCCAGACTCATTGACAATTTTTTCATGGAAAAACCCAATAACACTTTTCCCGACCCGGGAAACGAACCCTCCTCTCCCTATAGATCGCACGGCACATGCTTATGCCGCGAGACCACGAGGCAATCAATATTTTTATATATAAAATTATATTTTTTACCTTATGTCAGGCACATTTCAAGACTCAATGTGTTAATACAAGAAATTACCTAATGGAAAGAAATAAGACTGTTTAAGCCCAGACTGCTCGATCACAGGCCACGCGTTTATGTCGCCGGACCAGCGAGACAGTCTAAATAAATTGGTCCCATTACCTAAATTAGATTTTTTGTGCTGCGCATTTAGAGTCTCAATACTTAATTACAATAATAAGTACCTCAAACATTTTCGATAACTAATTGCGATCTAGAAGTCCCGGTTCGGATTCTGGGTCGGGTAATAATGGGTTTTTTCATGAGAAAGTATCGAAGTCTGATAATATGTGACACCAGCTCGCGAACGGAGAGGCCGCGGGTTCGATCCCCGAGACAAATATTTGTGTGGTTCACAAATATTTGTTTTGTGTCTGGGTGTTTGTGAGACCAAAAAGTTTCTCATAGTTTATGAAACCCTCGACACAAGACATGTATTTTAGTTTGGGGTTAGAAATATATGCATATGTATATGTCACTGTTGGGTGTTGGGTTGGGTGTATATTATTTATCTGTATAAATATATAAATACCTCTATACTTATAGGTATAAATATGTGAGTGTGTGTTTACCGGAATAAAGTATATTAAATAAAAAAAGATTCAGCGGTTTTGGCCTACAGAGTTCGTATGAACTACATTTATGAGGAAGGATATATATCAAATGCAAGTTATTCCAAAAACTAATTATAAATATTTGTAAATACCTTGAATTGTTATTACGGAGCTTTTGTAGATCATGTGGATAAAATAATTTCGTTGTAAATGCGCTTCTATTCCCGTTCATTTTTATTTAATAATTCGCAGAGAATTCATTAATTTTTTTGACGTCATCATTGTATAGTCATAAACCGGAGGCGGCTTAGGATTTCTACAAAAATCTACAAAATATCATTAAATTTACGAAAATATTATATACTTTTCCCTGTACCAAAACGAATATTTGTGTGATTCACAAATATTTGCTTTGGGTCTAAGTGATGGATTGAAAGTTGCGTAGTTATCATTAGGGCATATACAAAAGTTGCGTCTTAGCGATGGGATTGATTGCTGTGCTGCTAAAGCATTTGTACGCAGAATTTTTATTCTCAATATTTAATAACCTACAGTTACGTTTGTTGCTTGTACTATCTTCATGGCGTACCCTTTCGTAGGCGTTAGTGAAAAGATAAATTGGATATTCGATCCTTGCACAGAGACTAACGGGCACTATTAAAATGTTAGTTTCGAGTTTGGGTGCTGCGTGATCGAAGTATTTCACAGATTTTAATACTTCGAAAACACGATTTGTATTAAAGCTGGAGTCAGGACTATGTTTTCAATTGATTTATTCTTTTATTGTTTGTTAAAAATGTAATCTTTTCTTCGTTTAAAACTTTTTACAACTTTTTACCGAAGGAAGGAACATAAATAAAATAAGGATTTATTCTTATAACGTCTAATTTACTCTCAACCTGAAATTTGGTAATATGTGTTTTAAGTCGGTGTAATCTTTCTGCTTCCACTATATACCCTGTACAACATGTGTAAGCGTTTTAAAAAAGGGGTATAATTATATTTTTTTACAGCAACATCTACGCCTTTACGGGTATTCAGATAAGAAAAGGCATAACATTTTATACATCAAGGGTATTATAGGTAATCTGTAGCCTTGTTTATACGGTTGGAGCTGTAATCTCACAGGAAACGATAAATAAGGCCTGTATAGGGGACGTCAAAACTTCAAGCTACATTCCCTTGGTTGTAGTAACTTTTATGCTTTGTTGTAATTCAACGTTAGGTCGGGTAACAACACACCAAGCGGAGTTCTGAGTTATCGGATGACGGGTGAAACTTCCTAACTTTAAGCTTATGTAGATATTTTCAATCCTCGCCTTTAGTTTAACGGACCAGTTCAAAGTAACTTTAGGCCTTTGAATGTGTATCTTAAGTGTGTTTTTAGTCGACGTGTTGACGCCTTGTTTTTGATTTGTAATAATTATGGCTTGGTATTAATGAAACCTTACGAGCTTTGAGCAATCAAGTGGCAGTTATATGGCTGTTGTTTGTCAAGCAAGAATTATGTCGAATAGTATGTAGGCAAATCTATTATTATCAGACAGAAGGAAGGTCTCTTTAAATCTAACTTTACAAAAGCTAATTACGAGTAATGAAATATTACTTCTTTATTCAATTTCATTTATCTTTTGGAGAAGCTTCAAGACATTCAGACAGTGGTCTGTTCCCTCGACTCCTTATATGTAGGTATATAATTTTTATATTTTTTTCTTTTTCAAACAGCTAACTCGCGTGAAATTGAGGCATAGTGTCCCCCAAAGAAAAAATAAATTTTGGTTAAAAAAAATATCATAAAAATATTTCCATTTCAATTAATTTAGATTTTGTACCAATATCAGTAAACCGAACCGTTCTCACGTCGGAAAGTTTTTGTGGGAATTTTTTGATTAATTTGAGAAGCATAGTTGACCGGAATTGGATTGGTGTCCAATATAGCGTCAAGCTCACCCGAAAAACGCTATAGAACCTATGTTTAACAATTGTAACTTACATAGCCTTACGCCTGTATTCTCTGAAGGTAATATTTATTTAAATAAAGTCAAGATAAAAAATATATAAATGTTAAAAAATCTGTTTATTATGATTTTGAACATATTTATTTCATATGAACAGAAACTTCAAACAAATACTAGGGTATATAAAAATAGGTTTAATTTGGCATTTCGCAAAATTTCAATGAACACCCTAAAGCCACTAATGATATGAAAGTTCGTTCTGCTTTTATTTAGAAATAAATTGCTAAGCTAACGTAGTCATTTGGTGAATAGACAGAATAGTATACGTTTTTTTAAATTGCTTATTTATGTTTTTTCTCTCTTTCTTGCGTAAAGTTTATCGAAGTGGAAGTTTTATTTCTACTTCAATTTGCATCGTGGGTTTTGAATTTAATTGAAATTTCCAAGCTCAAAGCTACATTAATTAGTTTTGCAGCTCTTGAAGAAAAACGGTCACATTCTGGTTGTGAGTAAATAAATTACGTTGTGGTCAATGTGTAAATTCATATGTAGTGAACTACCGAGAGAAATCATAATTAAAGCTACATTTTACGGTTGGTTAACTTATCTAAGTCGTAAAGAAATATACTTTTTCCGAGAGAGATTTTTTTCTAAAAACCTTAAGTGTCCTCCACTAGGGGACCCTTCATCATCATCATCATCATCAGCCCATGCTCGTATACGTCCCACTGCTGAGCACAAGCCTCCTTTACCACTGAGAGGGTTTAGGCCGTAGTCCACCAAGCTGGCCTACTGCGGGTTGGCGGAAAATCCCTAAGAACTTTTTGTGCAGGTTTCATCACGATGTTTTCCTTCACAAATAAGGTAATAATTCATTGTAAATACACACATGACTTCGAAAAGTCAGAGGTGTGTGCCTAAGGTTTGAACTCGCGACCCCTGAGATTCTCGACCGCGCGCCTAAACCTCGAGGTCATCAGTACCTACTTCCTCACATTATTATAACTTTGTGTTTTGATTACTTATCTTTATTGCATCAAAAAATCTATGAAATTGAATACAGCAAGTTTTCACCTACGTTGTATTTTATGACTAACTCAGTTTTCACCGGTGATTTTTTATTGGTAATATTTTCAGTAGATAAGGAGTCCGGTAACGTGTCTGAATTACATGTGACGAAACGTAGATGGACTGGGGATAAAGCCGTGTGTATATATGTATATATATATATTATAATAAATGTATTTATTTTACATAAATTATTTTACAATTTTCTCGATTAAGGCCTTTTGTTTTGTATCAATTATTAAGAGAAAAATTCATTTTATACCACAAAACAAGACAAGATGGTGTAATTTTAATGAGGCTTGCAGGAAGTATTAGTAGGAAGAGAAGGGCCCGAGTGAGAGGGGCCGATGACTGTCGAAGAGGTCGTGATTGAACGCCGCCTCCAAGATAGAGCAGGGCGCGCCCTCAAGAACAGCCCTTAGCACATTGCTTACGGATGTCCTCCGTTTAAAACACCAAGCAAATATTAAATAACACTAAACAAAACAAAGAAACGGTAAAAACATGTAAGTTATGCTGTTATAGAGAAAATGGTGCTATTGTCTGTTTACCATTTATTTTGCTCAACCCAGGTTGGATTCCCGGGACGAGCCATGTATTATTTGTTTTTCCATTAAGAAAAAATGATAAGCAGCACGGAGTTATAATGTGGAAGGGATATTTTTAAACCAAAACTATAAGGCAATTTTAAGTCTTAATACTCAGAACAAAGAGAAATGAAGATCGCCAAAAACAATTCTCTGCTCCTTTTAAATACTTTTACAGCGGCAAAATTTATCACATCAACAAAGTATAACACATTCCTAACAAAAACAACCCGCCAATGGTCTGTTGTGCAGAAACCAAGGTTTTGTATGTTCAAAAAAAACCTTACGTTTGATATACGAGCGTAAGCGGTTTAACTTTTTCAAAAACTTTTTACTCAACATAAATTTATACAAAAGCCAGAGACGGCGATAATGTCTTCCATTTGTTAAAAGACTAGAATTACAGACGCCGCTGACGACAGAAAAGAATAAAAGGGTTGTCTTTGTTGGTAGTAGGGGATACATTTTATGCAACCGCTGGAGCAGAGCACGAAAATTTCTGTAGTATAATCACTTCATTGTGCCCTTTCTTCCTTGTTACTCTGCGGGTTAAAGGACTGTTATGTTTTATTGCTCTTTATTAAGCAATTCGTAAAGGGTTTAGAGCCTTTTCCTCACCAGGCGTAATTTACTTGTAAATTGTAAACGATGATAAAATTACCGACTTATTTATTGTGTTAAAAACAAAAATATTATACTAGCTATAATGATGTTGAATAAAGTTAAATTGAATAATTGTATGATTTAGGCTTCGATTTGTAAGATATTATCATTATCACTCTACGCTTCTGATCACTCCAGTCCATGACAACGGTTGTCTGGAAGAAATCGCCGATAGCGATACGGCCGCCATTTGTGACACTACCATATTTTAATGTTACTGATACCTATTTTGTTCTTTCTTGGTTTACAATAAAGAGTAAATAAATAAATAAATAAAATATTACAATATAAAAGCAGAATGTAGGACAGAACTACTTAATTCAGTGTATAGAAGTCCTTATTTTCTCGAAAGTTATTTAAAATTAACAAAATGCTTAAACAGCAAAGAAACATACACGTACGGAGTACATTCTGTAAATTTATGCTGTCTTTTCCTAAGCATGGAGAAAATTATTCCGAAAACGGATTTGTAAACTTTTCAACCTGGGCTACTACAAAAGTAATGATTATATAAAATGATGTTTCAATATACTGACTGCCTCGTGGTCTCACGGCACAAGTATGTGCCGTGCGATTTAAAGGTCCTGGGTTCAATTCCCGGGTCCGGCAAAGTGTTATTAGGTTTTTCAATTAGAAAATTCTCAGTAGCAGCACGGAGTCTGGAAATGTGCCCGGAATAGGCTCGGAATGGGACTGATATAAATGGCGAAATGTGGGTGCAGAAATGCACCTCTGCCTACCCCTTACAGGCGGGAATACAGGCGTGAGGTTATGTAAGTATGTTTCAATATAAAATATACATAATTCGTTTATTATTCGTAATACCCTTGCTAGATTAAAATACGTAATACAGCGAGAGCGTCAAAGTCACCGTAATTAAATACGTATGATGAAGTTAAAATCTGTGTCAATTGAGTGGTTTAATTTGTTTCGACGTCCGAATATAATTGAAGGACATAATGTCTATTTATCCTCAGCACAACCGCGAGCGGTCTTTTAATTCATACAATGTCTACTCTACATAAATCTTGCTCATGATTGTAATATGTTTGTTTAATCTTTCAGATGTTGGTTTAAAGAGTTTTGCCCGCGGAAATTTTCCATTAGCTTTTATATCCAGTTAACCGTGATTTTCAAAAATAGAACATGATATTGTAATGGACATGTGAATAGAAGTAAAATACGATACTGTGCATTAACTTTGTTTGTTCCCTAAAGATAATGGTGCGTTGAGATTCTTTGTTTTCGATGACTCTACTTCAACTTAACCACTTCTTACAATTCTTTCGCATCTGAACTATAGACAGACATTATATCTGGTGTAAGTTGTTCTTTAATCTATGATACGCGATGAAATTTCTGATCTTATTTGGACAATGGGCGCAAAAAGCATAATGAGATTCTACTATTTAGCTTATACAGTTAATATGAAGAAAAAGACATATAGGTAAGTAAAAAATGTATTGCTATAAACAAAATATTTTTTTTGTTTACCCTATAGGTATAATTCGCGCTTTGATCTGGTTAGAGTTCCGAATTGGGTCCAAAGAAAGGAAAAAAGGATGAAATTGAAATTGAAATTGAAATTGAAATTGAAATTGCTTTATTTGGTCACGTAGGCAATCAAATAGCACTTATGACAAGTCAATACAGAAAAGAAAAATCTTTTATTATTACATTATAATTTAACTATGGTTCATTTTATATAATTTGTACAAAAATATTTACGGTTTTTTTTATAATTTATTTTTATGATGATTAATAGAAATGTGTGTTAATACAGAGAAAGATATAGTTTTGTGCTATATTTAATCCAAATCTGGTCATTCATTTTTCGTCATTGCATAATTTTATATATAAAAAAGTTTCATCAAATAAAATCGCATAATAATAAAAAAAAAGATTCTGAAAGTCATCCAAAGCTCGGCTATAATAAAAGACTAAAAACTATTTACTATGACTATAGTATCAAAAACTATTTATGTTATACCGTAAGGGATAGCTATAATAGAAAAGAAATGAAAAAAAAAAACAGTCACATATGTACATGCATAGTTTTGACCTCACACTAAGATACATGTCTTGTCTCGAAGGTGTCAGAAACTACAAGATACTTTTCGGTCTCAAAAATACGCAGACCGGACACAAATATATATTTGAGGATCACACAACCAATTCGAGGATCGAACCCCTGGCCTCCCGTTTCTCAAGCTTATATTTGGTCAACTAAGTCCTAAACGAACGCTGTCACAAAAAAACTTTTCCATGTAATACCTAATTGGACATCTTTCGCTTTACAACACGACATCTATATTTTTTATAGAACAAACATAAAGATGTGTTTGTACCGTCTATTGGGTCACTCATATTTTCATTCAAGTAAAAGGTATTGGCTTCCCCGAGGCGCACTGCTCTAAAGCTCAATCGATTAGATGCCGATGTCCAATGGCAAAATGTATACACTCTGATGTTATTAATTAATGAAGGGCAAGATCTAATACCGCTGAGAGAAAGCGTCTCTATCGCAAATGTTTACACGAAATTAATATATTGAAGTAAAAAAAAAGTGCGATGTAAAAGCCCTATTGGAAGATGATTTCAAAGATTTTTTAATAGATCAAAAGGATCTACTTTTGACTGTCTTATAGTAATTAGGTTAATTATCACGAATTTATTAAAACAAATGATATTTTAGAGATATTTTCCCACGCATTTACGCCACAAAGAGATCCAAGTTTTTGCAAGAAGACATGACATTTTGCATGAAGACATAGTAATTGGCTTCACCAAACATGATGTTGAAGAGTTATAGGTATCTTCTGGATCCAGTGTCTACTATGGGTTGGCGCGTCCACCACGATCCGATGTTTATTTATGATAAATTAAATATTTTGCCGTTTGCAACTAACAGAGAATATGCCTTTTAAACGTGTCTAATTAAGCTCAATTAATCTTGTGATATTTTTAATGTTTTTTTTTTTTTTTTTTTAAATCTAATAATGTTTCTTTTAACTAATTCATATTTATTTGGCATTAAAATAAGTCTTTATATTTTAATTTTAAATTCTGCTTTACTTTAGTGTTAAGAATCAACTAATCCCAAAGAAAATATTTTATGAGCAAACTGTGAGAGTAGGTACATCACATCCCTATTTAGATTCTTATGGATCGAACATTTACGCCATATCAATGCCCAAGTGTCGAATACGTACCGAATTATGTAGCAAATCCGCTTGTCATGCGTAAACAAAGTGTATACGGTTCGGTAATGGAGTTTCTTACAGGGAATTTTCTTTCCGTTATCCAGCTTGAAATTCATTGTGAGTACTGAATTTCCATTAATACGAGTAGCAGTTTTACATTGTCTAGGTACTGGCCCCTTCGTTTGTTAATTGTAGTTTAACCACCGTACTATAGATAGTCTAGTCAACAAGTTCAAAAACGTGTTAAATAGAAATAAAGCTCCTAAAAATATGTGCCATACCTCATTCGATTCGGAATGACGTCTAGAAAAATGTTTTTTAAGGGCATATTAGCACATAAAAAATTGCAATTGTTATTAACAAAATAAGAAAAAAAATTTAAGGTTTTCAGTTTTTCGTTAGTAACTTTTAAAATAATGATATTTAAGGAATTATGAAAAAAGATCCTGAAAGAGGAGGAAATTTCCAATAAAAAAGTCCCGGAACTCTATCTATATTATTTATAATTTTTATTTAACGCTGGAAATAGCGCTCCGCGAGGGCGTTACGGCATAGGCGCGTCGTCTAAAAAGCCGGTATATCACCTAAAATAATTTATTTCTAATATTAAATAACAATTAAAAAATTTGAATAAATTATGGTGTAATTTAGACACTTGAACGAAAATAACCTCGTTGAAAATATTTTTTTTTGACAACTTTTCAAAAAGTTACACCATTGTTAATTAACTAATGTTTTTCCAATCTCTGTTTTTATAAATTACGGCATAAAAGTTTAAAAAATTAGTCTAAAAATATTTCGCTTCGTGGAGCTCTTCTTAATTAGGTACTTAATAAAGTTATGCAGAAAAAAAATATTAAAGTTTATTATTTTGTTAATTATATTTTTTTTAAATTAACTAAAAATGAAATTTCTAAAAAATGTTATAAAAAAAAATTTTTTTTGGTAATATCTTATTATTGCTGTTTTTGCATCTAATATAGGTATTAATTAACATTGGAAAAAAAAATGTTACGTCATTTATTAATAGACTATTTTGCGATTAAAAAAAAAATTTTTTTACTATCTTAAAAGCAAAGGTAAAATGATGATTTAAAAAAGAAAAAAAATCTTAAATAATTTTTTTTATTGTTTATAATCGTTTTTTTTTATATTTCAATTGTTTAAATAATTAGTTAAGAAATTATTTTATTCTTAATAATCATCATTGACCCTTTTCAATGGAATAACAGAGAAATATTTTTTTTTAATAAATAATTTTATTGTTTATTAACTTAACAATTTGTTTATAAACAAATAATATTAACCGTTAGATTTTTTTTCGAAAACTTTAAAAAATTACAAAAACAACCATGTATAACAAAAAACTGAAAACCTTAATTTTTTTTTCTTATTTTGTTAATAACAATTGCAATTTTTTATGTGCTAATATGCCCTTAAAAAACATTTTTCTAGACGTCATTCCGAATCGAATGAGGTATGGCACATATTTTTAGGAGCTTTATTTCTATTTAACACGTTTTTGAACTTGTTGACTAGACTAAGAACCTCTGGTCTAAAGCAGTTTGGTTGTCCTCTCATACCCGAGAAAGTCATTACGGAGAAATCTTGAGTATGAAGTAAACCTAACGATGTTTCCTTTAGCACTTGAAGTGCCTAATAAAATCATCATCATCATCAGCCCATAGACGTCCCACTGCTGGGCAAGGCTTCCCTTACAACTGAGAGGGTTTAGGCCTTAGTGCACCACCGTGGCCTAGTGCGGATTGGCGGACTACACACCTAAAAAAATTCTTAAGAACTTTTAGGTGTGCAGGTTTCTTCATGAGGTTTTTCTTCAAAACAATATTTGAATTGAATTAATATGAAATTGATGAATATACAAACGGCCGCGCAAAGTCTGTATTTGGGAGAGATTCCATTTTTCGGAGAGATGAATTATATTTAAAATATTCTTTACTTAACATTGAATTAGTTATATACAGTAACTTATAATGAATCAAAGAACATCTAAAGCGCTCAGTAAGTTCAGTACACATATAAAACAGTATAACTATGTGTAAAACAGAACCGTAAATACAATATTCGCATTAACTGCAGGTTTCATAAAAGAACATTGCATTGCTAAATCAGGCGCTCGGTTAAAAGGATTTAATTCTAATGAGCGTTTCATTTCCGCGTTCCCGAACCCTCCAGAGTATATACCGTGCTCAGAATTTATTATGCCTAAAATAACGACATTACACTGTAATGAAACGATCAATACTACCTGCGAAATTAAGTTCAATTTTAACGATGGTTTTTCACCTTATATTTTGTTTTTGACTTCTTTTAATCCCCCATTGACTACCTCGTTGGTAACGTGGGATAAGTATGCGGCGTACCATCGATCGATCGTCGATTCAATTTCCGGGTCAGATAAAGCGCAGTAGAGTTTGTCTATCAGGAAAATATCATTTCATGTAACACCATGAAAATATACAGCCGGTGAAATATAAATAGAAAAAATCATATGTTCAAGAATACGGGTGCGAAGTAGAAGGAACCACAACCAACCCAGGCCTCACCACGAAGAGGAGAGGAAGTGGCCTGTATCCAGCGACACTTATAAAATCACGTGACCACTTCGTTGGAGGGCTTCGAACATTTTTAGAACAGAAAACTACTAAGGCGTGGTTTGACCGCGTAGTCCCAGCCAGCTGTATTCTGTGCTGTGAAGATTCATACGGTACACTCCACGGGCCTCCTCTGCAACTCAGAGAAAGCCTCAATCACACAAGAACACTCAAAAAACACAAGAAGAGTCTCTTTTTGAACAGCAAAGTGAAAACAAGCCATTTACATAAGCTGTTATTTTGTAACTAGTATAAACTAAAAAAAGGTTTGGTGCATTGACAGGCTGCATTCTGAAATAGGAAATGTTTTCACGTGATCGGGATTTCCTTCCGTGTGTCGCTAACAAACGCCAGTAGTAAATAAAGCTTGTTTTTTATTGAGGCCAGTTAGTTACGTAACAGTTCGTTTTACATACTACATTGTTTTATCTTTGTTTCGGATACAGCAATAAAAAGGTTCCGATGTTTTTTCCATTATCCTTGCTAATATTACTTTATTTGTTGAACAAAGAGAGAAAAACATCAATTAATCACCCAAGTTTTTGATTGAAACTCGTCACTTCCTCTCGCAATGATAAAATAAAGATACTTATAAAGTTCCAGAGGTATTTGGCCGTGATTAGTTCTTAAAAAGGCGTTTCACTGACAAAGTTTAATGTCTAATTTAATTCCGTTGGTGCTACGGAACGGCAGTATTGAGTAAAAGTGGATTCTATTTTGTTTTGCCGGGTGAAGAGTAAATTTAATTAAGTTTGAAGGGCCCTTGACTTTTTTCAATCTGTAAGGTTGGCCAATTAAAAAGTTGCCGAGACTTGTACGTACCTCGGATCGCGACAACCGGTTGGAGAGTGCTCAAACTTATTCAGTAATTGTGCTGTTACATTAGCGAGCTGTAGCTCCACCAATGGTAAATAAATGAAATGTTATTCCGCGCTTTGCTTCCACTAGTACACTTATAAAACTTGTTTGGCTACTTTAGGTTATTTCACTTTCCCGCATTTTATGACAAACGAATAACATAAAAATAATCTTCCCCTTCAAAACTCCCGTTGAATGACTTTCATCGTCGTCAGAGCATAAAATAAACTTAAAACGGGAGCTGTTAAATTCTAGCTGAAAATCGTTTGACCATCAAATATTAAAAGAAAAAACTTAAAACATGTCGAAGGTTACTAAATAAGATTTTTAACAAACTTTTATTCCTTAAAATTAGTTAGTCTTTCAGAAATTGGAGTTAAAAAGTCACGATTAATTTACTGAATAAGGCTACCGGATAATAATAACGAATCAAGCTGAGGTATATTTCTGCACCCACGTGTCGCCAACGTTTTTAGGTGCCACGTAAAGGGACCGAGCTTTGCCGTTTTTCGGACACAATTCCTGATTCCGTGTTGCTACTGCGAATTTTATAATGGAAAAACCCAATAACCCTACCGAAAACGCAACCCGTGACTTCTTGATCGCACGACACATATCTACTTGTGCAGGGAAACCATGCGGCACTCAACAATTACCATTTGTTCTATTTTTTTCTTTGTTCTAATTGTTTCTTTGTTCATTTGTTCTAAGCCTTCTTAATACCATTGTTGATGTCTAATTAAATGTGATGTGTGAAAGTCTGAAATCTGATGACGCTAAAAATGCGACAGTCCAACATTTGGTGCATTACCTTGCGTTGTCATCATCGTAGGCAATTAAGGTCTATTCTTCCTGGTATGGATTTGTTTTCAAAAGTGATAAATATGATTAAATAACTGACATTAAGCACTATGTATTTACATAGAAGAAATATATGAAAAGATAGTCCATTGAGGTTATTTCGGCAGCGTAAAATAAATATAAATTCATGTAGCACATATTTACATATATTGTTTCAAAAGGTAAAACGTTCCCCTTTCATCGAGAAAATACACAAAATGAAACAGTTATGTTTTACACGTGAAGAATTTGAAATTCATGTGATATTCCAAAATTACTGGGCTTGTGTGACGTATACGAAAATAAAATTACTTTCATTATAGTCTGGAATATTTTAATTGTATGTTAGGTCGACGCCGTGGGCTAAAGGTTCCTTTAGATTTTATTTTCTGGTTGTTTGAGGGTTCATCCAAGTGGACATTTTTTTATAGGATTTTATTAATATATTATGACTGCCTCGTGGTCTCGAGGCACTAGTACGTGCCGTGCGATCTAGAGGTCCCGGGTTCGATTCCCGGGTCGGGCAAAGTGTTATTGGTTTTTTCCATCAGGAAATTTTCAATAGCAGCACGGAGTTTGGAAATGTGCCCGGAAAACAGCAATATGCTCGTTCCCTATTACGTGGGATTAATACGTACTTGGCGAAATGTGGGTGCAGAAATGCACCTCTGCCTACCCCTTCGGGGAATGCAGGCGTGGGGTTATGTATGTATGTATGTATGTAATATATATATGTATTATGTGATATATATCCAGTCAGGTCTTGCTGACCTTTTGTTCAATTCAGTCTGAAGTCGGAGCGCGTCAAACTCCCGTGATCTACTATACTGGAATTCAACGCACGGTGGTTTTGGATACGGTTGTCGTGTCATCGTAATAAGTCAGTTTATCTGTGAGACATTGGTATCGCCCCAGTCAAGCGCGAATTTGTGGCGCAGTACAATGTAACTGCGGGTTAGTTATACCGCTTCAACTACGGTGTAGGTCTATGGAATATGGTGTGACTTTACCACTTATTTTGCATCTAGCCGGACAGCGTCCCATTTCCAGTGGATATTCAATTCATCTCCATTCACAATAACCCACTAAGGTCACCGGTATCAGTTTATGTCCAATATATTTACATAATTTAATTGTATTTGTTGTGCTTTTAAAATAAAGTCTTTATAGTATTAGTACTTTTATAAATTTATTCCTACGTACATACAAATGACATATAAAAAAGAACACAACAATTACAAGCGTAAAAGAAGGCTATTATACAAATTTACAATCGGTTCTACGCAGACGCCATTGTCTCAATGCAAAACAAAGCTAATTATACGAAGAGCTGTTTTTAACTGGAAAGTGTAAGCGTTTAAGATTACTCGTAGAAGAAAGCTAAAAACTAACTTCCAGTAGCGGCTTTGATGGTAAGGCAAATCGTCTTAGTACAGTCCCGATGGGCGGCTTTTTTTTAAATATTTATAAAACTGTTTCCACAAACGCTGAGCTTCTGGAAAAATCTCGAATTTACTGGCGCGGTGAAACACGAATATTTTATTTCGCTTTAATATGTCGGACCCTAATAAAATGCTCAACGTGTATGTTTTATGTTTGCGTGGTGTTACCCATAAGGAGATAAACAGAGTTGTAACCCAGTATAAATGTGCTGGAAATGATATGTGGCCTTACATGTCAGCCGCGTTTTGTTCTGCTTTTTTCGGGTGCAATTTGATAGATTGTGACGATATCGGGGTGTCCAGGACAAATATAATTTTTCACTCCAAGACTCTAACTCGGTTGAGTAGCTTCTTGTACCTTCTTAACATTTATCATAATATGACTATTAATAGCAAATTAAATAAAAAAAAATTATATAACCAATATGACTACTAAGAAACTTTGTTTTCTTTTTCAAAGAGATTCACGAAACAAAGATTTACAGAGACAATGAAATAGAAATCGCTAATGCTATTGAAGTGAAATATGATGAATGTTAAATATGTTTTAGGCAGTATTTTTATATTTCACTATTAATTTAAAAAATACATAAGTAATACATTGTCTAAAGAAAATGCTAGCAAACGGGTTTTTAATGGCTAAATAAAATATTAAACCTTTATAAGTGATGAAGCTGCGCTTTGAGTACAATCTAATTGTGTTAGCTTAGCCGAAGCGGTATCATAGTCATAAAAAGGTATACCTAGGTAGACCTCATGTTTTTCTTTTTCATTTCATTCCCTACTCTTATATTTCTTTGTAGTAATCCTTTAAGGGTAGCCGTATAGACCTCTATTGAAGTTACTTATCATAACCGACGATGTGATTAATGAGCGTAAGATTGTATGTATTTGAAATGCATCTGTTTCAATAATCCCAAACGGATTCAGGCTAAATTTGGTTTGTTAATAGTTAATAATCTAGGCTAACACATTAAACAATACTTTGACAGATTGATACCACTTTACCCGACCCGGCAATCAATCCTCGCGACTCTCGATCATAAGGCACACAATAAGAAGTTATTTTCAAAATTTACCTATGTCGCCTTTGTGGTTTGTACTCTACGTGAATAATTTTTCATTTTTCTCTTTTGATACGCGCAGACTATAAATATGAGGATTATATTCCGTCATAATAGACTTAAGCGACGTGCCTACCCACACAAATAGATACGTTTTTGCATAGTTTGCGCATTCAATGGGGATTTGAAGTATTGTCCGCCATACTTGGAACGAAATGAAAATTAAATCCTTTTACCGCAGGCAGCATACTAAACAGCACAATGAGTTTACATTCAGCTTCACATTGTAAACAGCTTATATTAACATTGCACAGCTATGCTAGTTCCATTCTTGTGATGATGTGGAAAAGTTTACGGCATTTTGTTTATAGTAATATTGTCATATTTAAAATAAATAAAAACCGCCTGTGTCAAAATCCTCCGAAAAAAGAAGTCGAAAACTCTATAACTCGATTTTTATTGCATCTATACTACATGCATGCATCTATACGACTTATAGAGGTTCTACTGTATTATAAATATTATAAAAATAAACCAAATTTTGTTATCATTAACAAAGTCTCCATAGAGAAACTATGATCATCATCAGCCCAAATACGTCCCACTGCTGGGCACGGGCCTCCTCTACAACTGAGAGGGTTTAGGCCTTAGTCCACCACGCTGGCCTAGTGCGGGTTGGCGGACTACACACCTAAGAAATTCCTAAGAACTTTTAAGTGTGCAGGTTTTATCACGATGTTTTCCTTCACCGTTAAAGCAAGTGATAATTCATTGTGAATACACACATAACTTCGAAAAGTCAGAGGTGTGTGCCTGGGGTTTGAACCTGCGACCGCCGAAATTCTCGACCACGCGCCTAAACCTCGAGGCCATCACTGCTTGTTGTTGTTTAGAGAAACTTATATATTCATAGGTATATAAGTGTCAGTGTCCAAGTAGCTGGAGAAACAAATAACTGCTATGGGTCCCGAAGGTTCATAGATTTTCTTGTTTACAGGGTTGAAGTGCGCTCGAGATTGCTTACCGTGGGAGCTCAAGAACTGGTCCCCGGTTTACACTAGATATTTAATGTCGAGATTGTCCCTGCATGCCCACACAACGTAATTAAACTGAATTGTAATGGTCCTTTTATATTGCTTTCGTAAAACAAACGTTAAATATTTTCTTCGCACTCAAATAAATATTAAAACATGACAATTTTTACAGGCTTTTCTGAAGCTAAAGCTAAAGCTAGCAATTGAATTTTGATCCAGTTATTGAAACGTTGATAGGCTGAAATTTGATTTTCATAAAATTGAATGCAATGCAATACGTATTATGGTGAGCTTGACCTAATTCGTCATATCATATTCGAATTCGCTAATTGTCTAGTAAGTTCTTTAAACATCCTACAGGTATCATATGCTGTGTTAACCCTAGAAAGATAATCTTATTTTGACCTACGGTAAAGATAATCTTACGTCTTTGAGACGTAAGTATTGATATTTACACGTTCCTATTGGACATGTTTCCTTATATAAACTTTTTAAAAGTGTTTAGATAAATAGTTTGGGCCTTTCTACTACAAATAAAACCAAAATAATAATCAGAAATGGATTATAATTTAAAAAAATAACGAAATTCTGTAAACCTCGTACAAATTAACTAAAATTATTAAATCTTTCTTTATTGAGTAATTATGTTCATCATCATCATCAGCTCATATACGTCCCACTGCTGGGCACGGGCCTCCTCTACAACTGAGAGGGTTTAGGCCTTAGTCCACCACGCTGGCCTAGTGCGGGTTGGCGGACTACACACCTAAGAAATTCCTAAGAACTTTTAGGTGTGCAGGTTTTATCACGATGTTTTCCTTCACCGTTAAAGCAAGTGATAATTCATTGTGAAAAAAGCAGTGATGGCCTCGAGGTTTAGGCGCGCGGTCGAGAATTTCGGCGGTCGCAGGTTCAAACCCCAGGCACACACCTCTGACTTTTCGAAGTTATGTGTGTATTCACAATTATGTTCATATTAGTATAAAATATCTTTTTATTTTTATTTAATATTAAAGGTAAAGTATTAATAAACAGTTTAATATAAAAAATCAACAAGTTTTATGTTTAAATCACATTTAGGTACAAGCCTTTACATACATCAGTTTTGTGTTCACCGCAAATGCTTTTTTTTCATTTATAACATGTCATTTTGACGGACAATACGCACAATATCTTTTTTTTTTGATAACTGGTTCTTCGGTAATATTTTAATTATATTTTTTTAGTATCAACACCTGGATATTTGCACGGATGCCTTTTAAGAGTAGGAGCTTCTAACCTTTCCTCCATACAAGGTGATACAAGTTCTGTGCTCAATTTTTTCATGTAATTTCTGCGACTTAGAGGTTTTTCGTTTATAGCTATCATATTGTGACAGTTTATTATGATATACGAGTTCACAAACGATATGTTCAGCCATTGCAGAAAATTACTAAAGTTACCAAAACCTCGTGCCTACCTCGTGGTCTCGCGGTACAAGTATGTGCCGTGCGATCTAGAAGTCCTGGGTTCGATTCCCGGGTCGGGCAAAGTCTTACTGGTATTTTCCATTAGGAAATTCTCAGTATCAGAACGGAGTCTGGAAATGTGCCCGACAAACGGCAATAGGCTCGACCCCTATTACGTGGGACTGATAGGTACATACCTGACGAAATGTGGGTGCAGAAATGCACCTCTGCCTACCCCTTCGGGTAATACAGGCGTGAGTTTATGTATGTGTATGTTATGTACCTAAAATATAAAAATTACAGATAAATAAAAATAATTATTACTACAGAGAACGAAGTTCAAAAGTTACTCAAAGGATAATAATCATACGTCTGTCGAACGTAAGCCATCCTAATATCTACGTATTTATTGTAATTACCGTGGTGAAACAACCGTCTCGCGTAAGCTCTGCCCAGCGACTGAGAATACTGAGAAGGAAGGCGCGCTACGTTGCGAAATAAAAAAGATATAGCAATATTTGTGTTGGGCTTACGTCTTAAAGACGTAGATTATCTTTCTAGGGTTAAACAGAACCTTATGATAGTACATAAGTCGTGATGTCCTCAAGGATTAATATCGCGCTCTACCAAGTTACCATCTCCCTGAATCTCGCGGGATCATATCCCTGGGTCTCATTTATGACTATGTAGAATACTACTAAGAATGCTGCCACGGCATCCCCTGCCTGTCGTAAGAGGCGACTAATAGGAGTTATCGTGATTGTTAGGCGTACTACGGGGCAGGTGCGCCCTTACAGGAGATGTGCGATCCCGAGATGTCCGGCAGAGCGCATGGCCTCGTGAATGTCGCGGACGCTCACACCAAATGAGCGTCCAAAATAAGGCCAAGTGGGGGACACCTGAAATCCCTCTATCGCAGAGGTGTCCACATTTGGACAGAGCGCTTGGCGGCAACGAGAAACAATTAAGGGCGCTTGCCCTATATTTATCGTGCCGCCCAAAATGCGCTAGACGGCCATCGAGAGGTTTTAGTCGGTGTGCCGGCGTAGGAATTTAGTTAGGGACCCAACTCAGGCAAGCGAACAATAGTTTCATGGGTTGAGTTGGATGGCCGGTGACCCCGACATACCCCTTTCGGCCTCCCCCGAGGTACCGAAGAGGGACCTTTACCTTTACACCTTTACCGCTTTCCTCTCGTTAAAAAAAGGCGCCAGGATCAGCCTTTTCACTAAATATCCTCTATATTGTCTGATCTTCTTGCTTCCTCATATTAACAACACTAATTACAAAAACAAATATATATTAATGAAACAAAATGATTAAAATTTATCCACATAAAATACAAACGGAAAACCTAATTGCCGTCGGGGAACAGCGGCCAAAATCAATATTTTGGTTGAATCGCCACGAGAAAGGGTGAATTTATTTCTCTGCCCCTCCGAAGGTGCTTAATCGAAGACGCGTTAATTTATGTGTGTCGTTAGTAACAAGGCGTATAAAAGAAATCCACAAATATAGAACGTGAATAGAGGGCCGCAGCCTTTTCCCCGATTGAATAATAAATTAATTGCATCGTTTCAGTGTCATTCCTGACAGTTGTGGGGATGCTTTATATTCGTATAGGTTTCAGTCTTGGGGCAGACCACAATGCGCTGTTCTTTTAGTTTGTTTTATTGAACATCTATGTTTGTGTATAATAGCGTCTGTTGTTTGGTTGGGTGCTGTTTTCACATTTGAAACTTCATTGGTTGTACTTATTCCACCAGGCTTGTTTTATCAAATCGGAGACGTTTTTCAATGCTAAAGTGCGCGATACTTCAAAAATCGTTAACAAAAAGCGCTTTGAACCAGAAATACGGACGTCGACAATCAATACCTACCTTTAACAAACTAAGTTGTTCGTTGCTCATATTTTTTTACAGAGTGCTAACAAATGTTTAGATTTTTAATGTCTGTTGCTTCTGGCTAATCTTTTTACGGCCAGATTGATATTGAGGGCACTTACTCGTATATGTCTACTGCAGTTGTCAGTCGCAGCTAAGGTTATTTTTCGTTAAGAATATTAATATAAAATATATTTTAGACAGGTACGCGGGCAACAGTTAGTTTTATAATTATGAAATTAATATTATCATAATATTATTGAAACAATATTATTTCGCAGTACAATAATGCACACCCACGTGTCTTTATCGCTGTTTATATTCTTTGTACAATAATAATAATATATGATGATGATGCTGTATGATTTCAAAAGATTTCATATTTAATAAAGCCGCAATGTATGGTGTACCAAATTTCATGGAAATACGCGTATCGACGACCGCTAGTTTCAGCTGGTTAAAAGAATATGTTTTTTCTTATTAATTTAAAAGATATTATTTTATATGTATGTCCTAATTCAAAGATAATTTCAAAGATACTAAAATACCTATTGTATTTTTAATATATGTAATTTTATAAGTTACCAGTAATGGACTTTTCTCTTTTGACAGCAGTGGGACGAATAAAGGCTGATAGAAACGCTATTGACATATTAACGTATTATTCTTATTAAAGATGATCCGTTTAAGTAAAGAAAATTACACTAAAAATATTCAGCATGTGGCGATTATTACTGTAAAAAAATAGCATTTTTGTTAGTTACTTGTGTTGACCATATAAGGACTCAATGAAGCTTGAAATAAGTTATTTATTTTTCAAAAGTAACATCAGACATATAGTTTCACAAAATATGACATTTCTCATGAGGAGCCACTTAATATTGATAATAAATACGACCAGTCTGAAATAGTGACGCACGGCGACATAAAGAAGGTACAAAATTAAATTGTGTCGACGTAATTTAGTAGGGGATGCTTCAACAAGGAATTTTTATTGCGTCAGCATTCTCGGCCCGAATAACAGATTAAGACATACGATTATTCCACCCTCCATCGCTAATATCGTGTACAAGATTTGAAATAAACAATGCTGAGTGGCTACTTAGCACGTCTGCGATGTTTTCAAAATCTATTGCTGGATTAAGCTTATAAAGGATCCTTATAGATTCATTATTATAATCCAAAGTCTGTTTCGACTCAGTTGGAGCTAGACGCGTCTAAAAGAGCGCCACTAAGCTGTGTCTGCGGCTCGGCTCATTAATTCACTGCCATTCGCTTTTGTGCAATGTCGATTTCGTTACTCCGTTGCTCCAGCAGGTTTGGTTTTTTTTCGACTTTTTTACGGTCAGAAAGTGCAAGTTCATGAAACTCTTAAGAGGTCAATAAAGTTTACCATTAGCGAAACAAAAAGAAATACTTATTACTGGAGAAGACTTATATTATTCTCGTGAACAATATATTTGATTTCAGGCCGTTTTAAGAGTCAATCATTAAACACGATCCATGCCAACTATTAATCTAAAGTAAAAAGTCATGACCTTATCTGGAGATTCAGGCTAATTTTAAAACTTTCTTTAACGTCACAGACCACTTAATAGACCGAGACAAAATATATTAACGTGAGAAAGACCTTAACAACCTTTATAACTAAGGCTGTAGATCACTTTTATAATGTTTGAAAAGAGCATTTTTCTTTTGTTAGGCATACAGGTTGGTCAGAATGTACTTCAGCGATGAGTAAACGACTCGAATATTCTGCGACATTTATCGAGATAATCTCATGAAGCACTGAGACGTCTTAAAATTGTTTTTATAAAATGTACAGCGAGCTACGCAAAAATTAAATGTTTTGTCTAAACTCGGTCAAGAGAATTCCGCACGATTTATGACGCTGGCTAATAAATTTATTTCGACAAGATCTTGCATAAACAAACCCATTACAAACAACTGCCATCAACAATATCGTCGACATTATGAATGGCGAACCGCGAACTGAGACCAAACCGTTGTTACAACTTTGTTATCTAGATGTTTTCGTAAAATGTGACAAAATTATTGTAACGATACGACGAATGCTTTGCCGTCAAACTTTAATGAGGATCTTTTGGCTAGGGCACTTCCCTTGGGTAAAATTCAGCTTGTATATTATTTATTCCGTTACAATTAAGACAATATAAAAATACACTTTTTATAAAATAGCCATGTTGCAATTTGTAAAAAGTTGATTAACTTATAATGTTTGATGACTTTGATTTTTAACACCGTCGAACCTATAACACTTTCCCACATATTAGGAGCATCTTCCTGAGTCAGACGTAATAATTCCGCCACCAGCACCAGAAGAGGCCTAACAGGGTACACTGCTGAGGCCAAAAATGATTCCGAGATAGATAGTAAAGACTGGGACCTCTTTTCTGTTATAGATGTTCAACTCGTTGTGAGCTTTGACAGTAAGAGCAACATATGCATGAAAGACATTAGCCGTACCAAAAATAATTAAATACCATAACATTCTGTATCATGTATGGATGTGTGTTCTGAATAATCTAGGGAGTTTGAGCTCTAGTATAAGACACTTCACCAGCAATACCTGTGAGGTACATACAACGTATTACACATTCATATCACCGAGATACCTGTTCATACCCTTCCAATTAACATAGTAGTTGAAAGAGCAACTCTACAGTTTTCTTTGCGATTAAAAAGGTATTAAGGGCAAAATATTCCCCTAACAGTCATAAGTCGGGGCTTAGTGAACGATTGATAGATTCTAGATCATGAATAGTCCCGAGGGAAATGTTGCGCTATCTCGCTTCATGAAATGTCGAATGTGGCACACATGAACGCCGTGTTATAGTAACAGCGAGTACCTCGCTTCTATTCCATTTTCGTTTCTATTCTGCTTTCATTTTTGCCTGAAACAACAAATGTCTTTCAAGCGTTCGTGGTGTATGCAAATCCAACGGCAATGCCAGCCTCGTGACGTAAGAAAATATGAGGGCTGTGGCTGAATCTGCTGTTATTAAAGCCAATAAACTAAAACTTTGGTATAACAAGGCTATAACCCAACGATGAACGCAGGGAGTAATTAAATAGTATTTATTACAATCTTAACAAACTCTAACCGCACTGTGAATGTGGGTTGAGACTATACAGGCTGTATTCAGACCGTGCATTCACAATGAATTATCACGTACTTTAACGGTGAAGAAAAACATCGTGATGAAACCTGCACACCTAAAAGTTCTTAGGAATTTCTTAGGTGTGTAGTCCGCCAACCCGCACTAGGCCAGCGTGGTGGACTAAGGCCTAAACCTTCACAGTTTTAGAGGAGGCCGTGCCCAGCAGTGGGACGTATATGGGCTGATGATGATGATTGGAAACTAAGGCAGATTATAGCTGCGGTAATTACAGACACCGTGACATTAAAAAAATCCCGACACAAAATATAAAAAAAACCTTTTCCTTACAACCAAATCCATTTAATATCTATGATTATTAAGAAAACGTCATTTTTTTTATTTTTTGTCGGGATTTTTTTAACGTCAATGGGTTTGTAATCACTGTAGCTATTATCTGCCTTAGTTTCCGATCACGGTCTGAATACATCCTGTATAATTGCGTTTATTTGATTAAAAGAACCCAGAATTATCATGTAAGTAAACATGATCCAATTGCTAAAGGGAACAAAACTTCAGCAAATGTCTGTATAAAATATTCATACATTACTAGATTGATGGGACGAGATACAAAATTATAAGGCAAACTGGAAATACAGCAGAGCTGCGGTTGACTTCTTACCTTCATTGAGGTAATCTTGTGGGAAATCAAGGCGACCGCGTCTGAGCAATCTGTTATTTCTGCGCAACACCATCATAACTAGATCTATTCGGTTACTGTGCAGCTCTAAGAATTCTTATTTACTCGTTGGTTTTGAATATTAATACGCATTTATATCAGTAATCTCAATGTGTTTTTTTTTAATTATAAAAAAAAAAATCCGTCATGAAATTCCCTGTCAGTAAACAAAAAAATTAAACTTAATCACTTAATTGATTTTTAGTGCTAAAAAGCATTTTTAACTTCATCGTAAATGAAACATCGCACAATAGGACTTTCTTTTCACAGCCACATTAATGGCGACATTCCAATTTTTAGCGCTGATTTTTTATCCAGGAATTTTGAACAGTTTATTTGGTGGTAGGTAAAGATTTATAAATGCGCGATCCCTCTGTACGGACGCGTGTTGCAATCATTCCCGACAATGTTATATTATGAATATTTTATTTGAACGACCAATTGGCTGTCGTGCAAACATTTGATATTCACTGTGAGCTGCGAAAGGTTTGCTTATTAATTGGATTGTCGTGCCACGTCCAGCACCCACGAACACAGAATCGGCTGATGTGAATTGCTCTTAATTCAGTGCCGGACTTTCAATAAAATATACACTGCTGTGCCATTCAACCGCACCGAAATGGTGTTTGAATAGTAAGCAAAGCATTAAGCTGAAGATTAATTCGATATAAAATGTTAAGATTTACGTTCGTTCCCAATTCGGACCTTATCATTGGATCGCAATATGACTGTGACATCGCGCACTAGTGTAACGAAATGAGTTTCGTTCGCTTTTACCATTTTCAAATGGATAATATTTTATGTTGATTTTTGAAACGTCATAAGCAAAAGCAATTGTAGAATTTCAAAATAAAGTTGGTAATATCTGAACCAGAAAAAGTAAATAATATTTTTATTACTATTCTGCTGTCATCTTCATCATCATCAGCCCATATAAGTCCCACTGCTAGGCACGGGCCTCCTCTACAACTGAGAGGGTTTAGGCCTTAGTCCACCATGCCGGCCTATTGTGGGTTGGCGGACTACACACCAAATAAATTTCTAAGAACTTTTTTAGCATTGCAGGTTTCCTCACGATGTTTTACTTCACCGTTAAAGTAAGTGAATATTTATTGTGAATACACACATAAGTAACTTCGAAAAATCAGAGGTGTGTGCCTGGGATTTGGACTCGCGACCGCCGAGATTCTCGACCGCGTGCCTTAGTGGCCATCACTACTAACTTCTGCTGTATTTGTTATACAATTTTAAAACAATAAGTTACTTTATCCATTGACTTATCTCGAAAATGATCTAGAATAAAGTATGTGGTACATTTCCATTAAAATTGTTTTGCTCATTTTTGTAAACGGTTGTTGTAGCTCAATGGCTAGTAAAATTGTACAGAGATAATAGAGTTTCAGTGTATTTGCAACTTTATATTGAATACTGAAATATATGTTTTAAACCGACATCAAATCACACCAACAAACAGTGACGGTGTAATTATACTGAATAAATTAAGTTATGCTAGATTCTGCATGTTCAACCTCTTTTAAAATAAACCTTTTTATTTATAACTTTATCTAGGACACTTGTTCACACATGGAATATTTCATATTAGCCGGCTGGAAATATTTTCTACTATTAAACGTGTCGGTTAAAAAGGCGATCAACTAAGTTTTTTCTCATCAAAATAATCTTTTCGGCCTGTGTATTGGAATGAGCCACTTAAAATCCATTACCAATGTATCCAACACAAATGACTAAATCTAGGTAATTTTCGTTTAATACAAACTTTCAAACAGCTTTCAAATATCATTTTCTTGGAATCTTAAGGCTTCGAAATCCGTTCATATTACCGGATTAGTCTCATTTTCTTTGTCTCGTCTATTCCGAGCTTCGTATCATCATAAAGGAAACACAAATAAAATGTCTGAGTATAGATCGTTGCTATTATTAAGCGAATTACATACTAATTATACGGCTCATTCCTCAATAAACATCTTAATGAAATAAAGTTATTACCGCGTGAGTAGGTTCTGCGAAAAACAACAATATAATTTTCTTTTGGTAAAAGGTAACAGGATAACATTTTTATATAAACTTCGGTCTTATATTCAATGAATGACAATACGCTTGTTCCACAAAATAAACAAAGTTTATAAGTATCATAACATTGTATTCATAAGATTTTGATGTTAGAATATTTATGTTTCTTAGAAATGTGTAAGCTTTGAACTGAAGTTGAGGAATAGTCACTGAACAGTATTAATTTACAGGGGGTTGTAAAATAATATTATTTGGGAGCGGCGACAATGCGATACTGTATATGTGTAATAGAATTTATCGGCACGTGGTCAGGGTGGATGGTGGATATGCCATCATTGTAGTCTTACTACTACTAAGCAGTGGCGGTACTTCCATAGAAGCCCAAAAACCAGTTTACCTTTCAAAATTCCGAATAATAATCTTTAAGCTTTAAATCTTTATTTAACAAAAGCCATTTGCTAAATAAAGACCCCACAATAATCAATTATAAAGTAGACATTACACAATTAACGTGTAACTCTTTTGGGATTCTATGGAAGTATTATCACTGCTACTAAGGTCTGACTCCTCTCAGTCGTATGCCCAGCTGTTGGGTTAATGGGGCCAAAATTTACGTCACTAGTTCGCTGCAAAGATTAATGGACTGCGGACTGGTTATTCTTGTCAAGGTGACTACAATTATGGCATATGACGTATATTATTTTAGTGTGATTCTAGAAATTCGTCTTCGACATCGGGAGTAGATTTTATAATAGTATTTGATAGTACCTATGATGTCTTTTAAAATAAGCTTTAACTCATATGAAAGTTATTATAATTCAGTAGATAGTAAAATCAGATAGTAAAATCAGACTGCCTCGTGGTCTCGCGGTACAAGTATGTGCCGTGCGATCTAGAGGTCCTGGGTTCGATTCCCGGGTCGGGCAAAGTGTTATTGGGTTTTTCCATTAGGAAATTCTCAGTAACAGCGCGGAGTCTGGAAATGTGCCCGAAAAACGGCAATAGGCTCGCCCCCTATTACGTGGGACTGATACATACCTGGCGCAATGTGGGTGCAGTAATGCACCTCTGCCTACCCCTTCGGGGAATACAGGCGTGAGTTTATGTATGTATAGTAAAATCACTACAAATTTCGTAAAATTTAATATTGAAAATCTTTTCAACAAGAGGTTTCTTAAAATAAGTAATGCTCAGTCTTACGAGTTCCTTAATTTAGATTTTTACCAAATTTTATAATGTATAAACAAAACGTAAGTTTTATGAAATTCAAGAGTAATTTGAAAACGTAATAGCTTTCTACCACAAAGCAATAAGTCATTATAGTCATTAAAATTCGGACGTCAATCTGTCGCTATATTAAAGAAACTTGGGGAAACTCATAAAAGTTTTTAATGACAGCCCTCGGCGCCTAAATCCTTCACTTTATAATCTCTATGTTTTAAATCGTTGAAATGATATCCAGATGGAGATTATGTACATAGGCCCATTGTTTGGTTAAACCGCTGACGAAATTGTATTGGAAAATGGACTAGACGGTTAATATTTTGAATACCTAATTTTACTTTTTTTATTATTTGTCCTCTTGACTTCGCTACAATAAAATCACATCATCGTAGAGAGAAAGAAGTAAAAATTCCTTTAAAAGACAAGCTTTTAATTGAATGCGCTAAACCAAAAACAAAAAAATAATTTAAACCCTATACTATCTACTTATAAAGTTATTATACAATTTATATGACATAAAAGCTTGTCGCGCGATTTAAGTAGTCGTATTTACTTTGTAAATTTTAAGAGTTAAAATCAATCACATCAAGTAATCTAATTTACTTCTTTATCTACAGTAAGTAAATACTTTTAGAGACATTCTTAGCAAGCCCTTTCATGTGATACCCAAATTGTAGGAGTGCATTAAAAATAACTAGTTTGAGATCTTGGGTGTGTCGCCATGTTGGATAAAGAATGACGTCACAAACTAAACCATGCCAACCATCACCCAAACTGAACGTGTTTACATAATTTCAGCTCAAACAGTTGAATATCTTCTTCAAAATTGAGTTTAAAGCATCAAAAGTCCGCCATATTGGATTTAGACTGACGTCACATTATTTTTCGGGTTATTCTTAGCAAGCCCTTACATTTGATACCCATATTATAGAAGTGCATTAAAAATAACTAGCCCGCTATCTTGGATATGCCGCCAGGTTTGATATAAGAATGACGTCTCAAAGTTAACCATGCATTGTCATTCAAATTGAACTTGTATACACAATTTCAGCTCAATCGCTTAAAGATATCTGCGTCAAAATTGAGTTGCAAGATTTTACCCGAACAAACATATATATAGGTACATACAAAAAGTTAAAAGCTTGTAAAAAGAGTCTATATATTTTAAAAATATTTGTATTATTTTTCAAAAACAAAACCCACACATTACGCATGCCCGTTGTATAGTAAGTATTTGTTTCATTATAAATCGTCAATCGTCAATGCCTCGTGGTCTCGCGGCACAGGTATGTGCTGTGCGACCTAGAGGTCCTGGGTTCGATTCCCGGGTCGGGCAAAGTGTTATTGGGTTTTTCCATTAGGAAATTCTCAGTAGCAGCACTGAGTCTGGAATTGTGCCCGAAAAACGGCAATAGGCTCGCCCCCTTTTACGTGGGACTGATACATACCTGGCGAAATGCATCTCTGCCTACCCCTTCGGGGAATATAGGCGTGAGGTTATGTATGTATGTATCAGTGGCGGTACTTCCATAGAAGCCCAGAAGCGTTACACGTTAATTTTGTAATGTCTAGTTTATAATTGTTTATTGTGGGGTCAGGATACTCTCATTTATATGTCAAATTGCTTTTGTTAAATAAAGATTTAAAGCTTAAAGATTATTATTCGGAATTTTAAAAGGCAAACTGGGCTTTTGGGCTTCTATGGAAGTACCGCCACTGGTATGTATGTATTATATGTATAAATCTATATGTCCTCCAAATAAACAAACATTGACGTAGTAGAATTTATATGATGAGATAATACAGAAATAAATATGGTTTCTTCTGGGCTTTCGTGAAAATGTTTCGAATGTTCTGTACATTTTATTTATTAATTTTTATACTTTTCTGGAAGATGAATACCGTGGTTAGGAGTGGTGGATGTAGGAGTAACTGGCGCGAGTAGTCAATAGCTACTTGCCTCAGTAACTCAGTGGCTTCATGGTTTTCGAGACAACAGCGATTAAATTTTCCTAAACCAATTTCAACAGCTATTCACCAATATAGCTTGCCAACAGCGAGCTCATTCCACGAATCGGTGTATTGCAACAAGACGACTTTTGATAACGTTCCTGTGGCAAAGGTATTGAATTAATGGCATTCTACGCTCCTTGTTGTTTTATCATCAGCCCATACAATTTAGTTAGGCCTCAGTCCACCACGCTGGCCTAATGTGGGTTGGTGGACCCTTGTTGTTGTTTCGACACATTACATGTATACCTACTTTGGTAGTGTATGTATGTACTACATAGTACATACGTCATCATAATAAGTACTACTACATAGTACACAGGGCTGGGCAAAATACATGCTTTGCTTTAATTGAAATACAAATTACAAAATACTGTATCGCAAGTAATTAAAATACGAAATACAAAATACATTTAAGTAAGGTATTTGAAATACAAAATACAGTATTTTAGCTATTTTTAATTGAAATACAAATTACAAAATACAAAATAATGCATATTTATTTGTTTTGGAATAGTTATTTTTTTGAAGGAGGTTTTTGTTTTGTTATTGCAGGTCCTGATGAGCACAAACTTAATACTAAATGAAGGCTAAATGTATTTTAATAAATGTATTTTGAAGCCTCGAGTATTTGAAATACAAATTACAAAATACTTCGGCTAAATTTGTAAATTGCTAAATTTGTAATTTGTATTTGAAATACAAATTACAAATTACATTTTAAGAAAGTAATTAAAATACAAATACAAAATACGTTATTTGTATTTCAATTACGTGTTTCAATTACAAGTAATTCAAATACTGCCCAACCCTGATAGTACATAATAATAGATTACATAATCTATCTATGTAAATGCATGTTTGTAATCTTTTGTTCACCTTGTCTATGACAGACACGATACGAGTATACACAAAGCGTCTATCTAGCTCGTCAGTGGTTGTAGCCAATCTCCTATTCGTATAAGTAAGCGTGGCCTCAGCGCCGCGCATCGCTTCGGCCCTGTGTTGAATTTCAGTTCACAATATAATATGCAACCAAGCTCTCTGCATCCGAAGCTCACGTATAGTCTCATTTCGTTTGAACGACAATGGCTCGTCCTCGCGAAACATTATCACCTCGCTTGTTTCGCGCACTCGTCGAGCTGCACAAATATCATAAAGGATTTCAGAATTACGTTCATTCTCTTCAATATTAACGTTAAAGCATTCGCTTCGTATTTATAATAATGTAAATGTAAATCACACTTTTCTTTTCCAAGTTTATGCATTGCATTATCTTTTATTTCCTGCCTATCAGACGAGTATGAATGTACGGTGTAATATAAAGGTCGATCCGTATTTGGCCCGCATAAAAGAAAAATATTCAAATTAGAATGTTCCGGGCTCCCGCATCAAGTGAGGAATCGCAATAGTTCTCAAGCGGTCAGCGTAACGACGGTCTGGAGGACCTTCAGTAATTGTTATCCATAATAGTTGGGTTGGCTTCCTTCACCCAAACTCTGCCAATGACGTAAACCCGCGCAGGTAGACGTGTTTGAGGTGGGCCTAACCCGAACAGGGATACGGCGATATTCACAGGTACTTGCTAATTAAACGGTGTTGCCAGTTATGTTCACGAATCCACGTGGAATATTATTGAAAACGGCAAAATTGATCCGCAAATTCGAAGCAATTGGAAAGTTTATAGACAGCTTACGAGTGGAGTGCTATGGGAAGGTTCAATAATGTCGAAGGGTTGGATAACGATGGTCCAAAGTTTTAATTAAACAGCAACATCTGCGGGCCTCGTTACTGATACGACAATTATTGTTACGAGCGCATACAAAAACATATTCGCCTGGCACCCGTCTCCATTACAGAATTCCATTTTAGTAATTTGTCATAGTGCTACAAACGATATGAACCGAAACAAAGCACCTTCTATTATTGAATTCAGCCCGAAGTTTGCAGTAAAAAAAACGAACTCGCCAAATGTTTTTACCACTTGAAACAGCGAACAACATATATTTTGCCAGAGCACTCAATGAGTACTCAATAAGTTCTGGCCGGTGAATATTCTGTTGAATGGAGGGTGGTAAATAAAAGTTAGTGTGAGTGGAGCGTGAGAGGGCTTGCGCTAGATGCGCCTTATCCCGGCCGCTTTACATAGAGCAGCGCAGTTCTGTGTGAGAATCGCAACAATTTTCCGGAACATTTCCGGACTGGCTAACGAACGGAAACGCAGGGGACGCGGCCAATTGCCGGATAAATGCACCTCAATTACTATATTGCGGCAACATTTTTCCTCCTAATGCCCTTTTGGATTTCGCCACAAAAATCTTATTTATTATTTGGCAGTTATCGCGGATTTATGTTACAAGCGATAAACATTTGATTGATGGCGACATCTGCTTTGTAAAACAGTGTATTGTGCTTACGGTCTATGCTTAAATCATTTTGATGGACTCATATTTCTGTAGTACGATTTCGAGTAAATTGGTTAGGTGACAATGGTATAAAAATTAAATGAAATATTTTTAAATAAAATAATGTATTTAAACCAAGATTTAATAAGTAAGGAAGGTGGTTTTAAAAGCCCCGTGGTGCAGTTGGCTAGACACCAGCATGCGAAACGAGAGGCCGCGGGTTCGATCCCCGCACCAAGACAAATGTTTGTGTGATCCACAAATATTTGTTTCGGGTCTGGGTGTATGCGAGATCGAAAAGTCTCTCGTAGTTTCTGATACCCATGACACAAGACTTGTATCTTAGTGTGGGATCAGAACTATGTATGTGACTTGGGTGTATAAAAAAAAAAGACACCATCAAAGCTGTTTCCGGTTCGAAACCCAAAGAGACTGCACGAGCTTTTTACAGTCAGGTACTTAAGTGTTAGCAAATTTGTTACTTAGATTTTATTTTATAACGCCCTCAAAGAGTGAAGGAAATAATTTATCATGATAAATTTAACTGTAAAGTCCTGCAATCCGTGATCGGTCAGCGTGATTTATGATTTTGCCCTGCATTCAGACTTTTTAGGACAGACATGTCTACAATAGATTGATCGACAAAAGTATAAGGCTTATTTGCTGGGATATAGAAAATTCTCTTACCCACTAAAGTATTGACACTGGCATCATATTGTCACGTGTATATTACTAATTCAGATAGACAGGTGTCACACTTTATTGAGGTCACCCACATTTCAAGTGGTTTATGTGGGTACCTGGCGTGACAAAGGTGCCCAGTTTACTACTGATTTCTCTTCAACATTTTTATTAAATAATCTATTATGATATTATATTCTTTTCTTGCGGAGAAATACAAAAAACAAACCAAACGCTTGTATTCTCCGAAGGACATTCATTCTACACCCAAATTTCGCCAGGTATTTGTCAGTCCCACGTAATAGGAGGCGAGCCTACTGCCGTTTTTCGGGCATATATTCTGATTCCGTGCTGCTACTGAGAATGGAAAAACTTAATAGCACTTTGCCCGACCTGGGACTCGAACCCAGGATCTATAGATCGCACGGCATATAGTTGTACCACGGGACCAAGAGGTAGTCATAATTAAAAATAATATTTATCTAATTTCTTTTAAATTATCAACCATATAGGTATTCGCAACCGGAGCCCAGAAGCGTGCCTTATATTACATTATATGTACCTATTACATGTAGGGACATATATTACATTATATTATATTATATATGGTTACCGGGACCTTTGGATCGCACGGCACATAGTGATGGCGCGAGACCACGCGATAATGTTAATAATTTATTTAATATATTAATAAAAGCTTTCGATACGGTGCCCCATACCTGACTATTGAATAGAATTAAATAGTACAATGTCAAAAATGTACGAATCCTACTTAATTAAAGGGTAAGGGTAAAAAATAATCAATACTGAATCATACCGGCTTTAAAACACAATTTATCATTGCAAATGCTGTAAACATGAAGAATTCATAAAATATTTAGGTGGTAGAGCCATACTACGGTCTGCTTTGCTTACATTACGAAGGGCCGACTCAAAAAATACTTTTGCGTTTCGTTCATTAATTGAGATTGCCGGAGATCCAATTTGCTAGTGATACGCACAAGATTGTCACGTTCTGGATCGGCCTGTGTATATCCCAGCATCATCATAATTGACTTGACTAACACTGCACTCATCATCATCATCATCATCATCAGCCCATATACGTCCCACTGCTGGGCACGGGCCTCCTCTACCATTGAGAGGGTTTAGGCCTTAGTCCACCACGCTGGCCTAGTGCGGGTTGGCGGACTACACACATAAGAAATTCCTAAGAACTTTTTAGGTGTGCAGGTTTCATCACGATGTTTTCCTTCACCGTTAAAGTACGTGATAATTCATTGTGAATACACACATAACTTCGAAAAGTCAGAGGTGTGTGCCTGGGGTTTGAACCCGCGACCGTCGAAATTCTCGACCGCGCGTACCTAAACCTCAAGGCCATCACGATTGAACTGCTGCACTCATCAGCACCAGTAAAAAAATCTTATAGAAAATCTTAGATGTATTTTTCATACCTTTGACCACTACCTATATTACAAGAAATCCGATTTAGTAGGCAAAGTGGGCCTTGAATGCCCTCCCGACGGATCTCTAAGCCTATCCGACTGAGTTAAGTCGATCACGGGGCGTCCAGTTGGCGTGTAGTTAAACATGTCGGATTTAAGCATTTATAGGAAAAAACCAGAACGATATGCCAGAAATAGAATAAAGTCGGCTTACTGGCTACGAGTTCTTTTGGTTAGATATAAAAATGTGTTTACATGTAAGTATGTAAGTGTCTGTGACCTATAGATTTATCGTGCAAGTCGTCTTTTGTCACCATCATTCAACGGCTCCACAATTCTTCAATTTTCAAATGCAATTTTTTTTTCATAGGCATAATTAAAATTACATTACAATGATTAAAAAAAAAAGTCTCCTTTTGTCGTCGTCATCCATCGATTCCACATACCTTTAATTACATTTTATCTTAAAAGGCATAATAACAGACTGTTTTTTTTACAAAAGTAGTGAATCTATCAGTTTGTGTTCGAGACGGAGAAAAATATGTTTCTCATAGCTGTTAGAACTTGACAAATACAAGAGGAATGTGCAAGCATTAGGTACGGTCGTTATTTAGGTCTTAGAGTAGTCAGAGTTTGTGCCGCGGCTTGGGTATACAGTGACTAATAGTGGGACTGTAAAATATATTAGGCTATTTGAAATGTAAATACCCGATATGATTATTCAGTAAGATTTATTAGATTCAGATTTGTTGCAGTAAATTTGTTGAGAATTGTCTTTAAAGTGTTGTGTTGATGGACAAGGAAGCTATTTGCATTTTTATTTTATTTTTGTGTTTTTTGATAATTAAATAATTTATATTATAATAATCTTTTTTGAGAGTAATATGAGTTAATTGCGCCATTGTAAGTTCTTTGTTTAACACTTTTTAGTATACAACCACTTCATTGACAAAAATTCTTCAGTTCTTATTTACATTTTTAGTAACATAAGAATAAATGTAAAAAATTCCAACAATCGGCATGCACAAGCCCTGTCATGTGCTGACGGGCATACACCAGAGGTATGTTTTTATTTTGCAGTACTGCAGTTGTTAATCTTTTACTGACGTTTCAATAGAGTTTGTGTTTTGACTTGACTCTCAATAGTAAAGGGCAAGTTTTCTTTTTCATTGATCCATTGTTTAGCACCGATTGCCTTTGTAAATGAATCGCGACGTAGATGTGCGACGTGCGATCGATACACGGTTATTATTTATTCTATTAGGAAAATATTAGCAGCAGCGTGGAGTCTGCAAAAAATTCCAAAAACGCAATAGTCCTTGCCCCTCAAAACGCCAAAACATCTCGTGGGATTCAAAACAGCGGGCGAAACATGGGTTAATATACATATGTACACCACTGTCCTATTACTTTTGGTATACGCACGTGATTTTGTATATACGAAAAAAAAAAATCGGTACTGTGCTTTGGTTCCACATAAAGTCTTATGAGTCTCTGTGCTAAGTATTATTCGTCGCAAAATGAACACGCATTTTTATATTACGACGTAATAAATAGAGAATAATATTGTAACTTCTCCGCTGTGATTTCAATGGTACTCCGACTTAATATATTCGTCCGGCGAAGGGAAATAAAAAAGTCGGAATTGCGCCTAATGTGGCTTTAGAATGTTCCATTCGGAGACAAATAAGTTGAAATAAACTCGGCGAGGTAACACAGGTCGCGCTCGCGGGCCCCGACTCATTATTCTTTCGCCCACTCCCTTCTAAGTGACTTCATTGTCGTTCTCACTTCCTTCCGCTGCCGAGACATAATTCCAATTTAGGGGTTTCATTGAAATAATGTCCTTGTTATTCACTCTCTTGGTTTTCGCGGTCTCGAGCGATGTGACGAAAGTATGCGGAGACCGTTTACCATACTTTATCGTTAGCAAAAAAAAATCTATCCGCTTCATGAGTATGCATCTTATTGCCGTGAAGACTGAAGAGCGGTCTTTATATATTAATAAAAAGAATTTGAACTTTAATACATGATGTCGGTGTAGTGTGGACTCATCATATTTAAAAATCTGTGGGGAATCTCTTAAGTAAAGGGGATATTTACCAATATTCCAGGTTAAGAAGAAACATATTCATAATTATTCTAATTATTGTTTTGCTTCCGAAGCTACGACTGGCAATTAGCTATACCTATAGTACTTGTAAACTAAAGAAAGTAGTAAGAAATATAAAGTAAATATTTCAAATAATCTTTATTGTAATGAAAAAAGCTGTATGAAGACTGAAGTAAGGCGAGTGAAAATGTACACTTGCGCTGTACTTTGCAAGCGAAGTTTGGTAGGAATCGGGTACGCGCGAGATATTTATGACTTCCTCTTTGCTCGGAGAGGCTCTCGAGGTTCAAAAGCTAATAAAACGATGTCATATAATGCAAAATTTTATACAAATCTTGGACAAATTTTAACTTCAACTTTAAACTGCTTGAATACAACGATGTGACGAGTTGTAAAATGTCTGAAATCACTTTGGTTCGAGAATTTTATTTTGAAATATTCTCAGCACGTAATACATTCTTAAGAACAATCTGATGCTTGAATCTCGTGCACACTATTTAGAACGATAAATGATTTACTGATAAAATTATATTCAAAAATATTGTTATTATATTTAAAATTCTAAAGGCGTTTCTGTTGTTACTTTAAAATCCTAACCTGAAACCGCGTTTGCTTAATTTATGTGCATTTATTACGGAGGTGAAGATAGATGGTGTTTAAGTGAGTTAATACGCGGGTGTGTGAGGCAGGAAGTGAGGTCTCGCGGAGGCGCGGCCGAGAGCGAGGCACCTCGTTTAGATAAACCGACCCGTATACGCCACGCCGATTTTCACACGACTTCAAATGTAATTTGAAAATGTTACTGGTTGCGAAACAACTTTTGGCGTGAATATATTAATGTACTCGGTTTATACTAAGTGTTGCGGGCGTTAAAGTTTTGTATCTCGACTTACATATTTATATTCCAATCTATACTTGGGTGAAAAATTCTTTTTGCAGGTTTGTAACGAATAAACTTTAAAACTACTAAACTGATATTCATGAATTTTGATATGGACGTAGATGAGACTTTGGGAAACGGCATAGGCTACTTTTTTTTTAATTGCCCTCAGGTAGAGCGGGGCGTAACCGAAAAAGATGTGAATTCAATTTTAGAAGCAGCAGGTTTTATCCCGATTAAAATAATCGGCTATAGATGATGTTAGCTGTAAACATGGTTCCGTGTCACGAACAATTTTTATGCACTTAAATTAGCAGACATAATTAATAACTTTATCAGTCTTATAAGACTTACCTATCCATTTATGACTTACCTAGACATACGAGTACCTGTACATATCCCGTATTACGCAAGAAATAGAAGAAAGAGAGGAAAGTCAAAAGTCAAAGCCAGCTGAGACTACTCTACGAATAGGTTGTTCTACTAAGGAACAACTGTCTTACAGAAAAGCAACGTGTTTGAAATGGAAATGTGTCCGATAAACGGCAATCGGCTCGCCCCCTATTAAGTAGAACTGAAACATACCTGGCGAAATGTGGTTGCAGAAATGCGCCCCTGTCTATCGTTTTGGGGAATACAGGCGTGAGGTTATGTATATTTGTAATTAAGTAAAAATATTACAAAATCCCACGGTCATAGCGAATTTTAAGTCGACGCTTTGAAAGCTGAGTGGTAAAAATAGCTTTTCTAATGAAAACTGATATGAGCTGATTTCAAATACTTGAATTTTTATTAGACTTTAAAATAAAATCCGAGTGGTAGTATAGGTTTGAATATTAAATTATTAATGTTTCTGGCCATCGCAGACTCCACATCGTCGAAAGTCGAATATCAGCGTCGTAAAGGCTCAATAACGTTTTACATTCAAAGGTCCGTTCACACCATCGCACAACCGGCTCTCCACGTCACATTCTTAGTGTGAAATCGCTTTGAAAATTCCTTATCCGACGTAGAATACTGTTCTGGAACTTAAGCACCCCAGCGTGGCACAGATTTAATCGTGATCAAATCTTCACTTGACTGTGCTAGATAGAAGGTTACGTAATAATTTTCATCGTTTTTTATTTATTAACATTCTATAGGTACAGTATTAGGCAAGACGCCGGCTCTAATATAACATAAAATAGGTTAATCAAGCATGAAGGTGTGTTTTGTCTACAAAGATTGAAGTTCCAGACAAAATACAGTTTACCGTAGCGCGTATTTGACAGTTGAAGGAAATGTTTTTTTTTTTTGTTTTTTATTCAAAACTGGTGGAAAAACGTCAAATGTGGGAATAAAAGATTTATCAAGACGGTGGCAAGGTCACGCCTCACGGTACCTCACGTGACACGGCGTCGTCGAAGTTACGTGCCAGTTTATCAGACTGTAAAAGAACTTTGAGAGCGGTAAGTGCGCCAATACGCGAAGATAAGAAATGTTACCGACAATCGCACCGCCTCAGAGGCCATTGTACGTAATATTCGCGTTTAGTATGAATTTCATATCGTGGATACGAGCCCCACGCGCGGTTGACGCCGATCGTACCGGAATTATTCAACGGCAACAATTCTTTGTTGGCAATCATTCTTTGTCCTATTCCAAATATATTACGTTCTATTAGTCGCATCCAGGGACTGTCGTGTCGCGTAAATCAATTTGGATTTCGACGTCGTCGTTTTTGGCAAGTGAAGCGATCACTTCTAGCAAAAAGAGCCTGCATCTATACATCAAAGTAAATATAGCACGTACGAATTTCTCGCTTCGTTGAATGCTACAATAGCCGTTACGTCTGACGCATTGCAGCGGACACATAATCATTTGTCATTTTAATTCATACATACATTACTATGTATCGACAACGAAGTCACAACTACTGCTGTGTGGCTGCAGGCCACGAGGGTAATGTGCTACGAAACAACATATATAGTTTTAAGCAAGGATAAAAATTACACGGTGGAGTCAATTTTGACTGTATTATAATTAAATAAAGAAAAATAATTCTGCGTTTAACCCGCTATGTTACAACCTTGAGGGAAAAGACGGGGCCTTTTATTTTTAGGTTTTTATAAAAAAAACAAGTCATACACTTCTAATCCATTAAAATTACGTGCGTATTAATAGTTAGCGTAACTCACTTTCGCGTCAAAGGTGTAGAAGAAACGAGAAAGCTCTACGAGTATCATCTGAGAAAACCTCTCTAAGAATAGGCGTGCAGGCTTTATCTACCCACGAAATGAGACTTGAGTAGTGTTCGAACTTCTCATGCGACTGTTTAGTGTCTATATTTGATCGAAGATATCTAAGAAATCTTCCGATTAACATCTGAAAGTATCTGAAAAAATCCTATTGTTACTCATTCAACGACAAAGATCGAATGTTTACAAAAGCGACCAGTAATAAAATTCATGACCGCACGTTAATCGCATTAAAAATATCATTTCGAAATCTGGTGTACCAAACAGTTTTCAGCAAAGTTGTGTTAGCGCAAATCGTTACGAGAACGTACGGCATCGATATTACATGGAAGTCAAATTTTGCAGGCAATGTTACACGTGACTCGGGTATAATGTCTTCAATTGATGTATGTTCGCATATTCAGGTGACGTACACCGAACTGTCATGTATTCATGGTAGCCTGGTAGCTAGTTAGCTATATTATAGTCGTGAATCACTTCTTGTTCGATTGGAAGTACGCTCCCCATTGGACCGGATTCTATCTGCTGGTTGATTGCCATCCAACTTGAGTAGACACACTGCGACTTCCTACCTTCATCCGTTTTCACGTACGTACAGTGGAGAGTGGCGTGTGAAACTTCGGTTTCGTTAAAACAATCAAGGATGCTAAGTGTTCCGGGCTTTGACACCTACTAGTCATTTGTTTAGGAATAATATGGGCTATTCAAACAAAGTTTAATAGCATAATTATAGCAGATAATTTGTAATAGAACGTACATAGAAAAGTTTAATAAGAAAAAGTAATCATATTTTTATTTTAACAAATATTTAAACTGCGATATTTTTAATCTTTCATGTATTAGGAAAGCTGTTGAAACATTCAACTGCGTCTAGCGGTCATCGACAATCACGATACTGTGATATGACTTCTTTTACGCTTTGCTAATTACAATTGTGGTAAAAACCATCCAAAATCATACATTAATATCGATGTTAAAGTATTGTATTATTATTTTTCTGACTGTGGAAAAGTCGCTATTATCAATTAGTTGGTAAAAATGCTTCATTAAATAGCTATTGAAATAGAAATGTCTAATAACAGCATAATACTTGTAAAAGGCATCTATGAAAATAGTAAAAATAAGCAAGATTTTCTTAATAAAGACTATATTTTATATGTACACATTTTACGTTGTACGAGAAAATAGACAGGGAATTTAATGGGTGTACAAAGTTCAGATCGGACGCAATATATTCATGACACAGACTAAACTACGCTCTAACTGTTCATGCATATGTTTTATGATAAAAATGTTATGAACTATATTCACATTTCACAGAACTGCTGGTTGGTTGTTCACAGATTAACCGTCATTTATCTACTGACGATTAAAATGTTATTGTCACTGAAAAAAGCAGAACATTTTATACAATGATGACTCTCATTTAAACTATATATCTATTTATACTAACCCATAGTTAACCCAAAAATTGGACTGTTAAATACGGCTTTTAGTTTTTCTACTGTTAAGAATTAAAAAAGCCTAGGTGATAAGTCCCCCTCAAAACCCCATAATAAAAAGAACACTTAAAATATACTCAAACGTAGGTAATTTAATCTCACGTTACAGTCACATTTTCCGAAAAACTTAATATATTCTGTCAATTAACATACTTTATTAAGCGTCATTATTCATTTTGTAAATCCGACACAATTTATTACGTTATCGACGTCAACACTTCCAACCGGATATTATCTCTTATCACAATATCCTGCGCATAATAAAGGCAGCGTGCACTCGCGGGGTACGGCAACTTATTATTTTACGTTACTCGTATGATATACTTACTGTATTTTTAATTAATTTTCTACATACATACATATATACACACGTAGCCGCTCGCGCTTGTATTCTCCGAAGGGATTGGCAGAGGTTCTGTTACATTTCTGCACCGACATTTCTTCAATTGTATTTTCGTCACACGTACGTCGCGTCTATTAATTGAGACATAAATGTATATAGCCAGAAAGGACGGCGATAACCTGCAACAACTAATGGTTACTGGCAAAGTCGAGGGCAAACGTCCAAGAGGCCGATGGCCCATCAGATGGTCGGGCCAAATCTGCACGGCCCTTAACACGAAACTTCATGTTGCGCTCCACGATGCCAAAGACAGAAACAGGTGGCGCAGCATAGTCACTCCATGTGCAGGGGATCATGACCCTCAGCTATGAGGAATACGATGCGAGGAGGAGGTATTACAGCTTTAAAATGTATTAAGTTCATATACACAACAATTTCCCTTAAAAATTTTACATACATATAAATCTTATGCTGTGGGTTCAGATAAACAAACACACTCTAAACAAATATTCTAACAAAATCTCACATATTTTATATCTCACAAACATTTGTCCCGGTGCGGATATTAAACGCACATCTTCTCGTTTCACATGCTGGTATCTAGCCAACTGAACTTCGGAGTTTGAATCATAAAGAAGTAAATGTAATACTTTTATAGACAAAAAAACCGATACCACAGTACTATGCATTTAAATTAGTATAGCAACGACGATAAGATTTTCAGCCCCATTTCCTAAAATCAAAATAAAATTTCCTAAAGAAAATGCACACAACGTTTAGTAATTACTATGATTACGTCTTCCAAATCATATTTCCAGTTAGATGTATAACGCGACAAACTTGCAATACTGAAAATTGTTCTTAGGTCACAGAAAGTTTCAGACCCACAATTATGGGGAGAATTTTAATAGAAATTATGGAACAAGACGGCAAGCATTTCCCTTAGAATTTATTTATTTTATTTATTTATTTATAAATAAATAAAAATAAATAAATGAATACTAATCTTTCTCACATCGTATAGAATCGATAGAGGAATTCCGAATGACCGTTTGCGGGGTACATACATGCTTCCTCAACTATTATCCCCAGAAATTTTAGAGTTATTTTGTAAGTGCTATTATGCGTGGAGTCTATGACAGGGATATATTCTAAGATGACACCTGCCAGTGCAGAGTAAGTTGTCCAAACACGGGTGGTCTTACGTCATCAAAAGATTGTAAGTGTGCTTAGGATTCTTTTTACATTCAGAGCGACTGGATCTTGGAAATAACATAAATAGTTACGCACTCACGCCTATATTCCTCGAAGAGGCAGGTAAAGGCGCCCTACATTTCGCCATAGTATAATGAAATAAAATTTATTTAAGATATGGGAATAAGTGGGAATGTAAAAGGCCATCACGCCTCGAGGTTTAGGCGCGCGGTCAAAATATTGCCGGTCGCAGGTTCAAACCCCAGGCACACATCTCTGACTTTTCGAAGTTATGTGTGTATTCACAATGAATTATCACTTGCTTTAACGGTGAAGGAAAACATCGTGATAAAACCTGCACACCTAAAAAAGTTCTTAGGAATTTCTTAGGTGTGTAGTCCGCCAACCCGCACTAGGCCAGCGTGTTGGACTAAGGCCTAAACCCTCTCAGTTGTAGAGGAGGCCGGTGCCCAGCAGTGGGACGTATTTAGGCTGATGATGATGGATGGGAATAAGAATATTCACGGCCCAATTAAGCAGCAAATATAACAACCGTGGATGTCCTTGCCCAGTAGCTGTAGAACACACTGTACTATTAGGCTACGCTTTAATCGAAACAAGTATTAAATCAAAATGTTTGAATATAAATTAACATCCGAGTGCGAAAATGCAATTCACGATTCAATATTACATATTGGCATTGGTTCTCCATTTCCGCATTACAAATGAATTATATTACAAAACTATTTAACTATTTACATAATTCCATGTTGAATAGGAGTTGTTTCAAGTTTTGTAAACGGCTAAAGCGATTTTTACTTGGAACAAAAAAACTCGCCAGGTACTCGACATAGCGAACGAATATGGGTGGCACATACAGGATATTATCTACATGTATGATGGTTTACAACTTATAAATATACATAGAAACATAGGATTATTTATGCAAAGGAAGCAATTAAGTTGTACCTAAATTTTAATATTCCCAAGAACTTACACCCAAAGTATATAATTGTATACATATTTGTAACGTAAACGGCTACATTTCATTCCTACAGTAATTTGCCAAAGTCATCGGAAACGGATTTATTTATAGCTAATCTACAAAGGTATTCGAACTATTCAAGAGATATATGGTTCAGCTCAATAATTAATGCCTAATTGCAATAATAACCACCGACGTGTAAAGTGTTCTAAAAAGTGACATATTGGTACAAAAAAAGAAGACCTTTTTTCTAATATTTCTATAGTTTATTATACTAATTTTAGAACTGTGTGTATAAGTAGGCACCCAAGCAGTAAGCTAAATCCTTTTGTGATGATTCCACTCCACTCTGTCAGTCACCTACAGAAGCACGGAAGTAATCAAACTTTATAACAAGCCGTGTAATTAAGTACCCATCTGCTTCATTTAGTTCCATATTCTGAAGTTGAATTTATTTCTAAATACATTTGTATTTTAATATTCATTTTAGATTTTTTTTTTTAAACCTGGTCGATATATCTTGTAACAAATATTTATATTTTTAGTGCCATGAAATAAATTCCTATTTTAGAAGGCTCAGAATGCGCCAATAAAGTTATATTAGATTTAGCGAACGAGGGAGTAAGATTTATGTTGTTGAAGTGTGGTGCGTTGAAAACAAAAACTTTATAATTAATGATTCGTTAATCTTCTTGAGGGCTGATATGGGAATGGAAGTTTCCGCGAGAACGACTTTTACATTTTCCTTGGGGAATCTTTTTACAAAAATACTATGAGTATTTATGTTAACTGAAGTGTATTCTCAAATGATATTTATTTATACATATTTCCTTTCAAATGATAAAAACAACCCAAGTATTTTTAATGCATTAATATTGTAAGGAAGAAAAATAAACAATATTTCATAATTTTGAGACTCATTTTAGATTATTAATAAGGTCCAGAACGTTTATTTTTGTTTGTATTAAGAATAAAATGATCTAAGAACGAAATAAAGTGAAGGGTTTCTTTTGAACATTCTAGGAACCTATTACAATATAACGATATACATATCTATGTTTATTATTGTATCATCGTGCCAAATTTGGCTCTCTATATTCTTGCTGAACATTTAAATCAGATTCCGAGCTATTTGTTCAATAAAATGTACGAGAATTGTGCATTTAGCTGTTCACAAACACGAGGTGACTGGAGTTGAGGCCCAGTTTCATACTTTGCAATAGCTGTTGAAACTGCGAATAATCTGTAGCGACAGAGCTGCAGGCGAACGAAAGGCACAGACAACCACTACAGCCGCCTTCAAAAGCGATTTGGCGATAGATTTAATCTATTGGATTGCGCACCAAGTACAGTGAGATGAGAAAATGATTAATGCTACAAATGTGCGCTGCGATTTAATCCACCTGCTATTATTAATGTGCTTATAGCGTTAATGTCATACAAAGCCGTAAACATATTCCCACTGTTATTATGGCATGGTGTAATTTGCAACTAATATTGTTATTTAGCTTTATGTGCCGACTTTAGTCATATACCTGTTCAGGAACATTTATCTCGCATTATTATATTTTTAGAGGAATTTATTTATTAAATTTCTATCTTATCTGTAATTTTGAGTTCTACTAGAATTATTCCTTCTTTATTTGTCAAGTTTTTAACACACATAAAAAGCTCATTTTATCTTCCCCTTATTTGTAATGCAATTGAAGAGAACAGTTCATTCGATCTTCATCAAATTTAAATGAATAATAATTTTCTCGTATATTGACGGTTGGCTATGCGATAACGTTTCTGGGCCAATAGACGGTCTTCTGCTGTTTGTTGCAAGGTAGAACGCGGCGTAGTTGTGCAAGTGTTGAGATAACAACTGCACGATAGACAAGGGTCCTTGCAACTTGCGCCGACGCTCACAACTTTCTCCTACAGAGCATCTCACTTTAGGCTGCGCTTTTGGTGCAAACATTAATATTGAGTTTCTTATTTGAATTGGATGTTAATTAATATACTTTAAGTAGACAATTAAGTATTTTTAAATAGATCGAATTATTTATTTATCGCAGATAGCTAAGTATGTCTTATAGCTGTTGTAGCCAGTTTTCTTTCAATGTTGTTAATCTTATTTTTGTTGTATTTATTTGCATGATGTTGTACACTAAAATACAGGGTTTACAAAGATCTTAGAATTCGATCACGGTCTTTTTACACTCTGTATATTAAATAAATAAGCCCAGATGATAATTTCAACCATTTCACTTAGCATTGTAAAATTTAGTAGCAGTGCAAACCGTTGTTTAATACTCTAGATTGCTTTCACAGAATGATCGGAGAGTCCGGCTCCGAGCAACCACTTCTAATAATAAGCTGGATACACAGAAATCTTTGGAGGAACTCTCAATGATAGTTGCAGTGCTCAAGTGGAGCACGTTTTCCCGCAGCGGAGTTTGAAGAAAGATAACAGTTGCAAGTCGCGGGTTTGGAAACTCGACTCGAGATTCGCCGCCTTCTCGCGGAACGCTTGTTGGCCAGATACAGCCCTTGATTTTATGCACCTGACATTAGATTGCGCAAATAGTATTGCATTATTGTTTTGATTTCAATAATTGGGCAGATTTCTGATTGTTATTATGATTAAGTCTTATTCGGGATTAACGATTATGAAATTAAATAAATTCCTTAGTAATGATCATAATTAAAGTTTTTCATTATCATATTGGTCCTGCGGCATGAGAATGTGGCGTGTGTTAAAAAGTGTTATTAGATTTATTAATAACAAAATTTTCTGTACAGGAAATGGGCTGAAAAACGGTAATGGACTCGCCATAATATATGGAACTAAAAAAACAAAAAATAAATCTTCGAAGCAGAAATATAGAGAGTAGTCTCTGCTTTCTGTGACATCAGCGTGAATATGCCTGTAATGTAATAACATACTACAGTGCACGCATTAAACAAGATTGCGATCTGATTTTATCTAGTATGTATTATTTCCATACAAAATTGCATAAGAGCAGATAAAATGCGAGTTTTATGTATGCAGGAAGTATAAATGTTTACCCGATGGGAAAATGAAATCCGCGAACTCTTGCCTTTAACTTTAATACAGTTTTACAAGACTTTCACATTAGCCTGCTGTGAATGCATGTTTAAGTTTTATTCCTTTTGTGTCCATTTCAATGTTTTATCGAATTCACTTTTATATTTTATCTTCTGAATACTAAAACTGGTAAAAAGCAAACTACTTGGTGATGAAGAGATGATCCTGCGCAATAATAATCAATTTTTTTTTTACTAAAACTATAAATTCCATAGTAACTCTTATTTGTAATGCTTTTACACCTAAACCATAGGGCCGATTTGGGTGAATTCGCCTATGTCCAGCAGTGGACGTAAGAAAGGCTGCTGCTGATGATGGTGATGATGATAGGAGAGATCTCAGGAAAGGACATAGATACATAGATTCACTAAATTATTCGCATAATTAGGGCATCGCAATAAGGGGGGTCGCCCCCCTGCCAATACAAAATTATTTTCCGTGGTATGGCCGACTTGTATTAAACATTGCACTGCCACTTATCAAGCCGGCCTATTCATTTTTTTGCTGTAATGATACTTTTATAGAATAAAACAACTCAAACTCCAGTTTTATAACCAAATAGTTGTTGGCTACAAATCACTATGCGAAGCTTTACACTTCAGTAGGATCAATTTAATTACTGCTCCGCTTTAAAACAAAAATAATTTTCGAAATAGTAGTTCCTGAGATAAGAGCCAAACAACCAAACAAGGTCCTTCGGCTTTATAATATCAGTGTAGATTTACGGACAGGAGCGCTAGTAATTCGAGGAGGATTAACCAGCCTTGTCCATCTTTAAAGCTCATAACAACAAATAACTTAACCTTTATATAATGATTTAGACTATTTTTTTAATATTATGTATATTCACAATGAATTATCACGTACTTTAACGATGAAGGAAACCATCATGAGGAAACCTGCACACCTAAAAGTTCTTAAGAATTCCTTAGGTGTGTAGTCCGCCAACCCGCACTAGTCCAGCGTGGTGAACTAAGGCCTAAACCCTCTTAGTTATAGTGGAGACCCGTGCCTGAAATGGGACGTCTATGGGCTGATGATAATGATGATGACGATGATGTCTTTCTACCACATGCAATAAGTAAAAAAAGTTTCAAGATTTTATATAAATAATTACCTACAATGTAAATCCACGACCTCTTCTCAACTTCGTCACTCGCTGCGCTCCACAGTCACGGTATAACATACTATGTTTAAACACGAACAAATCACTTTGATATGTAGCTTTATACAGCTAACAAGGTACATATGTGTGTAGCGCAAGCCCATAACTACAATTTCGTGTGCCGTTATTGTCAGACATTACATAGGATGTGGTCTCACAGAAGCAGACCACACACCAAACACAGCTTGAATCCACCTATCCCTAGTGTACATATTGCGCCACTTACCTTCAATAAATGCACAAGACACTTATTATACATAGATAAACTTATTGTTAATTAACACGTTATATTTCATTATATCGCGTGTGTTATTTCCTTGTTATTGATACTTCAATAATAATTATGGTTTTTAAGTTTTATTTATTATTTTTATTGCCAGTCAACAGGGTTCAGAAGTATTTACGAGTATTTTTTTGACAGCCCCGTGGCGCAGTTGGCTAGACACCAGCTTGCGAAACGAGAGGCTGCGGGTTCGATCCCCGCACCGAGACCAATGTTTGTGTGATCCACAAATATTTGTTTCGGGTCTGGGTGTTTGTGAGACCGAAAAGTCTCTCGTAGTTTCTGATACCCACGACACAGGACTTGTATCCTAGTGTGGGGTCAGAACTACGTATGTGACTGTTGGGTGTATTTATTATTTGGGTGTATTTATTTTGGTTTTCTGTAAGAGAGTGATGTCAGCCCGGTTAATCAGCATGTTCATGCCGTATGGCACGAATTTATTACATTACGAAATCATTATACTTATTTTTTTCATTGTACATAATTGTTTTACATATTATATGTTTTGAAGTTTTCCAGCGTCTGTATCTTGGTTATTCATAGTTTTCTCTCCCGCGTAAGATCGTATGTGCGATCGAGGTAACCTGGGTTTGATTACCTAGCCTATGTATTAAAGAATAAGAAAAATTGTATTTGATTTAAAAAATATATTTTTGGTCTCATGGAATGAGCATAAATAGTAGGGGTTAGCGGACGGAACTTCCGTGCCACATTTTTGCGGTTCGATATTACAACTTTTTAATTGGTGGCATGTATGCAGTTGTAGGAATCTCGACCAGACTTTTTTTAGGCTTGGCAACCTCACTATTATTTAGGTAGGTACCAATGGGATAAGAGTATCGATTTACAAGAAACTCATCGAATGATTTCATCAGATGACACAGTTGTGCCGGGTTGTTCATAGTTTCTTGTATCAACACATGTTGTCAGTCTTTACGATAAACCTTCGTCAACCATTGATGGGAATGTAGAATTTTTACTGTGTAGGTTACTGATTACGCTTATAAGGTAAATGAAGTATACAATCACGTATTCGCGAATTCGGTTATACATATTTTTTGGAATGACTTGTTTTTTTAATAAGTAAATAAGTAAACGCGTAAAAAAACTTTTCCAGCATATAGTTAGCCACCTGATGTTAAGTCGTCAACACCGTCCATGAACACCCATAATACTAGAGGAATCATCGGTGTGTTGCCGGCCTTATATACAACGTATTCAGCTGATATTCAAGTACATACAAAAAGCGTAATGATAGTATTGTTTATTTACAAAACTTTTGAAATATAACGATGTTCCAATACAGTGCATTTTTTATTTTTGAAATACTGCCAGCAATTTCGGCTACGTGAATACGTTCGTTCCAAAACGAATTTTGAAGTTTAAATTGAGTTTTGATGCCTAGTACGTCCTCTGTTTATTTGATATAAAAATACCCCCAAGTCACAGCCCAAACCAAAAGGATGTATCAAATGACAGAGAGGAGTGTGTCGTGACGTGTTTCGGAGAATGTGACACAACGTCGCTAGAATATCTGGCTGGAAACTACCTTCATTTCATAGAAATCTATTGAGCCGTTGCAGACACTCAGATACAAATTCTAATAAAATAAATATTTTTGGTTACTTTTTGTTCCACCAAGAATATTTACTTATGCTTTGCCATTCGTTTTAAAGTGATGTGTATATACATTGTGATGTATTGACATGTATTGTACACTGCACAAAAATTTACCCCGTTACTAGATCCGAATGCGTCCATGTTCTCACAATCGAATTTTTATTTTTTACCCATCACCTATACCAACATTGCAAAATTTCTAGACTAACCATGCTCAGATTAATAGGTTACTTGTTATCCGCAGTCTGTTATTAACACACAAGGCATTCGTCTCTAATTAATAGGTACAGAATTGTTGGAAGTATAATAGTTTTCGTTTCACCGAGTAGAATGGTAGTCGCGAGGTGGCCCTTTGTGCGGCGGCCCATTCCCTCGTTAGCGACGCCACTTCAAAGGGCTCCCCCTGCACAGGTACTGTAAAACCTTTGCAGTTTATCTTTATTTTATTACAGTCTTCACAGACGTATGTTGACTTTTGTTACATTGTTTTTACATCTTGTTTTATTATTCCCGTACAAACTTTGCACGGCGATGCATCCTTTGTACGGAGTTTTGATGAATCTTCCAAGTAGTCTGCCAGACGGGACGCTGAATGTTCGCAGTTTCGGAATACTTAAATAAATACTTTTATCATTGTGCTCGTGGCGACAACCCTGAAATAAGTTGGGTAGATATAACGCTACAATAATTTTTAGTGAAGCCAATAGCAGATAGTTCATTAAAGTTTTCGTGCGAAAATATGTAATGGCGTTCCTTCATTAAAAGTATACGAGTTATTTGAAATTACTAAATACTTTATTAAGAAATTGTTACTGGTCTGTCGCTGAATACGATTAAAGAAGAAAGAACCTCTTAATAGTTAAAAAACGAGTCGGTGAGCCTTTTAATACTTTATTATCTCGCTTCGATAATGCTATATTTATCGTATAAAGATAGTGAAGTTTTTTTTTTTTAATAATTTATATGTGTCATGTATGTTAGGTACCGGAAAGCGCAGCGTGGGAGGTCCATCGACAAGATGGTCGGACGACCTAGTAAATGTCGCGGGACGTCGCTGGATGCAGGCTGCTTCCAACAGGTCCCTGTGGAAGTCATTGGGAGCGGCCTATGTTTTACAACAGCTTAAAAACCCACTAGGAAAGATGTTAAATATACCATCAGGCCAAGCATAATTATGAGAACTGGTCGGTTTCTTATCTACCGAACTTCTGTTTGGACTTATGTACAATGTAGGTACATATTTGGACCGCACTACTAATGTATAAAACATAGAAAGAAAAGTTTAAATTTTGCACTTATTTGTCGAATTGTTTCAGCTTGATATAATTATTTATTTTTGTTGGATAAATATACCTACACAGTAAATAAAATAGTAGTTATTTCGTGGCATAAATGTATGTACATACATACATACATAAACTCACGCCTGTATTCCCCGAAGGGGGAGGCAGAGGTGCATTTCTGCACCCACATTTCGCCAGGTATGTATCAGTCCCACGTAATAGGGGGCGAGCCTATTGCCGTTTTTCGGGCACAATTCCAGACTCCGTGCTGCTACTGAGAATTTCCTAATGGAAAAACCCAATAACACTTTGCCCGACCCGGGAATCGAACCCAGGACCTCTAGATCGCTCGGCACATACTTGTACCGCGAGACCACGAGGCAAATGTATGTGTGTTTATCAAATAACCGACTACGAAGCAAAGTTTAAAGTCCGCCAATACCAGTGTTGTTATAAATTATTCTAACTTACTCTTTGTGGAGAATTAACGGGGCGAAGTTCATGAACTATGACATAACCCTAAAGTTGTGTTTCTACAAACAGTTTTAAAGTGTGGTTACACGAGGGATTTCCTCCGTTTCCTATAGAACCTTCATTAAGTTAAAGACAAGACGGAACTTTATAATGCTTTGCTCTGTTGTGATTTAATTTTTAATTGATGATGTTATCTTGAAATTAGAACACAAGGAAGATAATGCAATTTTACCAGTGAAGAGAATTATAACGAGTACTCTTTGTAAAGTAACTAGCATAGGAATTAGGGCGGGGTTTAGATGACGTAGACTCGTAGAGAATTCTTCACTTATTCACTTATATTTAATAGGCAAACAAGACCTAAACTAAAATATAAAATCGGTATTCATTGCATACTAGAAAATATGTATAAATAAATATTCATTTTTATTTCGACACATTCGCAAGTTACTTTTAAATAAATAAGATATACGGATTAACAGACGGAATGTAAAAATTACAGAATTTTTCTATGTCTTTTTTATATTTCTAATGAGTACACAACAGGTTACTTGATAAGTTTAGATAAGTCATAAATATTTATTTTATTATTTCTAGCTAAATTAACTGATTATAAAAACATAAATTATTGCCCTGTATCAATAAGCAGCCTTATTTCTTGGATGGACAGGAAAGATTAGAAAATCTCGGGACTGGTATGACAATCATGAAATGTCGCATATAATGAGATATATTACCTGGTATATGCATACAATAACCTTTAACAAAAAAAATCGCTTCATCCGTTCGGGAGTTATGGTGCCACAGACAGACAGACAGACACACACAGACTGACACGTCAAACTTATAACACTCCTCTTTTTGCGTCTGGGGTTAAAAAGGCTTAAAAGGCTTAGAAAATAACAGATAAATTTAATTTTATGAAATTTGTAGACAGTTCAGAGAGAAAATCTAAACTTACATTTGATTCGGACTTTATAATTTTTATATAACGAAGAAAAATATTCCAATAAACATTATTATCATCTCGCACGTATTTATACGTATGTAAGTCCTTTGTGGCGATATACCTTCAATTGGAAGAGATATGGACTAAATCTACCACACTGGTTTAATGCGATTTGTTCAGACTACTTAATATATTTTTTGTGGGGAACTCTCACGTCAATTCTCGATGTTTACATTTACTGTTTACATAAATGAAATTCCTTGCTTTCGAAGAGTGGTATCGAGCATCAAATCTGCGATATTGGTCTATACGGTTTTGTACACTTTTAGCTAAGGTATCGCTCATCTTACATACAGCCTCATATATAACGTATGCTCATATTCGATTCCCAGAAGGAGCAATCTTTATATGATTTCCCAAGGGTTGACGTCAGGCGGCCGGTCGTAAAATCATGAGGTAATTTTTACTGAAACAAAACAAAACCATGTTACTTCAACCCACCTAAATAGCTAAAGGCGAGTGGAAGAAAATTATTTGTTTTCTTTATGTCCTTCAAAAATTATATTTCTTTATTATTTAGATAGCCCCGTGGCGTAGTTGGCTAGATAGCAGCTTGCGAAACGAGAAACCGCGGGTTCAATCCACGCACCGGGACAAATGTTTGTGTGATTCACAAGTATTTGTTTCGGGTCTGTGTTTTTGTGAGACCGAAAAATCTCTCGTAGTTTCTGATACCCACGACACAAGACTTGTATCTTAATGTGGGGTCAGAACTATGTATGTGACTGTTGGGTGTATTTATTTATTTATAGTAAGTATTGACTTTACTGACTATAATAATATAATATATTTTTTAAAGAGATTTGCATTACAAATGGGCGTGTAAGTTAATTCGTTACGTTTTCACTATTTAACTTAGTTCGCCACTAGCTGAGGACATCGGAAAAATATTTTGTAAATGTGATGGTAAAATTTAATCTTTAATTAAAAAAACGTGCTCGAAGCTATGGATGAAATAACTTTTTTAAAGGCCACATGCAATCATTCGTATTCTTTGAATGTGTAGTCGAAAATTGTTTATATATTCCCTGTTTAATAACAAAGACTCCCAACCAAGATTTACACTTGAACATAAATCCACGAGGACAATAAAATAATTTATCACGTCGGCATTGCTGATTGATCCTAAACGATTTTAGCAAAGACGTCTTCAGTTCCCCAAATATGCGGCACAAGTATCTATTATTTCCAAGGCAATTATGTACAGCGCCTCGTTTTACTCACAGATGTACTTGGAGTAGCTGTGTGTGTTGAATAGCCCGATCGTGCTCGAATAATTTATTTTCTTCGTAATTACCTGCCTCACGACAAAGACAAATAGTTATTTATTTATTTCGCAAAAGCGCTTTGAATGCGCAACACGGAATGTCCTGGCAACAGACGCGAAAGCATTTCATATAACTCGCGTCGTTTATTACAAGATTTTGTCATGCTCGCCTCCGCAATCAAATATTTCATTTACGTAGAAAAATGACGGGCTTTATCTTTTATTAAACAACATATCTGCTTTATTAACGTTGGAGATGTTTAATGCTCTGAAATAATGTCGTTATATGTTCTGCTTGCTGAGACGTAATAAAGTACAAGTCATCCGTATAACGTCGTCCACTTTCAGGTCTTCAGTGCCAGTTTAGTAATCGAAATTGTAATCTAGTTGAAATCGGATTGTCGCCAAAACAGATTCAGTTGGCCTCTAAACCAACGGAATAAGGTGCGGGGAGTGACGCGACAGATATATTACACGATACAGGAGCGAGGGAGATGGACGCAAAACCGTAATCCTGACCAACACAACTCACCGACAGACTTAGGAAATGAAAGCCAACCGAACCAAAATTCATTAATGTTATCGTGTTTGCTGTCCTAACACTTGCACAAGGGAACGGGAGCGTCAGATAATTAACACCGATCTAAACCGTTTTCTTCATAATAGTTATGATCCACAGAGAATTGTAGATGCCAAAACGTATTTCAATGTGCAATTTAGGAAATGATTACATGTCTGAAAATTTCAAGAGTTTCGGAAAATATTATATTTTTAAAATTTATATTACAAATATGTATTAGTATACACATCGGTAATGTAATCACAATCAACCTAATCATTTTCATGTTTCCTATTATGAGAAGAAAGTCCTCAGGAAAGATAAAAGTAAGAAATAATAAAACAAATAAGTGGCATAAAGAAGCAAGATGTGGGCGGAGCTGTGTTGGTATAGACAAGTGGCTAATTTGAGTTTTAAAGAAAAAATACTGTGCCCTGTTGAAACTGGAACGGGCCAATAATTAATTATATTTTTGTACCAAATAGCGAGGCAAAATCATAAAATATTTAATAATATTAAATTTAATTTTAAATATTAAAAATATGCCTCGTGGTCTCGCGGTACAAGTATGTACTGTGCGATCTAGAGGTCCTGGGTTCGATTCCCGGGTCGGGCAGTGTTATAAGGTTTTTCCATTAGGAAATTCTCAGTAACAGCACGAAGTCTGGAAAAGTGCCCGAAAAACGGCAATAGGCTCGCCCTCTATTACGTGGGTCTGATACATACCTAGCGAAATGTGGATGGAGAAATGACTACCCCTTCGGGGAATACAGGCGTGAGTTTATGTATGTATGTATGTATTTTTATACCTTTTATATTTGAAGAATACAATCGCTGTACATAATGACGCTAGTGTATCCTAGGCTCTACACTTATCGATTTTAGATCTGGAGTATTAGCAGCAGTGCCTGTTTCAATTTACCTATTGAGTAATTTCCAAATGTGTGTTATCACTGGCAATTTCAATTCAAAAAATTTGCTTTGAGTCATTTTTAACTACCTTTTACTTACAAACTTGTGTTAATTTTTATATATTTTCGCTAATTAATGAAAGAATTTCCTGAGAGCTCGCAACAAACATATTGTTTTTAATTAATGAAACTTCCGATAATTCACAGGAATGGAAAACATATCAGAAATTATTTCTTATTCAAAAAAGCAATAAATTAATTGATATGCCTAACAATTAGACTTAACACAATACGTCATGGCTCAGTTGGCTCCGCTTCCCAGCACATAGAGTTTGTATTATATTAACCATGTACATACACAACAATTGACGGTTACAAATTTACAATTGATGTTACATGAAGTTGATAGTCCCGTATCTGCTGCCCTTGTTTAAGGAGAATATACTTACGCACGTATCCCAAAAGGTTATTATTTCCGATTAATTTCGTTGCGGGATAATGACAAATTAGGTTCCCTTAGATCCGCTGAGCTTCAGTGTTCAGCGTCAATACTGTGCGTGCCGCTGTTGATCCAGGAGGAAAGGAGTTACAGTGGCGGGTGTGTGGTGAGATAAGGACTACACATCCTAAAAGGGTCGACAGAGGTACATGCAACTACAATTCGTCAGACATTCTGTGTTATTTATGGACTCCACGCTGCTATTGAAGCTTTTCTATAGGGAAAACCTAATAACACTTTTCCATACCCAGCAGTCAAACCCTAAATCTCTTAATCGTACGACGTTCAGAGAGGCTAACGCGGCAGTGAAATATGTTACAATAATTTAATCGAATTGCGAGTCATTTCGAGGCCAAACAACTTTTAACACGTTAGGATCTGAGGGCTTAGACGAGTTCAATCTAGTTAATACCATAATAAAAGGACAACTTCCAGGACGCTCCGGCATTAAGAAGGGGTTAGTTTTAGTAGATAGAAGTACATTGAGGCGACCCTCCGCTGAACTGTTTTCTTAGACAAAAAAACAAATACTACCTAATACACTCTTTACGAGCTACAAGCGTAAATATTACAATATATTGACTCGAAACGAAATACCTAATATTGGTATTGTTGAAACCATTTAAATTCTTTTATGTATGGCTAAGAACTGAAGCGTTATTCTTTATTGTATTTAAATACATATATTATTTATTATATTTACATTTACACATTACGCCTAGTCCAGCCATAAGTTCTGTTACAAATGAAAATGCTTTTTTTTTTAAATGAAGTAATGTAATATAATATTTATATCTATATATTTATTAAAGTCTCAGCAAAAAAAAACTATTCTATTCGAAATGGCCACCTTTGGCTTGTATACAGGCCGTTTGGCCTCGAATCTATGGATTTACGCACTATTTCCAAGGGAAATTTCGCCACTGCTTGCTGCAAAGATTTTTTGTAAGAGACTCAATGTCGCCGTGTCGTTTAGAGCAGGCCATGTCCTCTAAAACTGACCATAATTTGAAGTATAAAGGGTTGAGGTCTGCGCTAGATGAGGGCCAGTCTTAGGCTATTATAAAGTCAAAAGGCCAGCATGGTGTACTAAGGCCTAAACCCTCTCAGTTGTAGAGGAGACCCGTGCTCCACAGTGGGACGTATAAGGGCTGATGATGATACATGTACACATAACAATTTGTAAATGCTCCTATTCTGTGCAAATTGTTTGTCTCCTTTGCACCACAATAGCGTTCGTATTGTCCATGTGATGATGATAAACGGTTGTTGGCAAAAGTACTGAGTTTAATTATTTTTGGTGACGTCATTTACCATGCGAACACTTTAGAAATTAATATTGGATAGAATCTTATTACCTTTAACGCCGTACCATGCATCTGGGCAAATTAAAAAGGCTCGCTTGTTTTGTGAAAGCCCAGTTTGTTAAGTGCACATTTTTATGAGTTTCGTAATAAAAATGTAGACAAAGCTAGTTTTTATTGTTCTTTTATTTAATAAACAGATGCCTCTAATCATATTATACTGCTCTGCATATTGCTATATGGGATAGTAGGCCAAGCACCGGGGGGTTTTTTTTTGCAACGTACGGGACCTGAATTTTTTTTTTTTGGAATATGTTCAAGGGTGTCCCCTGAATGTAAATCCAAGTTGGCGCGGCGGGGGGGGGGGGGGTTCACTTCAGCCGCCATCTTGGAAAACACGTTTCATCGAATATCTCGCGAACCGCGCATCGTACGACAAAAATTGTGGAAATCATTATTGTAGATAATAATATTTGCCATCTTTTTTATTTGAAACTTTTTTTTGTATAACGCATAGGTTTTTAATTATAGCGCTCCAAACACAACTGACGCGTCTACGAAAATTTCAATACACATACAGGCGAGGGAACGACCCTAGCGTCACGAGAGGGGACAAAAATGGTTAGGATTTATACCTGAATACTGTTGGAATGTTAAGAGGGGGAAATTCCGAACGACCCGAAATATATACTGCAACTTATAGGCGCATAATGTAATATACAGTATTATAATCTCATTATAATCTCATTTACAGCGTTATAGCTCCTAAACTATAAATGCTACGGGAAAAAGTTTCTGATAAAATTTATAGGTAATTTTATGCTCTACAATTCAGTTACCATTATTTTTTATTTTTAACAATTTTTTTTAAACATTAACTAAATATTTGCTGCGGCGCTTGGACTATAGTGTGTTTTATTGTGAGTCTGAAGCACTCTTATGATATGATCTTTTGAAGTAATAAGTAGATATGTTAATGTTAATGTGGGCTTCTATTTTCAAAATTAGTGTACTAATAATACGTTATACATACTCCCTCAAGCTGTTCTCGAAGAGATAGGTAAAGATGTACATTTTTACCCTTTATTCTCATATTTTAATAAGTAATTTTATTGCATATAGACATTCTCTTTGCATACATTTTACTCTTTTCTCGTACTTCGGAGCTATAAAACTTTGTACGAATGACTATTTTTTTTTTGATAAAAACAAAACGTTATAGTCCCTGCCTAGTTGTTCACTACTGTGCGTTGGGTGATCGATTGTTATGTTATTTATTCACACTTTGTACAATTTCTATATGTGGACTTAATGCCTAAGGCATTCTCTTACAGTCCAAGGTAACGCAGGGATGAGATGAGGCAGGTGTATAAATGTTTTTACAAAATTATTAACCAATTATATAAACGCAAATACTTATAAATGTTATTATATTTTTTATTAGCAAAACAGTCTAAAAAACAGTCAACAGTCAACAAAATAGTCTTAAAAACAGTTGGGGAAACTTCGGTACAGCTATGCAGGTGTGCGTACCCTGCCTGCCTGCTTTGAGGGGATGCTGTCGTAAATGTGTGTGATAGTCAAAACGATTACTAATTCCAAATTTAAACCTTCCTTGATTGTCACACAATCTATTTTATATCATCACGAGTCCTTTTCATAGTCCGGAAGAAGTGAATTGAGAAATTTATTATAGCAGATAAATCTCGACTTATTAACACTAATTAGGTATATCTATGTAAATTGTAAACTCCAAACAAAATTTATAATAATTTATAAAGTATTACGTCTGTAACTAAATCCCTTACGCATAAAACGTACCTAATGCACAATTGATGTATAGAACGATCGTGTTTAACGCAGAAAATGCCTCGTAATATTATAATTTGAAGCGGAGTGGAGCTTCCTCGGTACCCGCTTTTGGGTCAAGATGAATCGTGCGCCATGTTCCATAATAATTTAGCTGCGCGCTAACGAATTATTATCACTTTCAGGCACATTGTTTCAAGAGGCATGGAAATTTCAATAATAAACCAATCGACGTGGTGTGACGTACTTGTAACAATTGCCTGCCGTGTTTGCCATTAAATGTAAAATATAGATAGTATATTAATGAGAATTACGATTGCCTATACAAGTTAATAAAACGATAACATTACTTTGTTCTTAAAAGGTAGCACGTGTTCGTTGATTTACAGAGGATGAAATGTTAAACGCTTTAATTTAATAAAGAAAATTGAAATTCTGAGCATAAATTAGACGTCAGGCGGCAATGGATGTCTAATACTTTCAAAGTCAGCTGCTTTATGAGTACTTTGGAATTTAAATACACAGTGGAAACTCGAGTACTCACTGAATATTATTTAATTGTTTGAAAATAAATATTGGACGCTTACATTTTAGTTATTAATAAACATATTTATTTACATGTGGAGTGGCAGTTCTGAAATTCTACGTGATTTATCGAAAATATGTACCACTATGGTATATTCCGTATATTTAATTATAAAATATTAATTAATAGTAGTATTAAGTGAGTGGAAAGCGCAATTTGCGAAATGTGGGTGCTGAAATGCTCCTATGGCTACTTCTTCGGGAAATAAAGGCGTGAGTGCGTAAGTATGTACGTATAAAAAATATATTTCAAATATTATTTAAATTAAAATGATTATAGTAATTTAATGACTAGGATATAAGCTATAACTTTACGATAATTTAATAAATAAATTGTACATATTTTTTATCGACTTGTATTACATTGACAGCATATAATCGCTCATTTCATGTCCAAGTTTCACGGCAGACCGATCCTCCTTCAGAGATTACCACAGAGACCTGTTGCTACCGTCCTGCGTCCAACTAACTCGTGCAATCTTTATAAGCATGATGTTTAGCCTTGTGTGTTTCGAAAGTTAATTTTAACAGTTCAGTTTTGGCTTTGTGTTGAATAAATGCTTAGATGTAGGCGAAGGCAAGATTGTGCTTATGTACTACTGACATTTGAAGTTACATGCATGTAACCTCCAGTTTTATGTACTTGCTATAGTTGGCTCGTACCTTATAGTAGAATGTACATATTTAGGATGACAGTCTTTTTTAATAAACTCGTTCTGTTAGATGTGGCCGATGAACAGCAATAGGCCCTACGTGAGTCGTAAAATGCAGCTGGCGAAACTTCTTAGTTATACAACTTTGACTCGTCTGTCTTTGTCTCAATAAAGAACACTTAACTACCCATAGTAATTCCACTGTGTTATAGAAAATCTTAAGTGATGTCATTCACCCATTCTGTCGGTACATTTTCTTTTGATCTCTGATTGTTCTTGATCGTCATGTACTGTTATCATAATTTATCTGATCTATACATCTGTTTTGGAATATATTTTTTAAAGCTTTTTTGTGATTAGTGTGACAAAATGTAGGGAAACTACCAAAGTACTGATTTATTTATACTGCACGGTCAATTGTTTCTACGTTTTTTTTCATAGCCATACAAATTTTAATTCAAGATCGTGAAAACAATATTCGGAACTTTTGAATTTTCTGCTACAAAATAGCCAAAATAAATACAATCACTATTTACAATTAGTCTTCGATACAATTATGCAAGCCTGTTTATAACCGGGTATAGACGGACTGATCGCATTTGCAAAGAATGTTTGACATCCGTGGGGCCCGCCTCCGCGTCAACGTCAAAGTTTATTTTACGTTTTAACGCAGACAAATTAATGCTCGGCTTTTATTAGTATTTACGTGTATTTAAACTGAACATGCGATAGCCGATATAATGAAAATATTTCTCATATACGAGTAAAGGGTATCCAAACCTAGCGAGTGTGTTGGCTTCAAGGATTAGACGTGTTTTCTGTTGAGACTAAAATCCCGGCAGTCGCGGGTTTTCGACGTTATGAATGGATTCACATTAAAACATCGTCGGTAGGAAACTTGCACTTTTAAACGTTCACTATAATATTTTTTTAAGTGTTTTAGATGCTTGAGTTTTATTTTGTTTCATTGTCAATAAGTCTGTCAAGAAGTGATTCTAATTTATCGTTCAAACTGTTCACTTAATAGACTTAAAAATGGAGCCAATCAATGCTTTCAAGATGGTGTTATCAAAGTTAAGTTAATTAACCAATACCACCATATCCAAAAGCCTTATAAAAAGTTCCTGAGTACCAACTATATTAAAATTAAATCATAAACTAATTAGGAAGAACAACAATTCAAAAACATAAATTTGAATATAAAAATTTCATAACAGTTTGGTTAAGAACAAATTAAGGCACAAGTTCTCATTCACAATGAATAATATTTCAAATAAAGTTTTAATTAAACAAAGGTTGCCTCGGTCGCCTGTTTCATAAAACTGTTACAGTAAACAACGATATTTGAATATGGTTTCGGCTACAGTGTGACAATTAATGTTTAGCATGTGTGTTTGTAGTTCATGTAACTCGAGAAATATTAAAAAGTGCTTTTGATTGTAACGTTTCTTCGTAATAAAAGTGTAGATGTGCATGACATATTTGATCTAGGTCGGTATGTAGTCCTAATGGTACCTATACGCTCGTTTGTGAGATAAGAAATTAATTAAAATATATTTTTCATATCAGCCCACTCGCGTTCCATGTTGAATTTAAACTTTTTCTAAGATTTAAAGACGCTAACCCTAGCCCCTCATTATAGCAAAACACGAATTCTTAAATAAGATCTTTTTGAATACAATCTGCTCATGATTTGTTCATTCACTTTTAATGTTGCAATTTCCATTAACTTATTCAAATTACTTAAATATACTTAAAACGTAAAGTGTAAACTTACCTCACCAGTCACAAACACAGTTCTGAGTCCGCATTAAGATACAAGACAGACACTAACCCTTTAATCATAAACGTTGTATAAGTCTCCATTAAGCCATTCATTATCCATAGTTTGCTTTGCTGTGGTTTATAACGCGAGAGAATACGATACAAATCCTCATAAAGTTGAAACAGATGTATTCAACGTTAACCCTTATTCATTTGATGATGTTTTAATTTCTTGTCCTCTCCAAGAAAGCATTGTGTGCTTGAATTTATAGAAAATAAAAGTCCACCAACCCGCACTAGGCCAGTGTGGTGGAATAAGGCCTAAACCCTCTCAGTTGTAGAGGAGGCCTGTGCCCAACCGTGGGACGTATATGGGCTGATGATGATGATTTATATACTATGAAAGCAGTCATATTTATTTATACTGGTACGACAAATTCACCATACCTGATGATAAGCAACAATACTGTCTAAACTCTAAACAGAGCATCAAGGACTGAGAGTCTCCCCTTTCTTGGCACTCGATACTCTTATGCTGGCCTGCTGAAATGCTTTATTACGCTACTCTTAAACGACCTACGATAACACGAGGAAGGGAAAACATGACCTATTTTTTCCATAGCTTCATGATAAGGCAAAGAAATGAATTTGAAAACCGTATTACTCCTTCGTTTTATATAAAATTGTGAGTTCAAATTAAATTAATTGTATTTTAACGCTATGGTTCGTTATCCCCTCGCGATCCCGGTTCCGGATCTAGCTTTAAATAGATAACTAATTGGTAAAACGCTTTCATCTTGCAACATAATGGCATAGTATACAGAATAAGCGAACGGCATCAAAAGCGACTCCCGACGGGGGATGTTGCACCTGCCCGTCCTTGTTTAATTAAAGACCCTTTTGAATTTTTAATGTCATTTCTATGTGCATTTAATTTCGCGACGCTACTGCTGTTCGCCATTTCACCGCAACACTTAATATACCTACTCGTATTTTAAAGAGACGCTTTTAATTTAAATATTATGAGTGCTTTAGATGTTTGTTGCTAATGCGTATCCATTTATGTTACTATGTATAATATTGCTACGTGTGTCTTTGTGTTTCAGTCATATGAATATGTTCATAGCGAGATAAATATTTCATAAAAAAAATTGTTATATAGCATACGTACAAATTATCATCATATTTCTAATTTAAGCGCTGTTGCTCCAATCACAAACACGACTTGATATCGTGTCATTGTCTACTATTTTGCATCATCTTCAATTTCGGAGTCAATCTTCAATTTCGTGTGAAAAGCATTCGGAACAATTAGGACACAACGGAGTCTGTAATTCGCCCTAAGGTTACTTGTAGCGAGACGACACTGCCTCCAGCGTACATTCTGTTCTGTTCTCTTGAAGAGACATCATATGATGGTCAGAGAATATGGTGACTTAATTAATAATCAACCTACATACATACTTATATCTGCGCGGTATGTAAAAACCTAAGGTTATCTCATATTATGAAAAATTGTTGGAATTTTCGTGTCAATAAATTATTACGTGAAACTGCAATTTACGCAATTTTTTCACGATGTTATCCTTAGTACATATTTAAATAAAGACACAGATTTGCATTATTCTAGGTTTTAGAGGTAATGTATGCGATACGGCAATAAGCTCGCCCCCAAATACGTGAGGCTTACGAAATGTGGGTGCAGAAATGCACCTATGGCTACCTCTTCGGGAATAAAAGGCATTAGTGTGTGTTATGCGATAAACCTGTCCCATTATCACTCAAAGTCGACTTTGTGGATATATGAATGGCCACTTTACAAATGAAATGCATCAGAATTAGAAGAGGTTTGTATGGGAACGCGTGGATCACAATCACTACACGATTTAAATCCGCTTGTTGAGGTTGTTGTTGTTTGTTGTTGTCGTGCGTTCCGGCTTAGAACCAACAAATGCATTTCCAGCAGCTTTGTATACCATAATGCTGCTTTACAGGTGTGCTTTAATCATAAAAACCGGTTAAGAGTGAGCTAGAAATTTGCACCAACTATTTCGCGTCAACATCGAAAGATATAAATTCGTCTAACAAAAACACTGTTAAGTGATTATGGATACTACTTTCGAATGGTAATTACATCAGCTTTATGTTCTTTCCGTCTGTCTTTATTTGAGTGAACGAAAGCTTTTTTTTACTGCCACTTTTTAAAAATTATTTAAATATATATTTCACTTATAAATTGCCTTCCAACTTTGGTTTTACTATTTTATTAAGTGATATTTTTTGAAAATTTTAGCCAGAAAATTATACCCATATCAATACTATTCGTTTGATAAATTTTAGTATGAACATTTCAAATACCACTATACTCTAAAAATCCTTCAAAGTATTAAAGGATACAATACAGCAAATTAAGGATAGAAATGAGGTCCCGCTCTTATAATTATACATTTATAAAACTAATTTATAATATCAACCTTACAAGCTAATGAAATGCAAACCTAATTAATTGTGAGCGCTGTATTTAATAAGAGAGAAACAAAACAATTTGCATGTTTTAGTTTAAACTGATAGACACTGTTTGAATTTAATTAACCGCATAGTGTGGTCACTAATTTTTCACGAAGTCGTGTAGGTACACTGAATATAAAGGATGTTAGGAGATAAATACATATTTAAACCTTTATTTATTCCTTAATAATAGTTACATTCTACAATTTATTTAAGCAACAAACAAAATTTTTCTTATACAATATTTAAGTAGTATTTAATCATGAACTGTTATATATTTTGTTATTCATTTTTATATTATTTTTTACATTTTTTTAATCAATAAGATTATTATTAAGGACCTCTCTAAAATAGCGCCACTGGTATACATTTAATAGATTATGAAATAATATGTGTGTATCTATGTGCCCCTTGTATCATTCTGCCCCACTACCCCCTACACTGAATATAAAGGATGTTAGGAGATAAATAATACGCATGTTAAAAACAGGGATCACTTTATTTTAATTTCTTACGTTGAAGATAACCGTTTAATACATAATGCCAGGTAAGCAAAACATCACTATTTTTCTTTAAATGTCTAACATACGTCTAGTTTATTTACAAGTATAAAATTCACTACTAAGTCACGTTGCAGATTCCCTTCACCTGCATTGTTTCATTTTCACTAAAACTTTAGTCTAACACTGACTTGAGACGAGAAAAGACAAGTTCTTATCATATTTTCTTAGTCTTCTAATCATCGGATTGACCTGAAAAGAGCACAAAGATCTTAAATTGTCGCAAATTTTATTACCCACTGCGGACCCGAGTTCCTTTTGTGAAACTAAATTAGGACTGCAAAAAAGTTCACCGCGCAGAACTTCAAATTAATATATTATTTTTATATCCAATTTATTCTTTTTATATCCCCGTTAAGACCATTCTTCATAACTTTATTGATTCCAATTTCTAAGTTTAACTATGTTTACTGAGTACATAGTTCAGCAACACCTTTAGCACACGAATTTGAGTACATTGTTCAAACAAAAAATAATTTCTTAATTATTGCATTATGTTGTAATTAATTTACTTAAAATAGGTATTATAAGTAAAACTTTTGTTTCGATTAGGTACCTTTAAAAAAATAAGAAAGCATTGATTGATTACATAGCTGACTAGAATGTGACGACAGTACACTCTAAATAATATATACCTAGCATCAGGTGTTCATAAAATAGTATTCAATATGATTTCTTACCAATGCCAGTGCAAAATAAAATTGAACAGCGCCAAGACATCGACGAGGGATGAAGATCGGCGTAGAGCTGAAAGAAAAACATTCAATACAAAAACAAATATCAGTAACAAAGGAGTCTCTCGTATTGAGAGATGTCTCGCAGTTGGTAATAATTAGTTAGGAAGAATTTTAATAGTGTAAAAAATAATCTGTTTATTTTAGATTTTGATACTTTAAAAAAAAAAATTATAACGTCATTTAGATAATTTTTATCTATACTTTGTGCTTACTGAGAACGGATGCCACCGATCTAGGCTGTTTGCAATATACGAGAATATTTTTTTTGTTTAGTTTAATTTCTTTCTTTTTTCATGCAGAAATGTAAACTACATTATAATTTCTAAAACATATATGGCCAGGTATAATGTCTCAACCGACAATATTTCAAACGGAATGGAACGAACGAGTGAATAACAAAAGGGAACTTAATAACATAATTCTACGACATTCGATGTCATGTCGAACTATCAATCCGTGAATCCTGGCGATATGGCAAATATGATTAAGCGGCTATTGTGTAGAGTATAATGCGGCAGCGACGCAAATCAGTCCAAGAACATCTATATCTGTGAACTGTTAATTTGATAGAGTTTACTGTATGCACAATTAAGATACGGCTCAATGAAATCATGTTGTGTTTCACTAGAGAATTGAACGCCTCAATAACTGACATTGTAGCCTATTGCATTCTGGAACGTATTACGTATTTATTGAAACAAATAAATTCAATAAAAGTTTCATAACAATAACTGAACTGGCCTAGTGCAGAATGATTTATGATAGCAATTTTAAATTATGCCCGCAACACCATACAATGCTTTTGAATAGGGATCTCAAAAACGACAGCAATAATTTCTAAAACAAAACTATAAGAACAGATACATATACTAACTGCAAAGTTATTTAGTTGGTATAATATACCAGTTACAGTTACGTTCTTTTAAATGTAATACCATTTTTTTTGTCATTTAACTCCGACGCGACGTATGACGTAACCTGTGGTCCGGACGTGAACTGCACACACGCCGGATATTATTTTTCAGAGCACAGTAGCGCGAACCATACAGGTTTTTTTCTTTTTTTTAATCCCTTTGTGCAGTCACGATTGAATTATAGTGGCCGATGGTGGTTATTGCTCAACAATTACACTATGTCAAAGCTCACATTGCTATATCGGAAGCGGTTGTAATCTTTATAATTGTTTTTGGCGAAAAAGGTTACAATAATTTCAAAGGACTAGTAGACTAGTTTGTATTTTATGAAATCTTTATATGAATAAACTGACTGCCTCGTGGTCTCGCGGTTCAAGTATGTGCCGTGCGATCTAGAGGTCCTGAGTTCGATTCCCGGGTCGGGCAAAGTGTTATTGGGTTTTTCCATTAGGAAATTCTCGGTAATGAAATGGAGTCTGGAAATGTGCCCGAAAAACGGCAATAGGCTCGCCCCCTATTACGTGGGACTGATACATACCTGGCGAAATGTGGGTGTAGATATGCACCTCTGCCTACCCCATCAGGGAATACAGGCGTGAGTTTATGTATGTACTATGTATGTTATATGAATAAATAAATACCAATCGATGAAAGCAAATTTATATTGTTTTTTATAATACAACTTTCGTTTCTTTCTCTTAAATACTGGTGTTAATAATATATATTTCAAAATAATATATAACACACTCATTGTCAGTAGAAAAATAAACCTAAAAAAACTAATTGCAAGTAACCTCCAAAAATTAGTCATATTTTCAATTCGGCATGACATTGAATGGCATAAAACAATGGTGTACATTATAAATTCACAGTAGGTTTATTAGTATGGATAAAACTATTACCCGAATTAGAATCTCGGCTGCCCATGACAGGAGCGATTTGAGGTCTCTCTTCATCCAACAAAAGAACTCCGCTCGACGACCACACTGACAATACGTGTGCCACGCACGTTACGTTCAGCCGACCCTGCATTCAATCAAAAATTATAATTTAGTAACTTAAATAGGATATCTCAACAACCAAACCAACCAACGAATCATTATGAGTATTACTGACTTCATTGGCATCATTATAATTACTACTGTTCGTTTCATTCATGAAATGCTTCTTGCGTGGCACGGATTGTTCATATTTAACACTTACCGGATTATTATTTCGCATTTAATTTAAATGCATTTTAATTTAATGTTTAATTGTTAGAAAAAATTAAAGTTTGCAGTAAATAAAAATATATGCTGAGAAGCATTTGAAAATACAAATTATAATAATATCGTTAAGTATTATTTAGGATATGATAAGGATACTAAGATATAGATTATGATTTAATTCACAAAGTCAGCATACGCATACTCGTAGTTCAAATCACAAAAAAAATTGGCGTATAAAAATTCAAATATTAGTCTTGTTGTAAGCATCGATCTTTCGTATTACAGCCTGGCTTTTTACCCATTAATTAACGAAGGGATTTGATTGTAGTAGAAGTTTTAATACACAATAATTATATTACTACTACAAAAATGATTTTTTGCGGTAGTCATGTACCATTAATATTTAAGTCGACAGCACCGAATCATCTACATATGTTTGGTTTTGAAAGGGATTCAAATAAACCCCGCTCTTTGTGATTCACTGGAAATATTATCCTTATTATTGTTTTCCCAAAAGTCATCCAAAGAAAGTACCTCCCGATACATCTTTAATGGAGCCATTGAAAGATTTTCCAACTTCAAATTCTCTAAGGGTAAATAAGATCAAAACGAACGTTCAAAGTATTTGAAAATCTAAAGTTACCTTATGAAAATGTACGGACTGCACCCTCATAACAAGCTGGCTGAACGAGGATGATTTATTGGATTTCTCATCTTCAGCACTAATGTTCAATTTATTTGCTATTTGCTCTATTCTCGACGCAAGACGGGTGCTCTCCTTGTTTTTCCGATTGCTATCAACGTCGGGAATGCCCACTACGCCGATATTGGCCGGAATGTCTATTACATTGTCGGTGACCGGCTCCTCGTAGCCCGAGATTGCGTCCCACGGACTGAATATAATTCTGTTTGCATCTTCCAGCGACGTGTCGGTTATCACAGGCTTCCTCTGTTGAAATGCTGTGTCGATCAACGGTATGTTGAGGCCTTTTACCTGCCAATAAAATTGTGATCAAAGATGTGTAAACGACATCGATATGGCAAGTTTTTATGATTGCGGGTCCGAAGAGAGACGTCTGTTTTCGAAGTGTATTTGTGTATAATAGAATCGATGATTGGTAATTGTATCGACGGCGTCGGCTATATCTATCTGCCGATAATAACGCCTCAGATCTTTTGCGAGAAATATTTTCGCCACATTTATTCTATTATGTGTGTATTCTTGTATCTATCCTGATTCCTAATAAGTGGAATTATGTGATATATTGTATATTTTTATATGTTGCTAGTAGTTACGAAATTCTGGACAAAACGATGTTCTGAAGTACGATGCTAGGCCATATACATATAGTAAGTCCCACTGCTTAGCGTAGATCTTTTTTGTGACTATGGAGAGTTCTAAATAAGAACTCGTAGGTATGAGCATGTTTTCTGTTTTCATTCCATTTGTGTGCGCGAAAAATTATGCGACGTTACTTATTGCGTTTCATATTCCTTGCGTGATTACAACATAACATTAAAACTTAAGAAATATATCATGGATTTGTAATTTAGTAAGTGTAATATGTTAGTACATATTCATAGCAAATAACTGTTCTAATCTGACCATCCAAACTATCAAATACTATAATTTATTCAAATTTTGTTATAGAAAGAAGCTATTACACAGTTCTACTCGATTACGTTTACGGATTTCTTAAAAGAAAAACGCGTTATGACCTTTAAAACGTAAAATAGAACCTCGATTCGAAGTCGGTCACAAGCTCTAGAAAGAGTGTACTCTACGTCTCTTTGAAGTATCGGATTCCCATCGAGATAGACTGGAAAGCTAAATAGGACAGACATATTTACCAAAGAATGGAAACTACTTTAGAAATCCAGTTCAATATTTTAACTTTTTAAAGTCATTTAAGGCCAGTTATACTGCCACTTTGGCTCTGTAACCGCGAATAATATGGACTATCAGCTTTTTACCATGAAATTAACTACGCTGACTTCTTATTTAATTTTGCTTTACATATTATGTACAATAATTATTATTAACTGTCCTCTTGACTTTATTGTTAGTTAACAATAGCAGTACACATAAGCTACTTAGTAAACATGTATATGACAAATTTTAACATCAGAGAATACCCACGATCATCTTTACAAATTATAAAACAAAAAATGGATGTCGACTTTAATGCCTTAGGTATTTTCCATCAGTCAGTATAGTGATGTCTTTTCCCCCTTTACTGATTTCCCTATCATTTTTTCCATAATGAGGATCACCTATGACTGGCAGCTGCTTGTTTTTCGCTTCGACAAATGTTAAAGGATTGTTGTTTATATCAGCTGGTTAAAAAACAAAAAACTTATTTACCTCTTGACCGTTAAGCAACCAAGTGAGATTGGCGGGTGGATCGGCAGGCGGTGACGTGCAGTTCGCTCGCAACATGTCGCCCACTGAGTACCAACTCTTTTGTGCTTGCACCACCGGACCCGTTTCAGGCAGCTCTGTAAGACAATAGATTGATTACCAGGCGCCAATCAACCGACAACAGGTGCAACGTGCATGTGCTGTGGCTGAGCATTGTTCAAAAATTCCTTCTGAAATCAGAACGAAGCTTAATACGCTCCTCGGATTAAAATATGTTCACCCAGCCAAGCGAGGCTTCCCGCGAGATATTAAATGAATCTAACGGGGACCACAAAGTTCTGTGCATTTGCAAGTTAATTCTGAGAATAAAATAAACGAAACTCTGTAAAAGTAATCAGGCTAACTTTTTATTATCCCTGTGTGTTTTGCAAATTAAGGTTTTGTAACTTGAGTTACTTCACTTGGTTTTAGTAAATTAAACTAAATAGTGCATTGGCTTATTTTTTAATGACGAAGTTGGTTTTTATTAGAAAAAAAATAACCATTATAGGACGAAAATTTGTGGGCTATATAAATGTACCATTTATGTATATATACATACATACATACATAAACTCACGCCTGTATTCCCCGAAGGGGTAGGCAGAGGTGCATTTCTGCACCCACATTTCGCCAGGTATGTATCAGTCCCACGTAATAGGGGGCGAGCCTATTGCCGTTTTTCGGGCACAATTCCAGACTCCGTGCTGCTACTGAGAATTTCCTAATTTAAAAACCCAATAACACTTTGCCCGACCCGGGAATCGAACCCAGGACCTCTAGATCGCTCGGCACATACTTGTACCGCGAGACCACGAGGCAGTCATGTAGTTATGTATATATTTATACGAAATTTACGTTACAAGATAGATAGATACTTGAAAGATAGAAATACATATTCCAACATGAACTGAGCAATTATTACCTACCGAAATTGTTTATGGCCATACATGTACATACATACACTTAACCTGAATCCCCGAAGTGATAGACTTAGGCATATTTCTACATGAGCATTTTGCCATTTATTAGATTATATTAAATGTTATAGGGGACAAGCCTATTGCCGTTTACCAAGTCACATTTCCAGACTCCGATAAATCCAGTAACATAATATGTAGGTACATTGCTTAACCCGGAAATTGAAACGGTAGAACTAGATGGTGATAATTGACGCCATAAGACCCTGGTATATTTTAAGGAAGCCGCTTGATCGGCTGCCGTCCTTATTCCATAAAAAAAATATATAATTTCTGGGATTATTCAGAGCTTTAGAAATAAAAGTTTCTGCCTAATTTTGTATCGTTTATAACTAACATAACTGTGGAATACTATTAACACAACGTGTATAAATACAACAGCGGATATACGCTAAGCAATTAACTTTTTAAATGTTAGTGATTGTTTGTACGCAATTCGAAAAATTGGCACTACATTCCATCCCAGCTCACTAAATGGACAAATTAAACAAACGAAGTTAGTTCGGGATGTGTGTGTAACAATCACAATGGTGGCGTCCAGAGCGCCTGCGATATAAGTGAATATGATTGTGTTACGATAGGGCAGTCCGGGATGAATGGTCACAACTGTCTATTTCCTATCTAACAAGCAATTAGCCCCGTTGAAGCTGCTAGCCGTGTCACTCTGATTATGTTTTTCTATTTGAAGATCTGTGAGACTGCACTGTTTGGAGTATTTGTAGGGAGGCGCAATTAGCCCGTTTCGTTGCTGTGTAGAGCTACGTCTAGTTACCGAAGTATTTGCACTGAGAACGAAACTTTCAAAGCATTTGATTGGCTGTTTAAATGCTAATGTAGGTTGCGGTCACTAATAAGACTATTGACGAAATAAATACTATTGCTTTCACGTTACATATTTTGATGGATTTTAGTACAAAAATCGATGAGGACCTGAAGACAGACAGGTAAAATACTTCTTTTCTAAAAGTATGGTATATAAGCGATTAATTTTAACGATTGACAAAATATATGTATGTTATTGTGAGAGAACCACTAGTACTTTTCTAAAATAGTTGGAAGTGTTGAGAAAATTTGATAAATAAAAATTGGAAGTAAATAGTTTACTATAATAGGCCCCTTTCAATCGCTTTTAACTTTAAGAAAAACGCCGCTGATTCTACATCACTGATGCTTAAAAAATATTTATTGTAAAGTAAATTTACGAAAAACACGAACAATTGATGTGCAAGACTGCTTTTTTAACGCTGCCAAGTCAACCCTGAACTGAATAATAACACTATAAAAATTAAATATTAAAATAAATCTGCTTCGAATTGAGGTAAGGCTTTATGGGTCAGTGTTATTTTATCAACGTTCTGCGTGTCTGTTGACAATGTGTATTGTGCAAAGAAGTCGTGGATGAGATAAACATTTGTGTCACTCCTTATATTTGCGGGAATACATTGCAGAGTAACAGCACTATTTGCACAACTCCATTGAGTTGTATATCAAAAAATATGGCAATAAATATATTGTACGCTGCAAATATATGTAAATTATTGTGTATATCATCATCATCAGCCCATATACGTCCAACTTCTGGGCACGGGCCTCCTCTACAACTGAGAGGGTTTAGGCCTTAGTTAATTACGCTGGTCTAGTGCGGACTATAGAAAAAAAATCCTAAGAACTTTTGAGTTTGCAGGTTTCCTCACGATGTTTTCCTTCACTGTTAAAGTACTATGCAGTAAGTGAGCTATTATGAATATGATATTCGAATTAATGTGTTGAAAAATGCATGCTTAAAATACCCAGATAAAAATTTAAGAAAATTTAAAGCTTTATGGTACAGTCAAAATCGTCGGAGTGTACAAATTGAACGATATTAAACGCTCTATTTTAAATAAGGCGAGGTCTGGCGAATTTCATCGTAGATAACAAAAATACACCCTCGTTTTATATAATATTTCATAAAAATACCAACAGAGACATTAAATATTTCAACATTTATGTGTATGGTACAAAATATGTTATTCTGTTTTATTTTTCGTTCTAGTATGTTTTAGAATATAATAGCATTAAGCATCGGGTCAATAAGATTACTACAATCCAATAAGTAATAATGATATTTTGCATTTTTGTGCCATATAATACATGAACTAGAAACAAAAACATATTATTTGACCGTCTCGTATGTTTTGGGGAAGAAGTGCGAATATGTGTTATCTAGAGCTCCAGGGTTCGATTTCCCAATCGGATATTGTGATATTAGATGTTTCCATTAGAAAATTCTCAGTAGCATCACTCGTTCCCTACTATGTGGGTCTTGACAGATCTTTAATTTGTGCAGGAATACATCTCTGCCTACTCAGTCGGTGAACTAAGCGTGAATATATTACGTTTAATAAAGCAAATTTTAATATGAGATTTTATGATTTTGTACAGATATTCCCAATTCCTATAATATTCCTACAAGCGAGCAAAATCTCATACCTATTACATCATGTAAAATAGCACACATGACATACGCACGAATATCTTACAAGGCATGAAAATTAATGCATACACATACATATTCGCATTGTTTACATGTTTGTATGTTTGCAGTGCTCTACTCAATTTGCCTCAGCCGACTGGAGGCCGTATATCTAAAGTGCGGCAGCTATGCAAGATGATTTACGTACAGTCAACTCACGGTGCTAATTAAATTGTCAGTCCAATATGGAAATTGAACACGAGGATTGCACGGTTGGCCGACCCAGAAGGCCGAAGCCGACTGTAGGCTATAGGCTATAGGTTTCGCCCACAACAACCGCACGTCAATAAGTTGTTCGGCAGAACAGCACCGGATACAATGTACGTTCAATGCACTTGCAGAGCGGACACTGCATATTCATCTTCCATGCGCGCCTCTTTCATTTCACCAACGAATTTTGTAGAAAGCGGTTAAAACGTCGAACAGACAAAATGGCGGCTCAAACTAAAACTCGACGTGCTTTTGTTTGCCAGCAGCGCCCTCTATTACGACGAAAGCGGTGGAACTCGACGCCGAGCAAAGTTTTAAGTGTTTACATTCCTGTTCTGTCGCTTTTTGCCAATTCTACTTAATGGGAACGCAGGGAGTTTTGCAGCACCTCGTTTAATTCCACCGCCGTGGGTGTATTTTACTGTTTATTTAATTCGTCAAGATTTTCCTAAAATCCGCCTTACTTTAATAAACAAACAAGTCTGTTTTCGTTTCGAACAAACGTTCGAGCTTTCAATTATCGTGTTATCACAAAGGCAGAAATAGGCTGCAGACGAGGGGACGCGATTGTATCTCATTTGTGCGTGCTCGGCCCAATTATTATAACAATTATAGCTCGTATTTTAACAAGTGCCCATAGAATAACCGCGATAACAAGTTGCGGCCGTACTGTTTCATATATTACTTATTGTGCTCTTCATAAACAAAAGCTGGTTTATCAATATGGGTAATTATGCAAATGATATTTTACGACGAAATGGATTTACTGAAGATGAATATTTTCCTTTGTACTGTTTTTATATTACTTGATCATCGGTCTGTTAGTTAAATTTCAATAGGTGTTTAAGGTTAAGGTAAAGTGTATTAGCAACATTGACTAATTTATTATTGTTTTGTAAAAACAAGAAGGATAAGAGATAAATTAATGAATAAATTCATTGTTTCATAACAAACTTAACAGCAGACCTGTCTAAAAACAATCGGAAAACGGTTGTCCCCAACTTGACCTTACCGCAAAACAAAATAAATGTAAGGTAGGTACTTTTACTTCGCAATTACTAGTTAAACATGAAGTTTACTCCAGTTATGAATAGCTACAAATATTAATAGCGACCTTTGAAAAGGTGTGGGTTGTTTTGCTTGGTTTTCCGCCGGGAGTTAGCGGTAATTTTAGCATAGTTCTGATGAATATAAGTCATATCGCCTGCGTTTATGTAAAATAAGAACTTACATTTAATTTTACACAACGTAAAGTTTGTTTACACGCAAACGATTTGCAAATATACTCACGTACGTGTTCTCTAAAAGTGAAGCAGAATTCAAGTTCCACACACGTTTTGACAATTTTGTTTGACGTTAACCTATTGCAGTATTGATCCTATAAAAAACTAGTCCATATGTCACGCTAAGTGTGATTAATTGAGAATTATTAATAATTACACCTTACCTTTGGTAAATGTAAAAAAAATCAAAAATAACAGGCGAAGATTATAAAATTGTATTTCAATCTGCTTTTATGTACTAATATAATTATAATGTTTATTATAAGAATTATAAACAATAAACATTGCTAAATGAAGTAGTTTAGGTTACGTTAGGTTAGGTTTTTTTTCTGGTTCCCCAAAGTGATAAATGACACAGAATTAATCACATTTACCAAATCATGAGGTAATTATTAATAATTATTGGTAATTATTAATAATAACCATAGTAATCACATTGACCGTAACACATACACGCCTCACTGCTGGGCACGGTCTTAATGAACCATTGCGAGAGGTAAGACAGAAGATCGGTCGGATAAAGAGTGTAATAGGTATTATTATGTTGTTAATATACTGTATAATTTATCGAATGATAAATAATCTCTAAGCAAACATTACGGCACACCTATCTAATGGTAAATAGACGAGCTTCTCAATAACCGTAAATTAAGCCAGATAAACCTTAATCAAACATCCCTTGTGTTCGATTCCCGGCATTTATTGCTCAACAATAGTTCTGATTTACGACTTAGGATTGCACAAAGGCGCTACGGGGATATTAGTTTTATTTGTATATTGGCCGTAGTTCAAATGAATACAACATCCAAGTTCACGAGAACGTTGGACGCGAATCAGATATTTCGGAAGTTTAATTAAAGATTAAAGATATGTTTGAGAAGTTCGGATGTGATTTTATGTGTAAGAACATTATTGCGTGCAGTTATAAATGAACTCTTTATAATATTTTTACTCAGAAAGTTTGATTGATTTGTTTACTGCCTCGTTGATCCTTCAGTGTCAATGTGCAAGCAACAATCTAGAAGTCACGGGTTCTATTCTCGAATCGGGAAATTTTTCAGTAGACCTGAAACGTGCCCAGTAAATAGCAATACGTTTGCGCTTATTACGTAGGACACACTTTACTATAACTTTCGCTTCTGCCTACCCTTGGAAAACACAGGCGTGAGGGAGAGAGAAAGATGGCATGTAGGCTTGAATGAGCTTTGAAAAACGTATACTTGTATATTCAAATCATACATATCGAAAAGTTAGAGGTGAGATCTTTACTGTCCCATTTCGTATTAAGCTATTGGATATATGTAGTATTTTCTGACCTACAACCGGTTCTTCCAACCACAATGCTGCTATTAATAATGCTCTTAGAGCGATGGTAGCTAAATTTTTTACTCAAAACGTAAAAGCCCCATATTATGAATTCGAAACACGTCGCTCATTGTGCGGTAGTATTACGATTTCTTCTACTAACGTAACTACGAGCCAGTCTACCTCAAGTTATGTGACAGTTGTAATTCTCCAAGATCCAAATAACAAAACGAAAGGAAAGAAAAGCACAATTTTTTGTGGCGCCATTTCATCGAAAAGATACAACCTATTTTGATGCTTTATTTAAAAGTTGGTATTTAAACTTTTTTTTGTTTTTACTCTTGATTTCTTTAGGTGATTAAAAAAACTTTGAGTCAAAGTCGCAATGACGATGATATTGATAGCTCAAGACACCTAGTCCAATAAAAGTTAGTTGAAAAAGAAAGTTGAAATCTTATTTAGCCTTTTATATTTAATGTATATCTTATATCTTTAAATGAGCAATTCTTGTATATATATATATAGATATATAATTGGAATCTCGGAATCGGCTCCAACGATTTTCATAAAATTTAATATATTGGGGGTTTCGGGGGCGATAAATCGATCTAGCTAGGAATATTTTTTAGGAAATGTCATTTGGAAGAAAAATAACAAAAAGGATATACAATAATTGCTTTAACGACACAACAGCAGATGGCGTTGTTAAGTAACATTATTCATATTTCATCATTTTATTAGTAATTCGTACTTAAATATATTTTCCAAAAAACACAATTAAAAAAAAAAATACCGAGCAAAGCTCGGTCGTACTGTATGTAATTCTCGGTAATGTAAATAAACAGGTACCCAAGACACGGGCTTGCCTATATTGGGACCTGTCGATACTCAAAAATGTACATGTATTACGAAATAAATTTCATTTCATTTCATGAGATCTTTTGAATCGTTGGAATAATACTACTACCACTTCGTAAATTCTCATCGCTGTGGAGAAGAAACAACAACACGAAATTATGTGTTTTATTTATTATATTAGTAATATAAGTACATACATACATAAACTCACGCCTGTATTCCCCGAAGGGGTAGGCAGAGGTGCATTTCTGCACCCACATTTCGCCAGGTATGTATCAGTCCCACGTAATAGGGGGCGAGCCTATTGCCGTTTTTCGGGCACATTTCCAAACTCCGTGCTGTTACTGAGAATTCCCTAATGGAAAAACCCAATAACACTTTGCCTGACCCGGGAATCGAACCCAGGACCTCTAGATCGCACGGCACATACTTGTACCGCGAGACCACAAGGCAGTCTATTAATTTAAGATGTATGGAATAGACTAAAAAATAAACCCAACATATGTATGTATGTGCAAAAATCTTAAAATAAAGATATATATATGTCAGAGCGTCAACGCATCCCCACTGTGCGCCCAACGTAGGGTATATAAATAACCGTCCGATCGGTAGTGAATCATTCTCGCTCGGAACGCCGGACCGAACGGAGCTCTGTAATAAGTTTGTTTCCGATTAAATTTGTAATTACCTTCAAAAGTTGGACTGTTTGATTTAAAATCAATAACGCCCAAGACTCTCCGTTATATAGAATGCAAACAAACACCAAAATAACTTTTACAATAATTATTATTATTCAATCAGCTATGAATATAAGAAGTAAAGGATGTAAGGACAAAAAATCAAGACATATATAATTCTATGCATACATATATTTTTATCATATTAACAATTATTGTTAATAGGATTTTATCTATATAAACTAGTATTATATAAAATAGTTGTCTTAAACAATATTTTATAATAAGATAACTATATAATAACATCGCCTTTATTCAATCTGTAAATGAAATATACCACGATCTCAGTATAATGAAGAAAATATCTAAAAAACATGAAATTCTTTTATAGCTCGACATCTCAGACCATTTATTGTATTATATAGAACGTCTAAAAGGAGGCTAAAAGTGTCAGCAGGCAGGTACAATTCGATTTATAAAAGTGTTTGTCGCCTATTACATAAATTTTTCTTCATTTAATTTAGCTCTCCCGGGTGTAACCCTAACCAAGAATTAGAACGGGTCCTTGGTTTCCTTCAGTAAAATATCTTTTACATTTTGTTGAAGACTACCTTGAATTATATTTTTTCTCTTTTATTCTCGGTGTCGTTTAGGAACTCACATTTATAACAAAAAACGCATTGGGCAACGTGATTCACTATGACCCAAATCTTCATGGCGAGGATGAAGACCTTTGTGCTGAGCAATTTTAAAAATTGTTTCTTTGAGAACTTTGAAAGAGCGACTATGGTTCAGGATTTGTTCTGAGCTGCCTCTCAAAACTTTCACTACGGGCAGCGCTGTTTATGAAAAGTGACGCAGTATACAAAACTCCATTTTCACAAAATAAATATAGGAGTTAAAATCAAATATCAAAAAGAGCACGGATTAATTTTGAGTATTTTTACCGCTTAAAACTTTGTATTCTTTGGCGTAAATACAAAATAAATTTTTATTAACTTATTGTATCAGTAGTCCCTTGGTTTTTTCTATTTCTTTAATACCATCCTTTATTGCAGAATAAACGAAGAAAACTCATATAGACGTTGCTAAGCCTACAGTACATACTACTTAACATTCACACGCTGTGGTTTTCGAATTACTGTATGCTTTATGATGGCGGTTGAAACTCAACCACGCAACACGTCACATAGTGCGGTTTATTTGTTACCCTTTTAACAGCTATTACTTATTCCTGTGACATTTTCATTGGGATGTACACGCAGATTTTGTATGCCTCTATTGCATAGATTGTTAATAAAATACAATCAAGCGGTTTAAGTACTGGTTGGATCTGCGGCTGTCACTAACATTTATTGATTCAATTAATACTGCATATTGTACTTATTGTAATCGTTCAAAATGGTTCATTTTTCAGAATTAACAAAAATCTGATTATTAACTTTCTATTACTGATTTAAATATGTACTTTAGGGGCTTTATTAGTAAATTTAAATAGATTAAATTTAGATTTAGTAGAGATAATATTTGTAAACGCACGAACGACATAACATACTATAAACTGTTTTCTTACCTCATGAGTCTTTTAATAAAGCACTGTTTAGCTAAAGCAAAGATAACACAACTCTACAAAAAAATGTCTGTCCTAAGATTTATTTCTTAATTTTTATATTAATCATGCTGTAAAATAAAGGAAAAATGCCCATATTTCTTAAAAAGTTTGCTTTTGTAGTGGTTATGATAATAATTATTTTTCACAGAACTTAATTTTGTGTTGAGAAAGAAAACGTTTAATGTCAAACTATTGCTGAACCTGAAAATGTTAATGCCACCTTTACACATCAAGTTAGTCCTTATAAGACAATTCGTAAAAAAGCTAGATGAAAGATCTGAATTTTTACATTAAAAAAATCAAATTCTCAGAAGCGAAAGTTAAAGCTAAAAATCATTTTGCCAGTGAAGAATTTCCAAAATTCATCATTCAGAATTAGCATTAAATCGAAATATATAACATTGCCAATGTAGGTATATCATGTACGTAAAAAAAGATATAACAATATCATCCGATAGATGAATACAAACATTTGATATATTCATACAATAATATGAACTTATTTCGTTCATATTATTTCAGACGTCTTGTATAACATTCGCCAATAATTCCACATGATATATTCTATATTCGAAGTTAGAAGTAAGACCATTGTAAGAAAAAAATACAGTCAAAACTCTTATATTTACCATCAGCAAAAAATATTTGGAGTAATTCAGACATCGTGCTGTTAGTTTAGACCACGTACATTACTAAGCATTACATTACTAAGGATAGGATCAGAAATGACGCCATCCGACAGAGAACCAAAGTTATCAACATAGCCCGAAGGATTAGCGAGCTGAAGTGGCAGTGGGCAGGTCACATATGTCGCAGAACTGATGACCGTTAGGGAAAACGTGTTCTGGAGTGGAGACCGCGGCTCGGCAAACGTGGTGTAGGACGCCCTCTGGCTAGGTTGAGTGACGGTATACGCAAGATGGCTGGCAGCGGTTGGATGAGGAAGGCCGAAGATCGAGCCCAGTGGCGTGCCATAGGAGAGGCCTATGTCCAGCAGTGAACGTAAGAGAGGTTGATGATGATGATGATGACATTACTAAGCAAAAATTTAATTAAATTGTTACATTTGCCGGTATACGAGTACATAGTCTTGTGTAGTATACTTGTCATATGATGCAAGTTTTGTGTCGTGGGTATCAGAAACTATTATTTGTGGATCTCACAAACATTTGTGTAGGTGCGGGAATCGAATCCGCAGCTCCTTGTTTCTGGAGCTGGTGTTTAGCCAACCGCGCAATGAATACTTTCCTTTTTTAAATAAAAACAAAAATAAAAAGTGTTTTGTTCAAACAAAACTTAAGGTAAACAAGAAGAAATCCTACAATGCCGTATTGTAACTGTCATATTTTGGTGCTGCATCGTCGGCTACATATTTTATTATTTATCTACAAAGCGGGTCAGAGCGAACCGCGATATGGACATCAAAACGAAAGCCTTTAAATCTAAAATCGCGATTTTTCGCCAAACTACCAAGCGGTTTTCGCTCATATTATTCTGTCACGAACACGTGGCTTAAATAAATGTCATGATATCGAATTTATCTTACATATATTGTCGTCAACAACAAAGCCTTGTTGATACTGTATGATATGTAAGACACCCGGAATTAAATAGCTTAGAACCGAATGCTTCATTGAGTGCATAGTCGGTTAGTTCGTAATTGTTAAACTCGTGTTTCAATAGTGTCCCAGATTTGAGTTGTAATTGATTTTTAAGCACTTTTCGCTGTATTTGGGTATTACAGCTTGAGGGCTTTGCTTATTTCGGCAACTTAGGAGTTTGGTTACTAGAGTACAGTTGCAACGCATCCTATTTCGTACATCTCCCAATCAAGTAAGCAGGGAATGTGTTTCAAAGAGGAACTTGTTCTATCTGTTGGGCTGAATATGCTGCCTTGAACAGATAACAGATGTATCTCTATTGGAAACGAAGAAGTGACTACCTCGTGGTTTCGCGCCACATGTTAGTGTCATGTGAACTAAAGACTGAATTGAACAGAGAGTACACATATGCCTGGAGAATGGTAATAAGTTCGCGCCCTATTACAACTTTAAAAAATACAATTGACGAAATGTGAACGCTAAAATGCATCTCTGCCTACCCTTTCGGAGATACTGACGTGGGTGTGAATATATGTATACATAATATTTTTTTTCAAATACCAAGATAACCTAAAAGGTCTTAGGAATTTCTTAGGTGTGTAGTCCGCCAACCCGACTGGGCCAGCGTGGTGGACTACGCCCTAAACCCTATCATTTGTAGAGGAGGCCCGTACCCAGCAATGGGACGTATATGGGCTGATGATGATTTTTTTTTTTTTTTTTTTTTTAGGTCTTTATTTATTATAGAGGGTTTAATCAACATGATAATGTCACCCTCGAAATGTCACTTAACTAAGCACTAACTATACTTAACAACTATCACACTTAACAGTAACAAAACTTAAATTAATTTTAACACACTTACGATCTACGTTTAATACATATATTTGCAATTTTGACTAACATTTTTGCCTCATCTGATAGTGGAGAAGCCAGAATGTGATTGCATATTCCAACCGTAAATAAATTGCCGCCAAATTTCATTACATATTCCGTTCTTTCCACTTCGTTTTTTACACATTCCACTAAAATATGATAAACGTCTTCCACTACTTGACATTCGGCACAGTTCGGAGAATTAACTTTACCCATAAGATGACCAAAGCTGTTTAGTGGAATGTGTCCAGAACGTAATCTCATGAGAGAGATTGTATCAGTTCTAGACATATTGGATCCCACAAACCATGGAAATGTACTTATTTCAGGCTGTATAGTTTTATACCATATTCCTTTACATAAAGATCTTTCGTCGAAGTACTGTTTCCAAATCAAATTACATCTGTCTTTCAGTCGGGGCAACAGATCACTGCTATATGGAAGCCAGGTCATTTCAATACCGTCCACATGGGCTTCTTTTGCTAGTCTATCTGCTGTTTCATTGCCATATATCCCAATATGCGACGGTAACCATTGTAAAATTATAAATTTGTTCCTTTTTCTTATGTCGGCTAGTGTTTCCAATATTTGATAAGCTATTGGCGCGCCTTGGAAATTCGTTGTGCATTTGGCTAGATGTTGTAGCGCACTTTTCGAGTCTGTCAAAATGACGCATCTGCCTGCTTCACAGGATGAGATATATGACAGTGCTTCTGCAATTGCAATGAGTTCCGTATACATGATGCATATATCAGCCTCTATTTTGACTTTTATTGCAACCTTCGTTTGGGGATCAAATATGCCTACGCCCGATACGTTTCCCTCTTTAGAACCGTCCGTATATAATTTATAATAATTACAATATTGGCCCGTTAAGTATTCCTGACATATTTTTTTAAGATGACGTGAGTCATAGCTGTGCTTGGGGTGGCTAATAAGAGAGATATGTGGCTTTATATTGGATATATCTACACTACTAATCCATTTACTTAATAAAAATCTTTTATTTAGAGGATTATAATATAAGGGTATATCCTTAAATTGCTCGTGTATAATGGCTAATAATGGTTTTGATTTGCGCCTCCAAGGCAAGCCGTGACTTAGCATATATAATTCATTTAATATTTGGAATATATCAATGGAATCTGTTTTTTTTCTTAACCAATATTTACCGGCAAGATAGTATCTGCGCACATTTAGAGGTTGAAGATGCAGCTCACATTCCATGACGTGAATAGCCGTGGAACGAATAAACCCTCCAATAACACGCATGCACTGATTCTGTATTTTGTCCAATTTTTCTAAATATTTTTTACATCCATTGCCATAAATAAGACATGCATAGTCTAATCTACTCCGTATACACGAGATATATAGGCGCCTTAAGTGTCGAGGGTGCATCCCCCACCCAGATCCAGACAATATTTTAAATAAATTTATTATTTTGTCGCACCTTTCTTTAACACTATTTATATGAGTACCCCATCTTAACGTTTTGTCTAGCCAAATACCTAAATATTTATATTTTTCTACAATTTGTATAATATTGTTATTATTAACTAAAATATTGATGGGGTTCCTTAAAATACCATTTTTAAAAACGCAAACTTTGCTTTTGGATGACGATATATGTAAACCTACACTCGAAAGATAGGAAGTTAGTTTGTTTAAAGCTGATTGCAAACATCGAGATCCTATTTCTATGTCATGACAACAGATATAGAGTACAAAATCATCCGCGTATTGTGAGATATGGACATTTTCAATGATTTTACATGCATCACTTGTAACAATATTGAATAGCAGAGGGGAGAGCGGATCGCCTTGGGCCAGGCCGTGGTGAGTATAACGACTAAGCATAGAATTTTCTAATTTAATGTTAATTTTTCTATATTTTAAATATGCCCATAGATATCGACACATTTTTGTACCTACGCCTATTCTATCCAAAGAATGTATCAAGCTGGTGATGTCAACATTATTGTAGGCGTTGTCAATGTCTATAAAGCAAGCAATAGTAGCCATACCTTTTAAGAAGCCTATTTGGATTCTTGAAACTAAGCTGGTTATGTTGTCATAAGTTGAGCGACCTTTCCTGAATCCAGTAGTATTAGATGACAATACGTTGTTTTTCTCCACAAACCACTCTAATCTATTGACTAGTATGTTGTGAAATATCTTACATATGCAAGAGATCATCGAAATTGGTCGATAGGCTGACTGAGATTGAGTATCGCGACCTGGTTTGGGGATAGGAACGATGATGACATCCCGCCATTGCGTAGGGATATAATTATATTTATAGAAATTGTCGTATAAGTTGGTAAGGATAGTTTTGCCGGAGTCAGGTAAGTTTGTTATCATTGAGTATGATATAAGATCACTGCCAGGACAAGTATCTTTGCGTCTTAAACAATGCTCTAATTCTTGTTTCAAAATGGGAGTCTCCAAAATATCGTTTTTAGATGTAATATTTGGGTCTTGGGGGCATACATCGTCAGGTGTTAAGCTGTGGAGCAACTGGCTTGCGTTTTCTATACTTATCTGAGATTTGGCTGTTTTGTTACCTTTGAACCATCTTAATTTTCGCCAAAGTTCACGTTCCGTTGTAGACCCATCTATTGAAGCACAATATTCTTGCCAGGCTTTATTTTTTTCTTCCCGAATAATTTGCTGCGCAATTCTAGTTTTGTCTTGTAATGCAACTAAATAGTTAGGTGTAGGATTTCTTCGAAATTTTGAAAGAGCTAATCGACGTTCTGCTACTGCTTTAGACATACGAATATTCCAATATGGTTTTGCAACAAATTTTGTATCTGGATTAGAATTAGTTCTGATAAAGGGAATGTATTTATTAGCAGCAGAATTAATGCACTCAATAAATTTATTATAAGATAATTGAAGGTTACTTAACGTGGGGAAGTTATTAAAATCATCTTCTAATTGTTTTTTATATGAAACCCAATCAGCTAATTTAAAATTTCTTTTGATTGTCACTTCGGAGGTTACATTAAAAATTGTAGTTATTTTAATAATAAGGTGATCGCTTGCCAAGTTCTCATTACAGGTAGTCCAATTAAATCTGAGTGCTATGTCACTAGTTGCACAAGTCAAATCCGGAGAAGACTGCTGCAGCACATTATTCACTAGCTTTATTCTTGTTGGCTCGCCGTTGTTTAAAGTTACAAAGTTATTGTCAACCAGTGCCTCCAGAATATGAGAGCCTCTTTGATCAGTCTTATAGGACCAATTTAAATGGTGCCCATTTAAATCGCCAACAATAAGAGATTTTTTGCTCCACTGAGAGAACAAAAGCTCCCAGTCACGTTGGTTAGTGCGAACAGATGGTGCACAATACACAGACAAAAAGTTTTGGATGTCGTTACAGTTATATATTTTTACACCCAAAGCTTCCATACCCGGGTTAACATTATTTAAAATAAGTTGGCTTGATTTAACGGATCTATGAACTAAAATTGCAACTCCACCATACCCATCATCTCTATCTCGCCGGTAAACATTGTAGCCACTGACCTTAATATGATAATCGGGAATCAACCAAGTTTCGCTAATGGCGGCAATGTGTATTTTTTCTTGAAATAAAAATTGTTCTAATTCGCTTAATTTTGGTTTTAAACTTTGGGCATTCCATTGAATTATGTTAAGTTTCACATCATGTTTCTTACCGTTATCCATCGCTACATACAAAGTCTAAAAAACTCTTTAAAATAGGCCATTCAGGAATAAGATCCGCTACTAACAAAATTACCCACTCTACACAACATTTGATCACTGTCTTGACTTTTTCTTGTATTGTTATCCCCCGAATAAATAAAATCTTTTTTATCCTCTCTAAAAGTTCTCCTAAATGAACAGTCCTCTGATTTGCTTCCTTGTTAGATGTTTGCTCTTGCTGTTGAGTTATGGGGTCAAATGTTGAGCTGCCGCCAGTATTTTCATACCATATATTTGGGGGTCTTTGTTGTTTTTTTTTGTTGATGAGGTTGATGGCTTTCTATGATCTTCCGTTAAAACTTTTTGTTGCGTTACACTTGCATAAGTTATCGTATCTGCTGATTTAGAGTAATGAGAATCGTTGCTATCATGAATTATAGTCTCAACTTCCGATTTGTTTGTTTTGCAAGCAGAGTCTGTAGATACGTACATAGTAATAGCTCTTCTGTAAGTGACGTTATATTCTGCCATGATCTCTCTTAACCTTTTTTCTTTTGCAAAGGCCGGGCAAGATAATTTAGCCAGCGACATGTGACTTCCGTTGCAGTTAACGCACCGAAAGCTTTTTGTTTCACAATTTGCATGTTTTCCGCCACATTTCGGACATGTTATGTTGTTCGCTGGACATCTCTTTGTAGTATGACCCAGTTTCCAGCATTTGCCACATTGAGAAACTGGGAATACGTAAGGAGTTACTTTTATACGTAAACCATCCACTGTGACGTACGCGGGTAGGAATGACCCCCTAAAACAGACACGAACAGCTTCACTAGCTTTCCATACTCCGTCCTCTCTACTCCTATAATTAAGGCGGGTAGCAGCTACTAACTTCGCTCCGTTAGGGCATACTAAGTTTTCCATAATTGCTTTGTCATCCATGTCCATGTCTACATGTCTAATGACTCCATAAGACATGTCCTTCTCCAGAGCTCTGTGAATTCTCCATCCTTTTTCTAAGAGACATTCGCTATTCTCTATTTTATTGGCACTAAGCTCATTAGTAACATCGACCCGGATTTTATACGGGGTAACGAATTTTATTTTTTCAACATCTATTAAATCGAGGGATTTAAATAATTTTGCCATTGCAAATAACTTAGGCATTTTTTCACTGGATGACAAATATATTTCGACTTTACCTCCAGTTGATTTTTTCTTTCTTTGCCCGGTAACTAACTCCCATTCCTGTTCTTCTCTGTTTCTCTTGATAGGTCTTACTGACCCATCCATGTATACCTCCACATTATTATAATTGTATTCTTCCTGCTCCATGTTATTTTCTCTAATAGTTTCTGTTTGGCTCATATATCCATCCGGATTTATTGAATCATCTTCCATCAACGTAATATTATCCATTATAATTATCGTATAAACTCGTTCGCATTGTTATCGCTAGGCGCTGACCCAAACGCAGGTAGCAGCCCAGCGGCTTGCGGGATTCACTTAATACAAAAGATAGCACTGTGCTCAATAAATGCACCCACTATTAACAAGATAACGAACACAACCACTTCGTACGAGTGCCGTGACGATACTGGCTGATGATGATGAAGAGAAACTTTTAAGGTCAGACGGCATTCTGAGTAGATGCACTCAGTATCAGATATAATGTTACTTTGCTATCATCCGTATCGTTACGTCCCACTACTTAGTAAAAATTGCTTCTAATGTTCAGGTGGGTTAAGCCTTAGCCCACCGTACTGACGTAAATTCTTGTAAAGAACTCTGAGACATACAGGTTATATACTATGTTTTCCTTCGCCATTTAAAAAGTGAACTTCAAAAACGTATGGTGCCGGCAGCTTCTATTCCGCGACTGTTGAAATAGTGCTTCGAATAAAGCACGTTAATCCTCAAACCCATCACGCTCTACTACTGCTACTAGGCTATAAAATACTGCATTTTTATACCTGACAAAAAATCGTATTACTTTGTATGTAAATATTTTATCATATCATAGACGGCTTTTACATGGTATTCGTTTTGCTGTGCAGATGAAAAAGGATTATGGACTCACAATTTTTGTAACATATTGCTTAGTTTCTGCTAACTGAAGGCACACACTTCGTACTAAATGTAATCGATTGCGATATAATAAACATGACCGTTTCATGTAATTTAACTGCAATATGTGCAAGGTTTTTACGAAGGCGTATTAAATATTAATAATAAAATTGTACATTGATATGACGTACATTAATTCACGCTAATATCCCAAAAGGATCAGGCAGAGCTAATAATATATTGCCTGACCCGGCAGGCAACCAGTGACCTACTCATCGCACGCCGCATACCATCTACCACTAAAAAGAAAGTCAATAACTATTATTATTAATGATTATTCAATCTTCACTTAGCACGTCAATTAAAACATTTAGAGAAACACCAAATTTCACTTAAAACTTGTCAAGGCGAAAATTTATGCTCAAAAATAATGAGTAGTCTTATTAAATTATTAACCACTTATTCTGAAAATTTCATTGCATCTCAAAACCGGCGTCCTTATAATAAGCTGTGTATACGTTTTAACAAAATAAATTAAATTTTATCTCAGTTTCAGCGTGTTCACACAAATTCACATCTGTTGCAAATTCTATTAAAAACACATAAAAGCCTTTCCCACTGTAACATTAAAACATAAATAAAGCAGCAATTCTTGACGACACTCCTTACAATTTAATTTATATTGAAACCCTTGAGAACGGTATGGATTGCAGACGGGTTATCACAAATTTTAATAACTCCGAGTCCATTATCCATTCAAATATTTTAAGATCCTGGATATTGGTATTTGACCGAATTAATTTTATTACCATAACATCCATATAATGGAAAACTATGAAATAATCTCAATTCCTAACCCCTCTTTTATATCTATCGTTAGATAATAAACATAGGCTAATGACACATTATGTACTTGATAGTGTATCAGCACATAGACTAATGCAATTTCTAATACCTGACACATAGAAAAGGACTGTTTTACCTATTAAGTGTATTCTGTAGAAAGTAACAAGAATAGTATTGGAAAAGATCGTAAGTAACCTGCATGCTTAAAAGTTTTGTAGGAATTTCTCAAGTATGTAAATCTTACGAACGCGCATTAGGCGGTTTTAGATCGCAATCTGATCCTTTAAGCCATCGAGGAGGCCCTTGCCCAGCAGCGGAACGTATGTGGGCGGATAATGATATATAAAAGAATCTAGTTGATATTTTTCTATACTTTTCTTTAATTTCTAACTAAATTTTCTTCAATTATTAAGTAGAAGTATTAAATGACTATGGGTCTTTCACTTTGTTAAAGAATCCTAGCACGCTCCACTTGCATTTGGCCAGTTTATTTTTACGTTCACTGCGCTTTTTGAAATTTATTTTAACAATGTCGTCTTACGAATGTCTTCGTTTAAGTTTAAAGCTTAGTTTGCAAAAATGGTACGAGTAAAAATGACGCTAGAACATAAGTTCTTAAGATTTTACCATAAGTTAACATCTAAATTAGGAAAACTATAATAAATGAAACCAAGGGCTAATTGACTGTGCTAATCTGTTTTGTCTAGAATGACTTAGACTACGTCTGCGATTCAACCAAACGCAGTATAAATTCCATAAAAAAACAAACGAAAGGTCGAACTTTTTTGAAGTTGAACTTCAAACTTTATGCTGAAATTACTACAAGTTTAACCTTCTTTGTGTTTTCTTTAGAGGTAGGAGAGATTACTTTCGAAAGCATTTTTGTTATTACTTGCTTCATTTTAAATATTTTCTAGGGCGTTCGTAATAGTAACACAACCCGCGACGGCCGAGGTTCTCGACCGCGTGCCTAAACCTATATTATACCCTTTATAATAAATAAATATAAATTTATTTATCGCTATATAGGCAAATATACAAGAACATCTATTACTTTATGTAAACTGATACACGCATAAATGCCTAGTACTTAATTGGTGTTTATCAACGAATCAAATTATTTGACGATTACATTATTAAGTTGATTATAGCACACGTATAATTAATAGGGTCGGGTGTTTAGCCGATGTAAACGTAGCGAGCTCGGTATAATGTTGGTTGATCATATGAATTTACTACACGAAGATAGCCCGTATTCAGAATTAACGCGGGAGAGCTTGTTATTCCGGAGTACGTAGCAATTCTGTTGACATGCGGATACAACCATGATACACTCCACTTAAATTGAAAACTAGCAAATTGGGACACATATGTATGTATATCTTCACACGTCACAGATATCTTCGCAGATTATTAACGTACAAACAATACTATACTTAGTATTACTATTTTCTGGTTGGTATTGTTGGCATTAAGCAGTGATGGCCTTGAGGTTAAGAGGTAAAAGGATCGTGAGGAAAACATCGTGAGAAAACGTCCACACTTAAAAGATCTAAGGAATTTCTTAGGTGTGTAGTCCGGCAACCCACACTAGGCCAGCGTGGTGGACTAAGGCCTAAACCCTCTCAGTTGTAGAGGAGGCCGGTCCCCAGCAGTGGGACGTATATGGGCTCATGATGATTGTTGGCATTATGACAAGCAATTTCTAATATTCTTTAATTTCTAAAAAACCTAAATAGGTCTGAAGAATTATATTCTTACAACCACGTTTATTAAGCCGCACAAGAGCACATACTGGGAACATTTTCGTACTCTATGAACAGTGCTTATAATAACGATGATGTTTATAATGTTGGGTGCGATTTTCGGGTCAAACATATTTATTTATTTATGCTTTTTACACATTGCGTATAAAGGCTGACCTAATGTCTAACACTCAACCTTTGGATGATGCAGGGATAGAAGTACATATATATTGTTATGAGGACTTCCCATTCAGAAATTTTCAAAAGCAGAACTGAGCCCAGGCTCAGTACATCCAGATATATGATAAAAGGGCAACAGCCTTGTCCCCTGACTCCCCTGTTCCGTCGGACTTAAAAATATTTTTTTGTACACGAAAAGTGGTAACAGCTCACGTTAATTTACGAATAAATGTTCTTGATCGATGCAATATCAAGTAGAGCTAAACATTACACAATAAATTGTGCCCATCTGCTGTCGTTTCTACGTGCTATACAGCTTAAGAAATTCAACGCTATTGTAAGGAAATCTTATTATCTGCAGCACGTATAAAAATTCTAAAACCGGAACGAACGTTTACCTATATTGTTTATACTTCAATGAATTACTTCCTCGTGGTCTCGCGGCACAAGTACATATGCCCCTTGCGACCTTGAGGTTCCGGTTTCAATTCCCGATTCGGGAAAAGTGTTATCGGAGTCTGGAACTGTGCCCGAAAAACGGCAATAGGCTTGCCCTTATTACGTAGGAAATAGACACAAATGGCGAAATGTGTGTGCAGAACTGCAACTCTGCATACCCCTTCGGGGAATACAGGCACGAGTATAAGTATGTATGTATATCGAGCCATTGAAAGGAGGAAACCATGTCATCTTACCAAGTATGTTTTTAAAAGAAATCCCATCTAACATTACCTTACAACAGTCATAACATTTATCTCACGATATAGACCCAAAACAAATATTGAAGAAACATTTTCCTCAACGACAGTATCTATCGTTCCGTTCATTTCACAGAACACGAGTACTACGCCCCGACAGCTTCCATTCCATATCACGTGGAAAATAAAGAGTGTTCTCACCAACGACCCTCATGTAGGCGCTCTTGTAGACGGTGTGGAAGAAGGGCGCGTCGGCGGACACCTCGCATCGGTAGCGGCCGCTGAGCCCCCGCCCCGCACCCCGCAACACCACCTGCTGCGCTCCAGAACGTGACACCTGCATCAAACACACACGTTGTATTGGCATTTACGGAGTATCATGACGTCATTTATTGTTGGGATTGGATCTGTGATTGTTATCGAAGAAATTCATTCTCTTAAACGCCACAGGACAAGAAACACGTACATAAATATAGCAAAAGGTTGTCATTTAAAATTCACATTTTATCGCTAAGAGTGACCTCTTCCAGACAGCCTTGCAAGTATAGCAATATGACATTTTAACAGGAAATTGCAAGTAAAAAAATTAGACAGTTTAGTGCCTATTTATGCAATAATACAAAATCCAAGAAGGGCAAGGAAGTGTTCTAATTCCAAAATTTTTAACAAAATGAAGAAAGTATGATTTGTATACATGAACTGAAAAGCTGAGTATACGCTATTAAATAACTCGTTCCACAGGCGTTGTTCTTTGCATACTGTTCCACGAAAATAGCATGCAGCACTTAAGTTTTATATCCCGGGCGCCTCCCTCTACTTCCCCTTACAACGCTAGTTTTATCTCCCGCAGGTAAACTCGTAATCGTTCAATACTACGTTCATATTCAAACAAAATATAAAACGATGGCATCTTCCTTTCACGGCACCTCATCATCAGCCCAAATACGTCCCACTGCTGGGCACGGGCCTCCTCTACAACTGAGAGGGTTTAGGCCTTAGTCCACCACGCTGGCCTAGTGCGGGTTGGCGGACTACACACCTAAGAAATTCCTAAGAACTTTTAGGTGTGCAGGTTTTATCACGATGTTTTCCTTCACCGTTAAAGCAAGTGATAATTCATTGTGAATACACACATAACTTCGAAAAATCAGAGGTGTGTGCCTGGGGTTTGAACCTGCGACCGCCGAAATTCTTGACCGCGCGCCTAAACCTCGAGGCCATCACGGCAAATATTATAAAATATTTTTGGATAAATGTATGCGCTTACGTAGGTAGAAATCATAATAAGATTTAAAAAAGAAACTAACAACTAATAAAGTAACTAAATTAAATGAAGTATTATTATCGACTGTTATTCAACAACAAAGTCAAGCAAAGTGTTATTAGGATATGTGGTAGACTAAGTAACAAAACGGAATCTGGAAATATACACGGAAAACAGTGTTCAGCCTTGCGCTTTACCGCTTAAAGGTCAGTTTATAAATACATCTTTGACTACTTTAAATATATAATTTTTTTAATAAAAGCGCGTCATGCCGCAGGGTTGGTAATATTTCTTTTTTTTTTTATTATATTAATTCATCAAGCAGACACATTTATAAGATTTTGGTCTTACAAACACCCAAACTCGAAACTAATTTTCTCGATCCCGAACTCGCGGCATTTCGTCTACCCAACCGCGCTACATAGCTTGTCTATTATTTGGAGCCGTAAGTCCTTTTTCTATGCCACTCTAGTACTATTTTAAAGAAATTTACTAAATACACTGAGTAAATCTAACATGAATGCCGATTTTTTTTACAATATTAACATGACCATAATTATTAATCATACAATTATTCACCTCCACAAGTTCTTGTTTGAATCGCAAAGACAGTTTTGCCTGTCTGTTATCTTTCCACTAAAAAAGTTGTAAGCCAAAAGTAATGAAATTCAGAAAAGTGACAGCCTAGGCAAAAAGTTAAAGGCTATTTTTTATCATAAATATTTATGAGAAAAGTTTTATCAATGAAGCCCTTTCGTCTGATGTTAGTAAAATAATGAATGACGAAGAAGTAAAATTCAAATAGTTTTGTGATAAAAAAAAACGTGATTAGTCTCTGTTATATTTTATAACAAAAGCGTTTATATTTCATAACAAAAGTACAGAAAAAAACATAGTAAAAAATATTATATTCTAGCGAAAACGGGTACCGCTGCAATTCTGTCACAATATTTCTATCCCTTTAGTGTTGTTTACCACGAAAGTGTCAACTTGTCTTATTACCATAGTGTTTTTAACGTGAATTATTTTCCTAGCCTCTGCAAATTCTGTACTAACTAGATGAATGTAAGCCATGGATTCACTGCCTAGCACACACCTGTATTTGTTATTCAGAGATTTTTGTATAAATTTGGTAGGTATGTCATTAGCTTGTTTTTTTCATGCTAATAGATTTAGGCCTCCTCTACAGCGTGAAATAAGTTTATACCCAATATTCGGTCATATCTTGAGTAATAGAAAGTAGAAACGTGCAATAAAGTGAAGCCCTCAAAGTCTGCCACTATATATCCATTCGAATAATATTTCCCGATTTCAAATATCAGATCTGAATGTTTGTGGAACCCAGAAATCCCTAGTATCTTGTATCTCATACCTACGATACAAGACAACGTTACTTTAGGACATTTAAATAATATTATGAATTTTATGAATTGTCATCAGTCCTTGATAAGTATGCCAAACGAGTCAATCCGACGTTTTAAAGGGGATCAAATCATGTTCAAAGTTTCCGTTGCATGCGTACGTATACATACGTATGAAGCTAATAAAAGCGTGTTAAAAATCGAATATTATAAAATTCCTGTGCCTCAATCGTATGGATCCCGTAACATGATATTATATAAATACAATAGCAGTGAAATCCGTCTATTAAAACCCCGATTAAATCTAAGTAAAGAAAGCAGTGAAATCACAACAGACGCTTATTAGTATTCTTGTGTGGTTCGCGGGATGTCATGCTCAGAGACGTTCCGTGCTGCGCTTATTATGCTAAACTTTTAAAATGCAATTGTTCCACGGCACTACAGTTGGTAACTAAGTAGCAGACTACGTCATTTTCACATTAGCCTGTGTTATTACGTCTAACTTCTTTACGCTTGTTTTGTACAGGTACGATGGTGAGTAAATAGTTTACCCTTCTAGAAAACTATTTTTTGTTTTTGTAACTAGCTATTTGATTAGATGTTACCATAAACTTTAATCTAATGTGTTTGGGTGTTTAATAAAATATTTTAACACACCTCAAATAATCGCAATCAAAATGTGTCGATGTTATCACTACTAAAAATATTTCGGTCTCACAACACAGCGACATTTTTTTAATCACAGAAGCGAAGCGTAGGCATTCAAGAGGCTGTCTCTATTTCGACAGACAGTTTCAAACCAACCTTGCGATCGTGAATAAAAACCTCTTTGCGTCTGTTACATGTTCAATAAAAATAAAATATTTGTCTTATTTTTTCGAATTTTTCTAGAACTAACACATGATGTTGTCACAAATATTTTGTGTTCTAAATAAAGACTTTAATATGACTATGTAAATGGTGGAACTAATATTAGCTGCCAGATAATAATCTGTTTATACCGTATTGAACTTACCAAAACAAGTAGATTTTTCCCCTGTTATTCCAGAAAAAAATTAAAAAATACAATCCAAACGCCATAAATAATGTCTTACAAGGACAATAGTGCAAAATATACAGAAACAGCAACTGAACAACAAATGCTATTGTGTATTCTTTATCTTAGTAATCACGTCTTGGTCGCAGCGAAGTTTGATCAATCAAACGCTTTTTTACTCCTTATTGTTTATAAAGATATTAAAATGCAGGAAGTCTCCAGCCTGCTCAGTACTTTTATTTACCATTTCATTCAAATGCCTAACTACTAGCGGCATCTATAGCATTTTTTTAATGGGTAAGAAACGGAGGCCCGAGGTCAAATCGTGAAAAGGCAAATACATATGTATTTGAATCGGATCTGGGTGTTGCGGTTTCTAAACGAATCCAAAATGCACGAAATTATTATTTTATGTTATAAATTTTACAAATTGCAATTGAAAATGCTGGCTCATCATTCTTCAAGCCATATCGTTGAAATCACTACTTATTGTGCATTTCAGATTTAGTTTTAATAATTAGAGACGCCAACGATTTCATGCAAATATTTTGTCTTACAAGATTTTTTTCAGAATAAGTCAAATTAATGATAAATCATTTCGATTAAAAATCTCACATTACACATATTATACCGCCGAAGTGTACTGGTGTCGAAGAAACATATGCTTCCAAGCGTTATTTATGCGTGAGCTATCAAGTAATACCATTACTAGGACCGTGTGCACTTTACCGTGCCCAGCTGGTAGCGAGTCAAATTGAGCTAAAAGCCCCGATCCATCTTATGGTAAGTCGGTCCACTTTGAGAAACCGCCGAACTAAATCATGCCCGTCTCGATCGAGAGGCGGCTGACCCGATTTTTAAGGAACACGTCGTGTCATTTTCGCCGGCACCACGCGATTTACAGCGCACTCTGCGAGCGCCACATCCCCTCCATGGGACCTTTAGAAATTCCTCAAATTCCAAAAGAAATTTTAATGTATTATTTTGGCACAACGATATAACCGAGCGGTGGCAACGTGCCAACAGCTAAAGGTTTAACGTGGCTCCGCGAGATTCTTAAGTGATTTTTTCACGAAGCTAGTTTAACGAACTAGCAAGATGTCGCACAGCCTTTGACCCATATATAATAACAGTTATGACGTTGTTTATAGTTGCGCCGTAAGTAAGCCATTTGTGTAAGAATACTTTTTCTCTTTTATTTTTGCATTTTTACTTCTTGAACAAGTTAATGACTGAGGTAAAAGCTGTTTTCTTAGCGTTTACTTGTTTTGTTGCACTTTTAGTGTTTGGTTTGATGGCGGATTATTCGTGCTTCAGTTGATAATTGTATCATAAGAAAGTATATGGTTTGGAATAGATAAGCTAGCTAGCCGTGGATATTCAAACGCTCAGCAAGTGAGTACTTACGTCGACGCTGATTCCAGTCTGTGAGAATACTCGAGTGTTCGGTAACTCCTTAGGTACAAAGCGAAAGAATTCTTGAGCTCCATGGTACCATTTCACGGTGTAGAGGGCCTCGCCAGTGTCCAGAGCCCAGCGGCAGCCGAGAGTAGCACTGGACCCCACGCCCACCGCCTCCGGAACGCTCAGCTGTATATCACGCAAGCCTAGGACACCTATGCAAGATAAAACATTGAATAAAAACACACAGCATAAGTCTTTTAAATTAATAAGCTATTTTGTAATGTTAAACTAATCAGATTGAAGTTATCAGTGCCAGGGTTTTAATCTATTAGAAAAAAAAGGAATAACAATAACAACTGAAATAGTACATATTCCTTTTATTTTAACATAAAATTTATAATAAAAGTGCATACTAAAAACGTATCCATTTAAAAACTGGCGCGTCTCCAAATTCCCGACTAATAACATTCTTAAATAGGTATTATCTTTTTTATATTCGTTGAAATTTTTATTAAAAATCCAATGACGTGGTTATTTAAAGTGAAAACAAAGCGCAATGTCGATAGCAAGATATAGAGCTCTCGACGTGACTGCTGTTTCACGCCACCGACATCATTAATAGCAGCACGCGTTAATTTGCAAAATATTCAAAGGGCTTTTACTTTTACTATTCTTATACCACATAAATACGTTTGAGATCGATCCGTTAAGAGTTCGCCGAAGAGAATTCCAGTCCGACGTAAGTAATCAAATCTTGGCCTTCAGCTATACTAAAGGTGGTCGGAATACATAAATCAAGTGAACAGTACGTGATCGAATTCAAGATCAAGCCAATACAAAATTCCTGTCGACATGAACTCATTACAATGTAACCAAATTCAATTTACGATTCCAGCCACATCATAATATTCTGTCTCGGCGCGAGTTTAATATTTGTACGAAATGAATTTCATTTCATACGCTCTGTTTAAATAAGAATAAATGAGTATTTGATATGGTTGGTTCAGCACAGGTTTCCATGTAAATAGAAATATAATTTTTGGTTACGATAATTATTTATTTTACGATTAAATATTTCATTAAGTGTATGTGTACGGAAGTATTTAACAAATAAGTAGAATAGACAAGTAAATATTATTACACGAATAGCAGATATTCCGTATCCTAAATCGGTAATACATATTTGAGCATTATCCTTTCTGGTCGGAACGATCATATTAACTATGTCAATGTTTTTCTCTCATCAAGAAAACTACTGTCGTAATGTGGTTCGTTCGCTTTTAGGAACATTCTTTTAGTCGATCATAAAAGTCGAGATCGGATATAATCTACTAAAAGTTTTGCTGAGTAACATGTCGTGGATGGCACGACATTACAAGGGTGTATCGGGCTCGGCCGACTCCATGTATAATAAATGAATGGTCTTGCGTGTTCCAAACCAATAATTTTAGCCATCTCCCATCGAGCCGAGAGAGATTGGCACTTTAGAGAATTTTCGAGAAATGCCCGATCTTCGGAGGAATCCGATAATCAGCTTTACTTAAGGGATTGGATTTGAAAACTCAATTGTATCCGGAGTGATTTTAATAATTCATTACTTTTGTACAGTTATTTCATGTTACGAGACGAGACTGATTGAAAATGTAACTTTTATTCCGTTGAAAGCTGTCTCGTATTTTTGGGTGGCAGATTAATTTAGAACACCAGTAATCTTCCATTTTTTAATACGTAGGTTTATGTACATTTGAGTTTCGTTTCTTGTGATATGTGTATGAGTATATGGTAAGTGTAGAAGAATTTTACATTTTAATACTTACTTCCAACGAGCCACAGTAAGACAGCGGCGAATTGTGATCCCATTTTGTAAGTGCAGCGAGACAGGGCGCGGCCACACATCATGTCGCCAGGAGCACGAGCGCTCGGCTGCGGCGCTCCATCTCGCACCGCGCCTTCATAAAAACACTGGTACCTAATGAATTCTTCATGTCGAAATTGGATGATTTAGTGCCTTTCCTCGCTTCTCATTTCAGATATTTTTCGAGATCTGAAACAAATTTATATCATGTTCAGTATTTCACAATTTTTTCGTAACTCCGTTGAGTCTAGCCTTTTTAACAGTCACATCAATTTGCCTTAGTGCTAGCTAAGTGCATTGCGGTTCATATAAAGTTTCGACAGACTAAATACGATCATAAGTCATCGTCATCACCAGCCCATAATTTTTATTCGTCGCACTGTTGGGCACGGATGTTTTCCTTCACCGTTAAAGTAAGTGATAATTCATTGTGAATACACACATAACTTGGAAAAGTCAGAGGTGTGTGCCTGGGGTTTGAACCCGCGACTACTTATTATCATCATAAGTACTCGTATTGACTTCCAAAAAATACAATCATGTTGATCTGGAGCAACAGGGTTTACACTCACACGAACACGACAACTTAGGTTAGCATGGCGAACATTCATTAGGTGTTTGGGTTGATTTGTAGCTTTCTATTCATTTATTTATTTTTAATTAACCACATTCCACGATGGAAATCCTAGTAGATACCATAGAACCATGCCACGGTTATATTAAATTATGTTATATCTGAATTATCTTTATCAGAGTGGTAGAAATTCAAGCAGTCGACAAAACATCAACTTTTGCTTAGAATGAGACAACCGGAGGATCAATGATTCTTATCGCTGCGCCCTCTCTTTAACGTTTTCGTCCCCATCTTTTCTCAAAGGCTAAAAACTTTTAAAGATTCTTAATACTTTGATATTATTATTTCCTTGACGATCATTTCCTGCTTGCTATTAATAAATGGAAATGAAAGAAATTGTAAAAATAAGTAAGTAAGTAAGTAGAATCAAAATAACTTATAAGTTGTTGTTCTTTATGCTAGCATATGAAAGACTGTGTACATGAAGTAAACACACTAGATCTTTAAGGTAGAATAAGTGCAGTCCATATAGTCCATATATCCTATTATAAAGTTTATTTCTATATACCAACATAATTTATAGTCACTGTTTTAATTTTGAATTTATACCAAATATAAACTTTTTGCTCGAAATATCAGTTGTTCCAAAAAAAACTACAAACAAAGCCAAATAAAAGTTCCTATTGATACACTACAGAACGAGTTCATTTATTTTATCAAAACTAAAAGAAGTAGAAGCGGACTGTAAATCAAACGGTATTGTGAAAAGTTTAGAGATGGCGACGTTCCACACTCGATACATTAGATCAAAGCTATTAGTGTTTTGTGTTTCTGAGAGAATCTAACAAATGCAATGTTCAAGAGTAATAAAACAGGGCGAGAGCAAAGATCTTTTCATTAAACGTATCGAAGACATCGGTGATTTATCGCCTCGCGAGACACACCATTCACTGCCGCTGCGTGCGTTTTGTTGTCTGAAGATCGATTGGATTCGAATAAAATATATATTCGGCAATTGAATAGCACGCCTCGCCGATATGTTTCAGCGAAGGCGACATTTTTTCAGGCATGTACAGAACTAATGGCTTCACGCGCTGCCCTCCGACTTTCAATAAATGGTTGGCCCGCCGATCCTTCTCCCGTCCGCCGCGGCACGGTACGACGCACACCCTCGCCGAAGTACTCTGCAACTAATTTATACGGACCCAACAACCCCCGCATCCCTGACAATAATAAAGTGATAAAACCATACCGTATTTATCTTTTACAATAACCACACTATTTGCTTTATTGTTGCCTATTACACTTTTATAAACTTCGCGAACCTCATATTGAATGAGCAGACGCTTTATAAGTTTTCTCTGGTATGGGATAAGTTAGAAAATACTTGAATATCTAATAGCTTTGACGGTTAAATCGAGTTGAAATTATTAACGACTGATACCCGTTTCGCTTAGTTTTAAAGAAAGTGAGCTATGAGAGCTACGAACGTTAAGTACGTACAACAGCATCCCGCTAGGAGGCCACGGTTGTTTGGCGAGCTGTCTAATTGCCGAGTTCTCGGCGCAATAAACCTTATATTTTATGAGTTCTTAATGTTTGAATGACGTGCGAAGTGAGCAGTTAATAACTCGGCGCTAGCCGGTTCAAAACACTCTGCATTTACTTAAGTGTGTAATGCGTAGGAACTTCAAGTCCTTTATCCCGTAAACGTTAGATGTAGGTGTACCTCCATTAACCCACTTTGCAGCGTGAATTTAGATTCTACACGTGACAGATGGTGGAGCGTAACGTTATTGTGTAGGTACTCATTTCTTCATATTAAGTATGACTAGGATTTAGTGAGTGCCTTTGGAATTTAAAATCTAGGCCCGCCGACGGAGCCAGACGAATGTCGCCGCTTGGCTTAATTGAAACCAAAAGCTTAGCACGAGAAATGCTCAATTTAGCTATATATACAAGGCGCCCTTTATTAATATCATTACTGGACTTATTTAACTTGACGATATATTAAGAATAAATGACGTGGAAAACCTATTTTCTACATCGTTTACTACTCGGCAATTTGAATGTTAACACGATACGAAAATAGACTCATTTTGAATAATTCATATTTCTGCTACGTGGTCTCGCAGCACATCTAAAGCGCGTACGCGGTCTAAAGGCCTCGGGTTCGACCCTCAGTTTAGGCAGAACGTTATTGGGTTTTCTCATAAGGGAATTATTTGTAACAACACGGAGTCTGGAAACGTGCCCGAATAACAGCAATAGGCTCGCCCCCTATAACTTGTAGGTTCATATTTTTCGCAGAATCAACCTCAAGCCTAATTATGCAACCCAAGTGTGGATGAAGATGGAAAATGTTGCCTTGGTATTTTTTTGGAAACAGGACTGACGTGATCAAGCTTTTACACAACTTACACGCTACAGTCTACATGCATATACCTACTCGTATTTATTTGTGGTGTACTTATAGATAAGTGACTATTTAAATTGAGTACGTTATTTTATATATAACAGTGGCGTCCATGAAGAGACCATAATAATATAAAACTGAAAAGATTTTTTTTAAACAATATCAAAATAGGTTTTCCATCTCAATGAGTTATGCAGATCTAAATATTAATAAAACGGGCCGTGGCTTCACGCGTCTCCAGCTCTGTCAGTGGATAAGTTTATTTTACTACGAGTTTACGCGACTTTGGCGTATCTTGACTTTCCTGACACGATTCCTGCCTAACTTTCCGAAATGTTGGACATGTTCCCGCAAGTAAAATCGACGCGCTTGTCAACTAAATGAAAATGTTACTTAATAAAAAAAGGATTGGAGGCGTCCCCTATTCATTTATGCGCACTTGTATTGGGCTGACAGAAATTCATCTACATATTCCCCTTCGGACGGCCGCCCTCGACATCAGTAAGTAAATGAGGGCTATGTATGAATAATTAGAACTAATTTACGTACGAATAGCCTCTGGTACAGAAAAAATGATTGTAAATAAACTATCACGATAATGTCCAATGTTGGACCCTTTTAGTGTGTGTAAAATAGGGTGTCGACTGACTGACCGTCAATGCTGCACTAAACAGCACGTGGTTCACACTAGTCATCATTTCTTTTAATTAATAGTTTGGACCGTTTTAACCGTTAAAAAATCAATAACAACTAGGATTTGGATTTTCTAACAGCGTGTTATTTATTTTAATTAAGACTGCGCAGAACGTTTTCTTTTTTCATACATACATACATATCTATTTGTTGTTTTGTAGTCATTCATTCTTTATTTTCATGATCTCCGTCAGACAAGTTATCTACCGACTTACATGTTATTAAAAATCATAGAACTACATCTGTTTCTTATCTTTTAGTCCTAAGGCCACTACGGTGCCCTAGTGCAAGTTGGTGGGCCCCACAACTTTTTTCATCACGATCTGACTAATATGAAAGGCCTTTAGGAACAAGAAAAGAAGCTCTAAAAACACGTATAATGTCTAGAAAACGCAAACTTTTTCATATCAAACTTTGAACCTGCCACGTTGTAAATTAATTTGGATAGAGTAAACATTGCGGGTTAGTTCCCATCACCGTACTGCCTAACAACCATTTATTTTCAAATTGATTGTGCTTCCCAACTCACACATTTCGCTCCAGGAAACTTTAATACGATTCGATCTACACGCGAGTGAGCTCTCCAACAAAAACTATTAAGTATTAAGACCATTGTACGAAATCAGGTCAGGATTTTTATTTAATTTAAATAAGAGCACTTGAGCACGTTTTTAATCTAGATGCGTGCACAAACTTAGAGCGCTACACTCGGAAAAAGTTTAAATTGTATGTAGCCCCGACTTGTTGGATAATTCCCTTGGCTCATCTTCCCCTTTTAGCCCATATGTTCGTGTTTTACAAATTAAACAGTCGTCTGATTTTTATAATAACTTAACAAATAAATTTAGATAATCGTTGCAATGGAAATAATTAAAGCCCCTTTGAGAACTTCAATTACGTTGCCAGAACCTAGCCTATAATAAAATAAATAAGCTCGAGTTCTATTCACGTTACATCCAAACGAACTAAGACCCAAAATCGACCGCTTAGCTATTAGTTATTTATTTTAAGATGAACAGGATAGTAAATTGTAAAACCCATTGTGATCTATACATAAAACAATACCCAATAGTCGCACATACAGTTTAAGTAATGGATTGAAGTATCACTGAAAAGTGATTTCGTTAATGGTTTATGCAATTCCATATATTTTTTTATATTAAAACCTAAAAATGCGACGCAAACGAAATGTTAAAAACATAAAAAAATCTGCTCTCGATTTTTGCTGAGCTATATTTAATTTTTATTGCTGCTGCCGTGACACAAAGCAGGTTCTAATTATAGAATTATAATTACAACAATACACCTAACTTTGTGAAAAACCGGCTTGGTAACAAAAAAAAAAATTACTGTAGGTTTTATTATACATATTATGAAAGCATTCATTAAGTGTCATTTGAAACCAAAAATATATAATATAAACCTAGCAAATAATAGATCTACACTCTACGTAGCAATAAATATTGTTAATTCAACCTTTAAAATTTCAATTCATTTCATCACGTAAACTCACAAAACAATATTAAATCCGAATAAAAGGCCGGAGAGGTGTCTAAACTAACAATTAATTTACATATTCCAATATCTAAAAGAAACCTTCCTAGAAACTTTGAATTTCATTCCTCACAAATTGAAATATAAAAACTGACCCAGACTGTTTACTCCATTTACTCCATTACGTATTCACAAAAATATCCTAAGGCACTAAACAACCTTTCAATTTTTTTCTCCTGAGTCAGCAAATTTAGAAAAGCGTTATGCTTTAAAATTGTGAAATTAGTAAAATCGTATTTTACATTACATTTACGTTTACGCCTGATTTAAGGAGAAGGCAGAGATGAATTTCTGCACCCAAGTTTCGCCAGTTGTGATTTTAGTCCTACATATTAGAGGGCTATTGCCGCATATCGGGCACATTGCCAAATTGAAAAAACACGGCAGCATTACACGAACCTGGAATCGAATCCAAAACCTTTAGATCGTATAGTTGTGCTGCGAAAGTCGCAGACAGATTTCTACGAATTCACATATTATTAATTAGTTGTTAAACTAAAAAAACATTTTTATAGACTTCCAGACTATTACGTCAGACTATGATAATACACAATAACGTAATGGAAATGAATACTGGCACCCATAAAGATGAATTGATGCGTTATTGATCTGAAAAGGAGAAGAGAAAAAATATACAGAGCAAGAGAATTATTGTAACGTTAACATCAAAATAATCTCAAACACAAAGGCCACCAAAACTTATTTTTTACATATAACTTCTGTGCGTTTATAACTAAACTAAACCCCATAATATCAACCTTAAAAACATAGTTTTACATACTATGTACATATTATCACATTGAATGTACCCTCTAGCGCCGGTATTTCATTCGACGTGGTTTTGCATCCAAAATTTTGACGATCCAATTTTCGAAGCGCCAATAAAAACATTTGCATAATAATTAAGTTCCCTGTCATATTATATTTCGGTGTTTTGATAAAATTATCTAGTCATTGATATGTTATTAAAAGTGTTATATGTATTCTACAAAATGTGTAATTCACATATAACAGTTCTATTATTTTTAAAAAAGAACAAGAAAAATACTTATTTAATGATATTTCACGAGGTCTCATTTTATAGTGTTTATGAAAATGTACAATGTTAGAAAACGATAACAAGCATCAATCGGGTGTCCTCGATAGATGGATCTTCCGTTCGTCGATTTCGAATACAGTGATTCTCGTAAAGTTTAGCGATAACATGGAATACGAAATACATGGAATACATCAAATGATTGGCTCATTTTATTGATAAATGTCGTTGTACGCGAGAGCTCGGGACTATGTATTGAGACATGACACCCCTAATTGAAAATGCTTGTACGATTCACGAGTAATCTTGGAGAGCAAAATATTAATATAGAGATGTCTGCTTTTAGATATTTTTTACTCATGTACAATCATACATACTTTTAAAGTGAAGTGAATGTATGGGGCTCAGTTTTAATGATTTGTTCGTAATAGACATACCAAAGATAAGATTACAATATTTTCGTCTCTTCATATTAAGAGTAGATTTCAACCAATTTAACTTCTCACGCTATGAGTTTAAATTTAATGTCATGAAGTAGAACCATACTGTGGTATGAAAAAAAAATACTTCTAAGATGGCTCCACCCTTATGTGAAGTTTTTACGTACGTTTCTTTAAAAATAGTTTTGAAGTAATATTCTTCGTCACTATAGGGTGCAATCAAATTGTATGGCACGGTATACTTTCAGAATACGTATGACCTCGAGAAATGCGGAGCTATTTTCCGAATGGGTCCTTGCTGTTAGCCTTCGATCGCTTTTATTGCTCCAACAAAGAAACCGGATCTATATGATTATGGCGAATGATTATCTTCGGAATACTCATTTTAGTTGCATGAGTAATATTACTTGGCAATTCCTCATCAAATAATATGACAATACTTAAATTGTACAATAAAGGCGAGGCATAATAATCATAAATTATTGGTTAGTGCCTTATACCCAAAAAAAATATGATTGTTCGCTTTCATATAAAACTACAGTCAAATAAGTACACACAACAACACAACACAAAAAGTGTTAAAATTATGATTTTCATAAAATCAAATCATTCTAAATGTGTATCTACCATACATTTAGCGTTACAAGTAAAACGATAAAATGAAAATTCCAGTTGATTAATAGAGCTTGATGAAGTCACCACTGTCTTACAAGAAGCGATGCATACTAGCAGCATTTTATGATCGAGTTTCGTTTGTTGGGTGCAATTGCCAGAGGGTAAGAATCCTCAGCATAGATCGTCAATTGCCACCTACCTCTTTTCTTTTTCTTTAAACAACACACCTAATCCAATTGATTATAGTAGATTAGATTTAGATTCAACTGTAGTATAATTAAAATGTGATGGCCTCGCGGTTTAGGCGCGCAGTCGAGAATTTCGGCGGTCGCAGGTTCAAACCTCAGGCACACACCTCTGACTTTTTAAAGTCATGTGTGTATTCACAATGAATTATCACGTACTTTAACGGTGAAGGAAAACATCGTGATGAAACCTGCACACCTAAAAGTTCTTAGGAATTTCTTAGGTGTGTAGCCCGCCAACCCGCATTAGGCCAGCGTGGTGGACTAAGGCCTAAACCCTCTCAGTTGTAGAGGAGGCTCGTGCCCAGCAGTGGGACGTGTGTGGGCTGATGATGATTATGATGAATATATAGTTGATATATTATACCGACCCCTTCCCGCCAAATTATCGTAAGCGACACTTTTTCGAAAATGCGTTTTTTATCGAAACTACTACTTTAAGCCGTAACGGACCCACCCCTGTCGAAATTTTCCCAAAAAAGAAAATCGTTATAAAGTTATAGCAAGTACCAAAATTATCGTGAACACATATTTTCTTAAAACTTTATCGTAAGCGACACAAGCGTTTTCTTCTTACGTGCCTTGCGATAGATTTTTTGTAGCGCAAACGATCCTATTTGTTTACTGAAGATGATCAAATTCATATTTTTTTAAACTATTGGGGATTAGGGTGTGATAAAAGACAAAAAATCCTTTTGAGAAGAGAGGAAGGGTGTGAGAAAAGGAAATCCTTCTGTCAGGTACTAAAGAGAAAAAAAACTTCATTTTATGTATGACATGGTGGCGTTGCTGTATATACATTTCAACACCTCGATTTACCGATAGTGGCACCGCTGGAGAGACTCTAGCACATCCCAGGTTTCGATCGAATCAAAGGCTTTCTCATAGTCCACAAACGCTAAACAAAGCGGCAAGTTATATTTCTCGTTTTTTTGTATAACTTGCCGAAGCGTATGGATGTGGTCTATAGTGCTAAAGCCATTTCGGAAACCGGCTTGTTGGGGAGGCTGGAAGTCATCAAACTTTCGTTCGAGACGATTTGTGATGACCCTCGGAAACAACTTATAAACATGGCTCAGGAGCAAGATGGGCCTATAGTTCTTCAGCAAAGTGTTATCGCCTTTTTTGAAGAACAGTACGACCACACCCCTGCTCCACGCCTCTGCCGTTGAGCCCTGGAGGAGAACGGAATTGAAGAGCCTTTGAAGGACTTCAATTATCGGGGTTCCGCCCGCTTTCAGAAGCTCTGAAGTGAATCCGTCCTCACCCGGCGCCTTGTTGTTTTTAAGTTGCCTCAGGGCCATCTCAATCTCACACAGGCTGATGTACGGGATATCATCGCTAAAGTGTTGGATCAACTCGACTCTCGGCTCTTCAGCCGAGCTAACAGTCAGTTTGGGAACCGAGGTGTAAAGCTGTTCATAGAACCTCTCGATCTCCCTTAATACTAGAGGTATTAACACACACTCGTCGACACTATGCGGCCGTCGTCCGTCTTCAGCCTAGACAACTGTCTTTGCACAATAGATAAGTCTCTTGCAAACACTTTGGAGCCTCCGTGCCCCTCAATAGTGTCTTTGATGCTCACAGTATTGCGTGCACGGACATGGTCTCGCAAGGACTTCCAAATCCGTCTATTAAGCCGACGATATGCTTCAGCGTCATCGGAAGACTGCAGTGCCATAGATCGACGTTCGGCCATGAGGTCAAGAGTGTGGACCGAGAGTTTTTGTGGTCTATCTCTACGGCGAGATCTAAAATATCTACTTAGATCCCACCGTATGGACAGCTTCTACCAAACCGCTGTTTAGCTCGTCCACTGCAACGTTTTTTTTAAACAATCAAAGCGATTTGACAGCTCAAGTTGAAAGCTCTCGGGGTTTTGGATACAGGCGCGAGTAGGTCGAAGCAAAGACTTCATCAGGCGACGCCTTTCTAATTGGACATTGATATTCAATGAGCCTCTAACCATTCGGTGATCACTGCCGGTTTTCACCCTCAAATCAATTCAAATCACCTCACATCCAAATGTTTAATATAAATAAATATATTTTGCAATTATAATATGGCTTTTTCATTTAAAACCTATTTAAAATGTCTATTTATTTATCAAATAGAGTTTCTTAAACATAGTAATGTTAACAGATATTGTTATCGTAAACGCCAAAATAACCTTGGTTTATGACAGCAAAAATAATGTAAGCGCCATAAATAGCTTAAATATTAATTATTTTTGTTTATTTTTCATTTATATATGTAAATATATAAAAATTATTTATGTATGTAAAATTTTAATTTACTGGCACATTTCTGTTTAAAAATATTTAAAAAAAACCTTCTCCTGTAAAATTTGGTTTTTGTCGGTTACGCTAAAACGGCGGTAAGGGCTCGACAGTTGAAGTTGTTTTTAGGAGGCGGAAATATTGTTTTGTCACAGGTAAACATGAAGCTAAAATAATACGGACTTCATCATCATCATGGAAAAAGACCTAAAAATAGCACTGTATGCTTGTCAATACCAACATAAAGCCAAATTCTTAATCGATAAGTGACTTCTATCTCCTTTCGTATGCTTTTTTGTTTTTGACTCGCCTAAATGTAATAAAATGTATGAAACATAATCTACTTACTCTCCCAACAACGGGGCTGCTATAAAATTACGTATTCGCAAAAAAATATTGACAATAAATAAGAACATCGTATCGAGACGCTACGCTGCTTATAAAAAACAAACATATTACATACGACATGTCTAGTTATGTTTGCGAACAAATAAACTGGTAGATAGCAATCGCAGAAATTATTTGTATGGACATTTCGTGGTGTACCCAAAAGCTAGTTTATTTGATAAAAGAGTTGTACTATAACGACAAAAGACATTGGGAATTATAAATTATGGGAATAAATTATTCATTTGTGGCAAATTGTTGTCTAATAATTATTTGTTTAAATGGTCAATGATCAAAGGATTGTTGAATAGATATTTGCCTATTTCACGCTCAAATCAGTGTCAAAGAATGCCAGATGACTAACTACATACTTAGTGACAAAAAAACTGACATTACTTGATTTGGTTGAGTTGGAAACTCTGTTATATTGCTGGAAATATATCTCTGCTCCAGAAACATGTTTTTATAGACCAGAAATCTATGAATCCAGTTTGTGTAATGTAATAAAAAAGGATGTGTGTACTTATGTACGCGCGTGAGAAGTTATACTTTTTGGCACAATTAAATAATACATACGGATATATAGTTAACCTCAATTATATTGGAGTACTTGCATTAACTATATAAGCACAATTTTTTTCACTAATATACGAATAAATATAATCAAAATATTAAATTTAAATCACTATTGATTTATTAGCAAAAATATAATTCGCACTTGTGTGAAACTAAAACACGAGTTGTGAATGTAGAAACTAGAAACATGTAGATAAATATTATAAATATGAAAACAGTGATCAGAGGCGACGAGCGCGGCGTGCCAACATGCGCGACTAATAAAGGTTATATTTCTATTTTGTTCGTAGCGTTACAAACCTGTTACTTTTGTGTTACAGTGATGCGCGCGCATGTTAAAATTTCACTCTCATAATTTTTTCATAATGCGCCCAAAGAAGTGTAACTTAAAAAAGTTGATTTTTTATAGTGGCGATACGTCGCGAACATACGAGTTACGTTATAGGTTTGTTTGTATCCTGTAAAGATAATCAACTTTCCAAAGGATTTTTTAAAACATTGATATTCAAAATAAATTTTAATAATACAGTATAAAAAAAAGGTATAGGAATTTTTTTTCGTAATTGGTAAACTTTTTTAATGTGTTTTGAACTAGGAACAAATAACTAGAGATATGAATATCATTCATAATTTATGACTTCGTGTAAGGGATTTTATGTTGAGTAGTAAAATTGACGATAAAATGAGAGGCGTTTACTAGCGCAAGGTAAAACAAAAGTGTGCTGGTGTCACTGGCATTCCGCTTTTTACTTACATTATCAGGTTGTGCCCAACCAAAACATGCCGATATATCTGATAGAACTTCTCGGTCTACACGCGCGGTTAGCCGCCAGATCGAGTCTAACGCCCCGATTTTGTTGCTACCGTCGCGTCGCCTACCGAAGTATCCGAAATTTAATTAATTTAGGAGCACCAATGCCTCTTTTAACAATCATCGTGAAATGAGTACCGCCATAGAAACAAAACAAGCGATCCCAAATATCGATCGACTCTTGCGGTGGGTAGAGGATAACGTGACAGAATTTTAACGCCCCTTACTTATTTAGGGGCAAAAGAAAACCTAAAATATTTTTTTCGATTCAACAAGGAAATTCCTTTTAAAACCTACGATATACCTCTTTGTGCGTGGTCGGAAACATGGGTGAGGAAGTATTTAAATCAAGCTACTACCGCAAATATAAAACGCACAAGAAATAAAAGCAAAAAATAGAACATGTTTTTCTTTCCTCCATATAGCAACAACTCTATTGAACATACCTACACCAAACCAATAATGTAACGACAGGTATAAGCCAAATGTCAACACCAACACATACGAATGTGAGTTTACTGTACTTAGGCTCATGAAATGTATGCCTGTTCGGAGTACATATACTATACATGTGTAAAAAGGTACATTGATTCAATATTAGACATCTGAAATAAGCGAAATTCAATACGATCTCGTCTGTTCGTGGGCGTATTGTTTCACATGACGCTAAAATAATATTAATCCTCATATTGGTGTTTAATAAAGCGTTGTTGTCGTTTGTAAACAAAAATATAGAAAGTTCAAAAATATGCTTATTCAATTACTTTAACAGCAGAAAAATAATGCAATTAAATATAAGATGAGACTCTGTTATACAGCGTTTTCAGTACAACAGATATGACTGGGAGGATTAGGTCGGGTTCTCAGGCCCTCCACCCTAGTGACCACGCGTATGTCACACACAAGGCTGGGTCGCTACTGAAAAACAATCGCCGGTCAAGCAACCAAACCGTAACTCGGGGCTCCAGCACGTAATTATTTAACTAAAAGTAATCAAATCATACCTAAAATATAATTTACCCATATTATAACGAGATAATTAAATTTAAATACAAACAAGTAGGCAATAAGAAAATTTTTAATTAAACGACGTTAATTTCAAAGCATTTTACTTGTTGTAAGGCATTAATACTAACTTTGTAAGGCAACTTACATACCGAAAGGATCTTTATACATATTTTTCTTTTATGAAATATACTACGATGCCGAACACAAATTAATAAGCAATGTGTAATAAAAGTTTAAAATCAATAACATTTTATCTTAACCAAGAAAATATCGTTGGAACATTTCCCTCCATTAATAAACTCGATGCTTCGCCTTGATTTTCATAACATTTTGTTATGTTCAAATCTCATTTATCATCGGTTCTATGCTTTTGCGAAGCTACGGTCTTCTCCAATGTTTTAGAAGATTTTTGCTTCTATTAACTCCGCATCTACAATTTTCCTAGAGTCATATTTTAATAACAACGCCATGCAAACGTTTGCTTCAACAAAATTGGATTAAATAAGTTGATTAAAATTCTATCAAAAGTATTCTTTAATTAAGTTACTGAAACAAGGAATGCCGTAATATTAATCTAGCAAATATTTGAAAGTACATGCCAAATATTTTGCCATAATTATGTTTACCTAAAGGACGATATTAGAGATCGACGGTATTTATGTGTTATAAAACAGCTAACAGATAAAATAACAATAACATCAGAACGAGGAAATTGTTGCGAAACTTTGGGAATATAGCTGCCGGGTTCAATGCAACTACGTGTTGACAACTGCTGACATCGGCCCAAGTTTGACCTGATCCCATGTTTACATAAATAGTACTTGTTATATGTTTGATACTCACATGCCTTTGAGACATTAAAAGACACAACCCGATGGAGTAAAGGGCAGAAAAATATGCTGGTACTAAACGAATATATACAAAGGCTGATCTTGGAATGCGACACTTTTGTTTCACTATGCAAGTTTCACAGCTTATATAAAGTGATTAGGTACCTCATACAAATTATGAAGGTTTCTATATGCAGAGATGAAACAGAGTACATTATAAAAAAGGAATTTATAGCATTATCAAAAATAATCAAATATTGTATTTCTATGCCCTTAAAAACTTGACACTAAATATGTACATTAATAAAATATACAATAATTAAATCGTAAGATTATAGGTAATAATATTATAGCAACCACGCATTGATGAACAATCGAAAAGAATTACGATACGAACGATTTTTTTATTGCTGCCTTCGAATCTGTTATAGCTTGAAACAAGGCAAAAACTACAAGCCGCGTTGTATTGCTGAGTTATGTATCGAATTCTACTCAAAGCCGATGCATTAACCTCTGATGAGGTCAAACCCTTGACACTATTTCCTATCTTACTTTTCTTCTCGCAGACATGTTTGTTGCTGACGGAAAGTTAAATGACACGATTTTTTAGTATTTAGGCGAGTTAAGCTCTCCTTTGGTACCTCAGGAAAGGCCGAAAGCAGTGTATCATAGTCTCTGGCCTTCCAACTCGCCACGCAGAAAAATTGTCATCACACTGTGACATCCCACTCATACTTCTATGCTAGGTTATAGACAAGTGTCTCTCGGTGCCCATCAGGTGCATTTGTGGCGGGCGATAAGCGCTCTGAATTCCGCATTACTGCCCGGCACACCAGCTATGGACTCCTTAAATTTAAAGGGTTTGAGATGCCCCGCTTTACCCTAAGTCAAAGTCAAAGTCAAAGTCAAAATATCTTTATTCAAATAGACTTTTACAAGTTCTTTTGAATCGTCAATTTTACACATCTTAATTTTTTTAAACTATTGCCGCTTCGAAACGTGTTATAGCTGTGGAGAAGAAACGGCAAGAAACTCCCTCAGCAACACGACATGTCATTTTTTTCTTTAAAAAACAGCAATATAATTATGTCTTTTTTTCATTACATTATTTAAATTTTACATTATAAATGTCATAACGATACAAACTGTAGCAACAAAACAAAACTCCGATCAATTTACTTACTCCCAGGGCTTATTATCTTCAATAAAATCTGAAACTTTATAGTATGCTTTTTTGTAAAGCTTATCTTTAATTGATTTCTTAAACATTGTCAAGGGAAGCTCTCTAATAGCCTTCGGAAGTTTGTTATAGAAGCGTATACATTGCCCCATAAAAGAGTTATTAACTTTCCGGAGACGAGTTACGTGTTGAACGAGATTACATTTGTTCCTAGTATTTTTATTGTGTACATTACAAATTTTATTAAATTTATCAAGATTCTTTTGGACGTACATTAAGTTTTCGTATATAAACTGACAAGTGAGGGTAAGAATATTTATTTCCTTAAATTTTTCTCTAAGTGAAGCCCTGGGACCTAAATTATAAATAGCCCTAATGGCTCTTTTGAACGCTCAATATGTGTGATCAACCACGGCAGTCACGAGGCCGCAAACTCTTTCGCACCATCAAAGAATCCCTTTCAGTAAGGGAGCACCGTTTTAGTCTCACGCCCTGCTATCCTAATCACCCTGTTAGTCGCCTATAACGACAGATATATCATCATCAACATCATCTGCCCATCTACCTCTCCCTGCTAGGCTCGAGCCTCCACTACAACTGAGAGGGTTGAGGTAGGTGATGTTTTTAAGTTGAAACGAAATTATTATAGAAGTCGCGATGTCTTCGAAGATTAGGCACGCAGTCTACTAAGCATTCTACTTGGTTAGCGTGGTTGCGAATATCAGACACAATTGGCTAAGAACCTATGACTTTTCAAAATTAATTCCGTATTATTAGTAAATTATTTATCAGGCAATTTAAAGGTGAAGAAAAGCAGCCTGAGGAAACTTGCTCACATAAATTATAATCACTCTGACGAATTTCTTAGTTCATCTCTGAAATGAAAGCATAAAGACTAAACTATGGCAGTGTGACCTATGTCAATATAATTTTCCCTTTCTATAAAGAGAAAACTACTAATTGTTATTTTTAATGAAACTCTGTTTGTATTTTAAAGAAATACAAAGTAAAATAGCAAAATGTTATCGTTTCTTAAATGATTTACATAACAATTTCAGAGAATAACAAAGATAATTATTTTGCCTCTTCAACCCTTTCATTTCTTAACTAAATTCTAGTTAAGTATATTTACCTAAGCATTTTTAATGTTATGAACTTTGGCAAGAAGCTCTCGGCGGTTGAATTATTTCGCGTTTTTATTCGGGGAAATTGTTTGTTAGAAATTAGACTTATTGTGTGCCAATTGATTAATGTAATAAAAAATGAATGAATGATTGTAACCCTAAAATTCTAAAATTCTAACCCGCACTAAGACCTAGGCCTTAACTCTCTCAGATGTAGAGAAGGTCCATGACCAGCAGTGAGACGTGAATGGGCTGATAGAGTGAAAAATACTGTGAAGTCATGGCATAATTGTTTTCGGATTATTATCGCATGACGTCACTACACGTCGTTACCAAATAATGCAGTACGTTTTAGACTCAATTGTGAAATTACCACTAATCTTATATGTTATAGGATGTAAGTGATGCCTCCTATTACTTTAGAATCATTTTGACTCGTAATTAATTTCAAAAATGAGTAGGCTGTCTCAAAATAAGTAAGATTTTGTTTTGTTTTTTATAAGCTACAATTTCGACCCCCAGGCTAAGCAAAATAAATGGGTTTTTTTTTCACTCCACCCTAATATTATAATAAACAGTAATGACTGCGATAAAATGGGAGAAAACAAAACATTAAGCCAAAAACATTATGACTGTTGTTCATAAAACACATAATATAAAGAATCTATAGTTATTTTGTTAAATAGCGTATTATTTTTAAAACCCGCTTCCAAGACTGCCGGCGTCGCTGGATGAACTAAAATAAATATTAAAAATCAATTTAGAGACGCCGCACTGGCTCGAAATTGAAGGCCTTGTTTTCATAAAGATATACAAACATCTGCGCTCTTGATGAGCTGGCCGAGTATAATAACATTTTCCTAAAAAAAAGTCACATTAAGTAAACGAAACGATTTTGTTTAAGAAATCACACTTATAATTTAGGACGCTGCCGCCTGTCTCATTTAGATGCATATATACATAACCTCACGCCTATATTCCCTAAAGGTGTAGGCAGAGTGCACCCACATTTCGCCAGGTAGGTATTGTGTATTAGTCCCACGTAATAGGGGGCGAGCCTTTTGCCGATTTTCGGGCACATTTCTAGACTCCGTGCTAGCAACTGATAATTTCTTAATGGAAAAACCCCAATAACATTTTGCCCGAGTCGGGGATCGAACCCAAAAACTTTTCATCACACGACACATTCTTGTACCGCGAGACCAAGAGTTAGTCCCATTTATTTTATAATTAGACATCAGTGGACGTACTAATCATCAACCTTATGCCAATTTCAGCATGTACTACATTTAAGAACGGAAAAAATTGAATATGATAATAACATTGATTTTGGCACATACTACACTATCGATGTTATATAATTTTTACAGTAAAATAGGCTTATTTTATTTTTTTGATGTGCTAATAATTATATTGGTAATAAGATTTCACATGCTTCACAGCAGATTTAATCTAATAATAAAAAGTCACGAGTACGTTCTGCTAAGCTACATGCATGTCAGTTTAATTTAGGCTCGTGGTCACTATAATGGCTAAATTTTGAAGCTAGTCCGAACATCTAGCTCGGCTTAATGACAGGCCATTTGACATTGATCAGGAGTGAAAGTTCGACGAGCTCTCGGACTCTCATGTTGGCATATTTTAGCCACTTAATGCATCGATCCGTCTAAGTGCAACCTCGTTAAGTTCTGTTTAAACTACGTTGCTAAAATTATGTTCATAGTTGTTTTTCATATGATAGTATGTTAGTACCCCAATATGCATATGTGGCGTGTGATCGAGAAACCTTATGTTCTATTGTCAGTTCAGGTTTTCTATAAATCCAAATAGCAGCAAGAATTCTGTATGGGCCTGTCAAACGGCAAAGGCTAGTCCTGTAATACATGACTTAGAAACATAGGCCGTGAAATTCGAATTTAGAAATACACCACTGCCTATCCCCCGGAAATACACGCGTGAGTATGCATTGTCTGCTTAAGTGATATATCATCATGATCGTCAGCCCATGTACGTCCCACTGCTGAGCACGGGCCTCCTCTACAACTGAGAGGATTTAAGCCTTAGTCCACCACGCTAGCTAGTGCGGGTTGGCGGACTAAAAAAATCCTAAGAACTTTTAGGTGTGCAGGTTTCGTCACGATGTTTTCCTTCACCGTGAAGTTATGTATGTATTTTTTTTTATCGGATTAGCGAAGGCATATTTGTGAGGACAAATGCAGTGGGATCTAGAAAAACGATTGGTAAGAAACGATTGCCTTTATCTCTGATCAGTCTACACAATCATCCATCCAAGAGATAATAGGATATGCACCTTATTATGAGTTTCACAAGTTATTTACGATCGCCATTTGGGTCGATACCAGCAAAATTGCATTGTTTCCATTTCTAGCAAAAATGTGAGAAAATAATAATAAAATAATTATTTCAAAATGTCATATTAATACAGTTTAATTTTTTAAGCAACAAATTATACCATTTAATATTGCAAATACTCGAAGGCCCAGGCTAACGCTTGCCATGGGATTGCCACTGCCGTTGCCGTTGCAATTGCTTTGTTACGATGTGGACCGTTCCAACACACCATGACTATAAAAAACTACAGATATTTTGTAAATGTTCTTGGGTATCAATCATCACTTTCCATAATCTCCTTTGCTCTTTAGCCACTCAAAAGATATCAGCTATCAAAAAGATCCCATAACCGTACAAATGGTTGTTTAATGCAGCATCAAAAATCTTGATATTTTAAGCTAAAATAAAAAAGATACACTAGCATATAGTCTGTTCTTATTTGAGACCTGGTGTTCCTAATATACAAAGCAGTCTCAGAAACATTATTTTTTAAATATATTTTGATGTTAATACGATCGGTATGTAATCAATATACCGATATCATATCGGTAATAACTCCCAACAGTATATTGCTTGATTTTTTACTTTAAAAGTTATAAATTAAGAATTTTATACGAAATAAATGCATAATTTTTAAACACTGGAAAATCGGCTTTTTCACGAGTCTTTATATTTTTATTTTGAAATCAGTCATCGTTAATTAAAAATAGGAATGTTTAAATATGAAAAAAAAAATCGTCAGAAGTATTTTATTTGACAACATGTGTGTTCTGAATTCCAATCATAAAGCTCCAAGCATTTTGTCCGACTCAAAGCGAGGCATGTTTGTGGAATAACATATTTGCCACCGTTGATGGTACAAGTATGGTCTCCGGAAGATGAGATGGCGCCAGAGCGACGACTCGTTTGTGTCGCAAACAGGCGATCCGACGTCCCATCATCCCACATCATGTTAATGGCATGCAACGTTAATTCCGATTAGAGATTTTTTTTCGATTTAATTAAAATTAATCTTAGAAATGTTATTTAGATATATTTTTTTTGTTTTAATTTAATTGCCTCTTACTTGTGTGACACACTATTTTCTTTTCAAAACTCGGATTTGGACGTTAATAAAAATTTAAGTTGAAGTTAATATTCTTTTATAATATCTTTAAATTATTTTCATCGTATAATAATTAAATTACCAAACTAAAACTTACCACAACTACTATTAATCGCTATTTTCTTTCACAAGGTATACACTTTTATCCAAAACCAAAAATACACGATGTGGACACCACTTATATCATAGTCGGGCAATCAGTTCCGTATGCACTAGTCACTACGCAGATCGCGCTACGCCCGCGTGCCGCGTAGCGTATCGCGTGGGCAGCTACGCGCGTATCCACGGACCGATCGGCGCGAGCTCCCGACAGTAACTGAGTTACTGAGTAGCGTACACTGCACTGCCGCCTGCCGTTCGGATGCAATACCGCTCCGTCGTTTAAGTTCTTCCTTTGTGCTTTTTCTAAATCATTTTTTAATTAGTTATTCTAACGCTTATTAAAAGAATAACTGAATAAATTCGCTTCATAGAATATTTAAGACACTTTCTGTGTTTATTGATAATAACATGGTTTTTATTAAGAGGCTAAAAAGTATTTTATGTTTAGTCCTTTATCCTGTTTTTAAGCTATATCTGAACATGTATCTCAGACTGGCTCGTGGTCTCCCGACTCAAGTATGTGCCGTGCGATCTAGAGGTCTTGGGTCCGATTCCCGGGTCGGGCAGTATTATTAGGTTTTTCCTTTCGGAAATTTTCAGTAGCAGCACGGAATCTGGAAATGTACCCGAAAAACGACAATAGGCTCGCCCCGTATTACGTGGGACTGATGCATACCTGGCGAAATATGAGTGCAGAAATACACCTATGCCTTTCCCTTTGGGGAATACATACATTTAAGTATGTATGTATCTCAAGGCAATTACCCATGTGTTACACGGTAAGTCTGCGCGCCTTGAAATGTTGAGCTCATTAGGCACACAAGGACAAGGGGACAGTAGTACCACTCACTACCCCATAGCAATTGAGACAAAGGCCAGTTTTTTAATGACCAGTCCAGTTCGAAAATATTAAGCCACGTGATTTTTTTTAGGGGAAGCTTAGCGTATGTTTCTATCTCCGACGTTATTTCGTTATCTTTCGACGCTCAGATTGAAACAATGTTTTCAACCATTGACAGCGTTTCTCCCTCAGGAAATCGAATCAATATCACTCTTTTGCTGTCATCATACGCTTTGTTTAATGCTGACTGAAATAGAACACCGTCAATTTCGTATTGAATTAGTACAAATAAAAAATACTTTGAAGACACTACAACACCAGTGACCTCCGTCAGTAAACTAAGTACCAGAAATACTTGTGGGGCATAGATCATTGTACCATAACTGGGTCAAAGCAAATATGCTTACTAAATAAATTATGAATGATGCACACTACCAACTCAGCGGCAAATACGACAGAAGACACGTGTACACACACATTAACCAAACTGTGTTTATAAGTAAATAATTTCTATAATAAAGGTTCAGTTCAGTTCAGTCACACAATATCCATCAGGTCGGCACCATGCCACCTTAGTCTGAACCCTAGTAAGTGTTTCATTTACATCGATCCTCAAGCACACCCAAGATCCTGATACACTTACAATCGGTGAACCCAACAAGAAACTTGAAACATTTACATACTTTTTATTGATGCAACACTAACGGGTAACAAAATGCCGTGGAGATGAAAAAGATAATCTGGGACAAACTGAGACAAACACGCATTGATGATAGACTACTCTCATCATCTTGCCCAATAATGATGAAAATTATGTTGGGATTCTGTTCTTGTATCCCTGAGACCAGTAATTCCCAAAGTGGTACAGGTGAACCCCAGGGGTCCACGGGAGACTCGACGGGGGTCTACGTTGAGCGGGACAAAAAATGGGGTTCCACAATCGTAAGCGGGGGTCCATTAAAATTAATTTGGTTTCAAACTAAAATGTTGGCTTGACATCTAAATAAATAATAAATAAATACACCCAACAGTCACATACATAATTCTGACCCCACACTAGGATACAAATCCTGTGTCGTGGGTGTCAGAAACTACGAGAGACTTTTCGGTCTCACAAACACCCAGACCCGAAACAAATATTTGTGGATCACACAAACATTTGTCTCGGTGCGGGGATCGAACCCGCAGCCTCTCGTTTCGCAAGCTGGTGTCTAGCCAACTGCGCCACGGGGCTGTCTCTCCTCCTATCTCCTATCAATATAGGCAGATTATATTTTAAGAAGCTCAAGTAAAGGAGTTTGGGAACCTATGCCCTAGACCAACAACTCAATGGTGCTTACGTCTGAACTAACAGAGAGTTGGATGTATTTGACGTTTAATAATAAAGAGAACACTTTCTCGTAATGTACTCGGTGATGGTATGAACCCAGCATAGTTTTAACATTAGCATGTACGAGTACATCGGACTGAAAAGCGAATAAAGATAATGTCAGAAATATCCCAAATCATTTTAAAAAAGCCATCTACATCTTAGCCAGTAGTAAAACAGGTGTTGTAGAACTAAATGATATTAAATCAACTAACTTTAATTTACAAACGTTACTGCTAGAATTGAAATGTACATAAACTTAAACGGTGCCAACAAACTATCTAACTTAAAATTTACGAAAATTAATCCAAACAGTAAGAAAATTTAGTGAACCTAGATACAGCACTAACCATAGCCTAAGTTGCAGATAGTCAGTGGATTCTCTGAATATTTGATAAAGCGGAGAATTAAGTCTAGCAGTGATTCTAGTCTAGACTAATGAAAATGACATCATGACTATTCATAAGCCATACAAACCTAAACACAAATTGGGTTACACAATGGTATACATTTAACTACATTAAATTTATGCCTTTACGGAATATTTTCAAATACACTGTCAAATTAGACCTAAGCCATTCTATTATCATACACCTCCATCCATGCCGCTAATAAATAAGAAACCAAACATTGTACGTATTCATTACTTTTTCCATTTAATGCGATATGCTGATGAGTAATGAGATGGTAATTTTCGAAAATCTGTGATACGAGTATCCACAACCATCTCACTACCAGACTCCAATATGAATACGTTAATTCGAACATAGCTACGTAAGACAAATGAAATTCCATTTCGATATTAAAGAAAATCCCCAAAGCCAACGGTGGCTTTATAAAAGAATTTAATAATAAAGAGCAGAATATTATTCAATTTTTTTCCTGAAAACAAAGATGGAGCAGGAAGAAAGTCAGTTCCCACCTGGGGGTCGCGGGCTAGTCGAATTTATTAGCATTCAAATGATTTATAACTAGCGGGCGGCAGCTGAATATTTTCTGATTCGTCTTAAATTAAATTCTTTCTTTCCTTTGGCTGGATTTCATTAAGGGTAACGAAATGCCGTGGAGATGAAAAAGATAATCTGGGGCGATGCGCAGCCACTCGGCATTCGGTTAGGGCGACGCCGCGCCGGCCGCGAGCCCACAAGAGCGCCGCACTACCAACACCCGCGCCGCACGCTCCCCTATGTTGTTAATTATCGGAAAAGCTAACAAAAACTGCCTACGCGATTAAAAACAAACCACAATATACCTCTTTTATTAACTAACCGATAAAATGTTTATGTAAAAAGTATAATAAAGTTCTAATGTACAAAATAATTGCATACTAAAATATCGTTGTTACACGATATTCCATTTTCAGTTTATTAATAACCCGCGATTTCAAAACATGTAATAAAAATAATTTCATTGTATATTATAGCAACACCTTTATCGAATTGAAACAGAAAATATTATGTAAAAAAAACAATTATTAAAATTTCATAATAATTTTCGATATTTATCTAATTTACAACAAAAATTTCAGAACAATAGTAATAAGGCTGACGAAAATGAATGATATTTTAAAGTTTGTTGCGGCACATTTGCCCAACTTGACTTTATTTTGGAGAGAGTTAAATAATCGTAAATAGTAAACACGCGAGCGCGGGATGAAACGATACCATTAAGGTATCGATACTTCTACTCGATACCGTATCGGTCGTCAACTATCGATACTTACTCGTATCGAATGGTTTTTGAAAAATTTAACATGTATTGGTTTTTTAATTTACAAGTACAAAATTATAGGATTTTCAGCCCCGTGGCGCAGTTGGCTAGACACCAGCTTGCGAAACGAGAGGCTGCGGGTTCGATCCCCGCACCGAGACAAATTATTGTGTGATCCACATCGTATCGTATCTTATTGTGGGGTCAGAACTATGCATGTGACTGTTGGGTGTATTTATTTATAGGAATTTATGAAAAAAAAGTCTGTGCTTTCAAAAAATATTATTTTACTAAATGTTTGCCGGTTAGGCGATTTTTGGCAGCAGTAACTGTTGCACCTGCTTTGGAAAAGAGCCTTTCGCAAGGTACAGAGGTACCTACCACGCTCAAATAAATATATTCGTGCTTGTATGCCAACTACACAAAACTAAGACTAGGATGCGTTAAAAACTTCAATTTAGAATATGGATTTTTTTATCGATTTTATAATGAAATAGTGACATTGGTATACTGATTACTTATATGAGTACTTTTGAACGATACCTACTCGATACTTCATTTCAAAGTATCGATACTAAAAGTACTTGCTATCGAAGAAAAAATTTCGAGTATGTACTTGTATTTACTCGTATCGTTTTATCCCTAGCGCGGATAATAAAATTCCCGTTTCGTCACGATGAGCCCCGACATGACATTTGGATTATTATCTTCAATCTACCCCGGGATTTCTGCTCAAGAATCATTGTAATACCATAGCTATTTTGCTTAGAAGAATCAAAGATGGATAATATTTTTTTTATTGTTCAACTAAGTAGAGATGTAATCTCAATTATTATACTCGCGTAAACTGTATTCATACACCACACAGGAACACAAGTTTTTTTTTTTTTACATACATACATACATAACTCACGCCTGTATTCCCCGAAGGGGTAGGCAGAGGTGCATTTCTGCACCCACATTTCGCCAGGTATGTATCAGTCCCACGTAATAGGAGCCCATTGCCGTTTTTCGGGCACATTTCCAGACTCCGCGCTGTTACCGAGAATTTCCCAATGGAAAAACCCAATAACACTTTGCCCGACCCGGGAATTGAACCCAGGACCTCTAGATCGCACGGCACATACTTGTACCGCGAGACCACCGACCAACGCGATTGTTTTTTTTTTACTTCTTAATATACTGTTAGTTCATGGAATAGGTCAGATTTAAACAATTTTGCGTACTAACCACCTTGGCACTTGATGTTATATAAAAATGTGATGGCGACGGACGAAAATTAATTGCCAATAGGTACATATTCGTATAGTGGCAATTTCACCCGGTGACATGTCACAGGTCGACAAAATTTACAAGCTGGCTTAACAGAATCGGGCTGGATAGAATGCCCGTTTTCATACAATACATATATATTAAGGCTCGACCGAGATCTCGGTCTCGGTCTCGGTCTCGGCATTCTCGGCTACAAATCCAACCGAGAATTTTGTCTCGGTTCTCGGCTAATTACAGCCGAGATTCTCGGTCATGACCGAGATTGTAACTTTGTTCGGATTGGCAATCAAATTTTACCGCGCGTGACCACGCGCCGCAGCGCGAAGTCGATCGGTGTAAGTGCGTGAGAGGCTGAATTGTGATTGGCTGAAGTCCCGTCTGGCGAACTGCGGCCGGCCGCCTTTGCCCCGTTCGAGTCTTTCGAAGTCCGAGTTCGAGTCTGCGCCGCTCGTAGCAAGTGAACAACAATTACTCACTCACCTCAAAAATATATACTTGAGAAAAAGAAAATTATTTCGTAAAAAAATATATTTTTGATGTGAGTGAGTAATTTATATTTATCATCATCATCATCATCATCATCAGCCCATATACGTCCCACTGCTAGGCACGGGCCTCCTCTACAACTGAGAGGGTTTAGGCCTTAGTCCACCACGCTGGCCTAGTGCGGGTTGGCGGACTACACACCTAAGAAATTCCTAAGAACTTTTAGGTGTGCAGGTTCACGATCACGATGTTTTCCTTCACCGTTAAAGCAAGTGATAATTCATTGTGAATACACACATAACTTCGAAAAGTCAGAGGTGTGTGCCTGGGGTTTGAACCTGCGACCGCCGAAATTCTCGAGGCCATCACTGCTTATATTTATATTTTCACTTAATTTAAAGACTCTATACTGCAGTAGAGCATTTTGCAGTTAAGATTTTGTTCTTGGGGACCGTCAAAATGTTTAGCAAAGCTGGACAATTGTATGACGAGAGGCGACACTCTTTGAAGTGCGAAAATGCCGAAAAATTGCTTTTTTTATTTTATAATATAATGTTATTTAACTTTGATTATTAAAACAGTTAATTTTGTTAAACAATTAGTAGTGAATTAAAAAGTTAACAGTATTAAAAATCAAAAATTTCACGCTTTGTATATTCTCGGTCTCGGCTCTCGGTCTCGGCCGAGATATCATTTTATTCTCGGTCTCGGTCTCGGTCTCGGCCGAGAACGAAAAATCCATCTCGGTCGAGCCTTAATATATATGTATGTAGGTGGTATACATGCGGGCACCAATATTTTACCACCATCGGGCTACTGATAATTGTACCAAAAGCGGAACTTCTTTGCTAGAATTGGTTCAAGTTCGCTTTTAATACCACAGCTCAACAGTGATGCCACTTCGCTCGAGCCGGCTCATTTGTACAATACTAGTTATCTAAGGCGTAACCACAACACTTCCCAATAGTTAGACCTTAGACGGTAAAAGTTATACCAGGAAAATGGGTCCAATAGACATGAGGAAAAATGGGGATAAACTAGAGGAGTTTCTTTAGTATCCATTTACATATAAATGGTCATCGACAAAGAAGGAGTACGGAAAATGTAAACGATAAATTCAATGGTAACAATTAGTGTAACAAACTTTTATTATTTGTCAAGACTTATGGTTACGATATTTATTTATCATAGAAATGAACAATGGGCATGCTGCCAATTACATGGAGAGTAAATACCCTCTTCCACGAACACCTAGGTATTCATGGAAGGAGGATGCACTCGTATTTAAGAATTCGGTTTTATTTGGATAAGAATTTTAGAAGCTTTTTTATTGTCAGTATGCGTCCAGACGCATTAAGGTGTTTTTATTTTTAACTATGTAAAAGACTCAATAAATCAATCAATTATTTATAGTATTTAATTAATAACTTGCGTAGCAATTTCTTATCTACTGGAACATGTTTTTATCCACATACACATATGTAGTGTAAGAGCTATATAACTTACGAATTACGATTTTTTAATAAATTCTGGTCAGATCAACAGATTGTAATAACAACTTATTTTAATCATAACCAGGAAAAATGCCTCATGATTTTCTTAATAAAACAAATTACTTGCCTTTAATATAGAATTCCTCTGCACCGCTTTGGTAGAATAAAAACGCGCTGAAGTAAATGACCTATCCATTTATTCTTAATTTTATTCACTCCATTTGAAGGTACACATATGTATGTATTTAGTACAGTGTGCACTGTTTTCAGAAGTCCGTAGGCACATAAAAGGTAAAAGGCGGATGCTTTATAATGAGACTTCCGTATCAGTATGTCCGCCTGCAACGTGCCATATGAGGAGTTTTTGTCTTCACTTAAATCTATTCACATATTAGACAAGAGCTCCCATTTATGCTCTTAATTTTACGCCCAAAAATAGATGATGAGACAATTAGTGAGATCGCTAATTAATAGGTCATATGAGAAAAAGAGAGATTAATATTTTGTTACATATGCAAATACTTACTACTAGTTACCATTTAGAATTATGCTATGGTTTTGTTTCCTGTCTCGTCAAATGTGTAATGCCTAGAATGGTATATATCTTTTTGTCAATCTATTCGCTTAATATTTTTGTAACGTCTTTTTAGAAACTGGAACATTCGCGTGAAAGAGCCAACAGTTTTGTCCATACATAGGGAGCACAGTGTTCAATATAGCTCAATGACAGTTCAAATTCTTTGCTATTGATTTAATCGGCTTAATGTTATAGACGTCGAACAAGCCGGGCTAGTCTTTTTGTGCCTTCGACACAATCTAGGAGAACATTTTGCTTTGGATTCAATTTCTGTCCGGTGTAGTAATACGATCAGCCATTATTACTTCATGGGCCGGAGATAGTGGCAATAGACGTAACTTATTTACATTTTATTTCAAGAAAATATCGCGGCAGTCTAAACTAAAAGCAGATTTCATACTTTTTGAAGCAGTGTGTGCACTATTCTGAGGTAACTGGTATTCATGAATATTTCCATCTAGGGACTTCTCTATTTCATTCGGTACTTGTACTCGTTTTTCTAAACTTTGAACAAAACCCACGAAGAGTCCCGCATTTATTTCCTACGTCATGAAAATTATTATTAAAATTCTTCCGTTATAAAGGTCTTATACATTTCACGTAGAGTTTGTAAACTTACCCCGTAAGCGGCAATAGGCAACTCTTTTACGTGGGATTCTAAAACATAGCTAGTAATACGTAAATGTACTTATATATCTCTGCTTACACTCTAGAGCAACGGTCAGCAACAGGCGGACCGCAGTCTGCGTTTGGACCGCGAAAAGTCAAACCTCGGACCCACAATTATTGTAAAAATCACCAAACTACGAATTCGAATTCGAGTTCCTCTCGACAGCCAAATTATAAAAAACTGGCTCAAAACCGTCGGTGTAGTTCTTCACATTAATTTTAGGTTTAAAATCAAATTATAAACAGGTAAGACTTAATTATCATCATTTAATTATTATTTTTTCTGGATCTCGTTAAAAAAAATCCACAGTATCCGGACCTCTCCTAATAATTCTTACCGATCCCTGCCTTAGGGTACATTAGAGTTTTAAAACGTAATTATGTTCATTTATGCGTCATAGTTATCTCGTCATTGCCTCTCTTTATAATGTCCATCTCACCAACCAATTGATTATATTTTACTCTTTAAGTACGACAATCTCAGCCATTACATAAATGTTATTTTACGCCATAGTGCGATGCGTTAGGAATACTAATAGCCAACATTTAAATCCCAAGGGGATAGTAATAGCGGTGGAAGAGCTCCAACCCATTAACTACTCTTTCCTACTAAATAATTTGTGCGGTAACAAAACATCGTTGCCACATTTTTATTTTCTATATCATGTTTTATTTAAATATTATATATTACAAAAGCACCCGCGAGTGTCGCCTAAAACCTTCTGGGAAATACTTAAATCAGAATTATCATGTTTTTCAAAGTTATGATATTCCACGCACGCCCACACCTGTAGAAATTACAATTACATCATAAACGTACGTATATTCAAATCAATGTGTATTTGAATATAACGTTACTCTTATATATAATTCATAGCCTTTTTTCTATATAAAACATATACTTTAAAGAAAAACAAGAATCCGAAATTCATTCCTTCTATCAGAATATTTCATACATTACTATTATCAAGCTAATTTATACGTTATCATGCTTAACTGTCGCCTCATCCGATCTAATGCAATAGCTTATAAGACCATCCCCTCTCGCATCTAAAGTTTATAAACAACATGCAAGAGATTTGCCAACTGTAACAAGCCACAAGCTGAAAGGTACACCGCAAACAGTTATGACACCTATAATACAACGGGTTTGGAGCGGGACCCGCTGCTCGCCCGCATCCGCATTGCTTTCTAAAGCTAAAATATTTAACGAGCGCAGTGCAAAGAACAAAGCCTGCCTTGTGTTTAGCTGCACATGTCTGCCGTAGCCGAAAGCCTCACGTCATTAAATTCAACGCCCCTTCATGCGACTTTGACTTCGTTAACTATGGAAGAGCCTGCGAGAGAAATGTGCCACCATACTGCCACGACCACTTTATATAAACACTTGCTTGTTTTTCTACAGTGTATTTATCAGACCACATGTATGCCACAGATTGCCGCGTTTACGTAGCGGAGAGGTTAAGCCGTATTCCACCACGCTGCAGTCGCGTGGTGTTCGAGCGCACAAATCTACAAAATCTTTAAATTGGAATCTTTTATAAGTAGTTGACTCATAAGATTTTTGTTCAATATAAATGTGTGATAATTCAAAACCAACCAAAAAAGATTATGAGTTTTGGGTTCGAACCTATTCATTATCACAGCAGTACATGTCGCTTGGTACATATTTCCATTATATCAAAAAAATAAAGAATATATCGTCGTATCCTACGAATAAAGGCGTAACTGCAAAATAACAACTTTACAGGAGGGGGTTTTTTGTGTTTTATTTAAACACTAAGGGAGATTTTTGAGTTGTTAACATTTGAAGAGTCGATAAACTGTTCGGGGTTTGTTATAAAATCATTAATATGAATTTTTTGTCAATATTTCTCTCAAATTTGTCCCTTATGTCTCTATTCTTCGGAATAAAAAGTAAAAACCTGGAAGCAATAGACGTTATGCCTTTTTTCGTCGGAAGATGCCAAGTCGTAAGCGCATTAAGGGCTATTTATTGTTTTAATTTAAAGAACCTGCACACCTAAAAGTTCTTAGGAATCACTTAGGTGTGTAGTCCGCCAACCCGCACTAGGCCAGCGTAGTCGACTAAGGTCTAAAACCCTCTCAGTTGTAGAGGAGGCCCGTGCCCAGCAGTGGGACGTATATGGGTTGATGATGAATAGTCATAAAAATACGCCCCGACAGCCCCGTGACGCAGTTGGCTAGTAACCAGCTTGCGAAACGAGAGGCCGCGGGTTCGATCCCCGCACCGAGACAAATGTTTGTTTCGGGTCTGGGTGTTTGTGAGACCGAAAAGTCTCACGTAGTTTCTGATACCCACGACACAAGACTCGTATCTTAGTGTGGGGTCAGAACTATGTATGTGACTGTTGGGTGTATTTATTTATTTATTTACTACAACTAATAGAATATCGCGTTACTTATATAGGAAATCTAAAATGAACAAATCAAAATCACAATATGCTACGAAAGGCAAAGATCAACATCTTTAATATTTATAAACGAATAACGCGCTACTTAAACTAATCATATTAAAAAATTTAATCTAGAAACAATCAAGCAACGAAATCTAAACAACTTTTGGTTAAAATAATCAGACAATAGTATTTCCAAGGAACATAAGTTTTTACGTAAGGTAAGGTAACATAGTTGTTTAAAAACATTGTCAGCAAAGAGAATATTAACATCATAAAGTAATAACGACATTGAAAAGGAAAATGAGTGGAAAACAGAATAATCTGGTTTAAATAATTTTGAACAGGCAAATACATCGAAACAACACAAAGATCTTACACATTTATGTGAAAAAAAGAAGATTGTTCCTGAAGAGTTTCATATTTTTTGAAGCGCCCTCAATAACGGAGTGGATGATGTCTCCTTCATTTTGGGTATGGCCAACTTCTAGAAATCTGTGGGTGATACTCTCGAAGTCGTATTTTCCGACAATGTATTGATACAATGTAAAGAGGATGCGATTGTGATTTTGGCCAGAGCAGTTATCCGACCAAAATCAGAATTGTTTGATGGCCCTTCTATCTTAGATTGCATAAATAATATAAGCCACTACATATTTCATTGGCTCCCTTTTTACCATTTACCTCCGACCACATGTAACAATAACCGATTTTAGATGCCATATCATAAACAGTAAAATTTTAAAGGTTAAACTTTCTTATATAATAAAAAATGCCCACGTTTCCAAATGGAATGTTATAATTTTTTCCATGTAAAAACAAGCTGTAACTATCTCGCCATCTTGACATTTCTCAGCTTCAGGTTTATCAGTTTCTTTATGGGTTCTTGCCGAAGTTTTGTGTCGTAAATGTATGTCATGTTCGGCGTTTTGGTTTTCAGTAGGCTTTAAAATATTTTTGTATGAAATTGAAACAATTTAAACAAATTAATTCGAGTTTGTTAGTAGAGCTAATAAAACGTTAGTTGTAAGTATAAAAAACTCATTCAATATTTTTAGCACACACAATTTACTTTTAACAAAGCCATAAAATATTTTTTTTCTACTTTGTTATTTAACAATATTAATATTTTACAGTATTTAAAATTGTCAATTAAAGGTAAGTTAATGAAAATAATATTAAATTCATGCATGCAAACTGCACAGAAATGTGAAAAAACAACAAAATAAAATTTGTCCGGGGAATAAGGCCACAAAAGCGATTAGGGCTAAGAACTCTTCATACTAATACGATATGACAATTCCGTGGAACAAAGCCACAAATACCACAGCGCCTTTTTTCTACGGAGTTCCTATAATTACATCAAAAACAAAGATTTATATACGTTTCTCGCTACAACTGGGTAATATTCTTAACATTTCGGTTTTCACACTTCATAATCATAATATTGCATATACTACGCATAATCCACTATAAAAAATAAAAATAAAACAAATGAATTTTAACGCACAGGTGTAATCATTGTTTGTAAGTACTTTCTTCGTGTTGGCTACTTTGGCATTTCAATACGACTCATTTTATCCTTTGCCAGGGATATGTCCATATAGTTTCCGTCCTCTTCGTTTCATTATAGTTTAAGCAAACCCTTTAGTATCTTGAAGTTATTAGGTATTATTGCAAACCAACGGCCCAATCGTGCAGCCACGGTGCAGTACGCGCGAATGGTGCGAGTCCGCGGAATAACGGCGGAGTGGCGCCTGCGCCCGACTCACTCCCGCGCTTGCCCCGTGCTCCCGGGACGAAAAAAGTCATTGCGACTGTTGTGGCTGTTTCCGTCGGATGATTCCAGAGGATAACAATAGTGGCTATTTTTAAACCTTTATTTTCTGGTGGATAAAATGTAATTTTCTGAGTTTTTTTTTTATTAAGGTGATGTAATAGGTGTAGCCGATATTAATTATGCAATAAAAATAAAAAGGCACATCGGCCATAGTGGCTTTATTCGTAGGATACGACGATATTTGCAATTTATTTAAAAAATAAAACACTATTAAGATCCAAAGTAAATACAATAAACAACTCAGTGTTACACAAGTAATGATTTAATACCCATGCAAATGGACGCAAATATTTCCGTCAGGTTATTATTTAAATAATGCGGTTCGCGTGTGTTTGTTTCCAATTGAAATGAAGCAAAAGCGTTAAAATCATTTCACATTATTTGAAAATAAAGGTTTTAATGAGCATCGAATTCAATAATGCACCAGACACAATAGCGTGTGTGAACTCGTATTGTGACTCTTTTGTTTTACTTCGAGCAATGTCATTATAAATTTTTCACCGCAGCTGTCTAATGAGCGACGGCCATTATGTATTTATGCACAACTACAGATCGCGTACTACGCACAACATGGAAAAAAATAATGACATTTTAAATAAAATTATCCCCCCGGCTTTTCAGATTTCACGCTCTATTTAACAGACAGCGGAACTATTTGCTATTTTACTTTTTAATCCATTAAGCGCTTTGTATCGGGATTACTTAAGTACACATTGAATTGGAAAATACTTACGCAATCTCATTATGAAATGGTTGTGATGAAATATTTTATGCTCATTTCTGTCAGGATTCGTAAAAATCTTAAATACCCATTAAATAAGAATATGACAGCAAGATTATAGTGTCAAAAAGTTTTTGAGCCGCAACCAGTGGAGTGTGTATCTGTTGGTTGTAAGAAATGAGGTCAAGTTACAGTAGTGATTTGGTTGAATTTGGGCAGGTCAGTGAGGCAGTGCCGAGTGCCGGAGAAGGCATCGCATGGTAGCGGAAATAATGACTGGCGCTCAGTAATTGGAACGGGTCCGTGCACAGCACTGCACGCCGCGCCGCCCCGCAGCGCCGGGCTCTTGCTCTCACTGCCTCCACGATCTTTGCTTTACGTGCTCTACTAGAACAGAATTAGTTCATTTTAAATGAAATAATAAGATTTGTTGCAAATGAACACCAAACTTAACGAAGGTAATTATATTCGAGGATAACAATATTATATGAACTGTGACGACTAACACGGAACGTATCGTATGTTACAAAAATCAAATACAAAGCAATACTAAGCGCCATGCCCATAATATAGTTCAAATATGTGAGGTAATGGTAAAAAAACGTTGGGGCGTTTGGATGAATTAAAAAAAAAATATCTCCCTAATTATAATTAATCTTTACGATGTTGAACATAAATTTTTAATTCATTGTTTAGAAAGAATAATTGGCAAAATATTTGTATTTTTTTTATCACTGCGCGATTACAGTCTTGTAGTTATCGGATAAGACTCCTTCCTGAGGGCTCCTTCGATTAAATTTTTTTCAATTTACTTAATTTTAAAACTTATAAATGTCTTAAAAACAAATAAATGTCTAAACCTTTTTCAAAAGTCTAAATACCTACATACCAATTTGACGTCGCGGAGAAATTGCAAAATTGTATATAAATGTATGCACAGTTATACGGTGTACGTTTCCGTGGAGTTACGTGTGCAGGAAATAATGACGTCCGGCGAGGTACCGCCGCGATTGAAGCGCGGCCGGCCAACCCTCGGCACTAAACTCACTTACTGCACGGAAAACGATTAGGGCCAACGGATATTTACTTACACACTTATTACACTGATTATTTTTCGACCAGCCTACCGGACCCGACAATATTTATCAGAAGATCCATTTCCTCCTCTCTTGAAATTTGTAATACGTTTATATTTATTAATACATTTGAATCTCTGAATTAAAAACTGAGAAATATGTACTTATTTCATTACAACTTTTGTTAGCTGTATTTTTAGTTTTACGAAATAGGATTCGGAGCTATTATCGTTTTTTCGTATATCTCACGACTCCGTGCTGCAACTGAATATAATTTTTTTAATTGGCCCGGAAATCGTACACGGGGTCTCTCGGTACCCGCATACATAATTTAAATTCATTTGACATGTTATTTACTTGGTATTTTCGGAATATCATGCTGCATTCGTTAGTTCACACCAAAGTTTGTGTAAAGTGTGTGTGGAAGTGCAATCCCTATCCAAAAATTTTATTAGACACGACATGAAAGTAATTCATTGCAGTCAGAAATCTAACATAAATGCCGGCGCAATGGAACTGAGTTTTCCTCAACTTCAAGAGAAAGTACAAAAATAGTTTTTATTTTCCAAAAAACATTATTATAACTTTGGTAAAACTTTTGAGCGAGAGTTGGGTTGTTAAAAACTAGAACCTGTTGATGGCTTTCCATTCATAGTTTTTGAATTCCTTTCATACCAGCTGCCGTTTACGATTTTAGCCGCATAAAAATATTTATTGCCATCTAAACGACTGGAAACGATTTTAGTTCCTGACAATAGTTCCTAAAAATGGTTCCTGCTAAAAAAATTCGCGAACGGAGCCACGGATAAAAACTTGTATTGGTGTTTTATGTCTGGTATTTATTAAGACTTCATGATTAAATTATGATCAATTAGAGAAGCCAAGTGGCCACATTTATCGAGCAAACTTTTCATGGATACAGATTTATCTAAATACTTACTGAGTTAGGTACAGTAGTAGCGTTGTAAAAGAATGTATGGTCAGTATATTAATACGGCTCTAATGAAAACTGCCTACACGCTTTCCCTTAATCCTGCAAGCAATAATACCAAATTCACAGCATGAATTTCTACCTACCTAAGAAATTCCGGAGAACTTTCAGGTGTGCAGGTTTTATCACGATGTTTTTCTTCATCGTTAAAGTACGTAATAATTATTTGTGAATACACACATAATTTCGAAATTTCACTCGGTTCTTTACGTCTGGACAATTCTATGAGTACTCGAAGGGTGCACGCACAATGCAACTATGCCTTGCTAATCCTTGCTTTGCGCTGTGTTGCACATCTTCGTTCTTTTACATACGTATCTCATGTCTGATTGGATCTCATCGAGAATACTAGGTATAATCTTCTTCATTGCTCCTTGAGTAATCTTACGCTTTTTTTGAGGCCCACAACGAAGACCACGTTTCCTTAGTATGTTTTTAAATATGAGATAGAACTTAAAGGCAAACCCTTCATATCCAACTTGACTTACGTTGGCTATCGTGATGCCTTTATAAACAACTTTTAGTATAATTTGTTCCAATATCCGCAACTTTATCAGGTTGCTTTCAAAGGAAAACAGTGTTTCCTTACTTGTACGCAATTTATCAGTAAGAAAATAAACTGATTTTGTTTCAAACTGAAATTGAGAAAATGTATGTGTACGAAGTTTCCAACTGTGCAACTGAAACGTAAACTCTGGATTAACTTGTTGTTTATAAATATAATTTTCAGTTCAATAGATGAAGATAAGTCTTTTAGAACAAAAACATTATGCCAAGATCGAGGTCGAAAATCGATTTCTATGCAAGGCCACAAAATTATGCCTCATATACATACATATATGAGTAGTTTATAAATAGGCATAGTTTTGAAAACGAAGAAATTTTTTACTGATTGCAGCGAAAGAAAGATATGGTGCATCACAAGCACATTTTATTTTATTTTGGTCGTATAAATGTAATGGAATGCTGTTTTGGTTAATATTAGAATATATATTATATTTGTTGTAATTATTTATTTCTAAAATCTCAAATGAAATTTTAAGTTTTCATAAAAAACGACAGAAGCTACTTTTATTTTTTCTCTATCTTAAAAGTTTTTTCATAATTCATATTTTCGCTTTAATCAACATCTCAATTATGAGATTCATTAACACATAACTTAAAAGGACTTTCAGTCCAAGTACCTACTTAATGAGATCTAGGCTTTTAAATAAAGCACATTTTTTTACATTACCTCTGATCTGTAAAAGTAAACATTACAAAAAAGATCTCTATAACTCCCACCAACACTAAAACCTAAGCCTCGACGACCGCAAATAAAGCGGGTATTCAGATGAGGGATATATTTTCGCTTGATAATGGGATTAGAATATAGATAACCTATAAGCCATAGGTACAATATAAATAGTATCTATTTTAGCATTGTCATTGTTGATTGTTGAGTAACTCTATGTTTGTGGTACAAGGGAAATTGAATTTTGGTGTAATAGTTGCCGAGGCAATCAATAATTTATAGCTGTGTAAGTTTCAGCCTTCTCTTGCCGTATTTAGTAATTTAAACATGCATATACTTCTTTACTTTATGTTATAAATGCGAATGTGAGTTGGTTTGTTTGTTATGCTTTCACGCTTTACCCACTTTATTTATTTATTTATATATTTATGCTTTATATACATAATCACGTATAAAGGCGGACTTAATGCCTAAGGCATTATCTACCAGTCAACCTTAGGGTGGTGCAGAGATGCATGATAGGTGCATAAATATCGATGATACAGAAAATATACTGTTTTATATATATAAATATATAAACAATAAACATTAGTAATATATTTGTAAAGCCTACTTATATAAATATATATTATACACAAATACTTTAAACCATTTAAGGCGTTTTAAAAATCCTTTCACCAATTTAACGCTACATTATCAGCCAGTAACACAGGCAATATTTTTTATCTCTCTTATATATTTCCGAGGGAACCTGAAATACGCTGATGTAATATTTTCAAGAGCAAAGATTTGGTTGTTTATGATGGGTAAATAAATTCAGACACTGATGAACCAATTTCAGTGATATTTGGTATGGATATAGGTGGATGGGATCTGGGGTAATTATACTGGATGGTTTTTTTTAATGCGCCCCGTAGAAGCGGAGTCCAGCTACATTAATAATAAGTCTTATATACAGTTTTAAATCCTTCTTATAGTAGAATCATCAAAGAGATATAAAGGCAAAACAGCAAAACAATGCAGTCTATATTTTTATAGGACCTCGTTTGTTCCATGGATTAAGTTTGCGACGAGTGATCAAGATAAACCCTGATCGATTCGGGAACTGGACGAAGTGTTATTAGGTTTTTCTTTTATAAAATTCTCATTAACAGTCCATATATGTACCCAAAGCTGCTTTATGCTCGCTGCCCTATGACGCGGAACTTAAAAAAAACACTGACCAATCGGAGGATAGAGTCGTGAATATGTAAGCTGCAACGTTAAAAACATTTTGTACTCTAGATGACCTTTTTCTCTTCACTAAGTAAACTCTTTGATTGTAAGAGTCCCGTGAGATGTGTTACATTTATATTTCAGAATTATCGATGAGTTGAGCGAAACTTCAATAGTCTTGGGACCTATACGTCGTAATCACAGTTATTCATCAATGTATTGTGATATCCAACATAGTAATTACAATAAATAGAACTTTTGTTTTTTTACTACTATCTATAATAAAAAATAGTGATGTGTAAAAATAGTGCCTAAAGTCTGTAAAATCCCAGATTCGATTCCCGGGTTATTATGTTTATTAGAAGAATCTGGAAATATTCACGAAAGACGGCCAAAGGCTCGTATCCTGTTACGTGTATACATTCCTAGTGAAAAGTGGGTGCAGAAATGAACCTCTGGTTACTCCTTTGAGAATACCGACGTCAGTATGTATAGAGCGATGAAAGTTGTGACTTCAATAAAGCATTTTATTTTCTTCCTTAAAATCAGTTACCACTAAAACCAAAATTTATTAAACTGCAAATAATAATTTAAAAATTTCAACGCCAAAAAATAATAGTGCTCATTTCACGTTGACCTCTTTTCCTTCTCGAATGAATGGGCTGTCAAAATTTCAGCACAATAATTCTACTTGACAACGGGAAAGGCTTAAATACCGGTCGTTTAAAATACAACACAAGCAATTAACGAATAACCAATAAATATTCAGTAAATACTTTTAAAAGTGGATGCAAAAATGTCTTAGTAATCGTGACGAAGGCCGTCTCCGATGGATCAAGGCGAGGCCTTAAGAAGCACCTGATCCCTGCAAAGCTTCTGAGCGACGCTTCGTAAACTTCTACAAACGAATTAGATGGAGCGTCTAGAAACGGGATTATCCATTAACTGTTTTACTCAAGGAAAGTAGCTTCGCACTATTTGAATTTATATTTTCTTGCAAGAACATATTAAGTTTAACGAACTTATTCAGCATCAACCCATATACGTCCCACTGCTGGGCACGGGGCTCCTCTACAGCTGAGAGGGTTTAGGCTTTAGTCCAAAACGCTGGCGTAGTGCGGGTTGGCGGACTACACACCTAAGAAGTTTCTAAGAACTTTTTAGGTGTGCAGGTGTTCTCACAATGATTTCCTTCACCGTTAAATCAATTAATAATTATTCATTGTGAATACACACATAACTTCGAAAAGTTCTTTGTTTTTTCTTTCGTGAGGAGCAAAGATTCCATTCTGCTGTTTGCTAAAATCATTTTAAAATAAATGTTTTTCTTTTTGTCGGCGTGGACGTAGGTATAATTAAGTTACCTTTTATTTACACACAAGGCTACCAAAAGCCCTCGTTTTAAGAGACTTTTGTAACACAAAATTAAACTTATTTAATTTTAAATTCAGTAGCCATCTTTTAGTAGTTTAATTTTAGTATCATCATTTGTCCTCATTAAGAAATTCACATAAATGATAACAATTAGTGTTCAGAAATAAAAGACACAGTTCAGAAATTAAGGTGGATTCACTTCGTTACCATGATGGTAACAATGCCTCGTTGGTCCCGCGTTGACAGTGGATGCCGAACAATCTACAGGTTCCTGGTTTCCAGATGGGGTAAACTGGGAGTATTTCTATTTTCCTACATTTTTTATAAGCCACACAAAGTCATTAGCAAAACAAAAAATAGTGTTGTAAACACTACATTAGTACGCCTAATTGACTATAACTCCAAGTAATAAAATATCACAAAGGCCAAATGCTATTCACAAGACATGCCATCTCTTGGCGTATTTTCTTTCGGTACTGTATAAACTTCTACTTATGTCGAATTAACATATTATGCGAATGCTTTAGAGAGCTATCAATGTGAAATATATGCTTCTTTATCTCTATCTACGTTCGATTGATAATATGTAATAACTTAAGTTGCGCGTACATTCCCATCAGACATAAAGATTGGCGCTTGACCAAGTAATTTTCGTTGACTGTCAACTTTTTCTAGTTCATCAACGCTCGCGTTGATAGCTTGCTATACTTAAGGAAAATTATCTTCCACCCTCCCACATGAATTATTAATGAAAAGTAGGGGCGGAATCAAAACTTATTCGATTCGATGGGTGATTATGTTTATTATTCTTAAAAGGAATCAGAATTAAAACACGCGAGAGGCATACGCATATAAAAAGGTAAACCCAAAGTAACTGCCATAGAGGACACTGCATTAAGGATTATGAATAAATTTTAAGCTAAAAGTTACCTACCTACATCGCTGCTCTCGGGAGATCCTGGGATCGTTTCACAGTTTTCACAATACGTCTAATAGTGTAACGCCGAATAAACGAAAACTATAAGCTCGGCCTTCAAAACCGTAAAACTTAGATATTGACGCAACGCTATAAACAGCAAGCAGTCTCAAGAAACAAGTAAAAAATATACTCTGCGGCAGAAGACGTGGCCTCTTTGTCGCAAAACGTGAGCATCCAAAATAGCATAAGTGGAGGGCGTCTCAAGACCTCCCAATTTTGAGGAGTTCATAATTGAACGGTTCTCGCCCTGAGATGCCGTAAAACCGCCCCAAATGCGCGTGATGGTCACGGAGAGGTTTTAGTCGGTATGCTGGCGTAGGATTTAGGTTAGAGACGCAACTGCTCCCCACGCCGAGCTGAAGAAAAGAAGAAGAAAAAAATAAGGCCCGACACCCCACCACACCCCTGACGGGCCTCCCCGAGGTTCCGAAAGGGGAGCTCAAGGCGCTTTCCTCTCGTCAAAAAAAACCCAGTCACATACAATGTTCTAGCCCCACACTAAGATGCAAGTCTTGTGTCACGACTCTATGAATCAGAAACTATGAGAGACTTTTCGGTCTTCAATAACATCCAGACCTGGAACAAATATTTCTGGATCACACAAATATTTGTCTCGGTTCGGGGATCGAACCCGCGGCCTCTCGTTTGGTAAGCTCGTGTCTAGCCAACTGCGGCATAGGGATCAATATAAAATCTGAAATCATGTATATAACATCATGTTTTGTGCTAAATAAATGCCAGTCACTTTTTAATTAAAGGTTACAATAACATGTATTATAATGCTATGTTACACTCAGCACCGCACATTGCATTAGATCGGCTTCATTACGTTATGCGCTATCAACAATTACTCACGAATATAAACGTCATGTCACATCGGCATTAACTCTGTTAGCTCGTAAACATGTCCTGACATTGATTTATTGCATTAATACCGTGACTCCAACTGGCATCATTTAGAAACAACTTGTATAAATCATTCGTGTAAACATAACTTTTTTCCATAAATAAGTTGCAAAGTGCCACCAGCCTTGCTTAAAAACACTCAAGATTATATTTCTTTTGTTTCAAATAGGCTCTTGGAAACTCAAAATTTAAAAGGGTTATGACTTTTTATAATATTAGATATATTATTTTATAGCGCGCTAAATTTAATGTTCTCATCTATCTTATCTAGGTCTTTTTAAATTCGTTTTTATAAAAAATATGCACATAATTAAAATAAGAATTTGTTCTAAGATTAATAATTTCCTTACATCAAATCCTTCGAGTCCAACTTTTAAATGAAACAAATAATTAATTTTCCTGAAGTATTTTGTAAAGTAAAAGCGTTTTCACCAGACTTTACAATCAAACGTAAACTGAAATAGAATACTGTTTGGTACTTTGTAGGCGTATCGCGTGCCGACAGAGAATTTGACCCAAAGATTTTCAAGGACCACTTACACCCTTAATTGCTCAAAGACAAGGAAGCTAACCTAATAATTCGACATTATACCTGATATGTACCTACATTTAAGAGCCGTAGTGAGGGCACGCGCAACTTGTGTGACTATTGGGCTAGAGTAACATAGTTGTAAACGTGATAGAGTTCAACAAGGCTAATTTCAAGTAAGTAGTACGAGTATAAGCTCAACTGACTACTACAATTGAAAACTTTAACGTAGGCTTTCAAATGTTATGCGCAAAATTTTAAGATTGAGAAGGCGTATTTATACCCGTCTGTAGGCAGAGGTGCCGTTATTCACCCTGTTTTGAGTCAATAGGAGTTTTTCGGGCACATATCCTGATTCTATGCTGTTAGTGAGAATTTTTATACGAAAAATTTTATTAACACTGTTTGACCCAGGTATAGAGCCTGCGACAAGATGAGATGCTGGGTTTTTTCATTTGTATGTTTCACAGTAACTGCACGACGTCTAAATATGTGTCCAAAAAGCTGCGAGAGACTCGTATCCAAATTACATGGGACTTAAACCGCACCTGGCGAAACATGGGCCCAAAATAGAAATTCACTTCTACCTACTTCTTCGAGGATAAAGGCGTAAGCGCGTGTTTGTACGTAAATTCTAAAATGAAATTTATAACTTGTACCTAAGTTATAACTATTTTTTTTGTCTAAACTAGTTCCAAAACAGTTTCAAACCGTTGGTATTTGATTCAATAATTTCATATTGTAACTTATTTGTTTTTTCGGACTGCATTTTAATGGATAGGAAGATTTTACAAGCAATTCTTACTAATTCAGATGGTAAAAAAAAAATAATTTTAGACGTATGACGTGTTAATTTTATAGAGCTTCCAAATACAGACGTAAATCACCAGACTATTGTTAATAAATATATACATAAAATATTAAAATATAATCATGAAATTATTTATTATTATAACATAATTCCAAATTAGGAAGTTATGTAAATAAAAAAAAAAACCGACTAGACAAATGGATAACATTAACCCGCATGAAAGAAACGGACCATACATCAATGTCGGGGCCACGTCGAAGATAAAAAATCATTTTCAGACAAATCTGGGTGTTTGGCAATGATAAACTTTTTCCACGATTTCGTACAATATTAAACGGGGATTTTCGTTGAAACCGCATACATTCAGCTTAATTAAACATCTTGTTGTTATTACTGAAGGTTGTTTCGTTTACCTAAATGAAGTAAGCCTTAATTGGTATTTAAACATTGTCTGATTACAAAAAGTACTACCATAACAAAATGGATATTAAAATGAATCTTGTTGATTCTTAAATTACGCGAAATATTATGCAAAACTTCTAAGCCTAATTGTAAAAGAACAAAACAATCAGTAAAACAGAAAAGATAAAAGCATTGTCGCCTTGGAACATTCACGTTTTTGCCAAGGGTTCCTCGTAAAACTTTATTAGGCGCATTAAGGTCGCGGTTGAATCCTGTTTATGTAATCGCCGCCGGGGACCTTTAGCAGGAAAAATATTAAGTGAAAAAAGAACACACAATGTCACCCTAAGTAAGATTATATTTATTACGACCTATCTTAGGCGAGTGGTCAGAGGTGGCAGGAAAGTCGACTCGAGCAAAATGACGAGATGAGAGCTCGGCGGGACTTAGTACTGACCTCGACACAACATGGAGGTCACACATTGTTAACTCTTTACGTGTGGTGCGCCCTGTCTCGAGTCTTATGGCCAAATACGTGATGTGTACTCAAGTTATTGCCTCGTGTACGAAAATCGATATTTTCGGTTGAACCACGCGGATTTTTAGTTGGAAACAAAACAGATTTCTAGCGTTGACTTCCAGTGTATAATTCTGTCCTTTGAAGTTACGTGTCTAATCCAAGTTAAAAATCGCTCACATTAGCGTTGAAAGAATATATCTTGTGAATTCGTATCTGAAATATCATATGGGAATATATTATTTGAATAAGCTAATTTTTTTAACAATGGCTGACGTCATTTTTAAGATTTTATTTTACTCGGTAAATGAGAGCGTTATTATCTCATTAACCTATGACGATAAATTAAAACATCACTAATATTTACGGACATTAGAGAAAGCACGAGTAGTACAACATTACAAGGCTTATATATCCATCAGAAGCAGGTATAACTCAATAACATATGCAGTTTATATTTGATTTCACTCCATATATCAGTTTAAATGTGTGAGAAACTTTGGTCGGTATATACCCACAGCGTGCTTTATTCCACAGTCTGTTCCCGGGCTTGAATATAATTACCTTAATATTGCTGCGCGAAATCTTATTCAAATGATCAGAAGTTCGCGACTCCAATCCGAAGAGATGGAAATTGCATGCAGACTGCTTAATTAACAAGCGAGATACTACGCAGCTAAGACGACCCAAAACCTTTGCATAAACTGATGAATCTATTGGAACAAGTGAACCGAATTAGAGTAATCAAAGAGAAACCAAATCAATCGAACATAATTTTTAATACAAGAAAATGATAATTTGCTTGAATAAGTTGTGGAATTATTAATACATTGAAGATATAAAAAATGAATCGTCGTATTTTGTGATAGAAATCTATATGTTATTATTATATCATAGATAAACAGTACGACTTGGTGTCTTCATCAACTAAGTTACGTGTACCTACATACGCACTCGCGCCTATTATTCCCAAAGAGGTAAGTAGAGGTGTATTTCTGCACCCACATTTCGCCATTTGTGTTTTTCTACAACGGAGTAGAGAGTGATCCTATTGCCGTTTTTCGGACACAATTCCAGAATCCGTGCTGAAATTGGGAATTTCCTAATGGCAAAACAAAAATTTGGAAAAAAATTAGAAAGTTTCGTATTAAATTTGAAAATTCTATTTGTCGGTTTTTATCATATCAACGAGTAACTGAAATAATTTTTCCAGGTAAATGCAGTTTGGTACTAGGCAGTATACAACCCTGATTACGAATAAATCTCTTGTTAAATCAAAACATAACCTTATTTATATTCCACAATTAAGTCACAGATAGCAACTAATATAATTTTAAAGGCTATATCAAACGTAATCGTTTCATGTTACTATAACCCTCTCGTTGTAGAGGAGGCCCGTGCCCAGCAGTGGGACGTATTTGGGCTGATGATGAATGAATGATGATGATAACTCTCAAGTAACACTTGAACAATCCAGAATTTACATGACACCTTAAACCCCACAATAATCTTGCAGCTACAACCGAAAACCCTTATTTCAACCATAAGATCAAGAATACTCTTTTGTAGACTCTTCAACTCGCAAAACAATATTAACCGGGCTATTTCAATTGAAATTCGGGTCAATCGAAAGTCATGCGTAACACATTTTTTAATCTTCGCAATTGCCTTCGTAAACTTAATAAATAGAACGTCCTTACGAAAGCGACTCAGCAGCCACATGTGGGTGAACTCAAAACAAGTGATGGTGACAAGTGATCTGTCAGAGGGTGTCGTAAGGCGCCTGGCTTACACGGATTTGAGGGAGTAACTGTCTCCCTGTCATCCCACTTGACGGATGGTCTCGTCTCCGCGACGCTTCTTTGTTGCTTCATAATTAACTGCGATCGATGCAAAAGTACTTAAGACGTGACATGTGCAACTCTGAGGCCTTTAAATTTAATAGAAAAACGTCTAAATCGCTATATTTTTAGCCGGCGATATGAATTATTATGATTTAACACAACAAGCACAACATCAGACGAAAATGGTTTGATGATCAGGATACGGTTGACAGCCTTACCCCTCTGAGTTAATTCAGCAACTCGATTTAGTGAATGCTGGTGGACTTCACACATCAGATAAATTCCACTGTATTTTCTTTCACCTTTATAAGTGCGAAATTATTCACATTCTACACATATCACTTCTAAAAGAGATGTGTGTTTAAATTTTGAACTCGTGACCGGAGAGATCGTGCCTGGTGGTGTCGAGGCACGCAATTTAATTTTAACCAGGATAACCACAATGAAGTAATACAAGACGGACATTGATTGAATTTTTCTCGTATTAAACAATTCCATCACACTCGCACCGCAGCATGACCTAGTTGTAATATCGGTCAAAAGCATGAATGGATATAATACGTAAATTCCAATGAATTAACTGTTCAAACAGGTAGCAGTCAAATAAACGGTTATTGATACAAATGATTATACTACACAATGCTACAATAGAAGCCGGTCAAAATCGTTCAACTTCGATTTGTGAAAGCGTATCGGAGTTGTTTTGTCCAAATACGCATAGTATTCGTTTATAGTCATTATGATTATATTAAGGCTAAACTCATTGTGTTTTTATTAAATCGGCGTTTTGTTTTATGCGCAATATTCCGAAGAGTAATATACAATTCATCATCATCAGCCTATATACGCCCCACCGCTGGGTACGGGCCTCCTCCGCAACTAAGTGTTTAGGCCTTAGTCCACCACGCTGGCCTAGTGCGGGTTGGCGGACTACACACCTAATAAATTCCTTAGAACTATTAACTATGCAGGTTTCCTCGCGATGTTTTCCTTCACCGTTACAGTAAGTGATGATTCATTGTAAATACACACATAACTTCGAAAAGTCGGAGATGTGTGCCTGGGGTTTGAACCTGCGACCGCCGAGATTCACGACCGTGCGGTGATACCTCAAGGCCATCAATACTTTTTTACAATAGCTACCAGGGAAAAATCATGTACAGACAAATACATGCGCCTTAATAGCCGAATAGACCCATTGAACATTTCCGGACTCCATACTGCTGCTGAGAATTTTCTAATGGACCCCAATAATTTTCCCATTTTGCTTACGGAGTTTCCGGCAAAAGGTAGTGCCTAATGAAGTAACAAACAAATAAATAACAAATAAGAATAAGCACAGCCTAATTTTCTAAAGTGATTTAAAAAGCTGTGTGGGCGAAATGAAATTTCTTGTGTAACGCCTATGTTCCTTATTTTGGGGCGTGTATGCAGTATTGCGGTCGAAGCCAATCTATGCACATCTATGCTATAACATGTATCGGAACCTTTGGAGCAGTTCTTTGTGATAATACGTTGAAATATAGCAATCATATAAACGTTGAAATAAACGTTGAAATATAGCAATAATACTTTTTTCTTTCTTCTTTCTTTCTTTCATATAAATCCAGTATCTCAATAAATGTTGGTATGGGTTTTTACATTATGTACCGTAGTACATTACGTCATCGTTGCTAAAAAGTCGAAGGACATCGATTAAGTCGCGATAAACTTTATTTATGACATGTCAGGTTATATAAATTTCAATGACGGCCTTTCACATCACATAAGACTTTCAGACCTTAAATTTCTCGTTGAGTCTCTGACATAAAATGGCGCATTTGTCCGAGGGCTTGTGAGTTCATTAAGGGACTATGAGTCTAAGAGATGGAGACAAGTTTTGAGAAAATATTTTAGCTAAGTTCAGATACCGAAAAATTAGTATTTTATGTAGGGTGACTGACCCAAACGCTAGCACTGCACCAAATAATCAGCACTCTGAATAAATTGTTAAATTCTAAGGTTTTCACTTACTAATTTGGGTTACCACTTTAAGAAATTAATAAATTAGTATTTTTGGATTCCTACTCTCGGTAATACCATACTTTCCGACTTCAAAATGGTGAAATTAGTGTGAACAAACATTTGTGTTCTGCGGTTTGTCCTATTTTTGACTGTTCCTTGTGATCGCAGGTAAGTTCACGTGTTTACATTTTATACTATATTAGATATTTTAGATATCTTATATTGAAACTTTCGATTTCTCTGATTTATGAGATAGTTTATGAAGATAATTTGAAAAGCATATTGGAAGTTATGGTGATATATTGGTAAAAAATGTTGTGCTGATAAATGGATATAATATTTTGCGAAATTCCAAATTATCAGCACTGGTGCTGATAAATGGGAAATATTAAGTAAATACTTATTCCATATTTTTTTATTGTAAACCGTGTCTATTTTATGCGTAGAATTCAATTTTATTGATAAAAGTAGTTTATACTTTCAAAATCCAAATTTTAGCATGGTGCTGAAACTGCATTTACCATTTGTCAGCATAATGCTGATAATTGGATCAAAAGCATGCTGATAAATTGGTTTTCCTAGCATTACATCATCTTTTCTTTTTTCAGACCCACTTACCATGAAGCCAAAGGAAATGACTAAACAAAATAAAAGAAAATAAGTGTATGAAGTAGATCACGCTGCAGCTAACACAGGCCTTACTGTACTTTTTACATTTTGCGCCAACGGAGATATTACACCTCCACTAGATGTGTTTCCCAACAAAAGGATATAACATCATCAGTTCCAAATGAGTGGGGCATTGGTTTGAGCGATACTGGCTGGATGAAATCTGAACTTTTCTATGATTATATAAGGAATGTATTTTATCTTTGGATGACAATGAATGAAAATGAAAATAAATACCTATCTAACATCAAGAAAAGAAAAGCTGAAGAGCAGCATATGTTTCCACCAAATAAAAAAATCCAAATTGTGTCCGACATTAAACTTAAGTTACCAAACGTATCCAGAACTTCGCAAGTTGGTCCAAGAGATGACAACCAAATTAATGACCCACTGGGCAAAATAATCAACAATGATAAAAAGACAAATTACTTTTTACTAGAACTAGAGGAGATAGTTTCTGAGGATTAGAACTGATTGAAGATGTGGAGCAAGAACTTTTCTTTTTTACTAAATTGTTTTTTTCTTGCTATATTTTATTAAGTGCAATTTTATGTGCCTTAATGGTTGTACCTACTTACGTATTTTCTAGTAATGGTAGGCTACCCTATTATTATGTAAGACACTTTCTAGTGAGATTTGACTAAGTCTAAAAAAATATTAAAATTCCCACCTACACATTATTAATGTTAAACTTCATGAAGTTTATAATTACTATTAGAATCAGTAGCGGTACTTCCATAGAAGCCCAAAAGCGTTACACGTTAATTGTGTATTGTTTATTGAAGGGCCAGTCTATTCTCATTTATATGTCAAATTGCTCTTCTTAAATAAAGATTTTATGCTTTATGATTATTGTTCGGAATTTTATAAGGCAATCTGGGCTTTTGGGCTTCTATGGAAGTACCGCCACTGATTAGAATAAAAGTAAAAACATTAAAAGAAGGATAAAAATTATTTTATTTCGATCCCTGCCAGTGATAGTGATATTTTCAATACCACTATCACGGTGCTGATAATTGGCTCGCTCTATGCTATTAATTGGTGGCGATGGTGCCAGTAAATGGAGTGATAGTCATTTTTTACTCTTGCCTATCTAAAAAACATTGGATAGATATTAACTAATATTTTTTATTAATATCATCTTACTGATTAAATATTGAAACTAGAAAATTCGCCTTAACAGGTAAAAAAGTATTTTTCAATGTGATAAATGGGCTTAAGTTAGGACTAACTCTTAAAGTGCTGATAATTGGATCATTCACCCTATACAGAAATCGGAAATTTGTGAGTCAGGATGGCGGGGCTTGCGGTTATTTTGCAATTGCGCAGTATATAGAATTTCCAAAAAAAACAGCCAATGAAATATGTTTTGAGCAAATTGGAATTATCAATATTTATTATTATCTAAACATATGTTAAAATCCCCAAACTGACATTTTTAGAGTACAACCTGACTGCTCAAACTCGGTTAAACCGGGTACACAAACTTAAGTATAATGTATGTACCTATACAAATATTAGGTCTTGGGCCAACGTGTTGACGGATTGAAAATTTACTTAAGGGATTTACCCAACCGAAAAAAAAAATTTTCGTATTTCCTACTGCTTTTTTATGATATACAGTTAAATCTTGGTTATATCACTAAAACCCATTCTAGGAACCGCAACTCGTGAGCTCATCTTACCACTGCATTGACTATTAAACTCGGTACGTGAAGACTCCGCGCAAAGCACATTAATGTAACAATCCGTAACATTGTTAAACGTAATAAACATCGTTGGTAACAACAAAACGAGCTCACGTGTCATCAACTGTGCCATCAACAGAATAACAGTGTTATAAAACTGTAAAGTTTCATGCGATTCTTATCTCGGAATAAATTGTGTATGCATGTGAGGGTTTATTTTCTGATATTACCATAAAGAGCTCCTGGTACTTTCAGCTTCGTGCTGACACAAATATTCTCGACCTATGACGTAGTCACCACGCATGGTATGTGAAGGACAATATTTGTATATAATTTAAGTTTATATTTTACTAGATTTGAGATTTTCAACCACCATAAGTGTACGATCGGTCGTAGTGTTATTGGATTTTTACGTTATGAACTTCTCAGTAGGTACCAACACGGAGTTTAAAAATGTGCCCAAAAATTGCAATAGTTTCAGGTGGGTCTTGAAACACGGTAGGCGAAGCGTAGGTTAAAAAATATCCCTCAACGGACCACTGCGGGGATAAAGACGCGATTGCTTGTATGCACATTTAGTACAATCTTTGGTGAATATAAATTTGCAGCTGGTATTTTATGAAGATTGATTGACCCTATATATTTCTCGTATTAAACAAACGCCCGCAACGCAGTAGCTCCGACATTGTTACATTTGAAGCAGAAATGCAGTAACTTATCTGAAATAGTGTCATGAAACATTATATTCTCGTTAGAGTAAACGAGAGTTCAATTTCAGGTACCGACGCGTTTTTAAAACTTACCTTTTCAAATCGTCCGAAGTCGTATGAATCCGTGAACAAAGAAAGAAAATTGGAAAAATTCGAACCATACCTATAGTTCGAATCCTAGTATGATAAGCTGATCGATCAAGTAACATAAAATCTTGGAACTATGTTCCAATTTTAATTGAATATGTACAATGTATATATCACATCACATCACATCCTATCGCTTTTGATGTCCTAAACGTCTATGATTACGCTTTTGCATATGACGTCAAACAGCTGCAATTATTTTTATATTTGTTCCCATCGCACAATGTAAATTGTCAATTTGACCTCGTATCAACGACATTATGTCGTAACATATGTTTTGTAGTCTCAAAAGAGGATAAAGTCCTTGAAAAGATCCGACGATTCACACCTTTGTCTCTGAAGTAGCAGCCAGAAGTCTTATTATACACCTACGTTTCACCAAATGTGTGTAAAGCTGCTCGTAATTGGTGGCGACCATTTCCCGTTATTAGGGCACATTTCTAGGCACTGTGACCACTCGTACTATCCGATACGTTGTTACCACTCGTACTATCCGAATTGATTGCTCGCTTTAGAAATCGAAAGCGGCAAGTCTCGATCGCAAGACCAGTAAGGCAATCTCTATATTCGCATAAAGGTCGTCTCGTACTGTAAGGAGCTTCGTCTGCCACAGCTTATTTGTGAATGCGTATTGGGTGCAGAGTTATACGACCGGTGGAGTTATGCAATATCAAGCTCTCTTGGCAGTTAAATGAAACGGCAAATGCATGGAAAGACGACCCGTATCCAACTAGCAAGTCAATTTGAATATAAACGAAAAAATCTGATGCCATTTCCTATCATAATACGACAATAACAGTTAGAATTTCCTTTACTTAAATTTTTAATTCTGTTCTCTTCTCATCTAATCAATTCCGTTCTTTGGTACTCTTCTCGTCTTTCGCAGACAGAAAGTATAAAAAAAGCCTTATCCCACCACACACCCGCCACTGTAACTCATGTGCTCCAGGATCAACAGCTGCACTCCCAGTATCGCAAAAACGCTAAAAAGCACGGAAATTCTTCCTAGATTCAACGAAGCTTGTATAATAAACAACACCAGACGTTACATGCATACTATTGAGCATACTGTTACGCTCATCCGAGCAAAGATTGCACTCCCAAAGGACCTGATGTGCGGACTGTTCATATTCGTAATCATGTGTTGAGCATTGGCGCATAGGAGAATCAACCAACTTAAATGAGAATAATTTGCTACGAAAATTGCCGTGACCCGTTAGAAATCGCGACACGTAATCATCAATCTCGAGCCAAGTTTTTGCCAAGCGATCGCTAACCGAAGAAAAATATTGATAAAGATGACGTCCCTTTATAGACAGACTCCATCGGTTTTGCCATTCTTCTATTAACTCCGAGTAAGTCTCGGGTATGGTTCAAATAATCGAGTAATTTTGAAAAGGTCGCGCGATGAAAAAAAATCTTTATCAATATTTTGCTTGTTGGCAAAATATAACGCGGCGCGACGTAATATATAAAGCGAAACGTAAAGTTGAAAGAATATATACACATCCGACATAGAAAGGTGTTAGATACGTGCTCTAGCGATTACCGTAAATAGGGCCGTCAAAATACAATTTTCCCCCGGGCACGCTCCGTTAGTGAACCCTAAAAAGAAAGTTATTTTATTGATAGTTACCATTCCGGTAGGTAAGTGTACTCACATTTACACTCGTTGCGAGCGCTACGGAAAACTTCTACCTACTCGTGAAGATGTGACTGTTAAACTTTGATCAGAGGCAAAGTTTTAATTGCTACTGAACGGCATTTCCAGGAGCCCCGACCGAGTTCATTCTCAAAGCTTTTTATTCGTGCACCAATAATTTGCTGTACTATTTATATAAAACTCATCCACCGTGAATGGTGTTCTGTGACTCTCTTTAAATAAAACTTTAGGAATCATTTAGGTGAAAACTTTAAATTAATGCGGCATTTTATAGTACCTACGCTTGTTACATATTTATGTACATAACCTCACGTTTGTATTCGCCAAAGTGGTAAGCAGAGGTGCATTTCTTCATCCAAATTTCGGCACATATGTATCAGTCCTACGCTTGATAGTATACCTGTATTTATCTAAGGTTATTCATCTTCATTTAAGGTTTAGTTATATAGTGAGGACAGCCTATGAAACCCTTAATAAATTAACATAGCTACGTGGGACAAGAAAGCAACTGAAATTCATATAAACGATCCAATTTACAAAACATATATCGCCATCTAGATTACGCATTATCATTAGCACATTGTACATACATACGTCACATTGTTAGATACAGGTTTTCTCTATCACTGAGTGTAGAATGTACATATGTACTCCTTGATGATTTTACAATGAGCTTCATAAGCAACGTGGCTCCAAATGGACCTGAATGTTATTGACGATTCACGTACGGAACGTGAATGGAAACAGAGATCGTTGTGGAGATCTGTACAAGACAAGTTGCACGACGATAAGAGGAACCTCTGAGTGTTACTGTATAACAGTACGTCAACTACATTCGATTTGTATTCAGAGTTGGTTAACTCTCGCAATGATTACCCTAAGGCGCTTCTGGGTACATTCACACTACACGCGATTAGTTATGCTGAGCGTTACGCTGATAACATTCTAAACAAGTTTATTGGAAGCATGAAGTTTGCGCACCGCAACTTTGCTGCTTCGAATCGCACGGTTTTCAGCACGGCGATATAAAAGATAGCCCAGTATTGTATAATTAATAATATTAATTCATACTTGTCACACTGCCGAGCACGAGTCTTTAGTTCTGAGCCCATTACACTGGCTTAGTTCATCACCAGCCCATATACGTCCCAATGCTGGGCACGAGCCTCCTCTACAATTGAGAGGGTTTAGGTCTAAAGCCCACCATCCACCACTATTAGATGACACTTAGAACACCAATTCGAGAAATTTAAGTGCAAAAATGCACCTTTGCCTACCCCTTATACCGACGTGAATATATTATGTATATGTACCTATGTATAAAATCGCCGGTGTATTGTTGCTTTGAAAAGACGAAAAGAATTAAAGGTAGGTGGATACTGGATGTTGTTGTTTCGCATCTCCGTATTTTCATTTTCCGAACAAAACAATGCAATAAGAAATACAAGCGCATCCGCTCTTTTAAGCAGAAACGTAAGCTAATTAGCGTGAATTTACTATTTATACACCTGAAGTATCTTAGAAGCAACGAACGATTTGCCATTAATTCCATCTCAACTCTTACTCTCCTCCTTTATCGTGAAAGCTGTTAATATGTCTACAGTCTACTCGACACTTATATCGCATGACTAAAAATTAATATGATTAAGTTTATGTTGCGACGATTACAAACTACTCCTAAAGTCATAGGGTATCCGTTAGACTACCAGCTATTAATTTATACATCTTTGATTTAATTTTTTTTTAATACTTTCTAAAGTTATTGGCATTTCTAAATTCTAGACTATTTTATCAAACAAAATTGTATTTATATTATAAATGTTTATTTTACAATAATATTTATAAAATCATTCTCACTGCTGGGCATAGACCTAATATTGAGAGAGATTGAGCTTACCATGATAGCATAACGCGGTTGGAATTTCACATATCTGAGAAGTGTTAGTAAATACGTACATACATTAGGTTATCTAACCTCATGCCTGTGTACTTCGAAAACATAGGCAGAGGTGCATTTCTGCACCCACATTTCACCAGGTATGTATGTATCAATCCCTCGTAATAGGGGGGAAGCCTATTGCCGTTTTTCGGTAGCATGCCCAGACTCCGTGCTGCCACTAAGAATTTCCTAATAAAAAACCCTAAAAGTGTTATTACACTTTGTCCAATCCGGAAATCGAACCCGGGACCTCTAGATCGCACGGCACGTACTTGAACCGCGAGACTAAAAGGCAGTCGGTGGTTTTTTATATATTTTATAACTAGTGGACCCGACAGACGTTGTCCTGTACACAATTTTAAGTTTAAAATATCATTTTTTTCCAATCTAAACCATTCTCAAATAAACCTGAAGACACACAAAAAATTTCATCTGCCGTCTTTTGAACAAAGAAAATGAATTGTTTAAGATTTCGGAGTTGTGGTTCTGATATGCGAAAAATTAAAATACCAGAACTCGATTAGAGCGCCACCTACCGGGTCACATTCCGAATCTAAAGAATTCTCGAATCCACTTGAAGATACACAGAAAATTTCATTACAATCGGTCCAGCCGTTAAAAAATTAAAATCCCAGCACTCGATCACAGCGCCACATATCGGGTCCAATTTCAAATCTAAACCATTCTCGAATCTACTTGAAGATACACAGAACATTTCATTAAAATCGGTCCAGCCGTTAAAAATTAAAATCCCCCAGGCATGTCCGTTTAGATCATCGACCTAATCATAAAATGAGAAACTTGGAACCTTAGAATGAGAACCAAACCAACTCATCTTCAAGTTTTCCTTTGATTATCGTTGCGTGAATCCACATTACTCAACAGTTTTCTTAACATATAAGCCGCATTTCATTGTATAGTTTAAGTTGTTTTAGATTTCGAACAATGATGATTACCGAGCCCGCCCTCAGTTGTAAATTGTAAACCAGACACAACCAAGGAGTTTAAAAATTCAGTTGGATAATGAGGCTTGATATATTTTCCTTAGTTACACAAAATACATTTCTGAACGCACGCATAACCATTTGACAACCAATGAATATGTCAATCTCTTTTCATTCTATACTACATTTTAAAAATCTAAAATACGCAATTATTCGAATATTGTGGATATACGTCATACATTTCAAAACCACAATCAGCTAAATCGGTCCAGCCGTTCTCGAGTTTTAGCGAGACTAACGAACGGCAATTCATTTTTATATATATAGAAGATATGTAAAATAACGTGTCTTTATCACGCATGAAACTTCAACAATAAATCCATAATTCTATAAAAAAACATAAATCACATGCAAGCGTTTGTTTTCGACATGCATTTATTCCAAAATCAAATTTGAGTTACAAACTGCGCCGGTGAGAGAGTTAAGTGACATCGACAAGAACCATAATGGCTCATACGGCGAGCTCGTAAAATTTTATAGGCGGCTTCGAGGCACAGGATGTATCCCTCGGGGCACGCCACTCCGTGCTCGCGTTGTGCCTCCTCCAGACACACTTATCTAACCGTGATTAATTTGTTTTATCTACTAAACGCTCCGAAAGATTAACTTTGCTTCAACGCACTTGAATGACGCAAAGAAGTCAATGAATTTACCTACCAGTAAGCCCGCTCGCTGCTCGGCAGTATCGCCAATGTGTCCTTTTATCTTCGTTCTACAAAATATAATATTTTCAACCCACTTTTTTTATTTATTTTTTTATTCGTCGATGGCATCAAATAGAGTTTATAAGCTACATATTAGCGATTTGATTTTAAAGAAAATCATGAATATTTCGTGACCTAATATGAAAATTGATTGGAGTAGGTGTGTGGGACACATAAAAATTTCACCCAAGGATTTTTGTACCAATTCTTATAAATATCTAAATTATTATAAAAATCTAATCAAAATATCTACTAACCTTTGCAACTTGCTAAGTCTTTTAGCTCAACGAAGCATATGCTCATAGACCACAGAACATATCTAGAACTCATAACTCAATACACTGTCATCATCATCATCATCAGCCCATACACGTCCCACTGCTGGGCACGGGCCTCCTCTACAACTGAGAGCGTTTAGGCCTTAGTCCACCACGCTGGCCTAGTGCGGGTTGGCGAACTACACACCTAAGAAATTCCTAAGAACTGACTGTCATATCATTAATATTAGTCTTCCTACTTTTGATGCCATGATGAATTGAAACAATATTATTTCCACGAAGAACACTATTTTTCCTTATATGTCTAATATAATGCAGGTTGACTGTAAACTCGTCGTAACTACAGATAAATATTTACAAAAAATTTATCAAGATGATTAGTAGATCATACTTATAAAATATAATACAAAGGATAAGATCTGAGATAGCGTTGTCATCCTACCTACATATGTTCATCTAATTTTACACGGACCAGCTAATAAAATGAATTAATGATACTCCTTAGCATTTTTAGGTAATAATTCTGTTACGATCGCACTGGACTTAGCAACACATGCAAATGCAGTCACTTTTAATTAATTAAAATCAACTTTCTGACGGTCGCGCCGTGTCCTTCCACATGAACAAAAAAAACTTTTAGACTGGTTAAATTTTGTTCAAAATCTCAAAAGAAAAATAATTTAAATGTAAAAATTAGTTCAAAAATTTAATCTTGTACCTAGCGTACACAAATCCACAATAGTGTTGGGTTAGCATTAAATTTTTTGCAAGATATTTTAGCTGACCACTACCAAATGCTAATTTCCTTCATATCCTTCGAATTATACCTATAACATTGATTGCCTCGTGGTGTCGCGGTACAAGTATGTGCCGAGCGATCTAGAGGTTCTGGGTTCGATTCCCGGGTCGGGCAAAAGTGTTATTGGGTCTTTCCATCAGGAAATTCTCAGTACCTGCACGGAGTCTGGAATTGTGCCCGAAAAACGGCAATAGGCTCGCCCCCTATTACGTGTGACTGATACATACCTGGCGAAATGTGGGTGCAGAAATGCACCTCTGCCTACCCCTTTGAGGAATACAGGCGTGAGTTTATGTATGTATGTGGACTCAATTGGTCGGTGTACAGTGGTCAAAGTGTCTGACTTACATTTTTCACCTCATAGCACCCTCGGGACTAACTGTTTATTTAGTACTTCCTCAAATGTGTTACAGAATATCATGAAAACACAGATATCGATCTAAGTCCATTTTTCATATATTCTTATCCATTATTTTATTCGAATACCTTCTTCCTCTTCGTCTTTTATATGCAGTAATAAATATGATAATAATTCCCGTAAAAACCGCATTGAAAACTGTTGAAAAATGAAGTATTTATTTATATTTATAAGATAGGAACGAAAGCGTTTGATGCACTCTGACGTTATTGACGTCACTACTGCATGCCATACATATCATTTTATACTAACAGGCGGATTTAAATATTATCTTCCTTTTTCATTACTCTACTCAATTTCAACAAATAATAAAATAAAAAAGCCGTTGTCCCAATAAAAATAAAATAAATTACTGAAAATAATGACCGCCTGTACTGTTTAATGGCAACCAAACTAAGCAATTAGTGTCTTTATTCGGCAGTTAATTACCGTGCCATAACAATTAATTACTGCATATTAGTGACATAAGTGGATAATAATTACTATTTAACAATATATAGGTCAGTGACGTCTTTCATATAGCATACGACACGCGCCAGTAACACATTCTGCTCGCTTCATTTGTTTACACGCATTAATGCTGCAATAGACAATATATTAATTGTATTTGCTATACGCTAGATATGATCACAGTTGGTTATTCCTGCAGTACATTAACACTAATAACGTCATCATAATAAATAAATAAAAACACCCAATAGTCACATACATAGTTCTGACCCCACATTAAGATCTAAGTCTTGTGTCGTGGGTATCAGAAATTACGAGAGACTTTTCGGTCTCACAAACACCCAGACCCGAAACAAATACTTGTGGATCACACAAACATTTGTCTCGGTACGGGGATAGAATCCGCGGCCTCTCGTTTCGCAAGCTGGTATCTAGCCAACTGCGCCACGGGGCTGTCATCATATTTTAATAACACCTCATTTACCGTTGTCCTCAGCTTAAAGTCGAGACTGCATAAAAACTCTTAATGAGAATACACATCAGAACAATTTTAATTGTATGAGCAAACTTGCTAAATGATTCAACAAGTTAAATTACACTCACACGCAAAATTGTTCTCTGGGGTTTTACCTTTTTAAATGATATGCGCATAAAAATGTCACGAGACTCACTATATACAAATAAATCGCAGGCCCAAATATCATCAGTTGATTCATCAAAGAGAAGCTGTGTAGGCATAACGTTTTCACAAAGAGAATAAGTAGTCCTCAAGCCGCAGGTTCACGGTGGTTCCTTATTTAATATTTCTATACCGACTTTCCCAAGTTCTTTCTTTCTCACTGACACATGCTCTTTGCCCATAAGTTACTAAAGGGGGTGACTAGAGTATTTCAGTGGCACCGGCCTTCTAGCCTAATGCTCCCTCGCCACACTGAGGAGGACACAAACCCAATATCATAGGTAGCGTAGCGTGATATTTCAAAGCTAAAACTCTCCGAATTATTTGTCTTTTTCACCCAGCACACATCCACTTTAACTATAATTATTAGAAAGGCGCAGATACCTCTCACTTCACTATTTTTTGTATACTCTTGGTGAAAAAAACATCAACGACAGAAATTCGCCGCATACCCTGGCGCCAACCTGGAGCGCCACATACTTGGCTTCGACCACGTTGAATGTCATTTCTTCATGGGTAGACCGTTTATTCCGCCAGTGACAGGTCTTAGTGTTGAGGTTCCAGGGTAAGTAACGAGATAACACGCAGGACCTGGCCATTGCCGCGCTCATGCTCGCTGTTGTTGGCACAGACGGACTCAGCTCTTACGGGATGCTGATTACAAGCTTCCTGTGTGATGGAAGAGGGCTTAAACTTTACTTCATCACTTCTTTAATAGTAGTAGATATTGTTATTGTTTTTATATAAATATATATTAAAATATTATTATTTCATTTCGTTATGGAACCATTTCATTTGAACCGGAGCTTTGTAGATGCGTATAATTTTTTGTGTTGTTTCCATTTAAAACACGTTGAAAATCATAATAAACATTAAGTTAATGTTTACAGCTACAATAGCACTAAACGCTCGACCTTCACAATATAATTGTATTTTAAAAAGATGCTTAAGTGTAATCTCATTATTCTGTGTGTCACCAAGTGAAACGATTTTGCCTCAAGTTCGAAACTTTTTCGTGTGTTGGCAAATTGTTAAAGCGAAATTGTAATTCGTGTCGTAAAAAGCACTGAAAGGTTTTTTGTCAATAAACTCAAAAACAAATCTCATCTGAGTGTCAGACTTCTGTAAACTGGTTTAGCCCGCTCCTTAACTTGAGTCTACATCTGCTAATTGCTTTCGAACTTGTTTTTGAGCATAATTTTGGCTAATTGCAGTCGTGCACTCGGCTCTGTGCCAAACACAAGCCAGGGGAAAAGGCACCTTAACTCAAAGACACTTAAAAATTGAATACTCGTTCAGCTTTGATTTGTTTACTCCGCTAAGAGCGACGCTTTGGCATAAAACATGCAGTAAATATTTCATTCGCTTTTTCATTTGGTTATTTTTTTTAAAAGAAAATTCGGTTTTTATAAATCAATTGATTTTCAATTACCTAAAACCCACAAATTATGATTTAAAGGCCAGGATTTCTTAGTGTTTGAAGTCCATAAACTGGCCAGCTTTGTTATGAGCCTTGATCACTCTTAACCTTGGCAGAGGGCCGTATCCTTCGGTGGGACATACGAGTTGATACTGTTATTATAATTAAAACCATAACCGTCACAGTTCCCCTGTTTTGAAATATTTAAAACTTCATTTTGTAATTAGCTAACATCCACTTCCGTGCTTACAAGTCACGACGCAATACAAAGATGCGACAATTAAAGCACGCTTACTAGACAAAACAAAACATTTTGGACTAAACAAAAGAGGACGTCAAAATGCATTGGGCGAATACAATCGACGTGCAACACGCTACATTGAACAGTGAATGGTGAGCGTTGAGACCCTGCGGGTGGTCGGCGCGACAGGCTCCCTACCCCAACGTCGTGCCTTGAGAAAATTGCACGATATTGTTTTACATTGCACTTGTTACTGCGATCTCGCTGAATGCCCGTCGCGTCTGGCCCGGCTGCCCCGTGAACTCCAGACGGATTTATTGAGTACATCCGCGGCTCACACCACCCTCTTATACGTGGAAGCTGATAAATGTACGGTTAGATCGCGCTTTATCTTTCATAAGCTTTAAAAATGTTCGAGTTAACATTGTCAGTACAGGCTCGATTGATGACACAGGTAGTGTAAAAATATTAGGTCACGTTTAAATTTACTTTTTACCCGTACACTATGCAACGTTTAATTGGTAGAAGCAAGCCTTAGTCCGCTTTGACTGCATTTGGTACTAATGGGCCGGACCGACCGGGGTGGCACGACCATCTCACAGATTTTTTTTGCTAGTAAGATTATATATACTCGTAAATCAACCCGTTAACGTCCACTGCACAGGATTAGTAAAACCCGCCATAATCATACACGATCTGGAATCTGGATCTCAGTGTGCATCAAATTGGATGATCGTAGTCGTTTCGTCATCGTTGTCAGTCAACACTTTATTTGGACCACACTACTACACTATGAAAGAACTCGCAAAGTTTGTTATATAACGTGCAATCAAAAATGCAATATATAGAGTGACGTCACGGATGCTAAGTCGGACTCTAGTGCTCTGTGTTTATTTCGATTTAAATAATATCAGTTTGCCTTAATTCACAAAAGTTTATTGTTAAAGTGTTAATAACAGTATTTTAAACATCATATATCGTTATACAGTGTTATTGTGCAGTGACAATCGCAAAATACTAAAATAAAGTTTTTTAACCCAGAACTCTTAAATTCTACCCTAAACCAAACCAATATCGGCGTATATATCAATCAGACATTATATGGACTTAGCTACGCGTGTCAGTGTGTGCGAACATCCATCGTGAATAAGTGTGTCGTTCATAGTGCCTTTATCCCATAGCTTATAGGGTTTAAAAGACATAATTCATTACTTGAGTAGCAGCGCCATCTATCGTACAGTAGCTGAATCTTCACAACAACTCACTACACTAGTCATTGGTTTTTATCAACGCCATCTAGTAGCCATTTGCCACACTAAAAAAATCGTTGCTAGATCACAATGCCTGGTGTTAAGTGCGGAACTTGCAGTCGATTCCTTTCGCCTACAGATGGCGCTAAATGTGCAGAATGCAATAGCATATACCATAGACAGTGCGTGGCCCTGTCGCAGTCCTGCTCAATTTCCCCTTCCTGGCGTTGTCTGGATTGCAAGAAGAAGAAAAAGGACTCCAAGGAAGCAAAGAATTCACCTGACGTTGCTTCATCACGCGATACCTCGGAGATTGATTTCACCGTGGAATTACGCGGAATCAAAGAGGAATTATACACAATACGAAAGGAATTTCGCGAGTTTCGTGAGGAATTAGCGGAGATAAGATTGCTAAACACGCGCGTGGACAATATGGAAAGAAGACTGGACATACTGGAAAAATGTAAGGAATCAGTCATCTCGGCAGAAAACAATTTGGAAGAGGTTGTGGCGCAGTTTAAGTCTGATCTCAACGACCGAGATCAGGATCTACTATCCAATGACCTGGAGATCGCCAATTTGCCAGAATCTAAAGGAGAAAATGTTACACACTTAGTGAAACTGGTAGCGCAGAAATTGGGAGTAAATCTTGAGGATCGCGACATTGTTAGCGCCGGCCGCGTGGGAGGTCGACATTTGGACTCAACAATATCATCTGGGCCAACCGAAGTCCGTTCGCGACCTATTGCGGTTCGTCTCGCGTACAGAGACCTGCGTGACTCAATACTGCGAGGTGCTCGAATCCGCCGTGGAGCCAACACAGCTGATCTCCAAATACCAGGTCCAACGAAGCGCTTCTTTGTCAACGAACGTTTGACAAAGCACAACAGAGCGTTATTTCGTCTTGCTAGAGATGCTGGACAGCAAAATGGTTGGAAATACGTGTGGACGAGCCGTGGTCGCATTCTTGCACGACGCAGCCCCGGTGACGCAGTCTGCCGCATCCGCTGTGAATCGGACATCACTAATGTATTTAATGCTTCACATAAAGATTAAACTTAGGTTAATTAGATTTTTATTACTTTATGTTTTGGACACGGTAACAGTAACATTAAATAATTATTTTTTCTCTTGCCTTTGGATTATATCGTTACCAAATTTTAGCATTTTAATTTTCTGTAAATTTGCATTTCTATGTAGTTATATCCACTCATTTTTATTAATTGAAACAGTGCGTATGATGTCCATATTTTTTTATCATTCATTATTATGCCGGAGTAATCAGGTATGTAATTTAGAATTATTAAAATACGTTTTCTACCAAAAGACTTGTATCCATGGAGCATCATACTATTTATTGTTATACTTTGATAATGTACTAGTAATAATTGTTGTTTTTAAGGATTTAATTTTATAAATGCCTAAAAAAAGATACTTAAAATTCGGTCTATTAAATGCTGGATCTCTTTCGACGGGACACGATGAGCTTGTAATCGCCATGAGCAATTATTCCTTAGATATTCTTGCAATCAATGAGACTTGGTTACGGCCGGGGGAGGAGGGGCGTGCGCCAGTTGTCCCGGGTTACCGACTAAAACACATACCCCGTCCAATCTCGGTACGTGGTGGGAGAGGGGGAGGTGTTGGGTTTTATTTAAAAACGGATTTTAAAGCGCGAGTTCGACCACATCCGCAGCAAAAGGAAGTTGAACAGCTCTGGATGAGCCTAAATTTAAATGGAAAAACGCTTCTCTTTGGTACTGCATATCGTCCTCCTTGGCTAGATTTGAATCAGTTTCTGGATTCTATCACTCTTAGTATAAGTGCACTGGCCCCATATGACAATGTTGTTTTGCTCGGTGATTTTAATGTTAACATGTTGGATTCTAGGAACAATAAAACTAAACAACTTGAACAATTTTTTCATCACATAGGGGTTCATCAAATTGTGACTTCACCTACTCATTACATCAATGATAGCTCAACGCTTATTGACGTGATCTGTACAGATGCTCGTTACAGGGATCTTACTGTCCACCACATAAAAGGGCTAGGTAATCACTGTCTCGTTGCATGCCAACTCTTGATCTTAAAGGATAGGCCCCAAAAGAGGATTGTTACTTATCGTCCAATGAAAAATATTATATTTGAATCATTTGAGCGTGATCTGACATCAATCCCCTGGAATACTTTATGTCATCTACAGGATGTTGACATAATTGTGTCCTTATTTAACCATCACATTCTAAGTCTATTTAATGCACATGCACCTATTTGTACAAAATATTACAAAAGTCTACCTAGTCCTTGGATTACTCCAACTATTAAATTAATATTTAAATTGCGTGATAAAGCAAGAAAAAGATATCGTCAAACTAAACTGCAATCACACAAAGATTACTATCTACAGCTTAAACACCAAGCTGCGCACTCATTACACGAAGAAAAAGAGGCATACTTCACTAAACACATCAATGACAACATACATAACTCTAAGACCCTGTGGAAAAATCTGAAGTCATATGTAAGTCCTAAAACTCAGAGCTATACTCTTCCAGACCACCTCTGCAATCCGGATGAAATAAATAAAGCGTTTTTGAATGTACCCGGTAACCATAACATCACCTTTTCTCAATTAACCTACTTCGAGTTTAATAGACACGGACAATCTTCTTTTTCATTAAATCAAGTCGATGAGTCCACCATTCTCAAAGTCATTACGACTATATCGACAAATGCGCAGGGGATTGATGGTATTTCCAAAGAAATGTTACTGCTCACACTCCCACAGACGTTAACAGCTATAACACACATTATTAATACGTCAATTAGCTCTAACACATTCCCTTCACTTTGGCGTTGTGCAATTATTCGTCCTATACCCAAAAATAGCAATCCTTTAACCTGTAGCGACCTCCGCCCTGTTAGTATATTGCCATGTATCTCAAAAATTCTTGAGAGAATTGTATACTATCAAGTATATAAATATCTGGAAATTAATAATATCCTTCCAGACCTACAATCAGGCTTCAGGCGGGGAAGGGGAACTGCTACAGCTTTATTGGATGTAGTTAATAATATCATTGAGGCCCGGGATCGTGGAGAGGGGACCATTCTCACTCTGCTCGACTACTCCCGAGCATTTGATACTATCAATGTTAGTTTACTACTATGTAAGCTTCGTTACTATGGTTTTGATCTCAACTCAATAAAATGGTTCCATAGTTTTCTAACCAATCGCTCACAGTATGTTGAGATACAGAGAGAGAATGGTACTACTATGTCTTCCGCCCCCAAACTTGTAACTCGAGGTGTTCCTCAAGGATCGATTCTGGGTCCTCTACTTTACATATTGTACAGCGCCGACATAACTAAATCCATACTTCACTGCAGCTACCACATGTATGCAGATGACACACAGCTGTATATGTCTTTTAAAACTGATGAAACGCTGACATCTGTAAAAAATATAAACGAGGATCTTAGCAGGGTGGTGGAGTGGTCAGATAACAATTCCCTAGCTCTTAATCCAGGAAAATCCAAATTCATCGTCCTAGGTAGTAAAAAACAAATAAAGACCATCTTGTCATCCTGCCCACTTATAAAAATTAAGGGCAAAGAAATTGAGAGGGTAGATACAGCGCGTAACTTGGGACTAATTTTTGACCCTGGACTCCACTTTGAAGAACATATCAGCAATGTTGTCAGAAGTTGTTTTTATCGACTTAAAATATTATATCGCTTTAGACCTTATCTAAATGTTTTAATGAGACAGTTGCTTGTGGACAGTTTAGTGCTGTCGAGATTTAACTACTGTGACGTTGTCTATGGCCCCTGTTTGCTGTCTCGTACGAAACATTTAATTCAGCGTGTTCAGAACGCTTGCGCACGGTTCTGTTTTGATATCCCTCGCCGTAACCATGTCACACCCTACTTAAATGATGCCAACATATTAAAAATGGCTGAACGTAGACAACTACACCTGGCTACCTTGTTGTTTGGTGTCATTAAGACTAAAAGTCCAAGTTACCTCTATGAGAAACTGGTTTGGCGACAAGATCACATAAAATACTCTTATCGGTATTGTTCCAAGCAGTTATGTATACCGCGCCATACTACTGCGGCTTTCAGAGGCAGTTTTAAGTACGCCGCCACTCATTGCTGGAACAATATCCCACCGCCGTGTCAATCTAAAAAAAGCAAATTAGGCTTTAAACGTGAATTCAAACAAATATTATTAAAGCTACAAAAGCAGTCGTGACTAGTCATAATTTATTGCAAAAAATTACATACCTCACTTGTACTAATCGAACAGTCAATGAGCTGGTTGTTCCGCAATTAGTGGCGACTAACTATTTATTTCTTTATATATATTTTTTTATTGTTAACTCACTTGTTTAGTATTAAATTACACATGAAACAAATAATTTAAGCGCTTGGTCCAACTCGCGGACGGCTTATGTCGGCCATCTTATTTGAGTTGCTGCCTCGTCTCAATGCGCGCTAGACAGAGATAGCAGATAGATGATCTCCTCTAATAATATTTCAGTGTATTTCTATCGCTTCACTGGCCTGAATTGGCGCTGTGAAATTGTTTTTTGTTTTTTTGTTTTTTTCGCGATTAATAAGTTTATATAGTTTTTATGTTGTGTTGTGTAGCGTTTGCTATTATTAATTTAATTTACTTTAGACCAGTGTTATATATAAGAGTAGTATATTTTAATATAGTAATATTATTAACCTTTATTATTGTTCAAAACCACCTGTACGCCTACCTAGCGTCCGTTTGTCACTTGGTCCCTTTATAGAAAACCAGCGCTGCAATACTGTGCAAGCGGAATTGCAGCATACAGCTGAATAAAGGGATCATTGTTGGCTATGTGGATTGCATCTGCTAATTGTTTGTTTTTTATTTGTTTTTTTATGGCCAACAATAAAACTTTTTTTCTTTCTTTCAATCAATAGGTCTCTGCGGAAATATTTTGGGGAATCTTGTGGAATGTAATGGCTCACGATGACAACAGTATTGGCACGTAAATAGGTCATAGCTCCTCCGTTAGTAAAATACATTTTCGCGATAACATCGCGCTCGAAATATATATATTTGAGTCCAAACTGATTGAAATAACATCTAGAAACTAGAACGACAGGTTAGGTTATTACCATCATCCATTTATATAATAATATTACCTACAATTTTAATTGACTATTTTTGTCGTACAGCAATACTCAAAACACAATGCCACTTAAATCTTTTATTTTTCTCCGAGATGTTCGCTGTTCGAGCGTTCGCATCCGAATGCCGTGAGACAGATTGAATCTGCACACGTTTATTTCGCGGGAAATACAAAAATGACAAACCGAAGTAATACGCTTCTTTAAATTCAGCTTACCGACACTTAACCTTAATTAAAAAATAGCAAGCAATAATTGTTTGAGGCACGTACTGAATATTGAGTACATATTTTGAATAGCAGCAAATAATCCATCGGAAATAACATAGCGGAAATAAAAAAAAATACCGGCATTACAAGATAACCCTTACAATAACATAATTTTTGATTTTCCTATTCAATACTTTTTTCATTAAAAAAGTATTGAATTATTATCATTAATAAAAATATTGAATAGGAAAATCAAAATTAGCCATACGATCTTGTTCATACTTTATTCATACCTAACAATTTCAATAATATATTGAAATAAATACAGCGTGGTTTTTTTTCGATCTGTGAGGCCAATAAGTTCATTTTAGTTTGCATATGAGCGTGCAGCCCAGTCAATTATTATCATAGTCAGATACAATCTGTAAGTCACTAAGTCAGTGGAAGCAACTTAGTGTAGACACTTAGTTATTTCAAGGCATTCACACATCCACCGCAACAATGTTACAATCGTTAAAACCCGAGCTGTGCGCTACAAGGCAGCTGTTTTCAAATCGAACATAAAATTGGCTTACTGCACGTATTATATAAGAGCAAATAATAAATGAAACGATTTATTTCAGAAGCGCGAACTTTCCCATTGTGTTAACTTTTTGCTGTTGGCCTGTATCCGCGCGGCAAAACATTGTGATCGCTTCGCGGGTCATGTTTTGATAACGACGTGACATTGTTATCTGGTTTGATGAATGGACTTTTTGTTACAAATGGACGTTGTTTTCGCCAGTGAACCCACTCCAATTGGAGCTTTTCTGAGAGGTCCACAAACCTTTACTAGTGGATGTTCATTTTTGTACGTCCATCAATCCTTTCAGCAAAATTATTAGTGAGCAATATCATTTCTGTTCTAATTTTAAAGTTTATACATTTTTCAGCATTAGAAACTTTAAATCAGCAGATTTTGGTATTAATTTTGCGAGCTTTCAAAAAAGGGTGGGCTTGACTAATACCTTCCATAGACGAATACTGTGCCGAGGTGATATTAATTTATGCTACTGTGGAACAAAGTCTAGTCACATCATTATATATAAAACTAAATATTTTCGATATTACAATACCATGTGATCTTCACTTTTTTATTCCGTTAAAATCTCAATTGAATTATTTTTACAGTAGTTATAAAAAAAATCGTACTTGAGTGTAACTATTTTCGTTTAATTATACCAAAATTGCTGAGACCTTTACGATAGAGACCTAGTTTTGTTTTACATTAAACAAGCCTTCAAGAGTTTTTGCGGAGAATTCTCAGAAACTCTCTCTCTTGTTCATACAAGACCGAGAAATATTAACAACGATTTCACTATCAAGCGTCCATTCTGCTCCACCAGAATCATTTTTATTAAATGGACATTATTTTGTTTCGATCTCAAAATGTTTTATATATTTTCTTAATGTAATAAGGATGAAGTAAACTCTTGCGAATCACAAAAAAACTTGACGTGAACTAAAAAAAAGTGAAGAACTAAGTTTTATTCTCGGCTGTCAAACAAATACTCAAAGCACAAACTTAAATAACAGGGGAGCGTTAGTCTATTCATTTTTAAGGTACAGCCCGGCGCTGATATTATGAAACGTTTTTTTTAACTCCTCGTGGTCTCGCGGCACAGTTGAGTGCCGTGCGAACTATCCCGGGACCTATCCCGGGTTCGATTCCCGGGTCGGGTAAAGTATATTGGATTTTTTCACTGGGAAATTCTCAGTAGTAGCATGACATCTAGAAAAGTTGGGTTTCAGATGCATTGTTATTTTTTAACATTTGTTGAAAACATAAAACTAGGTTACCAATGTAATTAATTACTCCATTTTTTTTATTTCCACCATTATACAGGTATAACAAATAAGAAAAGGTCATTGTTGGTTACGAATACCAAAATATCATAGCGACATCTTCTAAAAGGAAGGGAAAGTAAAGAGAAGTAAGAAAGGGCAATGAAAATATACTATTGGGCACGGGCCTCTTCTAAAACTGAGAGGGCTAGGGCCTTATTTCACCACGATGGCCTAGCGCGAGTTGGCGGACTACAGACCAAGGTAATTCTTAATTGGTAGACGCTAAATAATAATGCCTAGTGGTTTCACTGGGCAAGCATGCGATCACACTTTCAAAAATACTATCAATGTGAACGCGGGCTTAATCACCTTTTGTTTAAACCTCTTTGTCTTTTCAAAAATACGCGTTTCATCATCATCATCATCAGCCCATATGCGTCCTACTGCTGGGCACGGGCCTCCTCTACAAATGAGAGGGTTTAGGCCTTAGTGCATCACGCTGGCCTAGTGCGGGTTGGCGGACTACACACCTAAGAATTTCCTCAAAACTTTTAGGTGTGCAGGTGTCATCACGATGTTTTCCTTCACCGTTAAAGTGCGTGATAATTCTTTGAGAATACACACATAACTTCGAAGTCAGAGGTGTGTGCCTGGGGTTTGAACCCGCGACCGTCAAGATTCTCTACCGCGTGCCTAAACCTCGAGGCCATCACTTTTTACGTTAAATTCGCGTTTATTCATATAAAATATCATGCACTATAACGGTATTAAAGGAAACCGTCATGGTTAACAGCTCCATGAAAAATTGTCTGTTACAAACAAATTTGTGGATTAGTTACGGAATCGGCAGTTAGCACTTGTTCTCGCGCTTGGCCATGTTCTATTTCATAAACAACTTTGTTTAAAAATTGTTTTCACTTTTATATCTTAAACAGGTTCAATTATAACAGTGAACTAGAGCTTTCTCTTTAAATACGTTTCACAAAGTAAAAAATATTTTAAAAGGATTCAACTAATATAAATGTTAAAGTTCATCGCATGAAACTGCTTCCTTGAGTATTAGGGTTTTGGGCTTGATCCAAACAAAAATATTTATTAAAATATTCCGTCTTAATGAAAGCAGCAGCGTTATTTTTATTATACACAACTAAGCACGATTATTTTTCAATAGGAAGCACAATGGGGTCGCATAACGGTAAAAGGCTCATCTGTCACAAACTTAAAATACAAGACAATACCGTAGTCGAACACCTGCTTATCACTTCGGTGGTACAGACTTCAGTCTTTATCACAGATACTCACACGCCGTTACTTTAGATGAAGGTAAACACATCATCCAATTAAAATAAATTCTTAGGTATATACGAACAAAGGAAAAATTAGAAGTGAAAGGCTCCTATATCTTAACGAACACATTGTTTTTTTTTTTTTTATACTGGCACTGCAAAGTGACTCCACTGTACCTGATGGTAAGCACAGTGGAGTCCAAAAAATTAATACCGACCAGCGAGAAACGATATGGTCACCCGCTGGTCGACACAATCATGCCGGCCTGCACAAATGCTTCTTCACACTTCGCTTAAAGGATCCAGGATCATAGGAAGGAGGGAACACGTGAGCCGGCAAACTATTCCACAACTTGATGGTGCGGCAAAGGTAAGAGTTGGCGAACTTTTTGGTTCGAGCCGCAGATGTTGTGACCACAAAGCTGTGGCTTCGCATGCCAGCACGCGTGGTTCTGGTAAGGAAAGGAGAGGATGGGACAAGCTTAAACAATTCTTCAGAGCATTCACCATGATACAGACGGTAGAACACGCTAAGTGCGGCAATGTCCCTGCGCAACTGTAGCGGCTCCAAGTAATTGTATTATGAATTTAGCGTAACATACTTATCTCCGAATATAATTATTTTAAAATCATGAGCTAATAGACAATAATTATATAAACCAGCGAAACAATTACACCCTACAGAAGTACTCGCACAAAATGCTGAGCAAAGTTTATTTAAGACGGATTTAAAGACAAATTTCGAGTTAAAATTGGCATGCTGAGAAGTTCACTTTGGCAAAGGATATTCAAGGAGGAAATGAAAATTGTTCAGGAAGTCTCGGCTACAAAGGAACCGTTTAAAACAAAGTGTCACAGGCACATAGCATCTTTGATGTTGCTCAAGTCACAGCATCGAATCAAACGTATGATTGTTGCCATCATATCACATCTGTACAAATGAATAACGTGCTTGTCAACTTCATGTTATTTATTGTGTCACATTCGCTATTACATGAGTGTGTGCCACATTTCCTTTGTCGTATCAATATTATTACGCATAGTTATTACACAACATGAGCATATCATTGACAAAACATTGTCGCTTCTATCTGAGCTAAAATTTCGGTATAAGAAATACACTTAAAATAATCTTTATCACCATCATCATCAGCGCATATACGTCTCACTGCTGGGCGCAGGCCTCCTCTATAGCTAAGAAGTTAGGCGTAGTCCACCACGCTGGCCTAGTGCAGGTTTAAAAGAATATACAAAGAAATGAACTAAAAACTTATAATATTAGAATATGATTGTTAAATTATTATAATATTGTAGTCTCAACAAAACTATTATTTGATCGTAGGACCAAACTTAAAAGTATTACTTCATGTCAAGGTTTTAATATTACCAGTAGGCATCAACAAGTATTATGAAAGGTTTTATAAGATGGTAAAACCGTTTATAAAAAGATTAATCTTTATTTCCGTAAAATGTAATTATCTTTTATGATCTGTAAACATCAAGACTCGGTTAAGGTTATCAGATCCTTGTGATAACAATGAAGAACGCTATAATAACCAGATGGTTGGTTGGTCAAGTAAATCCATCGGCAAGTAATTGTATAATCGATCATACGTCCCATGGTCACATGATTAATTTTAGACATTACGCGAGTATGAGTTAACGTTCTATCCACACTCTTAGCATTCAATTTCGCATGACAGCTGACAAATCGCACGGTTTCGGCCGCTCCAATTTCCGATGACAAGACCTACATTAACCTTAAGGGCTCTCTGTCACCAACTCAACACATGAGAAGAATAAATCCTGTTCAAGAATAAATTAAGGTCTTTGTGTCATAGAATTGTGGGGAGTTTTCAATAGGAGCGTGCGGTCGCCGTATCGTCAGGTGCCCGCCTCTCGCACACATAAGGATGTATGATTTACGAAAATATTTTCCCATTTTTACCAATATTAAAAAGGAGTATTTCACATAATAAATACACTGAATAGACACCTGAATCGTAATTTGAGTAAATAATGCTTAAAATGAGGAATTGCAAACATAAATTACGCATAACTTAATAAATTTGTTTTAATGCACCCTAAATAAGATGAATAAAATTATTATTACTTAAATATAACATTAAATTATTTACTACATAAATACATTAACTCCTGTGCCCTTTAAAGGAGTAGACAGTAGTGGCAGTATGAAAAACCATAATAAGTTTGTAAGTGAATGCACTTATACCATAATACAAAACCCACACAGCCACATCACACGAGTTAATCGCAGAGTAGAACCACTTTAAACGCACATATTTTATCCAATCAAATCCCCGCCTTGCTTTATGAATGTTATAGTAACTGGATATAAAATTTTCGGCGCCGAGATTTTACGGCATTGTCTTCGTAAACGTTGTCCGAATTTTATTAGACACTAAAAAAGAAGCAAAGCCGTGCCGCGATTACATTACCTATAATAGACATTATGCGCGCAGATTATAATAAAATTGTAAATCATATTTAACGACGAGATAAAATGCGCGATGGCACATTGGGTCGGAAGCTAATTAAATCTACATTCTGCTTTGTTTTGGCGTATTAAATCATGGAAATATATTCGCCGTTTGATATTCCAAAGTTATTAAGCAATCATAATGATGATACAACAGGCGCGGTGCTGTCGGTAACGAGCGAATTAATTAAATTCAAAAGTAAACATAACCGAAGTGGAAAACTTTTGTTTCGCTCACGGTCTAATCATTCAGTACACTGCATTATAAACAAATCCTGTATTTCCTGGCTGCACTTTTGTGAAAGAACTCAACACGTTCCCGGTGCTGGGAAATAGCGTTTACATTTTATTACTTCAGTTTCGATAAAATGTTGTTGCCGTAAATATGTACTGTAAAATGAATAAATCCACTCGTCAAACACACACATCGGCGTGTAACGAGAATCCCTGATTTTTCTACGGATCGTTCAACGTTGCTTCTAAAAATTAATTTGGTTCGTGTAAAAGTCACGCTAAAAGATTTTGATTTAAAATCCCCTTGTTCCTTATTACACAAAATATTTTTCATGTTTTTGTAATATTAAAATTCGATTTAAAATATTATGTTTGTTATGTTCGATTTTAAATAAATTGTTTTTCTCAACATACCTACTTTGTTTTAATGTTTGATATCGAACTTTTGTAAATATTCCAAAACAACGTGTTTTGAATAAACAAGAACCTTGGCCCAAGAAACATTGTAAGCTATTTTTACACTTGGAATTTTAAATTTCATTGCCAATATAAACCCCGCTATGATATTTATTGCTCTGTTATAAAAATTTAACGCTATGAAAAAGTCATAACCGTACTACAGAAATACTTAGAACACTTTCATATGATTCGAGCAGAAGTAACCGTGATTACAGACTGGATTCACATGTGCCTAGTTTTTTACTGCCACAAATGTTGGTAATAATGTTACAATAAAAATTGCATGACATATATGTTAAAGTTTAGAACATCAGGCATATGACTGCTGAACACGTAAGAAGCCATTTGCCTCGCAGTTATCTTCACGACACATGCAATAGAAACAAAATACGTTTTTGCGTGGAAATCCAGTTTTATTCGATTGTGTCGCTAACTCGCAACTCAAAGTCGACGCTGTACATTGGATTTCTGAATTTTACGGTCCCCTACCTACCAATATACACGTTTATTCACGAATATGAATGCGTGACAACACAACAGCCGTGTCGGCCGTCTTTGTCAACTCGACTTGGCGTTATCCCAAACGACTGGGGAAAGGTAACATATCTCTTTATTTACGTGATATTAACTACGACAGGAACAAATGTCTCGTGTCTGTGTACCAGACTTTATACTCATTATTCGCATAATAGTGTCAAAGAAAGTAAAAATATACCCGCTTTATTATATGTTGCGTAGTACTTTAGGTCTGGAGAGATTTCATGCAACACTCGTAATCTAAGTACAGTGTGCGCACGTCAGGTGCGGAATTCAAACTTACCAGAGAAAATATTGCATCTTAAACATTTTAGATAGAACATAAACGCCGCTTTCTTTTGTTTTGAAATAAAAATGGCGGATTATAAAATCGAATACAATATAAATATTTCATAAGTTTTAACGGTAAAAGCGATGCTTTATCAAATTATTTTGCACGTCATGTATGCATATAACAAAACTATTAATAATTAATAGCATTTACTTATAATAATATGTTGAAATCCTAGAACACGGAAAAGAGTCATTTATAAATGACATTTTCTATATAAAGTTGCAAATGCATTTACTTCATTCCGTAAGATGGATGATGGTAAGTTCTTATGAATGCTCACTATTTTTTCTCATTTATTTTGCACAAAGACGTCATTAATATAAACTAATATATAAGCGAAATAACAAATTGAATTAAGCATATATCACATCATCTCCACTGGTATAATTCGGCTAATTCCACCCAAAGTTAACCTCAGGCCGGCAACTTACTTCCAAACTGGCAAACTCTCAAATTTAATATTTGTATAAATCGATGGAACACTCAAGTTCATCGTCTAATTTTCCCTCGGGGCTATTTTTCTGTAAGACAAATTATAACAACTCCACGCGGTGGCAGTTTTCCTCTTAATTGGTGTCTAGATGACAGATTAAGGGCGGGAAAGCAGTGACGTAATTGACAGGCCAATCTGAACAGCGGTTATCCTGATGGCTCCCAGCGCGCACTCCGACAAACGTTGAATTAAATACTTAACAGACAGTCAAGTTACGGAGGAGTTAGATATAAATATATCATCCAGGGAAATCACTGACAGAAACATAAATCAAAGTTAATTACGAAAATTGAGAATTTTTCACCCAAATTATAAATTGTATGTTTTTGTACCATTGTGACACAATATCATTTAAAAACGATAAGATTGGAACAAGTTTGATGATGTTAATGTTGAACTAGCGTGCAAAGAGTGAGGTGAATTTTTTTTGTCCCTTCCACAGGTCGATCTCCGTTGTCTTTTACTCTCTACACGAAACTACTCGGTGAGAGTTATTGCTTTAGGTATGGGAGAGTAAAGTGCGCAGTAAGTCTCTATTATCTACGCCGTTAGAGTCGTGTGAATGAAGGCGAGTGTACGTGGTTCGAATTTACAAACTACTCCCACCTAACCGCTAATATATCTAATATACTGGTTGCTTTTTCTTTGTCTTCAGTTTGCATTAAATTAGCTTTTTTCCTTTAACTCCATTTTCATCTCGACTCCTTGTCATTTGATTTTAATAATATTTAATGAAATCCCTTTGTGTCACGTATAATTTCAGCACGTACTCTAGAACAAAGAGAAATTTAAAACATCAAAGATTTGATGTCTTGCAAAGCTTGCATTCCGTGGCATTTAAATGAACCTTACATAATGAAATTTTCCATTCTTGATATAATATAATATTCTCGATATAAACGCGTCACATTCTCCGTTTTTAGTCTTGTTATTATGATAACGCAGCGCTTTTGATTTAAAGCTGGCTATGAAACTTGGGAAGTGGATTCAAACCAAACATATTATATTATGAAATTATAAACATATTATTAAAGTGGCCTTGAGGTAGAGGCGCGCGCTCGAGAATTTCGGCGGTCGCGGGTTCAAACCCCAGGCACACACCTCTGAGTTTTCCGAGTTATGTGTGTATTCGTCATCAGCCCAAATACGTCCCACTGCTGGGCACGGGCCTCCTCTACCATTGAGAGGGTTTAGGCCTTAGTCCACCACGCTGGCCTAGTGCGGGTTGGCGGACTACACACCTAAGAAATTCCTAAGAACTTCTAGGTGTGCAGGTTTTATCACGATGTTTTCCTTCACCGTTAAAGCAAGTGATAATTCATTTAGAATACACACATAACTTGGAAAAGTCAGAGGTGTGTGCCTGGGGTTTGAACCTGCGACCGCCGAAATTCTCGACCGCATGTGATGTCGATGTGTGTATTCACAATGAATTATCCCTTACTTTACCGGTGAAAGAAAACATCGTCAGGAAACCTGCACACCTAAAAGTTCTTAGGAATTTCTTAGGTGTGTAGTCCGCCAACCCGCACTGGGCCAGCGTGGTGGACTAAGGCTCTCAGTTGTAGAGGAGGCCCGTGCCTAGCAGTGGGATGTATGGGCTGATGATGATGTTGATTGAAAAGTACGTCATTTTGACTTACAACTAAAATATTGTATTGTAATACTGTAGTAGATCTTAGTGTGAAGTCGTAGTGTGAAGTAGGAATAGTGACATTGCATTGTAAGTTATACATTAATACATTACCTGAGAAAGCCAACCGTCTGCTATAGCATGCAAAAGTTATGTGGTTGTACCAAATGCTCCTTTTCTGATAATGGGTCCAGCTGATGATAAGATAGCTCAATATTATTTGAGTTCTGTACGGTATCATCATACTACAACATATGAAAAAACATGAGCAAAATGCATAGCAGCATAACCGGCTGCTGGTTGGGTTAAAAGGTTCTCAAATGCCCTCCCATTTATGGATAGGTGGCAAGCACTAACAACAAATAGATGCGCTATACGTGATAAAATCGCTGTATTCGACCCGGTTAGTAGCAAAGTCTTACGAAACATCAATGGTAAGTTGCTAGATATTAAAGCATTTTTAGTGATCGTTACAAGTGTATGATCATAACTTTTCCCTATTTCCTCTCCCCTTTGATCGACGATTTTAAAAACGCTCGATGTTCATGTATTAATTTACAATTGAGACTTCAAAGTTCAGACGTCATTCGGTTATGCAATTGCCGCACACCATCGATTCGGAGGCTCGTACCTAAATTCGCGTTCGTCTGATGTTCGATCGTCTCACTTGCAATTTCAGGGCAACTATTCAACTTTTATTATTATTGTAACAATTTTACACATACATAACCTCACGCCTGTATTCCCCGAACGCGTAGGCAGAGGTGCATTTCTGCACCCACATTTCGCCAGGTTTTGTATCAGTCCCATGTTATAGGGGGCGAGCCTATTGCCGTTTTTCGGGCACAATTCCAGACTCCGTGCTGCTACTGAGAATTTCCTAATTGAAAAACCTAATAACACTTTGCCCGACCCGGAAATAGGACCTCTAGTTCGCACGGCACATACTTGTGCCGCGAGACCACACGATCTACGTAATATTAATATGAAGTCAGAAATGTATGGAAATGACTTGGAGGTTTATTTATTCGTTTAAAAATATAATAAGCTACTACTAGTAGAATAAAAGTCGAAACAAATCAGAAGAAGAGATAGAATCTCGAAAGAATTCAACGTTAAGCTTCAACTTATCCATCGACGTGGTTAAGCTATCATTATCTAAGGAAGCAGTCTGAATAGGGTTTAATTTGTTCGTTGAAGAGATCTTCTGGCCGTACTATTTCAGCCGACGGAACACATTTAGCTGGGACCTCCTTCCTACACAACTTCTTTGATTATGTTACACTTCTTCTGATTCGTATCAAAACTTTGGTCATTTATTGTTGTTTGCTTCGTTAAAACCGGAAAGAGTAAATGCGAATGATTAATATGTTTGTACCTACATTTCTGTATCGGGGATCTTTAGTTAGTGGTTCCGAAGTTGGATGAGATCCTTGTACATTCATATGAAACAAAAATGGACGAATTAGGTGATAATAACGATATTAGCTATTTTAGAGAATAATATAATTACGTTAAAAATTACACATTATTTCTTAGAAAATAACGATTTTATCTACTTTAGGGATTAATCATTGCGTTAAACTTATTACAATGCGTTTAAAAGACACTTAATTTGTAACGAGAAATTGGCGAAACGGGGATTTAAAAATACATTTCTACCTATCTCTTCGAATATTTATATAATATGTGAGTCTTTCGGTAATCTCCAACAGTATGCTAGTGCCATAACACTTCTTGGAGAAGGAATTTGATTTCATTACACTCATTATCATCACACGTCCTACTGCTGGGCACGGGCCTTCTCTACAGTTGAGAGGGTTTAGACCTTAGTCCACCACGGTGGCCTAGTGGTGAACCGGGAACATTATACTAATCCCTTAAAAAACCTCTGTGTACCCTAAGGGAGGTGCGAAATATCTGTACTAATATAAAAAGATGAACAGTTTGTTTGGTTAGTTGAACGCGCAAATCTCAGGAACTACTGCTTCGAATTGAATAATTATTTTTGTGTTCATCACGCTGCGACGAATATGAGTGAAGTAACTATTAATTAATTTGACAAAAACGGGAAAAAATAGTCTGAAATATATTTGCAAACTTAATGTCTCAATGTGAACTTCTACTACATAAGTTATCCACACATGCGATGAAGTCATAGTTTAATAGCCCGCTCGTCGTGCATAAACTCAACACGTCTTAACTCCCAACCGATTACGTACATAGTTATTGGCAACTCTATGTCAATGTTAGTTGTTAGTAGCGGCCTGGTCTGGTGTCACAGGAACGCTTTTTGCATGAAATGCATAAAATATATATAATTCTACAGAACCATTTACCTTAAATATAATAAAACACTAAAACACAACTGCCTCGTGGTCTCGCGGCACATGTATGTGCTGTGCGATCTACAGGTCCCAGGTTCGATCCCTGGATCGGTCAAAATGTTATTTGGTTTTTTCATTACGAAATTCTCATGTCGAAGTCTGGAAATGTGCCTCCAAAAGGGTCGCCTCCTATTATGTGGGACTTATACATACCTGGTGAAAAGTGGGTGCAGAAATACACCTTTACCTACCCCTTCGAGGAAAGCAGGCATGAGTTCATGTATGTAGTTATGTCAAAATACATTTTTTTATAATAAAATAAAGAAAACTAAACCAGAAAATAATTTTGTGACATGTACAAATTCTTTCTCTACCTACATAACTCTGTACTATCAATCTTTATCTGTTTATATTTAAAGGAATCTATCCAACTGCAAGGCGTGAGTTTTCTCTACAATTGAAAGGTGAGATTAACCATACAGGACTACTGTGGGTTGGTGGAATTCACATACACGTGAGCGTGAACAATTTGTAAGTTATTCTCCTCATACTAACTAACTATCTAACTCATAGGTAAAAAAATAATATTAAAAAGTGTGAATTTTACAATTAAAATTAAACTTTTCGTTCGATTGCAAAACTGAATATAATATAGTACAGAATGTAGTGCAATGTTCGAGGTGCCACGTTGCACTCTCTGCACATTTGCTTACGTATGAATGTAACCGAGGTATTGCCACTATCTTATAGACAACCGACATTTTGCTGTTATCGACGCTATGCCGCTACGTGTCGTTTGAAAGTATGATTGCCGGAGGTGATACAAATATTATACTTACAAATATTACAATTGCGTAAGTAAGTTTCTTTGTATATTTATGCACTTTGACACCTAATCTGCTGATTGGTTTTGACGACTTTTTATAGCCATAGTTCTGTAACTATAGGCCTATGGTCCCCATTTACATAAGAATTTTTGGTTTATGAATGATTAGATACCTATTATTACAATAGTTGACGAAATCTTCTAAAACCAGCGAATTCGAGGGCCAAAGCTAGTTTTTTATATATTTTTGGATTAAAAGGACTTAAACTCTTTAATGGATCAACTTTTAATCTTTTGAAATGGAAATAATTGTAGCTTCGTTAATTTCCATGTTTCCATTATTTTGAAATCAGAATCTAAATCTGTGGGTCAACTGACGAGTTCCCCCTTCACAGCCGACTCAGCATTATCTCATGATTAAAAGCCTGGTTAGCAAATACGCCTTCAGTTAGATCACTTATATCTAATGGATTCTGAAATCAACCATATTGAAGCCAGTTATTTAGGCAAAAACCGAGTACTGCATTGAAAATGATTTCCAAATAAAACGTACATGCATCAATTTCATCTATGTAATGGAGCACCCTTTTTATATTATTTAAACATATCAAAACGGAAATACTGTAATAATAAAAATTAGTTATTATAGTGGGTTACAGTCGGTACTATTCAGCTCATTCCTACTGTATAATGCTAGTCGTAAAATTTTACGAGGAATCTTCCATAAGCTTTGATTGCACGATCTGAGGTGGATAGATGTATGTAGATTAGGACATTACGACGTTACTGAGCTACGAATATCAAACACAAAACATATTAAATTAAGTTATATGGTTTGAGTGTAGCTATAATTAATCAAATAATATATGAAAGATATTCATTTCTATAAGCTGCGTACTTCTAGATCAGAATGCAATAATTTTAATTCATAATCGCAATAATTTTATCTGTATGACTTGCTAAACTCAATAAAATGGGATTGGGTTGTGTTTCTCACTTGCTTCGTCAATTAAATAGCGCTTGTGAATGAGATAATGACTGCCTCGTGGTCTCGCGATACAACTATATGCCGTCCGATCTAGAGGTCGCGGGTTCGATCCAGGGCAAAGTATTATTAGGTTTTTCTCGCGCCCTATTTATTACGTGGGACTGATATATATCCACATACCTGGCGGAATGTGGGTGCAGAAATGTAAGGTTGCCAATGTAAGGTTATGTATATACATATATACATAACCTTACATTGGCAGGGTAGGCAAAGGTACATATGTTTGTAAGATATTTGTACACCACCCATGAAACAAACCGAATGATAAATAAAAACATGGAAATAAAATTAATCGTCATCGCACATACAAAGTTAAATGTGTTAACATTAAATGCACGTAAAGCGACAAAACCCAGGCGATATATTTTATTTCGTCCGCGAATATTCACTCTCAATAAATTCTTCACGCTGATCCGCGGATGAACCCTCGCGACATATGAAAATAGCGGGTTCACTACGTGGCGTTTCGCTGCGAAAGGATCTGTGATTCGTTTCTATCCCGCCGACGTCGCTTCGCGCTCGCCCGTATTGCATTGCCCAGTGGCATACTATAAATCACCCGCTGCTGTCCATTATGGACGAATCTTGAAACAAATGCAATGCAATGAAAAGCGCGCCAATCGATTCTACTATTTACCACCACAAAAGATTGCATCGCATTTTTAACCTCCAAAAAATATCATTAAAATTGTCCACAAATCTACAATGAATTTTTAGCTAGTTGGAAAACAAATAACAAATAATGTTCCTAGTCTAGACACGTTGATTACCACCTTTACAGTTCAATGTGCTATCGTTCCAGCACCATTGACGTAATGGCGGGTGATAAACAGGTTGCTGTGGGGTGCTGCCAACGAATATATCATTTTTATTTTACACCGAAATTTTAAGACAAACCTCTCCGGACTGAAATGAGCGGGCTGCAGTAGATTTTATTATTTAACTTGAACAGAAAGGGGAAACAAAGACAGTTTTAAAAGAATTCATCAAAAGTTTTGATTGTATTACCTACACTCAGCGCTTGCTTCTTAATTTTACTACGTAATACGTTTAGTTTTCTCTTAGGACAGTGTATGCGACGAAATGATGATTCTACTCAAAATAATTTTCATGTGTGTGATTACTTCATCAATGCAATGTCTAGTCCTGTTACTGCTCATGAAAGTTTCGGAGCAGCCGGAACGTGGACGAATATAATTCTGTTGATAAGTGTTCGGGTGCACGGCGAGTGTCGGGGCGGCGCGGCGGGGCGCCAGTGTACGTTTACACATATGTTACAATATGCGTGAGTAGCTCGGCTGGGATCGTGGTCGGTTCCAGTTTAATTAATCTGGATTTGATGAGGGATTAAGTTTGCTCGACGCGTGACGGATCGAGAGCTCTACGCGTCCTGGGCCCGTCTACTGCGGTTCAAAACGGATTTACCTCTCATTTCGCCTCCCCACAATTTGTACACACATTCAAGAAGTGTAATTTGGCACGGTCGAGTGTAAAACAATGTAAATGAAGAGATTGTGATTTTTGGTACCGTACATTTACAGGCGAGATCCTTTAATTAATTACTTTGTGATTTTCATTTTATGGTTTTTGCTACTATCATATAAATTTTATTTATACGGCGTCTTATTGCCCCCGGAGCATAAGTTTACGGTGAGCAATTATGTAGTTTGATCTGGGTTAGGGTTTTCTGTAAATAGCAGCCCGAATTTTATACAAATTCAATAGATCTGATATGCGAAAGAATCAGCAAAACCCTTTGTGTAGATAATTGAATTCTCTGGAATTGTTCACAAGTATCGTTATAATATTTATTTATTTCGAATTTCCTAAGTTACCAAATGGAGAGTTAATTAAATTTCGATATGTTTTTTTTTTCTTTAAGAATACGTATTACGTGTACCTATGTAATATATATGCAAAGCTTTATTTAAAGTATATTAATAGTGCAAGCAATTGTTCGTCTTTCGAAATGAGAAGCACCTACACACAAGTATGCAGAATGTTTAGATAGCTAAGACATTACATGTACCTCTAGTGCTTTGTTACTCAAAGCAAGGAATACTCCAGCGGCCACCTCTTCTCCTAGGAATTACTGCTGCTACAATGAAATTACTGTTATAAGTCTCGTGTGCACCTGTTGGAACAATGTTCATTAAACTAGGAATGTGTACGCCAGCGCATCTAGAATAGTTTTTACATCAGCAAAATAATACAACACATACAACTTGGAGTGAAATTCTTGCTCTGCAAGCACACAATACAACGGTCTATCTACGTCAGATCAAATATCCCAATGTTCTGAGTCGAACAAAGTCATGTTTTAGTGCTATGTAGTCTCAACCATAGATTCTCAAACATGTTTTCAACACCACCCATTCATACACATGATATACAAAACCTAACAAAAAGGGTAAGGGAGTCAGAATGAATCATAAATAAACTTTTTTTTAATTATAATTTCTTTAAATCTAGCTTGGTACAATTTGGTATCTCCCTATATATTATGATTGGCGCTCACTTGAAAGTCTTCAAACCCCACAAGGAGACTTACCGCTCACTTTGAGAACCGTTGGTCTAATGCAAGCTACTACACTCCACATACCGACAAAATTCTTGCGGAGAACTCTCAGACATGTGTGCTTTGGAGTTAAACCAGCAACCACCATCTCGTCAATCCACTCCGATCAAACTATCGCTCACATATGAATGGTAAAGTGGCATGAATTTGTTTTATAGATTATGGAAAATACCAAAAAGTACATATGTGCGAGGAAGTAAAGCACTGCTTGTATGTTATAAATAATGAGACAGTGGGTTTATGTATGTAGTATAGTATTGGAATTTATTTTTGACGAATTTTCTAAAAAATATCATACATTAACAAGCTGACAATTAATGTTTCATAAATTTTTAGCAAGCCTAAAATGCACTTAGGTTTAAAAAACAAATTAATTAAATTTAAATTGTAGAATAAAACCGTATTTAATAAAGATTTTAAGCAGATCGTAAAATATACGATAACTTCCGCAACATGAAACAAAATCCATTACATTAATGTTAAAGAAGAGCAACAATACGTCACTGTCAGGAGTGGAGAGTGGGGCCGGGAAGTGATTTCAAAGGCGGAATGCCTGCAACGTGCCGCGACTCCAGATTACATCCACGTGAACTACATTAATATTTCCAAGAATTAGTGGACGTGACTGCTTCATCAACCCGCTTGGCTATCGAATTTTAATAAGACTTCGACTCGCTGCAATTTGATTCAATTTCACTGAACCTTGCCTAACCCCCTTACGCCTCGAAGATAGCGCCGATATCGTGCGCATGAAGCGCTCTTTCGTCATAACATTATTAGGTATTTATTTTATTTTATTTTATTTGTTTAGCACACCAACAAAGTAATTACATACAACAGACTACTGATTAAAAGGTATTCTTAAAAATATAATACAATGTAATCACTTAAGTTATAGGTACGCATGACATTTAAACACTATATTTTGTGACAGGCAATGAAAGCAGAAAACATAATAATAAATTAAATTTACAAATATACTTTAAACAAAATTAAAACAAATAAAAACTAATAAAATACTTGGCGAAATGTGGGTGCAGAAATGCACCTCTGCCTACCTCTTCGGGGAATACAGGCGTGAGTTTATGTAATTAGCATATATTAATTAAATTTGATATTACCTTATAAATTTTCAGGTTTAAGATATAGGGACCGCTTGTATACACAAAAACTCTGAGAGAATATATCAATGGTATTATTTTTGGTGCATGATATGTCATTATATAACCTTGCCATTCGCGACAATGGACTATTATAAGAGCTAATTAGTGTTGAAGTCGGAACAGCAAACACACGTGTATTGCGAACAGCTCGAATATTCGTTTTGAAGTATAAATAATTAATTAGAAAGGCGTCTAAGGAGCCGTTAACAACTTTATGTAGAATCAGCATGTCAGCTATGTTGCGTCTCTCTTTCAAACTCGTAATATTGAAATGCTTATATAAGTCTATTGTTATAATCCGGAATAGATTTACGAATGCCGTTACGCATGCTATGCTATCTTCTATTGGCCTTAAAGTTACTACTGCGAGCTGCTTAAAATAGCAAATAAATATTTCAGATAGAATAAAGAGTACTTAACCTCTTTTTTTAATAAAGTATTGAACGACACCGCTCACAAACAACACTTAGTAAACAAAAGGTACCGCCCTTTTTTATATTTGAGTAAACACCCTAAAAGACTATGGACACAATAATTCTGTTGCTTCATGGTTTTATGTGGAATAACCTAGAGTTATTAAAAGACACCATTAGTAAGATGGTTTCTTTAGTGCAGTTTGTTACAGAGCAGGCCGTGAAGCAAGACGACACGGACTTGATCCCCGCATTTGTAATAAAAAAGCGTATCTACATTCGTTTCGAACCTGTTGCAATAGAAATCCGACATCGGAATTACGTGTATGTTTTTTGAATGTATTGAACTGTTATTATTTATAACCATTTACCCCACTATTGTCAGACATGTGACATAATTATTAAAAAAAAACATTGTACAGTGGAATCCGTTTATAATGACATCGAAGGGAATTGACAAACACGTCATAATAAGCGGACGTCATACAAAGCGTTGAGTGAAAAAAAACCTTTTTGAGGTAAACATTTATTTAGATATTTATTTACATTTTGATAGATAAACATAGTATATAAATACAAAATAAAAATTGCACGTAATAAGTACCTACGATACATGTATGTACATTATTATGTATGTATGTTCGTACATATATACATATATGTATTTTTCATATTTCTTCGTCGGGAATCAATGAACATTGCAGAAGGTAGAATAAAGAATCATGTCTGTCATTATAACCGGACATTAATTATTAAAAAATGGGTCATAATAAGCGACATGTCGCAATAAGCGAAGTCATTATATCCGACTTTTACGAAGAATTTTATATGAAAACCAAAGTTCGTTGTGTAATACGTCATAATAAGCGGATTCTACTGTATATGTCAAATATGGAGTTAAAAAAATAAACAAGTAAATTTGACGACTCACAACTCCATTATCGTACAAATGGCGTTAATGGGTGACGATTATTATAATGTTGATACTACTATTTGTTTCGGCGTGTTCTTCTCTCGCGTACACAAAGACAAAGCGATTGAGTGCGTATTAATCATTGGGATTAACGTAATTACTGTGAGGAAACTTGGATATCATAACATTATAAATAATCATTAATGTTCAGATACAATCAATGTTGGAAATGATTATCTATTTAGAATTTTGCCAGCCGAATTTTGTTTCTATATGGAGTCTACAGAACACCATGATGATGATGATGATATAATAAATATTCAGATGACTATTTTTTTTTAATTGATGCCTGATAAACCCCGTAACAAAAATATGTGAACCTGTTAAAGGCTGAATCGGCCTAGGAATGGATCAGAGTAAATTGGAGCGGTATGTGTTCTGTGTATCTTTCCAAATAGCGAGTATCGACTAGTTTTAACGAGGCTTGTGTTAAACCATGAGGTACATGCCAGAATAACAAGATTGATAATTCTATCCGTTTACAAAGCAGCAATGGAACAGTAAGGCAAGTGCCATCAAACAGTTAAATAAAATTATAGAAGTTTTTGTTAGAGTTATTGACAAATATTTAGTCTATGAAGTTATTATACAGGGTGTCCCAGCAGTCGACGATAACCCGGAAACGGGGAATAGCCCAAGTCGTAAGAGTTATCAGAAAAATATTTAAAAAAATATAAGTTATGTATTTAGAAAAATATAGGGATTTCAAAAAAATCTAGAAAATCTACACCCTGCGACGGTTTTTTCACTACTGTTGCTGCAAATCTCTACTTTTTTAAATTATTATTTTTGTTATGTAATCCTGAATAATGCCTCTGCAAACTGTTATCCAACATTTATAGCCACCTTGCTATACTTCGGAAGAAAATTACATTGTTTACCAAACCGCATATTTAATATTAATCATACGCCCAAATTTAACTGACTGCCCTGAAAAAAAAATGTACTACGCGAGTTTGGCAAGTAGCTTTAAAAGTTGGCGCATTTAATAAGGAATCTAAAATGGTATAACACTTGCTACATTATTTTTTAAACGTGGCACAATATTTTTTTATTTTGCGAAGAAACCCATTTGATCAAATTTTCTTATTAACTAAAGATGTTTCTATTCGGCTCTTCGAGACAGCAATTTTAAGATACTATTTGAGTGAGATGGAGAGAATCGTTTTACGATGTGTGAGCGAGACAGATAGTGACGCTAGTTCAGTTAGAGAATATTTCGATTAGGAATACCGGAGTAGATGGATAGGACGAGCTGGCACAATCCAATGGCCAGCCCGTTCACGTGACTTAAATCCTTTAGGCTATTTTTTACTGGGGAACGGTGAAAGAATTTTTTTGTTTAAAGCCAATTGAAAATTTACCTGAGCTACGGCAAAAAATAAATGGAAGTAGCTGAATTTGTTAGGAATAGAAGATTTTCGCCCCTGATAACCCGATCTTTTTTAAGAAGATGACGAGCGTGTATTGCGGCTGAAGGAAGGCAGTTTGAACATGTATTGTAAATTTTACTAAAGAAATATTTGATGTTAAGCAATTACTTAATAAATCTAACATATCCAAATAAAAAAAGCCTAAATTTAAGATAAAAAAGTGATCATTGCTCCGATGCGTGGTGCCCATGGACTACCTGACAATGGAGTATCTGTCTCACTCACACATCGTAAAACAATTCTCTCCATCTCACTTATAAGTTCATCATCATGTCATCTTTAGTTAATAAAAAAATTTGATCAAATGGGTTTCTTCGCAAAATAAAAAATATTGTGCCACATTTAAAAAATAATGTAGCAAGTGTTATACCATTTTAGATTCCTTATTAAATGCGCCAACTTTTAAAGTTACTTGCCAAACTCGCGTAGTACATTTTTTTTCAGGACAGTCAGTTAAATTTGGGCGTATGATAAATTTTAAATAAGCGGTTTGGTAAACAATGTCATTTTCTTCCGAAGTATAGCAAGGTGGCTCTAAATGTTGGATAACAGTTTGCAGAGGCATTATTCGGGATTACATAACAAAAATAATAATTTAAAAAAGTAGAGATTTGCAGCAACAGTAGTGAAAAAACCGTCACAGGGTGTAGATTTTCTAATTTTTTTTGAAATCCCTATATTTTTCTAAATACATAACTTATATTTTTTTAAATATTTTTATGATAACTCTTACGACTTGGGCTATTCCCCGTTTCCGGGTTATCGTCGACTGCTGGGACACCCTGTATAGATCTCTGTCATCACAACTAGAAAAAGATTAAGAGATGCAAATTTTTTCCTATTCACCTCAAGATGATATTATTTGTGCGTTGTTAGTGGGGAGAGTTATCCTAAAAGTAAATCCACCCATACAATTTTCAACCTCTACCTTGATGACCTTTCGGATTTAAGGTCGCCTTATCCTGCAAGCTGATGCACACTGTCATCAAAAATATGCACGAACGGTCAACAACCAATGGGCAAATTTAATAATAATAATATTAAGGACACCTATAGACATTACACCAAGGACATGTATATTGTATACTAATAACAGCATATAAAGATTTAACAGATCAACATTATATTTTTATACTTATTTAAGTTGCTTATCCTTTAAAAGCTACTTTTAATTACATTTTTTTGAAAGACGTTTCAGTCGACCGGAATCCCAATTTAGTATTTATTTTTAATATTTTAAAGTACACGAGAAGAGTGTTTAGGGAATTACCGAAGAAGCCCCCACAGTACTACGAATAACTGTTTAATAACCTGTAATGGTGCTTCAGTATGTTCCATACTTGACATACAGATACGATGCTCCACATGTTTGCGCACAAATTCCTTGATGTACAAAGCCTTTGTTAACTTTCGTGTAATAATGAACGAAATAATTCATTACATTATGTCTACAATATAATATAACTATGGTTACCTCATATATTATAATAACGTTTTTGCGTTTATACATTGTATATGACTAGCTGTTGTAAAGAACTCCGTATGCTAAAATTCAGAGTTGGGTCCAGGGAGAAATATCCATAGCAGTCAAATCATAAAGCTTTTTATCAAAGTCCAAGTAATAAGATATTTGTAATTTTATTACCAGTACGAAGTTTGTAAATAAAAACGGCAACAGGCTGTGTGAGTATTGTGATTTTGAACCATGTATATCTCTTAGTATGATATAATTCGCAAAAATGGGCGTTGGACCCTTTCTCTAGTATAAAAACCTATTAACCCAGGTTAAATCGAATTCTTAAAAAAATATCGCCACAATAAATGTTCACTCTCAACAAAATCTAACAATATTTTGTTTCCTGTTTTGTTGAATATTTTATTTGTTCACTCGGTATTCTCGCAATAAGTATGTTTATGTATGTATAGTTAGCGATCAATAAGACCATTGTCGTTTGTAGAGACAGGCAGAGTTTTATTATAAAGGAAATTCTGATCGGTAGCATGAAATCTGGAAATGTGCCTAAACAAAGGCAATAGGCTCGCTCTTCGTTAAGCTACTTAATGCAGCTGCCGAAATTCAGGTGTGGAAATCTACCTCTATATTCTGTAACGCGGAAACAGGAGACAAAAGCTAGAAAACACAAATGATTTTTGAATTTTGTACTTTTTAAAAAGTTCATATTTCAAAAGATTTTATATTTTTTTCTACAAACTGTTGTAAAACTACACAAAATCATAAAAAAATGTTCTTACTCCCAAGTAAAAAATGCCTGCAATAACTTGAGCAGTGTACCTAATGTTCGTCAATCTGTTACTTTTATAATGGATCTTTTTCGCAACTCTTTTTTCGCTATAAAGTTTTACATTTTTACCAACGTAACGTATTCGAATCAAATCGAGGTATAGTATGCATACTTATCGATACATCAGTTATGACAATATTCGATTATGTGAAATTGGCACGTGTCTTGTACAGAATTGCCCCTGTTTTTCGCATTTATTATTGGGAGCAAAGGGAATCATAATGTTTTCGGCCGTTGCTAGCATATCTGGAACGAAACCGTAATAAGCCCCCTGACAACAATTATCCAAGAATCGGGTTAAAAGGGTTTTTCAGAGATGGCAATGCGCCCTTAATGCCTCGTGTGCTGCAAGCGTCGATAGGCGACACATAACCGTTTCACATGGCCATCAAGGGGATCATTTCTTGCTTACGTATTACGTCAACATAAAAATGTGAACGATTGCCCAGTTCAGGGAAAACCTGTAGAACTATCTAACCTTATCTAAGAGTTCATCATAAGGATTTCAGTAATTGAGTCTTCCACCCCGCACTATAAGAAGTCGATGGACAAAATCATGATCTACGTTTTTAAAGATTGTTTAATCGTAAAATAGCTAGCCAAATAATTTTGCACCGTATAAATAAATCATGCACCCGCATTAGAGGCACGCACAAAAAATACCCACTAACGGAAAATAACCCTTATAATGACCGCTTTTAGTTCGTTGCTGATCACTACTTTTTTCCAATCGCGTTACAAAGTACAGTGCTGATCAAATATGTTATCAACTATGATATTTTTTTTAATAATATACGCAATTCGACAGTTGCAGTTGCACTGTATGGTAATTGTTTAGATCGATTCTCGTCCTATGATTAAATATGTCTATAATTTATTTGACATAGATGTTTTTTTTAAATCTCTAAAAAATCTTGGTCTTTATAAGTCAGCCCACCAATATTATTAATTAGTAATAAGGTCTTGCTCCTAAAAAAAAGTTGAAGCCTAAGGAAAATTTAATTAAAAAACATGACCTAGATGGAACACTTTCGCCGTGGGCAGAATGCAAGTAACATTGTGTGCCGACGACACGACCACGACACGAGAGCGATAGCGACGGCTCGCCGGGACGTGTCCGTGAATAACTCACAACTGTAAGACCGGCAACTTCGCTCTCCTACTGCTCTCTGAGGAGAATTTTATGCGCATTATTATAACGCTTTACGTACTGTGGCGACAAAAGGTGCTTTATCGTTTCCACTCTTTAAAGTGCTTTCAATGGTCCTTGACTTTTACACCATAGACGATATATCTAGTATGTTCATCTATGCAAAATAAAATAAAAATTCTAAAATGTTTTTTTTTAAATATAAGTAAATATTAAATTATAATTTACGAAATTTTCATGTTTTGGATTCAAGATGGAAAATTTAATTTATAATGAAAAAAATAACAAAATTTTCATTCATAACCAGTGAATAAGTAAGAACACTTAAATACTGAAGCTTAGGTCACTGAACTCTATTTCCTACGCTATTACAAGAGGGCTAAATGCAATGGGGTAAAAGGATTTCACGAAACGGCTAATGCACAACCAAGGCCGGTCTTGCAGCTGTTCCTAGACAACAATAACCGTTTACCTCTTATCAAGTCTACTGTATTAGCTTATAAAAAATAATATGTCTATTTATGTTGTTATGCTAAGAAAAAATACCATGTCATGGACAAGTGAGAATAGAAGTCATGGTATTGCCCACGATCAGGGTTGGACAGTATTTGAATTACTTGTAATTGAAATACGTAATTGAAATACAAATACCTTTTTTTGTATTAGTATTTTAATTACTTTCTTAAAATGTAATTTGTAATTTGTATTTCAAATACGTGAAGCCGAAGTATTTTGTAATTAGTATTTCAAATACTCGAGGCTTCAAAATACATTTATTAAAATACATCTAGCCTTGATTTAGTATAAGTTTAAGCTCATCAGGACCTGCAATAACAAAACAAAAACCGCCTTCAAAAAAAAACTATTCCAAAACAAATAAATATGCATTATTTTGTAATTTGTATTTCAATTAAAAATAGCTAAAATACTGTATTTTGTATTTCAAATACCTTACTTAAATGTATTTTTTATTTCGTATTTTAATTACTTGCGATACAGTATTTTGTAATTTGTATTTCAATTAAAGCAAAGCATGTATTTTGCCCAGCCCTGCCCACGATGCCTTTAACGCAGAGAGTTCCTGAAGCATCTCCACTGGTACATCCGGGAAGCCTAATAGTTTAGTTTATAGTGATCCAAATTCCATAAACAAACTACAACTATAACTAGCATTTCGGAGCATATGAAATGTCTAATCAGTAGGTAATCAATAATGATATACAAAAAATAAAACAACTCAAAGTATTCAATGTGTGAATTTTAAGTCCTTATCAAGGCATGAAAAATATCAATCAATTTATACGCATCATTTATCTTCGAACAATAAAGTCTTACAAAGTTCATTTTAAAACTATCATCAAAACTTACTATCGTTCAACTACTTTAACTATATGATTTCGTAGTGACTATTTTAAAAATAATAATGACTTATCGATATCCCAATGACTATTTAATCTTATTTTTTTTATTTCTTTTCATCATTAATCAGGTATTTGTTTAGAAGGATCATTAAAGTCGTAAACATAGAAAAAATAGTGATGTGTATATTGTATATCTAATATTGAATAATAATAAGTTCAAAGGAAGATTTAAATATTTTTTTAAGTTTTAATGCACGAAATGACCAAAGGTTTTTCATACCAAACTTGTTACTCTAACTATAGATTCGACTTCACGCACCTTCTTAAAAAAACATACATACATACATAGACTCACGCCTGTATTCCCCGAAGGGGTAGGCAGAGGTGCATTTCTGCACCCACATTTCGCCAGGTATGTATCAGTCCCACGTAATAGGGGGCGAGCCTATTGCCGTTTTTCGGGCACATTTCCAGACTCCGTGCTGTTACTGAGAATTTTTCTAATGGAAAAACCCAATAACTCTTTGCCCGATCCGGGAATCGAACCCAGGACCTCTAGATTGCACGGCACATACTTGTACCGCGAGACCACGAGGCAGAAAAAAATCATCTATGTCTTCTATTCTTGCATGCACTTTACTAATGTAAAAGCATAACAAATTTGATACAAAATTCAAATATCTATCCACGCGTGAAAGATAGAGAATATATTCCCCTTCTGCCATCGAAGTACCCAATCACATAAGTGCAGCGAACATCGTCGCTTTGGTACATGGTCAATCTTTGAGTAGTCAACGTGCTTTGTCGCTAGAGCTCGCCCTTGTACTAAATTTTGTTGCTAGATGAATACAATTTTGTATCAATCGAAGGACCTACCTACTTCTAGTTGCTTTCTACCTAGAAAGCACCTGGAAGATTTTTATTGTAAATGTTTGACTGCTTCTTAAATATTACGATATTTTTAATATGCTGCCTCGCGGTCTCGCGGTACAAGTGCAATCAAGTTCGATCTAGATGTCATGGGTGCGATTCCCGATCGGGGACTTTCCCCGCTCGCCTCCTGTTATGTGAGAGTAAAACGAAATTGGCAAAATATGGGTGCAGAAATGCACCTCTGCCTACCCCTTCGCGGAATACAAGCGTGAGTGCGTATGTGTGTGTTTTGTAAGTCATTTGGCAAATGGCAATTTTTTTAGCATTCTGCAAGTTACTATTCTAAATCATATAGGTAGCTCCTCCACTAAAGGGATCTTGAAAGTAACCCATACACGAAGACAAAGACAGCTTGGTAAGTCTTAGTGAATCCAGTGCTAATACAAACAGTCGTACTATTAAATTAAATTGAATTTGATTTTTAAAAAAACAACTTAAATTTTCGCTATATTATCTAAATAACAATACAATTGGGAGACTCCGACACCATCAACTATTGACAATTAAAGCTAATTTGATAACTCGGAAAAAATGTATTATATAAATCGACATGCGAATGTTGATTCCCTCGTGATTCAATCGGTTGGACCAGTTATTGGAATACTCAATTATATTAAATTTCATAGGGTCTCCCTTTTACTACAAGAAGTCATATGACTATAATAATAATAATAAAGCTTTATTAATTCCATTTCGGCCAAAATACATTACATTCTGATAGTAAAAATAATAAATATAATTCTTTAGAAATAATTTTAAATGCATTATAATCAGATTAAATTAATTAATTTTGTTTATTATTTTGTCGTGGCTTATATGGACCCCCTACGGGTAAAAGCCTCCTCCAAGGTCTTCCATCCTTCTTTGTGTCTGGCCAAGGGTATCCAGTTCTCTCCTGCTACCTTTACCAGTTCGTCTGTCCATCTAGCGCATGGGCGGCCTCTAGCCCTACGACCTGTTGGGCCTTGCCAATTCACCACTCTAATGGTCCACCTATCGTCGTCGTAACGGGCTATGTGTCCCGCCCATCTCCATTTCATTTTCAGCGAAAAAGTTAAGGCGTGGGTTACTTTAGTTTTATTGCGGATGTGCTCATTTTTTATCTTATCTTTTAGTTTTACACCTAATAAACTTCTTTCCATTCTTCTTTATATGACTATAGGGAGATAATAATTTATAATAGATATCCAGGTGCGGTGCTAGTAAAGAATAATTAAAAAAATTTTTTTATTCAGTTTGTGATTTTAAATGTATTATATGAAAAAGGATCGTAAGTATTTTGTTGTCCATTGTACCTGCCAACAACCCGGGCGTTGAGCTACAGTAGAACTCAATCCTAAACGTCTTTATGGCCTTAGCTAAGACGGAGCCGTTTCCTCTAAAAACAACTAATTTATTATAAAGCTAGTGTTGTGTTAAGGTTGAACTGCGCAATTTCGCGCTCCATGTACAGCGTCCTTTGTATTTCGTAATGGATGATAAAATACTCACACAGACACTTAAGTATAACTAGACACTTCAACTATTTGTGCTGCTGAAAGCTCCGTTATATAATTAAATTTGTACGAAATAGTGATGCTTAAATTTTGCTCTCGATTCGTTGGTATGTCGATATACTCGTAGATGTTTAAAATTTTGCTTATGGTTTCCGAAAATTTGTACGACGCCTAAAGGTTAAAGGTTAAATTAATCTATTCGTTAGAATGTAATTAGTAATAAGCTTCTATTGTTAGTTTGATGACTATCGTTAAAAAAAACATTCGTAATTTATGAGATCATGTACCAAAATATTACATAGTAACGTCTTATCTCCTCTGCAATAAGAAACAAAAGTTATTACCAAACCCCCAAATAAATAGAGAACCCAGTAATAGAAATTATTTTTGCAGCTATCTGACCAAATTTTTGTAGCGTTCAACATAAGTTATAATTGCTAAGAGGGAAACGTTTCACCTAACTGACTTTACTTCGGCTACACTACATTTATCACCAAGTTCCAACGTACTCACATTGCCGTGTCAGTATAAAAAAGACTCACTAAGCTGCGGCGCTTGGTATCACTTCCGTGCAGAATACTGTCAACCCTAGTTTACAAGACTCGCAGAGGTGAGTGTGGACTTCCTAACTCGTAAAAATAATTCATGCACGTCCTCCAAAAAAGTATTATGATTGAACATTGGAAGAGCTGTACTAAAATGGACCAACATGTGTAATCAAGTTAAAAACGCTTACCATTTTACTGCTCTAGGAGCCTTAAAACGAAACTGTGCTAGTTGCACTTTAAAATTATATATTTAATTTATTCAACAGCAAAACCAGGAGTTGAGAGAAGTTTGAATGAAACATTCTTCCTACGTATAACTCAGAACATATTTGCATACGCGCTTTCGCGAAATTTTTAAAAATAATTTCACTGGAATTTAATAATCAACTTTAACAATGTGTAGTGGAGTAATTTGAAATTAGCGCGGCGCGCAAAGAATAGGAACGGGAACTGCCGCCAACAAGTTTTTAACACTATTTTATCATGTTTGTAGTGAGTTAATTAAGTCGCTTTTCACCAGGAACGTAGTACTCGTCGCTTAATACTTTAAGCTCTTAAAACGCAAACTACATCACTACACTATATTATATCCTCTTAATGAGGTCTTTTAGAACGCTTACTTCAAATTTAATTAATTGTAATTCGCTGAAAACCTTGGACAGGCCGGGATTAACTGCGCCTTTTAATTACACGCTTTATTTAAACTGACAAGTATATAGTGTTTAACGGTGCGAAGTTCTCTAAAGTTATTCTTAAGGTCGTGCGTTTCGTACATCATCGTAAAAAGCGGTCGAGACTGTTAGGCACACAGCGGCCATAATTTCATTAAACCTTCACAAAATACACATTGGAACAACCATTACCAAGATTGATAGGCGTGGGTAGGTTTTAGGCGCGTAAGGGAGGCTCGAAAGCGTCTTGCGGAAGCGGCACTTAGATTCGTCTATCCACCGCAAAACCGCTCGCAGCTACCGCACCGCCACTCTCTACAATCCATCATTCCGCCTAGATCAATTAAACCCGGACTTGGACCGTAATGTACCAACGAACGAGATGCCTGATGCAATCTTCACAGCGCTTTTATATATTATGTTCATTTCTTTTCACGTTTCGAGTTAATAATGAAAGCTATGTATAAAATTCTTTAATAGCATCCTTAGTGTTTAACGAGTACATTTTCAATGCCACTGCCATATATTGGATTTTTAAGACTGGTTAATGGCATATTATATTTTTAGTTTAAATGCAAAATTTGTTATTACTCACAAAAAGATATTATGGGCGTAAGTATGAGGTAGAAGTGCATTTTTACACGTAGGTCTATTACCTACGTGTATAAATGCGTGTATAGTCGAGACATTTCACACATGGCACATTTTCAGGAACCCTGCTTCTGCTGGAAATTCCTATAATATGATAAAATGTTGATAATAATAAGGGGCATCTTAATTTAGGTAATTGCAAACTGCAAAGCATCATCAATGGGCAATTGGCAGTCTAAGCCACGCCTTAATTAGTTGAACCACAGAACGACGTTTTTGTTATCGACATAACATGTGAAGAATCCTACCACAATATCCCCTGCCTGTTGTAAAAGGCGACTCAAAGTGGCACTTGGAGTCGCTGGGCGCTCTGTGGGGGCAGCGCGTCCTCACTGAACGTGACCCCGAGAGGGGCGACGGCACTGTGGCCTGTGTCCGTCGCAGGCGCTCACACACAACCAGGGCGCCCGAACTAAGCTAGTGGAAGTTCAACTACGTCCCCATTAACTCCGAGACGGCCGAGACAACTTCGTCTCAGAGGCGAACAGGGCGGCTGCGAAATAACGGTGGGCGCTTCTCGCCCACCACGTACCGTGGTCGCCTCACTTGGCGCGAAATGCCACCGGAGGGTTTTGGTCAGTATACCAGCATAGGGATTTTGTTCAGTTTGTTGATTCCGTCCGACATTAACTCTTGCGCCTTTTCGCCTTGTCGCCGCGCGCCGGTTGGAAGGCCGGTGACCACGACATACCTTTCCCGCCCCCTACGCAGGCCTGGCGAAAAATAGAGCCATAATCTGCTTTCCCCTCGAGAACAAAAAAAAAAGACAAAACACAGGCTTAATTTATTTTATTGTGTTCCGGCGAAAGGAGTTTCTACTACTGTTAGATGTAAAGAAAGAAATAAAAACATACACTCACTACTACAAACATGTCAGGGCTTCCAATTCGAAACATTTTTACGTCACAACTTTGGTACAATGTGTCAAGTATTTTGTTACCCTGTCTATTGCTAAATTCGCATCATATCTCGACCTACAATAGTGACATTCTGATCGATTTTTGAACTATTGTTTACCGTTACCCAGCGGATATTTTTCATTTCGATACAAAAATGCATGGAGCATTTTGATTGACATGTAGAAGACACAAAACAAAAGAAATGTAAAATAAATGCAAGGATAGCTGGTAGAAAAAGTAACCATAGCGTGTATATATCTATATGATTGTAATAGATATAAAGTACTGAATTGTTAACTATATTGCGGGACCCAGCGCTTTAAAGCATAAACAAAGTCGTATCGTTACTTAAACAATATCAAAAATCTTGTAGACCAGCGGAAAACGACAAAATTAAAGTAAGGGTACAACATACAGGGTGTATTCAGACCGTGATTGGAAACTAAGGCAGGTAATAGCTAAGGTGATTACAACCCCTTGACGTTAAAGAAAATCCCGACAAAAAAATTGAAGTTTTCCTAACAACGATAGGTTGAAAATGTATGTGGTTATTAGGAAAACGTAGAACATATTGTAATATAGAATGTCAAATGTCGTATTGACTGCCTCGTGGTCTCACGTGTGATCTAGAGGTCCTGGGTTCGATTCCCGAGTCAGCCAAAGTGTTATTGGGTTTTCCCATTAGGAAATTCTCAGTAGCAGCACGGAGTTTCGACATTACCTGGCAAAATGTGGGTGCAGAAATGCACCTCTGCTTACCCCTTCGGGGAATACAGGCGTGAGGTTATGTTGTGTATGTAAATGTCGTATAAGTGGCATCAACATTCCACTAAACAAAGTATTACATCAGTATTATTATAACTTATATAAACAAACATCTGAATATAAACAATGATACAGTTTATCTTAACACATACAAATTTGGTAGCAAACACTTTAGCTTCTAAACCAACGCTATTTCTTGTTTAAACATTGAACCGCGTCTAAAACTGACAAACAGCATTCATAATAGCGACCAGAGCGGAATGCAATATAACCATGTAACAACTAAATATTATTCAGCTTGCAATTTAATATATGCTGAAACAAAAATAATACGTGTAAAATGCAAATACGGGAGTGCAGCAAACGAGATCTTGGCGGTAAATATGAGCATGAGCCTGTTGGTGGCATCAACCAGCATAAATAATTCGGCGTAACTTATGTGCGCCATGTCGCGCCGCTCCGAGACAAAAACACCTCTGAAACAGAGCTTTGATTTTAAATTCTAATTTTATGAATCGTCTCGTTTGCATATCACAAAGTACTTATTCGAAACACTGTAGCCATTCCAGCTAACGTATCCGGCTACTTAATTACCAACCCTTTGAATGTTACATTTCTTTTTAGCTTATCCGCTTCAAACTCTTGCGCTTAAACTAATCTACGCAGAGGTATAATGAAAAGGAATTTAAAGGCTTTTTTGCTTTTCATTTTAGTTGGATTTTTACTTTTTATTATACACGGTAAAGTGACCGCAACGACACCTGGCTGTAAGTGAAATGCAGCAAATTTGCCTACATTTTTAATACGAAAGTTATTCTGTCTGTTTTGCTTCTACGACTTCATAACTGAACTAACTTTGGTGTAGAGATAGTTAAGATTTTGGAGGAGGATGTACTTATTGTGGCGAATTTAAAACTTGAAGACACTGATGAAGTTTCTGTATGGAGCCGAGCAATTTTCATGATAGCAATATGAAAATTCATGTTATATTTAATGCTTTATATTGGGTGAGTTAAGAATTAGAAAATATAATAATAATAATAATAACCCCCCCAGGGGATCACCTTGTCGTGGTGGGGGGGCTTACGGGTACCAGGTACTGGTTGATCAAAGGTTCTAACATCTAACCTACATTACACCTACCCAAACCAACGATCCCAAACCCTGTTTATGGAGATATGGAAAGTCAGACTAAGCGATATAGTTTACGGCCGCTGCCCGGGGGTCGCCGGGGCGCATCTGGAGCCAATGCTGGATGCCACAGTATACGAACCGTTGGCGACGGGGGACTGAACAGGCGGGTTCCCCTCGAAAAATGTACTACAGCCGAACCAACATCATTTTCACCATCATCTTCTCCACCGTCAGATCGTTCCCTATTCTCAAATATTCCATCACCTTCCTCAACTAACAGTTTATATCGATCCCCTAATTCATCACCATCTTCCTCCACCTACTCGTCTAGAACGACAAGGTCGGCAACTGTTGTGCAGGAGGCACATGCCACGAAGCCTGCACCCAGTGCCGTCCCATCCCGTGTGCGGAAAAAATGGACTGATGCTATGAACCGTTTTATATGGCGCACGTACTTAATAATCACTAGGTGCGAGACTGTACAAATGAATAATTATCTTGAACCACTACATTTACACTTCATTGAAAAATATCCAGAAATGCAAGTCACGCGACAGCGCATAGGTGATCAAAGAAGAGCTATTATAAGAAACAGTTTATTGCCGGAAAATATATTAGAGGAAATTCGACATGAAGTAGGAAATACTATAGAACCCGTAATAAATCGCGCAGATCATCCCACACTTACCGATCGTCTAAATATTGAACTACATTTGCCCCAATCACAGTCAAGTAACACCAGAATGAAGTGGTCTGCAGAAATTAACGATGAAATAATTCTATGCTATTTTGAGGTAACCGATTTAGAGAAAAATAAAACTGCCTATCGCAAAAAGCTACACGATCTATTCGTAAAAAAACACCCGGACTTATCACATCTTTCTGAACAAAGGATTGCAGATCAAAGAAGGTTACTATTCAATAATAAAAAACTGGAATGTAGAATAAGAGAATTAAAAACTCAGATGGAATTAAAACTCAACAGACAGACTAATTTGTTACAATCACGCGAAAACCAATATGTTAACAATTTAGAAATTACACCAATCATTTCATCTGTAGTACGGGACCCTGAGAATTTAATAGAAACTGTACCCCTGCAATCTTTTTCACATATAGATAGTCCAATACACCAACCGATACCCACACATAGTAATATGAACGATGAAAATAACGCGACGATAGAAAGACATAAAAATGAAATAGATTTTAATTTAATAGAAACAGAATTTAACAGAGCATTGTCACTATTCAAATGTATTGATCCCGAGGAAAGACCATATATACCTAAGCAACATACTTCTAGAAGGTTTTCTCAGATCGTTCAATATCTGAATAAGACCTTGGTACCAAAACATTTGAATGAAGATCTTGATTTCTGCACATTACACACAATTATATATTCAGCAGCATATGCAGCGGCTTCATGTAACGGTACCAAGTTTAATTTAAATGTAACGGTTAATAATTTGAATCGAAAACCACACTGGCAGATAAGGATTGAACGCCGAATAGAAAAATACAGACTAGAGATAGGAAGACTGACACAGTACATATTAGGCAATAGAACGCATAAAATTCTTAAAACTGTAGAAGAAATTAAAGTTAAATATAAAACCCACTCACAACATGAAGAACCCAATAGAGAACCACAACATTTCTTAGATACCATAAAACAAAAGTTAAATGCTGCGGCAACACGATTGAAAAGATATGTGACGTGCACAAAAAGAAAACAACAAAATAAAACTTTTTGGAAAAATGAGAAATTATTTTATAGAAGCTTAGGTAAACAGGACAACACATCACATTCCTCTAAACTCCCCTCACCACAACACCTTCAACAGTTTTGGGCTGACATCTGGGAAAATCCCGTGCAGCACAACATAAACGCCGTATGGTTACAAGATGTAACTGACACCAGACACATAGATCAAATGAATTCTGATAGTATAACCGCAGACAGATTACAGAACATTATCAATCGTACACATAATTGGAAAGCACCCGGGACTGACAAGATACATAATTACTGGTATAAGAAACTCACATGCACTCACTCATCCCTTCACAAGTTTATCACGCAATTTATTCAATCACCCCACACTTTACCAACATTTGTAACACACGGAATCACGTATATGCTGTCGAAAGGCTCCGATCACAAAAATCCAGCTAATTATAGGCCTATTACATGTTTACAGACAATATATAAAATCATAACGGGTTGCATTAGTGAAGTTATATATCAACACCTAGATAACCACAACGTAGTATCAGAAGAACAAAAAGGATGTAAAAAAAATAGTCAAGGATGCAAGGAACAGTTGACAATCGATGCAGTTATTATGAAACAGGCACAAACGAGAAATAGAAATCTTCATACAATGTTTATCGATTACAAAAAGGCTTTTGACTCAGTACCCCATAGCTGGCTGATTTATGTTTTAGAGTTGTATAAAATCCATCCACAAATAATTACGTTTTTGAAACTAACCATGTCTAATTGGCAAACCAGTTTGCGGCTTAACCTAGAAAACAAAACAATTTCTACCAACCCTATTAAGATACAGAGAGGAATCTTTCAAGGGGATGCCCTTAGTCCATTATGGTTTTGTATAGCCTTGAACCCACTGTCAAAACTACTCAATAACACTTATTCAGGATTTAAATTAAAATATAATGACACACACCATAGTATCTCACACTTAATGTTTATGGATGACATTAAAATATATGCCACAAATATCGAAGAGCTCACAAAACTGGCTGATATTACAGAATTATTCTCTATAGACATACAAATGCAGTTTGGGGTAGATAAATGCAAAATTCAATCTATTAATCGGGGCAAGATAGAAAACAATTCATATACACTTGAGACAGGTGAAGTAATAGAGCCCATGGACGAACACTCTACATACAAATATCTAGGTTTCCATCAAGCTAAAATTATACTACAGAAGCAAGCCAAATCAGAAATTACCCAAAAGTTTAAATTAAGACTAAACCAGATTTTAAGAACACAATTAAATTCGCGTAATACGATAAAAGCCATTAATAGTTACGCCGTTCCCATTTTAACATATTCATTTGGAATCATTAAGTGGTCCCAAACAGATTTAAGTAAGTTACAGCGAACCATAAATACACTTATGACTAAACACAGAAAACATCACCCTAAATCTTGTACGCAGCGACTAACCATTTCACGCCGAAATGGTGGTAGAGGATTAATCGACATACGCAATCTACATGCTAACCTTATTACTAAACTCAGGGAATATTTTTACGTAAAAGCTGAAAACACTGAACTCCACAGATACATTGTTGACATTGACAATAAAATGACCCCACTTAACTTACACGACAGAACTACCCAACCAAATCAAAATATTATCACTATACAGAATAAATTAGACTTATGGTCCCAAAAATCGTTGCATGGAAGACATATAGCCGACCTCAGCCAAACTCACGTCGATAAGGAGGCCTCGAACGAATGGCTGAGGCGGGGACAACTCTTTCCAGAGACAGAAGCTTTCACTGCAGCTATTCAAGACCAGGTTATGAACACACGTAATTATCAAAAACACATAATTCACACACACAATCTACCCACTGATTTATGCCGACGATGCCATAGTAACTCTGAGACGATACAACATATAATTGGTGCCTGTAAATCTATTGCACAAACAGATTACAGGCACCGCCACGACCAAGTTGCATCCATTATACACCAACACCTAGCCTTCAAATACTCTCTCATTGCAAATAAAATTCCATTTTACAAATATACGCCTGCAACCATATTAGAGTCCGATAGCTACAAATTATACTGGGATCGAACAATAATCACAGACAAAACAATACATTTTAATAGACCAGATATCTTACTCCACGATAAAAACAATAGTACAATATTTTTAATAGACATAGCTATACCCAATACACACAACCTTGTATCCACATACTCAGATAAAATTTCTAAATATGTAGATTTATCAATAGAACTGAAAAACCAATGGAGAGTACAGTCAGTAAAAACCATACCAATAGTCCTCTCTTCCACCGGCGTAATTCCTCACACATTACACACCAGCCTCCAATCTCTTGGTATTCCAAAAGCATCATACATCCTGTTACAAAAAGCTACAATACTAAATACATGCAGAATAGTCCGAAAATTTTTGTCAATAGATTAAGTTTCCCCCATACCCTGCTTGGCTCTTAAGCCCGCGGATAATGGTTCTACCCCATCACGTGAGGATGGGAGGGTAAAATACCAATATATAAATAATAATAATAATAATAATTTATTTATTTCAACATGTTGTGTTACAATAAAAGTAATTCTTAAAATCTATACCATATTATATAAATACTGTTGACAAGTTTCCTAAGAGACATCTCACACTAGGCAGAGCCTGTATCGTGAGATGTTCTTCAGTTACTCGCTTACAATGTAATTAATAAGTTGTAAGTTTTAAATTAAATAACAAATAAAACAAAATAACAAAAAGGAAAAACAAAAACACAGGAACCTTATACTAGAATAAAATTAGGTGTTAATTTAAGTTATATGAGATCAGGTTTACAATAATTATTTGAGTTTACAGTTCATAGAAGAGAGGATTCATAAAATTTTCAGTATAATTGTATGTCCAGTTCAACAGTCCCTTTTGTATTCTAAATTTGGCTTCTTTACTTGATAAATTAATTGTGTTAAATAGCTTATTTATACGGTTGTAAACAAATGGTTTTGTATAGCAGCTAAATCTTTTGGCAAATACTGTTCTAACATGCCTTTTCGGTAATTGAAAGGTGCGTTTCCTGATCAATATCTCATAGTCGTCTGAAACAAGAGCGTCTTTGTGTGCTAGAAGAGCTATTTTTAAAATATATAGGCGTCTAACGCTAAGGACTTGAGTCTCCCTATAGAGTTCACAAGTTGGATAACGAAAACGGACTCCTAACATCGTTTTAAGCACAGCACGCTGAGATCTTTCTAATCTTAGCATTAGCGTAGTTGAAGCGCCTCCCCAAACAGTTATGCAATAGGTAAGTATTGATTGGCAAAGAGTAAAATAAACGGTTTTTAATAAATTCATTGGCGCCACGTCTCTTAGTAACTTCAGAACGTGTATCACTTTTCTCACCTTAGTACTTGTCAGAGCAATGTGTTCGTTAAATCTAAGATTTTCATCTATCACGACTCCCAGGTATTTAGTTGATTTAACTTTTTTTAAAAATGCGCAGTCACATGATGGTTTTAAATTATTGTTGAAGACATATCCACAAGAATGAGCTCTGAGGATTAGATCTGGCGGAGGAGCTGTGGTCGAGGTTATGTTGAAACATAGGTAGTTGGTTTTGGCAACATTAAGGGTAAGTAAATTATTATTTAGCCACTCCGCCACATAGCCAAAACCATGTTGTGCAGTGTTAAATACCTCACTCCAAGAGGAACCGTAAAAGATTACAACAGTATCATCCGCATAGTTAATAAAGTCTGCTTCAATAATTTTTCGTTGCATTTCCAAGTCGTTTATATATATGAGAAAGAGTGTGGGACCCAATATACTACCTTGTGGAACTCCATATATTATATCTTGTGCATCACTTACATTTGAATCCACCTTTGTAAACTGTTTCCTACCCCTAAGATAGCTTTCAAATAAATTTAAACATGTCCCACGAATTCCAATGAGTTCAAGCTTACGTAAAAGAATCGGGATCGAGACCGTGTCGAAAGCTTTGGCTAGATCTAAGAATATTCCTAGACAATGATAGCCCTTATCAAGGTGCCCAGAGACGACCCTGACGGAAACCGAATTGTCTTTGTGATAACAGGTTGTTTGACTCTAAAAAGTTTTTAAGTTGTTTATTAATAATTCTTTCCAGAATTTTTGAAAAAGCACTTAACAACGTTATTGGCCTATAATTGTTAGGATCACTAGTATCACCTCCTTTGTGGATTGGAGTAACAACTCCAATTTTCCAAATACTGGGGAAAACACCGTTACTTATACACAGATTGTAAATATATGTAAGAGGCTCCACTATACAATTTTTAACAAATTTGAGTAATTTATTGCTGATACCATCCATTCCCGGAGCAATATTATCTTTTAATTGTAAGATCATTCTTTCAACTTCTGATGTGTCAGTTGGATGCAAAAACAAGGAGTGGGGTGGAGATTTTAAATTCTTTACTTTTGACACTAGTGTCTCTTGGCTTTCGTTTAGTTGCGTGAGGATCTGGTTAGCTAGTCTTTTACCTGTACCAGCAAAAAATTTGTTACAATTATTTAATGAGTCAATATCATTGCCTCCTGAGCTGCACAAATTTAAGGATGTAGATTTAGATGGCATTGTGTGAGTGATTGATTTTATAGCTGTCCATAATTTATAAGGATTGTTTTTGTTTATTTCTATTTGATTCCTATCATATTGTATTTTTACTTGCCGTATAAGATTATTATAAAAATTTCTGTATCTTTTATAGATTAAAAGCTTTACTTGATCTCCAGGGTGTTTTCGGACCTCTATATGCAATTTATCTCTATGGGCGGAACATCTAATTAATCCAGCAGTCATCCAAGGTTTAAGAATATGCTTCTTACGACTAATTTGAGCAAAACTGGTATGCCGTTTTATAACTCCTGACATAATATTCATGAATGCATTGGAAGCAGCCGTTGGGCAACATTTATCATAAACTTCCGACCAATTTGTGTTTTGCAAGTCAGACAAAATGGAATCGTAATCAAATTTTGGAAGAATTTTTTTAGGAGGAGAAATGTTAGGGGTTGTCGAATTAATTCCTAGCATTACCATGTCATGATCTGTAACTGGAAACGAGCATATTACAGACTCCATGTCAATTTTAGATTTTGTTTTGGTAAAAATGTGATCAAGACATGAATCCTTTCGCGTAGGCTTATCAACAGCCGCCACAAACCCTAAGTTGGCCATAAGACACAGGTATTCGGAACAAGAGTCAGCATTATTAATATTAATATTTAAATCACCTGCTATTACTTTGCAAGGACTGTTAGGCATGCCCATTACTACAGATTCAAGCGAATGAAGAAACCGATCCAAATTTTTAAAAGAAGGGGATCGATAAATACCCAAACAGCTAATTAAATTTGGAATTTGCACTTCTAAACAATTGGCATCTTCTATAATTGGCTCAATGACTATAGGTGACCAGCAATCCCTAACGTAAATAACTACACCACCCGATCGATTAATGAATTTTGAAGTAGAGAAACTGCAATAATTTTCCATTTGTGGGACTATCGAACTGTTTGTTATCCAACATTCAGTTAAAATTATAATATCAAAATTTATCCTAAGCCTCTTTAGGTTTATTAAAAAATCATCAAAGTTATTCTGCAAACTTCTAATATTATATGTCATTAAATTGAATTTATACCGAGACAGAACGTTTCCACAGTAGTCAATTGTCTCCAATCTGCGGCATGGAATATTAAATGTTTTATCAATATCCTCAAGCAAGTTTATTAAGGCCATTAATATAATATGGGAAATTCATTGACAATAGAAAAATAGTTTCAAACCACAGAAGGAAAGCAATTATTAAACAATAAGTAACAGTAAACATGTTGACAAACCATATAAAAATGTATGTTCTATTCCGATAAATGAGACAATATAATTTCCAAATTAACGAATTTAAGAGTTCAATGCTAACAAGAATCATTTCATTATAGTAATAGACAAGTGTAGAGTACATTCTTCTACTAAACCGTGTATTAGCGCAATCAGGCATTTTAAATATTTTCAATATGACAACGTTAAAGAAATTAATATAAAACAAAAATAGTATTATCATGAGGTAATATAACATTCTAATGTAATACTGGCTTATCTTAATATAATAGTTAGCAAGCAGGATTGAAGTAAATATTCTACTCAATCCATTCGTTACATATGCGGCTTTACAAAATAAACAAAATAGAAATAGGTACCTGAAGTTGTAATAAATTATATAATTAGTAGCCTTTGTTGTTCCTGTTTTACTCGTAACATGTACTATAGCAAATGTTCGAGGTTTATGAATATACCACTATTTATAATATTGCGCTCTATGAGTATCTATGAATTCTATTCAACTGAAAAATAATTTTGCGGTAGCATACGCTTTATATTTACCATTGAAATTCCTTTAATCTAAATTAAACCTGACTCACTTTACGCAAGCTTCATTAATTGCATTTAAATCCAGTCCATTAGTAGACCGATAACGTTTATAATAGTGATAATGATGATGACGCTCAATTCACTAAGGGCTAATGACGTCAAAATAGTTTGATACTTCATCAAACTGTGATCAAAGATCATACTTCTCATAGATACAGTCAAACATGGATATAGCTCAATAGGCCTTAATATATGTATGTAGGTACAATCAAACATGGATAAAGCTCAATAGGCCTTAATATATGTATGTACAATGAAACATGGATATAGCTCAATAGGCCTTAATATATGTATGTACAATCAAACATGGATATAGCTCAATCAAAAGTAGATCAAGAGACAAGTACAATTTTGGCAATTCGTGTCTCCCAAAACGTAATTCCCTAGGATTACTTTCAGCGAGTTGCGTAACTAATGAAGTAACTTGTGACACGGGTCGGGTCCTGGGATCGACGTAATCAAATTAATGAGAAAACTTCACTTCAATTTAGGGATTCCTACCTCAATCTTTAAGATATTTTGTGCTGGTCAAGTGGGGCACTTGACCATTGCCGAACGCGCTAATAACCTACAGCAGGTCTTACACTTTCACAAGCTTTGTGATTTTCCATAAAGAACCGAAGTACAAAGACCTTTTAACAGGAATACCCGATTCCCGAGGTATGTTATAATTAAAAATTTTAATATTTATGAAATCGTTTGGATATTTCTTACTCAATGACGTTGTGGCGCGATGGCTTAGATATAATGTAGCACAAGGTATAATGTTGACATTTTATGGATTTAATAATTTAAATTATTTCATTTCATTGTTACAGCTTTATAAAAAACATATTTATTAAAGTAATAAAATTAAAGTTGTTCGTGATAATTACCGACGCATTATATGTAAAAAATTAAAGCAGGAATGTTTATCGAACAAACGTCACTATGTTTGCAAAATGTAATTAATCAAGCAGCATCAGCAAAACATCACTTGAAATAGGAGCGCGGTAATCAACCGCCGCACAACAGCAGCACAAACTCGGTCAAGGTGGAGACGAACGAGTGGAAAACAGTGCCTGCCATTAAACCTACAACTACAGAATACACACTAAACACCTATTTCACGGGGATTCTATTCACTGCATTTCGTGCAACGTGTGGCGATGAAAATAGAGCTCTTGGAACACAAAACCTTTTAGGACAATATATAACTGAATAGGTGGGCGGGTATTTAAGATCACAAACAATAAGTATTTATATTCGCTACATTGGTTACATTTTTAGTGACTTAAAAGCGAATTCTATTAAAAAATAAAATACGTACATTTCCGTGCTCATTGACTGCTCAATGCACCTTTTTCGATTGAGTAGCTTCCAAATTACATCCATACATACATAAACTCACGCCTGTGTTCCCTGATGGGGTAGGCAGAGGTGCATTTCTACACCCACATTTCGCCAGTTATGTATCAGTCCCACGTAATAGGGGGCGAGCCTATTGCGGTTTTTCGGGCACAATTCTAGACTCCGTGCTACTATTGAGAATTTCCTAATGGAAAAACCCAATAACACTGCCCGACCCGGGAATCGAACCCAGGACCTCTAGAGCGCACGGCACATACTTGTACCGCGAGACCACAAGGCAGCTTCCAAATTATTCTTATAATAAAATTTTCATACGCAATGGGTGGAATTATACCATGTTGAATTTAATAAATATACAATTTCACAAACGGAATACAATTATTAGATAAATATAACATTTCCTTTATGTTTATCCCGCGGCGTAAGTGGGTGGATTCCACCACCTTGCGATTGTGAGTGAAATGTTTAAAGAAATGAATAAGCTTTTCTTTGTATTTCTGGTGAGTTATTAAAGAACATTACATTAATTATTGCATATAAGAAGTACATTTGACAAATTAACTATCTTAATGACAATTTTATCGAAATAAAATGTAAAATAAAATCTCTCATCGAATAAATATTGTGTGGAATATGCAGTCGAAAATTAAAGTACGAGTAAAACCTAATAAATAATAAAAGCTTATTTAGTTAAATAAATCCCAGTAGTTAAATATCTTTGACGTTAAATAGATAACATCTGACTCATCAACCAAATGGCTTTTGACAAAGCAACGGCCTGTCTGTAACATACTGAATCAGATAGCACGTAGACATATAGCAATGTGAGCACCCCTCATGAAACTCTACGTGTTGGGCCATATTGATCTTTGATTACACCGTAAATTTAATTAATTAGACATAACATTTTACGCGAATACGAGGTATGAAATAAAAATAATAAACGACTTTTATTTGCTTTGGAAGTACCTGGCTAGTAAGCTTGCTAGTACCTGGCAAGCTTATTTTAATGGACAGACATTAAACATACTTACATACATACATAACTTCATGCCTGTGTGCCCGAAGGGATAGGCACAGGTGCATTTCTGCACCAAAATTTCGCCAATGATGTATCAGTCGAGTCTCCTGATAGGGTGCCGATTTGCCATTTTTCGGGCACATTTCCAGACTCCGTGTTGCTACTGAGAATTTCTTAATGAAAAAACACAATATCGCTTTGTCCGACCCGAGAATAGAACCGGAGCCTTTTATATCGCGCGGCACATGCTTGTACTGGGAGACCACGAGGAAAAGTAAATTAATTAATAAGTAAAGTAAAGCACTGTACAATAAACATCGTGATTAAGTTGTTTGTAATTCTCAAGCAGAGGAGCTGACACGTGAAAAGTTATAAACTGACTAAGCCACTAGAGATTGCATTGCCCGTCGTGTTTGATATATACCGAGCTAATTGAGATGATTGCTAAATTACTGCCAGTATTCTGAACTAAGCAAAACTCAATCTACTCGTGAAACAAACGCGAACATAATTTAAAAGTATTAGAAACATGCCGCAGTCTTCGTGGACTGCGGAACGCATGGACCAAATCGACCACCGTAGTGCCACTTTCTCACAGATATTCGACGTCAAACAATTTTTTTTTAAATTGGCGTTATTTTTGACATATCCATCTTAAAATAGATTATCGCACAGATGATGGTGTAAAACCAACATGAATACGTGTCGCCTTTGGGGGTTAACATGGTTTAACATGTGATGACCGCACTACACTTCCTATCAGGGGTGGTTATGTTACTTTGCTGAGCCAGTATAAAAATATTGAAACAGACAGAAGAAACTGTTCTTTCGTCCCCTTCTTCCTTTCCACTTTAATGAAAAGGCGTTTATTGTTATGTATGTTTCGTGAAGAGTATAACATTCTGTACAGAAAACAGTATTTTGAATGAGAGTTCATTTCTTACTTTAAAAAATACAACATTCAGGTTCATACGCAAATTACTTTCATTAGAATTTACTATTAATTAAAAGTATTACAATATATTGGTTCCTGGTTATTTTGAATAAAACCCAATTCTTCGAAAAGCGTAATAAAGAAGACTGTTGAGAAGGGCTCATACAATGTATACATTGATACATGATGATAGCATAGTGCGAATTAATGGATTTCAAATACATAAGAAATCCTCATAAAGATTCGCATGTTTTCTCACAATTTTATAATTTAAGTGTCTGATATTTCAGAATAAAAACGGACGCTTGTACAAGGAATCCAAGCTGACGTGCCTCTAGTATGAGCCGTTTTTTTATGTTTCATAGAATAGAGTATTGACGGCTTATGTAATGCTATATTGTACTGAAACGGTGTATTCGTAGACATGCATGTCCGTCAGCTTTGTTAAAATTCTGAGGTAACATGCGACGAATCTATTGCTGTTTTTTGGACACATTCCGCTCTCCGGAGACAGGGCAGACTCTGTGTAATGAATGAGAATTTCTGAATGCAAAAACCTAATAACCTTTTGATAGGCCAGTATTCCCACAATGCAAGTATATCGCACCACTTGCAATGATTATATTGGTTTGCTCATCAACACATTTGTACATCCAACCGTCACATACGTAGTTTTGACTCCACACTAAGAAAATGTCTTGCTTCGTGGGTATCAGAAACCAATATTTGTGGATTATACAAACGTTTATCTCAGTGCGGGGATCAAACACGCGGCCTCTCATTTCATTAGCTAGTGTATAGCCTAGGCCACGGAATTAATAATAAATAATTTGCGAAACAAAGGACATAATAAGGGTAAAGCTAGTTAATCTTGCACGCCCCATTTATCCTAATGTCGAGATTGATAGCGTCTCCAATAGACTTCTTCCTCCCTTGCAAAACGAAAGTCGTTGACAACGCAATCTGAAATATTCCAAGAATACTTGAAAGTCCACGATCATATGAAAATATGTAAACACAATTGAGCATAAGTTAGCCCTCATCCCCACGTTAAAGCGAGCATTGAAGTGTGAAATTCAAAAATCAACTAACATTTTCTAACCCACTGAATCACTCATCCCTCAGTAGTCTTTTGCTCGAGACGTGTTTGCTTTTCGCTGGAGAGATTTCCCTTTAGATAAATTCATCGTGTTGATTCGACATTGTTTACACTGGAATCCTTTTAGGTGTGTTTGAACTTTGTTTGTGTTTTTTCGCGCAAGGAAATGTGAAGTCCTTTAAATCAACAATTTCAGTTGAAAATATCACAAATATTTGCCGTGTTTTAAAGAGAGAAATGTAATTCGTTGTTTGTTTACCGAACAAAATTGGATCCAACGACCAGCTAATATTTTTGGTACGATCGCCATAACAGACAAAGGGGATTCTATGAATATCATATAGTATTGATATTTTATAATTTTTCTCGGAAAGTTTTTTGAGGTAATTATAATGATATTTCAGGTTACAAAAATAATGTTATTTTTGTAAACTAACAAAAGTTTGCATTAAGATATTACAGCTAGTTTCTAACGAGTTATTTTGCATTGGAATGTGGGCCAAAAACTATATGAGTAAATATACAACAAACAAAACATAGTTAAAGTTTGATAATAATCTCACAGGAACATTTTTTTTCTACAAAAAATATGCATACCTATACATCTCCATGGTATCATTTATCTCTACAGTAAAATATTTCAAAATCGGCGATTAAGGTGCTTTAAAGATTTAAGCGGTAAAGCGTCATAAATGAACAAAATGTTCTAACTTTCTTGTTTATAGTATTTAATAACTTTTAATAATGAGTAGCGATAGTCTCGACTCTCAAGGTTTAGGCGCGCGGTCGAGAATCTCGGCGGTCGCGGGTTCAAACCCAGGCACACACCTCTGACTTTTTTCAGTTATGTGTGTATTCACAATGAATTGTCACTTACTTTAACGGTAAAGGAAAACATCGTCAGGAAACCTGCACACTGCACAATTTCTTAGGTGTGTAGTCCGCCAACCCGCACTAGGCCAGCGTGGAGGACTAAGGCCTAAACCATCTCCGTTGTAGGGGAGGCCCGTGCCCAGCAGTGGGACGTATATGGGCTGATGATGATGACGAGTAATAAGCTGTGATATTGTAATCTATTAAGACTACAGTATATGCCATGCATACAAAGTCGACTAGCATTGGTGAAACTATCTCATAGAAAGTCAGCGTGAAGCAATATTTTTGTCTTCCTTCAGAGCTTCTTCCTCTCCACATTTTGATAATGATTGAGTGAAGCCGCAAAATGTGATACAAATGGCCCCGATGTTATTCTTAATAAAATATATTTTGCTTAAGCAAATGTACTAACAACATGTATATTTTTGATGTGTCCACGAAATACGATGTAACAGTTTTCCCAAATTAATCGATACGCAAAATAAAATATAAACCCACCTACATATTCACCCACAACCGATATATGCATGGTTTAGTAAAGAAAATATACAAATATAGGAAGATGGATGGCCATTGTGTACAAGTATAATATATAGTTTATGCAAGAACATTACCCGTGTAAGAATACGGGCTGGCGATACTTCATGTATGACCATAATGTTTTACGGCGAGCTGTTATTTTACTTTCACGCTTATCTTCGAGATTCATAGCAGGTCCCGAGGAAAATGATGGTCGTTAAAGAAATTGAATAACCTTTAGTCATGCTTAAACTTTTTCATACCGAATCGTTCTTAGTTCTAGTGGTTTCAGTGAGCTGTTAAATAACCGAGCGGTCCGGGCAATCAAAACTTTATTTCACTTATAAAATATGCTGGTAGTTAACGTTTGGCACTTATATTACAGAGCTTATTAAACGTGCAGTTTAGTTCATAATGCGCCTCTTAAAGCAAATAAATACGCCGAGTTGCACTACAAAAGTTGCTTATCAATATCATAGCGGTAGAGCCTCTCTCATACTGCACGTCAAACTTTGGAGATTGTATGAATATGCAGAGCCTTCAAATTCTAAACTTTGACAGTTCGTAGTGCGTGTCGAGATTGGTGAGCTAACTCAGCCTTGAATATTTTGCTTGCCGAAAATAATAAACAACTATTTTGTGAGAACACATTGTACAAATTGTAATAACTTTTTGTGGGTCTCTTTTGCTATCGAGATAAATCTTGAAGATAGCTGACCGTTGGAGCACATTATGTGAAAATATCGTTGTGTGATGGCAAAAATGAGCACAAATATTTCACTTGAGGGCGTAATTTATTACGTGGATGATACCAATCGTTGCTCTGCAGAAAATTGAGCTATGCACCTTCAACATTGTACTTTATATTCGATATTATGTACATGTTTGTAATACAATGTATTAGTATGTTTATTATATTCGGAGTGTAGACATTTTTGGATTGGTGAGAACATTGCAATTTTTTTTTAATCCTTGGCCAATACTGAACACTTCAGAAGAAGATTGAGGGACGTTCCCTTCAAGCCCCCACGTTCAATCCAGCTTGATTCGATTCGGCACAGCATTGGGATTGTTTATGTTCAAATGAACCCACTAGTAATTCTTTAGTTGGGTGGAAAATAGTAGCGCTAAGTCAAGAAATAAATCGGTGTCCTAGGTTAAAAAAATATAATAACATGAACAAAAAAATATAGCCCTGTTGATGTTTACACTTTAATTTTATGAGAATAATCGTTTAATATACAGGAGTAATTTAATTTAATGGCTGACATGGAAATACGTGAGGGTATTATTTTCGCAGCTCACTACGATTTCTCACTGTGTGGCAACTGAAGTTAAAAGTGATTATTATTTTGACCACGCTCCGCTTCTATTCGAAATTTTTATGATTACGGCTTCGAGTTTTACTATTGCCCGTTGAAAGCGCTTATTTGGGGGGATTCGGATATAAAAAACTTTTCACAATAAAAAAGGTAGTTATTTCGAATTGTTTTAAAATTTCAATTTTATTCCTCATTTATTAAATAATGGAACATTTATTAAAAAAACGTACCTAATTCTTTTGATATATTTTTTAAATATAACGATAAAATATTTTTCTACCTTTAAATTGACTACAGTTTTCCGATTTGCATTCATTCATTTCAAATATTGAAACACTATTTTAGAAATATGACCATTTTATATAATACTTCTCAAATACTAAAAGCACATAATTACCAATACGGAAAAGTGTACGTCGCTCTCCTGAAACCCTATAAGTTCCTGAGAGACTTTAAAAGTGATAAGGAATATTCTTCTTCGGACGGAGTAAATCATTTTATTGAGATCAAGATACAGTAGAGTAGGAAATGAGAATATTAGTAATAGGTACTCAACATTCCAATGGATGAACTAAAATCTGTAGTTTCGGCCGACTCAAACCAGTAGTTATAGACCCAAATTCGCTGCATAAGCTTCGTTGTTTACAGCCACAGTACTTTATGTCCATATAGAGAATAAATTTCCAGCACAACGCACTGTACCAGTTAATAACAATCAAACGTTGGCGAAATGACGTAACTTCCCAATACAAATGTAGCGTTGACGATCATATCTCTGGATCACACATTTGTTTCGATGTGGAAATCGAACATGCCACCTTCTAATTTCATAGGCTATAACCGTTAAATATTCCATCCTGCCCGGTTGTCTGGAAGAGATCACTTTGAGCGATAAGACCGCCAATTGTCCACTGTATTATAAGTTGTTTCTTGTATTGTTATTTCTTTGTTTAAATAGTGTACAATAAAGTGTTTATCTATTTATAACCAACTGTACCATGAAATCTATCCAATGTTTATATAAAACCAAATTAATGAATACGCGGTACATCACTTACCCGTGTACTTAATCCCAATAGTAAGCATTAGGAAGTAAGCCATTATTATTTTAAGCCATACACATAGCAGGGGGTGCTAAGAATCCCCGGGCTACGGTAGGCCGCCAACACCAACTGACCTTGGCTACGTTTAACGGACGCACGCTACGGCTCGACGTAGGGTGGCTGGCAGCGGTTGAATGAGGAGGGCCGAAGATCGAGCCCAGTGGCGTGCCATAGGAAAGGCTTATGTCCAGCAGTGGACGTAAGAAAGGCTGCTGATGATGATAGCCTAAAAGCAAAAGACACTAGAATCAGTAAATTATATTCTTCAAGTTTGATTACAATGTTTTAAGAGCAGAACCATATGGATACTGGTAGAAAAAAAATACGGATGTGGTTTTTGATCACGTGATGGCACGGTAAAATCTACTAATCTCTATCGGTATGGCGTACAAACCATCAGTCGTCAACATGATAACAGGAAACAGGCAATACGGTGAATGTGTAAACACCGGATGGATCAGAAACGTATAACGTCTTTACACATAGGATGGAATTAGGATGGTGTCTAAAACCCTTCGCATAAATAGTTTTAGAAAGCTGTCGTTCATTTCTGCAATTGGTCATTAATACTGCGATTAAGCGCAACTAATTGGTTCGAATATATACTAAAAGTAGAACACCAAGAGTAAAAGAAAAAAAAACAACAAATACATAGAACGACGAAAACAGACAAAACTTTCAATAAATATTAAATTATGCTTCAGTTGTGAATATTTTTACGTCGAGATATACGCGTTACGAAACACATTGAACGCGACGTCAACTTGTTTCTATTTCCTGGCATCGTTTCGTGTCTATTTCCTTGAAATTCTCTACCTGCCAGAGAATGTACGTGGCTTAAACATACAATTAAACTTTTGTTGGAAAATAAATCTTAAAAATGTTTTACGAATAGAATAGCGTGTATAGGGAATTGTGGAAATCCTATTGTTGTACATTTTTCTGTCATTTTATAAATGAAGTAACACGTGTTGTGTTTAATATACATATGCTTTTGAATATATACTCGTACATGTGATTTCAAAAGTTTCACTGTCACTAATTTAAGATGGCCGAAAGCCACACATAGACGACAGTATCACAAAGTATTCAATTATTATAACTAAAAGCCTAAAAAATTTCTAGCTTTCTCCGTAAATTTTCCCATAATTTCCATTCAAAAGACTATAACGCAACCTCGATCTCCAATTATTTTGAAACTTAATGAGCAACTATGTATAATATTATGTTCATTTAACAACTTATTTACCGAAAAGACAATAAAATCCCATCTTTCATCATCATCATCATTAGCCCATATACGCCCCACTGCTGAGCACGGGCCTCCTCTAAAGCTGAGAGGGTTTAGGCCTTAGTCCACCACGCTGGCCTAGTGCAGGTTGGCGGACTACACACCTAAGAAATTTCTAAGAACTCTTAGGTGTGCAGGTTTCATCACGATGATTTCCTTCACCGTTAAAATACGTGATAAATCTTTGTCAATACACACATAACATCGAAAAGTCAGAGGTGTGTACCTGGAATTTGAACCCGCGACCGTCGAGATTCTCAATCGCGTGCCTAAACCTCGAGGCCATCACGACCCAATCACCACAACACAACCCATCTTAAAGAGTAAAAAATAAACTACGCACATTGTAGAGCTTACTTTTTAAGTTATGTTGTATTTTCATAGTCTATATTTGAAATCTATCAAACAATGCCTGACAATGTTACCACAAGACAGAGAGACATGACCAACGGAACTGAAACTCAAGCAAGGGTGGCGTGTAGTTTAGGAACGTTTTCGGGAATTTCTAAGCATATCCAAGTTGGTAGACGTGACAGCGCACACGTGGCCGAATATTCGACCCGCTCAGCTAAGTTCAATGCACAGAGAATTGCATAAGCGTAACTAGACACGAGCCAGGTGGGCGCAGGACACCGTTGCTTCTAAACCACTTTAATATACACAAATAGACTCGCGCCTGTATTACCGCAGAAGTAAGCAAAAGCAGTGATGGCCTCGAGGTTTAAGCGCGCGGTCGAGAATTTCGGCGGTCGCAGGTTCAAACCCCAGGCACACACCTCTGACTTTTCGAAGTTATGTGTGTATTCACAATGAATTATCACTTGCTTTAACGGTGAAGGAAAACATCGTGATAAAACCTGCAAACCTAAAAAATTCTTAGAAATTTCTTAGGTGTGTAGTCCGCCAACCCGCACTAGGCCAGCGTGGTGGACTAAGGCCTAAACCCTCTCAGTTGTAGAGGAGGCCCGTGCCCAGCAGTGGGACGTAGTATTTGGGCTGATGATGATGATGATGATGATGAAGCAAGTTCCTACACACACAATTTACTAGCCGTTTTACCATGTCCAGATTCTACACAGAAATTCTTAATAGAAAAACCCAATAACACTTTATATCGATCCGGAAATCTAATCTAATTTCCGCAAGACCACTGATATAGTTGTAAAATATTAAAAACGGCAAAAAAATCATGTCTGTTGTATGGGAGCCCACCTTAAATATTTATTTATTCTGTTTTTTAGTATTTGTTATTATAGCGGCAAATACATCACCTATCAAAATTTCAACTGTCTATCTATCACGGTTCATGAGATACAGCCAGGTGAAAGACGAACAGATGGGAAGACGGACAGTGAAATCTTAGTAACAGGGTCCCGTTTTACCCTTTGGGCAAGGAACCCTAAAAAAATATTATTAACATTTTTTACTTTAAGATTAATGCAACTCCGTGATTTCTTGACATAGAACAAACAAGACCCCCAGTATGCATTCCCAGATTCGCCAATGCATAATTCTATGTATACTTATGTAAAACAGTGTAACCGTTTACCTGCGCCACTGGAACAGTTTAAAGTGCCACAGGTGTTATTAATTTCTGAATCGGATATCGGAAATTTTAATAGATGCTGTTTGTGGGCATACTTTGTGTGCGGAGTGCCTTTGTATGAGTTGGTCGATTTTAAATTAGTAAAAAAGACGTTTAAATCTCTCTCCGTGTATGAAAGTTTCCGTGTGATGTTTTTCGTTGTTATGAAAGTTTATGACAGATTAATTAAGAATACACTTATAACTTTGAAGTTACAGATTTGGGACTTGGCCGTGGAACCCGCGACATCCCAGATGATGACTGACTTGATTCTGACGTCCACGCTGACGAAGTCGCAGACAAAACCTTGTACTATTATTAAAAACATAGAAACCGTACCTACCGAAAAGCATAAATTTAACGTAACCCATTACAAAACACAATTACGTAACCTCAACCTACTCCTAGCTATAAATACGGTACCTTTTTGAGCGGAATACGTGATACGGGCAACTCATTTACATACACATCTGAAATTTTTGTTCGATTGGAGTCCACGTACTAAAGCGGGCGGCGTGAATTTTTAGAAGCACGTGGGTGTAATTGTGACTCGAGTGCTTAAAAGCTTTACTTTGAAAGGATTTCAACACATCCGGAACACTAGAAGTTTGATTTCGAAACGATTTCTGATATTTCGACATCGCAACAATTGTTGTACCATTACGTTCAAAAGTGCTATGCCGTTATGTCATAACCACGCCGCAAATGTCGAAGAAATGTTTACTCAAATCGACACACTGGTACAAATAAAGAAGATAAAAATCTCAGTCTGTTTCTGAAATGGTATTCGGTAAAATCTATTTTTATAGTTTACAAGCAATGCCAGAGAATAGAAACATAAAATGAAATACCTACTCAATACTCACATTCTGACAAATAGCAGTCCCAAGCACCTTCAAGACCTTGATTTAAAACAGATAACAGCTGATTTAATACTGCACGAAAAACCGTATGGATTGCCGGAAGATTTTTGTAGTTCATACTGACCCCTAATCTTTCGTACAATATGTCATTGTTTGGTTAGTTTAATGGACGAAGTCTCATACCCATTATCCAAAGCATACTACATCATACGAGTAAGTACCTAAAACATACGGTCCTACAAATCTTTTCTGTCCCTGAAGTGTAATGATAAATTCGTAAAAGAGTATTATTCCACAGCATTCCCTATATTTAATACCTACTACATTGTCAAGTTAAAATTTACAAAAGTTAGTTATCACATTATGATCCTACTATCGACCCTCAGCGTCAGTTGAATGTTTCTTTAACAATATTATAAAAGTGATTAAAAAAATATTTACTTATTTGACAAATTTATTAACCCTAATTCAATATAGTCTAGATAGGAATAAGTCTTCACTGAATGTATTATTAATTTTAGTTGATAAAAAAATTAAATTCAAATTAAGATTGATTAAATTCTGCCTGTAACTTTATAAGATTTAAAATCAAAATCCCATAATTTTAAATGAAACTGAAAACATACCTATTCATCATGTTGAGAGAAAAAAAACTGACTTCATTGCCACGTAAGTCTAACTAACAACTTAATATCACGCATAATGAATATTCGTTCAGCTTTTAAAGACATTAATTCAAGTTCTATAAAAAAATTGGTTTACCAAATGATTTAAATTCCTTTCATATTGCATTTGTTCAGTGATCAGATAAATAGTCGACACAGAGCTAATCTGTTTTAAAACTTGGATTACTCGATATTTTATAAGGAGACAGATAAATATGGAGCTATCCAGATCTTGTAATTAAACTAGCTTTGTTCAAAACTACGATCGTTTAAATCGTGTATGTATAAAGTATCTTACACGGTAAGTTAGGGACCGCCATCACATAAAGTGGGAACTGTAACTGTTCGTAAACAAGTCTTAACAAAGTTTTGTGGTTAAGCTGTACAGTCTCTTAATGTTACGTAGGTGCCTATATTTCTATTCTTAGGCGTGTGTCGCGCAAAAGATAAAGATGGCTGTCATTCTAGTTTAAAGAAAAGAAATCATAATTCTTACGTTCGGTAACGTTATACTTTTCCCTTAAATATGTATAATTTTGTCTGTAAAAAGCCACAGATATCTAAAATATTGTAATGAGTAGTAAGAAATTAAAAAGATTTCTTTCGCAAAAAAATCTCACTGGAAATTTCTCGGGAGGTTGTTCACCAGAAGGAGTGTTATGATTAACGAAGAATTAGAATTACTAGTCTTGTCGTATAATAAGTAAATGAATTATAGAATCCTATATTTAGAGTTTACTTTAAGTAGCGTAGAAAAATATCAGCAGGACACTATATCAAGTGAAGAGGAGAAAGAAAGACTTAAATTTTAAAAAAAATTGATGAGGATCTGCTATGAGTTCTTAAACTAAAAGTGGTAAAAAACAATTCAATAAGTAATAATTCAATACATTTCTTTGCCCGTCGAAAGAATTTGCTTGCGGGCCCCGCGCTTGCTTAATCTGACACTACCTAGTGGTCACTAATGTACTCTTCATCAGGTAGGTAAATTCACATTTGCTACAGCTGGATAAAAAATTAAAAAATGTCTACTATATAAAAATCCGAATGATGGATTCTATTATCTTCTATATCGAAACTGGTCTCTTGACTGCACAGATTAAGAAGTTACTTAATAATAATAGTGGTTGGTTTAAATGTTGAAAAATTATGTAGTCTACACTACTGAGATCTTGATATCGATGCATTTGTGATTACTAAATGTGTCAATTTTCATGTATTGTATAACATATGTACTATATATATATGCAGTTTGTCTGCTTTAGTAGTTAGGACGCTCCATAGTCCGTCGCGCTTATACTCGTTCATTACTATACTGGCTTTTTTTTTTGCAGCACGGAGCCTTGAAATATACACCTGAAATCCAATTTACTGTAATGTTGGACTTCTATAACAAAATACTTACAGGATAAATTCTATGTACCTACTATCATCATCAGCCCAAATACGTCCCACTGCTGGGCACGGGCCTACTCTACAACTGAGAGGGTTAAGGCCTTAGTCCACCACGCTGGCCTAGTGCGGGTTGGCGGACTACACACCTAAGAAATTCCTGAGAACTTTTAGGTGTGCAGGTTTTATCACGATGTTTTCCTTCACCGTTAAAGCAAGTGATAATTCATTGTGAATACACACATAACTTCGAAAAGTCAGAGGTGTGTGCCTGGGGTTTGAACCTACTATGTAAAAATCCAAATAATAATATATGTACCTATGTAAAAATCTATAAACAATGCGATTAATAATAGATGTAATACTTTTCATATGATTCAGCTACGACGCCTTTCTAGTTCCTAAATGTGTGAAGTTATGAAATAGTACTCTAATGGTGCATAGTTGTCAAGCCAAAGAAATATTTAAACATTAGGACTGTTTAATAAAACTAGTACATATGAATTCATTTATAAATATTTATTCACATAACACAAGTCGTTTTCTCAAAAAAGTAATAGTCAAATCTTCATTCTGTATGTGTTTGTTACAAGAAAATAGTGATATACAAAAGAGACATAGCAAATTGTTAATAAGATTAAAAATAATGCAAATATTTGCGAACCATGCAATATAGCCATCACAAAACAGAAAACAAAAAAAGGTGTAATTATCAATCCATGGATCAACATATGCCATACGTATACACTTATCAATGCCTCGTTCTTCAAGCAGACTCCAAGTAGTAATAGTACACTTGCAATGAACATGAACACACATATGACAAAATAAAAATAAACTGAGTAAATGGAGACGTGCTCTCCTATACCCAGATCTTCAACTCCAGTAGCCACTAGGATCAGCAAGAGTAACAGAATAATTAATAAAATTATAGTGGAAAATGCAATCAGTACGCAACCACGGCGCAATTTTATGAACCAGCAACATCTTGGTACTTCGCAACATTCGTCCAAAACACTCATAATGCGTAAGTTTAGTTTATGCCATTATTCAAAAATAAGTATAAGATGAGAGTATATTATAAATCCGTATAATTCTTAAATCACAAACAACAGTTGACAAATAGCATTGTCAATAAAGAAAGAAGTCTTGTTTCTGAGCATTTAAAACTTTGTGGCGCGATCTTTGTATATAATTCACCACTTACAATATAGCATTATGTACCTACCTAATTAAATATACGTATTTATTTTTGATAGTTCGGTTATTCGGTTACCTTAATTTGGACTGATGCAATTAAACTTCTATAGCACATATAACTCCAGTAATGAAAAGCAGTATTCAAATCCCTATTGATACCCTCAATGACGCAGTTGGCTATACGGTATAGCCTATACCCCAGCTTGTGAAACCGCGGGTTTAATCCCAGCACCAAGACAATTTTTTGTGTGATCCACAAATAATTGTCTCGTCTGAGTGTTTTTAAGACCGAAAAGTCTCGTAGTTTCTGATACCTACGACACAAGACTGTTGTATTTATTAACTAGCTGTTGCCCGCAACTCCGTATACTAAACTTGAGGTCCCTAGCTCGCGGCGTATTTTAAACGCGCAGTCGATGCGCAGATGACACGCGTGTAAGCGCTTCAAACGAGATTCGAACGCAACCTTGTAACCCCTAGGCACACGGGGTGATCGTGAAACGCGCGTATGTATACGCGCAGGTACAGCTTTACACTACCTAACTAAACTGCTTACACTGGGTTTAGCACTGCTTTTAGAAAAGAAATAACGTAAAAATTAGCGCATCTATCGGATGCGGGATTTACGCCTCTGCCCCTTCTCCTCCCCTTCGTACGCGCTTCAAAACGAGCAGCGAACGCGCTTCACACGCGCGTTTGTATCGCGTTTTACGCGCGTTTGAATCTATACAAACGCAAAAATCGGGATCTACGGCGCCGACGACGCGCGTTTTGAAATGTTTCAAATACGCCGTGTGCCATGGCCCTAAGATTTCGAAAGATATACTTTTTCCGTTTATGCCACATTTTTCAATGCTACTCCGCTCCTGTTGGTTGTAGCGTGATGGTATATAGCCTTTAGCCTGCCTCGATAAATTTACTATTCAGCAAAAAAATATTTTTTAAATGAGAAGATTTTTTTTCAGTTTCTGACATTAGCGCGTCCAACCAAACAAACTCTTCAGCTTTGTATATTAGTATAGATATATACCTACTTCCCTAACCAAAAATACAGTAAATAATGGTCTAAAAACGATCAGAGCTGATGGGATTACAAACATTGTATTCCCACCGTCAGGTCCCCTCCAAAATTACATGAGCAATGTAGGCCACAACTTCTGCGCTAGTGAATTAAAAAAAGCTTAATCATTAATCATCTTATGACATCGACTATGTGCCAGATAAAAGTCTAGTTGCAATTTGTAAGAAATTAACCGTGACAAATCGACAATTAAGTAAAGGGCAACATTCAAAAATGATTTTTTTATACATACATACATAAACTCACGCCTGTATTCCCCGAAGGGGTAGGCAGAGGTGCATTTCTGCACCCACATTTCGCCAAGTATGTATCAGTCCCACGTAATAGGTGGCGAGCCTATTGCCGTTTTTCGGGCACATTTCCAGACTCCGTGCTGTTACCGAGAATTTCCTAATGGAAAAATCCAATAACACTTTGCCTGACCCGGGAATCGAACCCAGGACCTCTAGATCGCACGGCACATACTTGTACCGCGAGACCACGAGGCAGTGATTTTTTGATGTAGTAACAAAATTCTGCGTCATTTCATTTAGTTAGAGCCAGTCCACACGGCGCGTTGCGTTGCGTTGCGTCGTCGCAGCGCTGTCCTTGCGTTGTTTTACATACAAATAACCAAGGTGTTCACACGGCCATCGTGGCGAGGAGGATTCGGCGGCTGGGCCTCACGGTGGCCCTCCACAAATCCGAGGCCATTTGTTTTCACCGGCCTCGGATGGGACCACCTGCTGGGGCCCACATCGAGGTTCAGGGCGTGCGAATTCCCATCGGCAAGCAGCTCAAATACTTGGGGCTGCTGCTGGACAGTCGGTGGGAATTCCGCGCCCTTTTTAAGGCGTTGCAGCCGAAGCTGCTGCGGGTAGCAGGCGCTCTGTCCGGCTTGCTGCCCAACCTGGAAGGTCCAGGCATCCCTTGCCGAAGGATGTACATGGGAGTCGTGCGGTCTATGGCGATGTATGGGAGCCCAGTATGGGCCGAGTCCCTGAACAGCCGCTGCGTTGCACTTCTGCGCTGGCCTCAGCGTGCGCTGGCGCAGCGACTGATCAGGGGCTACCGCACGATCTCCTACGAGGCGGCCTGCGTCTTGGCCGGGTCCCTGCCGTGGGATCTTGACGCCAAATTTCTCTCGCGTCTCTACCATCAGCGGGAGGAGGCGTCAAGTCGCGGGGACAGACTGGCCCCGAGAGAGGTTGAGGCAATAAAAGCCTCCCTCCGTACGGCCGCCGTGGAGGAATGGCGAACCAGGCTGGAGGATCCCAGTGCTGGTGCTAGGACCGTCGAGGCAGTGCGTCCTGTCCTCGACCAGTGGGAGGACAGGCGCCACGGTGCGGCGACGTTCCGCCTGACGCAGGTGTTGTCGGGGCACGGATGCTTCGGCCACTACCTGTGTCGGGTGGCTCTGAAGGAGGAGTCGACCGTGTGTCACCACTGTGACAACTGCCCGGACGACACAGCCCAGCACACACTACAAGAGTGTCCAGCCTGGGAGACGGAGCGCAGCGCTCTCCGCGCTATTGTTGGTGGCGACCTCTCGCTCCCGGCCGTCGTATCTTCAATGGTCGGGAGTCCGAGGTCGTGGCGAGCGGTGCTCTCCTTCTGCGAGCACGTCATGTCGCAGAAGGAGAGCGCGGAGCGGGATCGAGAGATCAACGATCCCGCCCGCCAAAGACGTCAGAGAAGGAGGCGCCGGGTCGACAGAGATAACTAGACCCGGCGCCCTGCCCTGTGGCAAGGGGGCGTTAGAATTCCACCACGGTATCCCCTGCCTGTCGTAAAAGGCGACTCAAAGGGGCCCTTGGGGTCGCTGGGCGCGCTGCGGGGGCGGCGCGTCCTCACTGAAAGTGACCCCGAGAGGGGCGGCGGCACTGTGGCCTGCGTACGTCGCGGGCGCCCATTCACAACCGGGGCGCCCGAACCAAGCTAGTGGGGGTGCAACTGCGCCCCCTACAACTCCGAGACGGCCGAGACAAACACGTCTCGGAGGCGCACCGGGCGGCTGCGGCATTACGGTTGGCGCTTCTCGCCAACGTACCGCGGTCGCCCCACTCGGCGCGGAGATGGCCACCGGGGGGTTTTGGTCGGTATGCCGGTTTAGGGAATTTTGCTAGGGACCCAGCCCGGCACTAACATCTGCGCGGACATGACGTCGCCGCGCGCCGGGCTGGAAGACCGGTGACCCCGACATACGCTTCCCGCCCCCCCCTCCCCCGGGGCTGGCGGGAAGTAGAGCCATAAACAGCTTTCCCCTCGAGAACAAAAAAAAAAAAAAAAAGGTGTTCACACGGCGCGTTGCGTCGTCGCAACGCACACATGACGGACAGCAGCCCCCGAGACGAAGCGAGAGGGGGTGTACTCGTGCGACGTCGGAGCGGCAGCGCTCAGTTGCTTGTGCGTTGACAGAGAGGATACACGGAAGCTCATTTCGTTTTACGTTTACGTTTTTTTAATTAGTTTTATTTGCAGGGTAAAATGAATACCATTGAAGAACTTGACATAGACTTACTTGATTACATTGATAGAGGAAAGGGAAATTATATGGGACAAGTCAAACGTAGATTTTAAAAATAAAAATTTAAAAACAAAAACCTGGGAAGACATATCAAAAGTTTTATTTCCTGATTACGAGAATTTCACAGCTGAACGAAAAAACGAAGTTGGTGAGTTTTTTTTTATTTAAGAGGGCTTTCAAGATTTTCTTGCACCGCCAATTCCGCGATCAGTACAAAATTAATATCTCGACACTCTAAAATTTTAAAACTAAGGGAATCTAGATTAGCGTGAGTACTATTTTATTACTTAGCTCAAAACTAACCTAGACTACGCTGAGTAGGTATAAAATATTAATTTTTTACTGATCGCGGAATTGGCGGTGCAAGAAAATCTTGAAAACCCTCATAATACAATTATACCTTATTTAGCTGCCAAGGCAGAGTTCCTCTAGTCATAAAATAGGTCGCATATTGCTGTCTTATGACATTCGGTGCTGTCTGTTCTTCATTTGCGGGTTGTATTGGGAGAAATTCATCAACACTTATAGCAAATTTATCTCTTTGTCTAAAACCATCTCCATCAGCGACAAAATTGTGTAATACACAACATGCTTTTATAATGTCAGTACAGAAGTCATAGGACACGTCTATCGGTCTGTGAAAAATGCGCCATTTGTTAGCCATAATCCCAAAAGCGCATTCGACATATCTTCTGGCTCTGCTTAGACGGTAATTGAAAACCTTTTGTTGTAAGTCGAGATTTTGACCGCCATATGGACGCATAATATGTTTGCTCAGTCCAAAAGCTTCGTCACCCACAAATACATACGGGGTTGGTATATTGCTACCAGAGAGTGGCTGGGGTTGAGGTAGTGGTAAGTTGTTGTTAATCATTAGCTCGTACAGTTTAGAATTTTGTAATATGGTTGAATCGCATTCTTTTCCGTATGCACCGATGTCGACAAATACGAATTTGTAATTTGAATCCACAATAGCTAGCAACACAATCGAAAAAATGGCTTTATAATTAAAAAAAAGTGAGCCACTATTTACAGGATTACACACGCGGATGTGTTTGCCGTCGATGGCACCAACACAGTGAGGAAAATTTGCCTTTACATCAAAACCCCTCGCTATTGTTTGGAAACTTTCAGTTGTCAGTTCAGGGATGTTGTCTCGAAGAAGATTGGTCCATATAGCACGACAAACTCTTTGTATCATATATGCAATAGTAGATTTTCCCCGTTTGAATTTGAAATGTAAATCAGTTATTGAATTTCCACTTCCTAGGTATCTGAAACGAAAATAATTATTATAATATGCATTTATGAGATAGATAGATACCCGAAAAAAAATACTGACATATTCAGACATCGATAGCAAATAACTTTCTCTATGTAACCAATTAATTCTGGAATCGCGAAAAAAATAACAGCTGTTGCATACATTTTGATTCAGTAGGTATTGCTTTTTGTATGTAACAGCTGTTATATTTTCACGATTCCAGAGTTGGTCACATAGTGTTTGTTAACGATATCTGAATATGTCATTAAATTTTATCGAGTAATTCACTATGTATAAATTATTAAATCATGTTTACTATTGGTTTTGCAGGTAATGGTTTAATAAAGAAATGGAGAAGTGTAAAAGATAATTACTTCAGATATTCAAAAAAATTAAAAGAAGCATCAAAATCGGGCTCGGGCGCTACGAAACTGAAGAAGTATCATTTATATAATCAACTTCTTTTTTTGAGAAAAGTGGAACAAAATGCCACCGAATCTAGCTTAGACTCGCCTAGAGAAATCAACAATGAATCTACGTCTACAAATGATGACATTACCACAGACAACACTCCGCACTATGTTCCAGTCGCGCGCAAAAGGGCAATGCAAATGGATGAGTTTGAAAGAGAAGGACTAAAACTTCTCAAGGAGCCGGAAAATCGCCATATGTCCTTTTTCAGAGCTATATTGCCATATATTCAAGAATTTTCCGACCGAGAAACTCTCCGTTTCCAAAGTAAAGTTATACAAATTATAGATGAAATGCGGTATGGACAAACATCATCATATGTGAGTGGCCCATCAACGTCTCACCAACCATCATATGGGTATCAAACAGCAAATTTTCAAAGTAGGTACATACATTTCTGATTATAATAATTCAATTACATCTCCAGAAACATCTCAAGCAAGTGAAGAAACTGAATACGATTTTTCTAATTTGTAATTACTGGATGATATCTCTCTTAAATAATGTCTAAACTTAAAATTATGACAATTGCTGATTATTTGTGAGTTGATTACTAATTAAACAAACCAAAAAAACTGTTATATTTTTATTACTTAAATATATTTATATAGTTACCTTAAAGTAATTCCCAGCATTTCTACTGGTTCCACTGGATTCCTCATATTAGTATAGTTTTTTCGTATGTGTGGTTCTAAGGACTTCAATAAACATTCGAAGCTGGATACACTCATTCTAAAAAAATTATAAAACTTCTTTTCGTCTAATAGCAACTCCCGATATTCTAAAAAAAAAACTCCATCACGATTTCTTAATGAAATGAAAGGACTGATCCAGTACCGTCTTGTGATCTTGCGTCGATTTCGGCGGTGACGTAGTAATAGGAGCAATGCTAGACGTCTTTTCCGATCCATGATTTGCTATAGACTGACTGCGAAATTTTTTCAAAATGCTTGCCGCAACTGTGCGTCGCCGCTGCGCCGACGGAACGTTAAGACTGCGTCATAGTAACGCTGCGATGGCGCAGCGCCCGTGTGGCCGGCTATGCGTCAAAATATTTGCGTTGCGACGACGCAACGCAACGCAACGCGCCGTGTGGAATCTCTCTTAAAAGTTTCAATTTGATGTACTTGTATGAATATGTGGAAAAGGCCAATAATGTAATGACCTGGAAATCCAGACGTGACATGAAATTGTCATCTGGTCACGGGTTCAAATCTAACGTCATTTACAAATGTTATGCGAAAGTGAAAGAGAGTTACATAAGTGATTCTCACAAGGATTTTTAGATATTTTACATTTTTTTATTTCCACCAATCCTTACAATCGTAAACAACTTAAATTTAGACTTTAAAGAAAACCATTTCATGGTTTTAGGGATTTTTCTATTCTTGCCCCCAGAAAAGCCGTAATTTAGTTTACACTCATAACGCAAAAAAAGAACCAGGTGGAGAAAATTATTTTGGGGATTACCTTTTACCAAAATTGTGGTGGCAGTGCAATTGAAAATGTCCCTTATGGACAGTGGTAATAGTAGAAAGTTTATCCTCTATTACAAGGGCCTTAAAAATTGGTGTTTCATTTCTCTGCCTACCTTTTTGGTGATTGTATACATATGTAGGAAAATATCTAAAAAATATATGTACTCAATACTAGTATTTTTTATTTCATTAAAACAAATGCAAACAATTAAACATTTTCTATGTCTAAAAGTGACTTATTCTTAACTTTTAAATTAATATCAATAACAACAATTTTCTTAAACAATTCTACTAAATCATTTCGAACATGGGATCTTATTTGTTGTAATTTGCCACCTCCTGCACCACTAATCAATCTCATTATTCTTTCTGATGGACATTCAACAGATAATGAACAGACAATTTTATCGTTTTCATCTACTTCATAATATTCCAATTCAATTTTTAGATTGTATGGTATTTCTTGCTGCAAAAAATCTAAAAACTTAGCCCTCACAGCTTCTTGTATTAGTGTTTCAGGTGACTGGTCTGTCCATTCATCAGGTGAGTAATGTAATCTTGCTGCCTTGGCATTATTTATGAGGTATTGCTGAAACGTAAACAAATCATAATGATTATAACTATAAATAATAATGGCATATTGGACAAGACCTAATGCCTATCATCAGATTTTCTTAATGTGCCTAACTCATTTTCTTAACCAACCTATTTTATCAAGTCTGCATAGCAGGTATCCAAAGTTCTTTAGCTTAAAAGCTATAGGGGTCAATTTAACAGACAATAAAATTGATGGTGTCATAATAATGATTCAATTCTTGAAAATGTACATACATAACCTCATGCCTGTATTCCCCTAAGGTGTAGGCAGAGGTACATTTTTGCACCCACATTCCGCCAGGTATGTATCAGTCCCATGTAATAGGGGGCGAGCCGTTTATTGCCGTTTTTCAGGCACAATTCCAGACTCCGTGCTGCTAATGAGAATTTCCTAATGGAAAAACCCAATAACACTTTGCCCGACCCAGGAATCGAACCCAGGACCCCTAGATCACACGGCAGACACTTGTGCCGCGAGACCACGAGGCAAAATGTCCGGAACATTTTAGCTATTTTTATTTATTTTATAATTTTTTGGGCTTATTTCCTAGAAAAAAATTTGTCCCTGCAGAATGAGTGTTTGAGAGCACAGTTGATTGCCCAGTAAGCTGGATAAGGTGGGTTTCACAGCCTCAAATTACACCTGAGTACAAAGATATATGTTTCTTATTTTATCATATACATATATAATAAGAAATTCACAAATCTCTGTACCTCATATAAAGCACAGTGTATTTAAAGATATATCGTGTTTTATAAAGAATTGTACTAAATCAATTACAAATAAATCTGGATAATAATAGCAGTTATGTACATATACATACCCGAATATCTGCCACTCCGTCACCATTGAGTGCAGAAACCATAAAAACATCGGAGAAGTGACTATAACCTTTCTCAAGCTTCTTATTACTATGCTTTTCATGGCCAGGCACAGGTTTGCCAGCAATATAACCATTTGTCAGATTTTTTATAGTTGCCAATAATTGCCTTTTAGTTTTTAGCTTGTCTACCTGAAATTTTATGTAAATCAATACATAATTAAAAACCAAAAATGTTTAAAAATTAAATATTAGCAGACAATAGTATCTAGAAAACATATTTGAGATGAAATTTCTCCTAAATAATATATTTGAATTTTACAGTGAAAATGATTCTGATGTATAGTATACATATTAAGAATAGTACCTTATTCAAAATGAGAAAACTGGGTATGTCTTGAACAATATTCAACATATGTATAACATCTGGATGAAGTCCGTCCTTAGTAAATTTATTTGATATATCATGCACTACACCCACAACATCTGCACACCTCAAACTTTTATGACATGCCTCAATCATAGAATTTGGTAATTTGTATCTGTAATTTAATGAAAATGAAAGAAATTATACAATATTCATTACAAGCAGCCAGTGGCAGTACTTCCATAGAAGCCCAAAAGCCCACATTGACTTACAAAATTTGGAACAACGCTCTTTTTAGCTTTAAATCTTTATTGAACTAAAGTAATTTGACATTTAAATGATTTTATACTGACCCAACAATAAATAGTTATAAGCTAGACATTACAAATAAATGTGTAAAGCTTTTGGGCTTCTATGGAAGTACTGCCACTGATCCTATGTATGTGACTGTTGGGTGTATTTATTTTATTTATTTATTATTTACTAGCTTTTGCCCGCGACTCCGTCTGCGTAGACTTCAGGGTTGGGTGCAGAAACTAACTAAGTGAATCTATAAATCAAAAATTACGCTAATTGTTGCAGTAGTTCACCACCGGAGGTCATTTCTATCTTTGAGAATCGTCTCAAGTGACATTATGACATTTTTCATAACCTCATACCTCATAAATTTATCGTGAAAATGTATCTAATGTCATCTAGGTGCGTATAATGGTACTTAACATCGCATAATGACACCGAGCCCCATAAAAATGCACATGATAACATTTTACTGTACCGGTACCAGTCACCACTACTCCACAGTGCTAAATGGCATTTAACGTGAATTTAAGTCATCTAGGATACTGACTTCAAATAATGGTGCCTTTCGCAATTTCAGTTCCAAAAATGGCACCTAAATTCATAAAACGGAAAAATAGCTCTTCTATTCCTTAAGTTCCACTAAAATTCTTCTAAAATTGCCATAAGTGCCAATTATGGCACCTGTCGTCGCGTGATTTCCAATAACGGCACTTGTAGCCTTATGGATTCGACTAATGGAATCTGATTCATCCGATAATGGCACCTGACGTCACTCACCATCCACTAATAGCACCTAACGTCACTTAACATACACCAATAAAACTTATCGTCACTTAATTGTACATACATACATAAACTCACGCCTGTATTCCCCGAAGGGGTAGGCAGGGGTGCATTTCTGCACCCACATTTCGCCAGGTATGTATCAGTCCCACGTAATAGGGGGCGAGCCTATTGCCGTTTTTCGGGCACAATTGATTGTACATAACCGCACATAATCTTCCTTAAAGTTACTTATGGGTAAGCTCTTCAAAATCACATATCACATAAGAGAACTTAAAACCACCCAGTAGCAATACCAATCTAATAATGGCAAGTAAGTAACCTAAGTGCGTTTAACGTCACCTAAGTAAACTTAAGACCACCTTATGACACTTAACCGCACTTAACTATATTCAACGTAACTTAATGAATCCTTAGAATCTTAAATGGTCTAATGCCACCTATCGTCTTCTTAGTGCCCGAAATGGCACTTATTGAATTATTTAAAAAAATAGCCTATGTCCCTTAAAGGTCTCATTTATGTCCATACCAAAATTCATTCAAATCAGTCCAATGGTTTAGGCGTGAAAGCATAACACAGGCAGTGTTACTTTCGCATTACAATATATGCTCATCCCACGGGAACCCTACATATTCCCGGGATAAAATGTAGCTTATGTTACTTTATAGTGTCCCATTTGTATTCAAACCAAAAATCATATAAATCGGGTGAATAGTATAGGCGTGAAAGCCCATTCCCACGGGAATACTACATTTTCCGGGATAAAAAATATCCTATGTTGCGTCGGTGGGTCCTATCTAGCCCCATATTAAAAATCATCTAAATCAGTCCAATGGTTTAGGCCAGAAAGTATAACACAGGCAGCGTTACATTCGCATTACAATATATGCGCATCCCACGGGAACCCTACATACTCCCGGGATAAAATATAGTCTATGTTACTTCATAGGGTTCCATTTATATCCATACCAAAATTCATTCACGTCGGTCAAACGGTTTAGGCGTAAAAGCAGAATATTTACAGAGCTACTTATACTCATTCCCACGGGAATACTACATTTTCCGGGATAAAAAGTATCCTATGTTGCTTTGGTGAGTTCCATCTACTCCCATACTAAAAATCATCGAAATCGGTCAAATGATTTAGGCGAGAAAGCATAACACAGGCAGTTACTTTCGCATTACATTATATGCTCATCCCTCGGGAACCCTACATATTCCCGGGATAAAATGTATTTTATGTTACTTTATAGGATCACATTTATGTCTGTAAAAGAATTCATTCATATCGGTCAAATGGTTTAGGCGTAAAAGCAGAATATTGACAGAGCTACTTATTCCCATTCCCACGGGAATACTACATTTTCCGGGATAAAAAGTATCCTATGTTTTTTCCCAGGCTCCAACCTATCTGTGTACCAAATTTCATTTAAATCGGTTCAGTAGTTTTAGCAGGAAAGCGAGACAGACAGACAGACAGACAGACAGACAGACAGAGTTACAATCGCATTTATAATATTAGTAAGGATTTACGTCACAAATATTCTTTTCTTGATGCAAAGAATGAACTTGCTTGCTTTAATTCTAATCTATTAACCTATTTTGTCCCAAAGGCATCCCATAACATTGTGTTATTAATTGTTTAGTGGTTTCACAAAATTAAATGACTGTATTCAATTTCTTTTCTGAATATAAAAATCTACTGCAGTCCAAAAGAAAAACATATCAAGTATTAAAATATATCCCAAATTTTGTAAACTTACTTCTTCTGTTCTTTTTCAGTTACTATTCCAGGAGTATCCAAAAATACAATTTGTGTGTCATTATAGTAACACATTGCTCTTATCAATTTCGTGGTTGTATGAACTTTATTTGAAGCCGCACATATCTAGAATTAAACAACTCAGTTGAAAACAAAATCACAAGTTTAGGTTATGTGCAAGTAGACAGTTATTTTTTGTTATGATACCTTTCGTTCCGTAATATTATTGATCAAGGTACTTTTTCCAGAATTGGGTGCACCAATAATAGCTACATGAACTATTCTTCCCAAATCTTTCTTTACTACATTTTCCGGTTGTGAAGAATAAAAAGCAACTCCAATAAGTCTTGTTTTAAAATAAGTAATGCGAAGGCAAGATAAAAAAGTTGAAGTCATCATTTACTTATATGTATATTAGTCTCCTTGTCATCACTTGCGTTAATTTCTAAAAACTAAACCTTTACTTTACATTGAAAACCACTCAAATCAAAATTTTCTATAAATGTAACAGCAGTAATATTGTAATAATTATCTTGAATGTTGACAATTGACATTTGACAATTGAGTTTGAGATTGACATATCGAGTATCGACATCGATTAAAGTAATAAATATCGATATTTACGTATTGATAGTTACAAAATAATACTTTAAATAACTACTATGTCTACTTTTTTAACAAAATATCGATATGGTCGAAGCACACTAATAAATCGCTATGCAGCCCGATAACTAGATTCTGGTCTTAGAAAATAATAGCAGAGACACACTATTAAACGCGACGCAAGCCGACGTGACGCGTCTCTTGTTGAGTCGAATCAAATTATATTATTTTCTATGACTATTGACTATAAACATCCGATGCGAAGCCATCTACATAGTGGGCACTGGGGTTTGGGGCAGTGGCCATTAAGTTTCGACGCGTTGCGTTTTAATAATGTATTTCCGCCTATACTATGAACATCCCATGCGTCTCAAATTACAGGGTATACATTAGGGCTGTGTTCCGTAATACACAGCCTGTGTATGTGTAACATAGGTACACTGTAATGTGTGACGTCAATTCAGTACACTGCGAAACCGTTCCTTTATTATAATGGAATGTAGTCCAGTACACTGTCGCCTGACATTCATATATCATGTCATTTCTGGACGCGATTGATCACGTGATCAAAGCACCGAGAGCACCTTACCTCGAAAACACCAGTACTTACAGAATAAAAATGGCAACGATTTATGACGTCATATATTTCCCTAGGATACTGCGGCAGTATACTGTCAGTCGGTAACAGAACAAATTTCTCAGTCACCAGTAAGAGGACTGAACAGTGCTCGCAGTGTATATCGGAACGTACCCTAGATGTCGACTGTCGACAGGCCAGGCAGCGTCGTGATTAAAGGTTGAAACACATTATCAATTCCAGAAAATTTTGGAGAAGTCGAAAAGTTGCTCAAAAGGCACTTCCACCTGTAGCTTATAACGTGGATGATCCGCAAGCCAGACTAACCCGTCACTACTTAGACGAGCTTCCCGACATCGATTTAGGCGACATTAGAATAGCCCTTGACCAACTTCACAACAACAAGGCTCCCAGAGATGACGGAGTAACTACTAAGCTTCTCAAGGCAGGAGGTGTACCTGTCTTGAGAGAACTAGTTAAGCTCTTTGACTCCGTCATTCAAACTAGTACAACACCGCAGGCATGAAGCAAGAGTGTGGTGGTTTTATTTTTCAAAAAAGGTGATAATACCTTATTAAAGTAAAAGTCAAATTATCTTTATTCAAATAGACTTTTACAAGTTCTTTTGAATCGCCAATTTTACACTTCTTTAATTTTTTAAACTATTGCCGCTTCGAAACGTTATTGAAGAACTACCGTCCCATTTCACTTTTGAGCCATGTCTACAAATTGTTCTCGAGGGTCATTTCGAATCGTCTCGCCCGAAAATTCGATGAATTCCAACCATCGGAGCGGGTCGGGTTTCAGAGGGGCTTTAGGACCGTAGACCACATACATACGCTGAGGAATAGTACAGAAAACCGAGGAATACAACCAGCCTCTATGCCTCGCGTATGTGGACTACGAGAAAGCTTTTGATCCCGTCGAGACTTGGGCTGTTTTGAAGTCCATGCAGAGATGCCTGATCGACTACCGCTACATCCAGGTGTCAGGTGATGACAAGTCTATACGAAGCTGCAACGATGACCGTCCATGTACAGGAACATAGCACAAAGCCAATCCAACTGCGGCGAGGGGTAAGACAGGGAGACGTAATTTCTCCGAAACTGTTTGCCAACGCATTGGAAGACGCTTTTAAGACGCTCGACTGGAAAGGACGGGGCATCAATATTAACGGCCAGTACATCTCTCATCTGCGATTTGTGGATGACATTGTCGTGATGGCGGAATCTCTGCAGGATTTGGAGGAAATGCTCAACAGCCTAGACCGGTCTTCAAGACATATAGGACTCGGGATGAACATAGACAAAACGAAGATCATGTACAATAGTCATGTTCTCCCGAGGCCGATAGTCGTAGGGAATACCACTCTCGAAGTTGTCGAAGAATACATCTACCTCAGCCAAACTATTCAACTAGGCAGGCACAACTTCGAGCAGGAGGCGGACCGAAGAATACGGTTGGGCTGGGTTGGTTTTCAAGTCGTCGATCCCTCAGTGCCTTAAGACGAGAGTCTTCAATCACTGCGTCCTACCCGTAATGACATATACGGAGCCGAAACGTGGACACTCACCAAATTCAAAGTCACTCAGCGTGCTATGGAGCGGGCAATGCTTAGAGTTTCTCTTGTGGATAGAATTCGTAATGAAGTCATCCGCCAGAGAACCAGAGTCATTGACATTGCGCGCAAGATTAGCACGCTAAAGTGGAAGTGGGCCCGCCATGTCTGCCGACGGTCCGACAGCCGATGGAGCAGATAAGTGTTGGAGTGGAGACCGCGCTTAGGCAAACGTAGTGTAAGACGATCTGCAGCACGATGGTCCGACGACTTGAGAAAGGTGGCGGGTAACGGATGGATGAGGGCTGCTCAAGAACGGGATTGTTGGCGCTTTCTTGGGGAGGCCTACATTCAGCAGTGTACGGCGATAAGCTGAGTATAATGTGTATATACTTACACATTATTAAAACATGAAGTGATGGAACATGTCGGCACTCATAGCCGCAATATACCTACATGGCATCGCATAGGATGTCTGTAGTGTGATTCCACATTAAAAAAATACTATTTGATTCAGGTTAATCGGGTTACATCGCGTTTTAAATAATGTATTTCGGCCTTTACTTTGGATCCGATAAGAAATAATTTAAATCACAGTTTATACTTCAATTCATTACTAGCTACCTCATGCCTTAGAAATTAGAGTAGGTTTTTCTTAAAAAATATTTTATGTTCCTCTTACTAACAAAATTATACTTTTCGTTGGAATTCTTTTCACTGAAACAGAATTTCAAAGATTTCAAATAGTTCAATCGTCGACGATGGTTTTTAAAAATACATGTACTATATTTAATAACAACTTGATAAATATTTTTTATTAATAGCTCATGACATTGATACTTTACTTAAAGTTAAAGTTATGAATTTGAAACTGTGAGTAGGTACTTACTGACTAGTGCTACCTATTGCCTATGTCACAGACTCACACACAGCTGATAAGCTGACTTATTAGGGATGGCGATTCTTTACAAAAAAGATAGATTTTTGAATCGATTCGAATCGAAGCCTGAAAAATCGATTCACTAAAAATCACGGTTTAAAAGATCGATTTTCAAAAAATCGATTCTTTTATCAAGTTTTCATTTGTAATGTAAATATAAATCCATTTTCATGACCATGACTGGCTCGTGATTTCGCGGCACAAGTATGTGCCCTTCGATCTAGAGGTCCTGGGTTCGATTCCCGGGACAGGCAAAGTGTTATTGGGTTTTTCCATTAGGAAATTCTCAGTAGCAGCACGGAGTCTGGAAATGAAAAACGGCAATAGGCTCGCCCCCTATTACGTGAGACTGATACATACCTGGCGAAATGTGAGTGCAGAAATGCACCTCTGCCTACCCCTTCGGGGAATACAGGCATGAGGTTATGTTATGTTATGTCATGTAAATCCATTTTATGAAAAATCCAACAAAAATAAATTAATAATAAACCGTACCTTCAACTAATTCTGAATAAATTTAATGTTAACACCAAATAAAATCGAATGGCGATTTTCAAGGGTGAAATATCGACCCACTGAATCGATTCAGTACTGCATATTGATTTTAAAATCGATCTTTTGGGCCTGAAAAATCGATTCTTCGATTAATCGATCTCAGATCGCCATCCCTATGACTAATATTATTTGAAATTGGTCTGTGGTTAGACTTGCAAGTGAGTTGTTTATTGTGTATCTTGCGATAATTTTTTTATTTAATTTTATTCTTTATCTTTTTTTGTTATTTTTTTACTTATTCTTTCAAAAGAAGATTTAAAAAGTTCAAGGTGCGTGGTTTAAATTCGCCGGCATGATTTTACTCAGGTATATGTTACTGCGAGTTTGAAATAAATTATATTTAGAAATTACTCTGAATAGTGTTTATTAACAATGTTTTATTTCCAGAAATGTCAGAGATAAAGTATAAAAATCAAATTCTGGCTGCAATAGATCATTTACGCTCACGTAAATCACGTCCTGATGCAAACAGAATTTGTAAGTTTATGCTAAAGTGTTATAAAGTGCCACCAAAAGATACAAAAGCTGACCTAAAACGGTGCTTAAAGGAAAAAAGTATATTTAAAGTAGATTATAAAGATAATGTAAGCTACAGGAACGCAGCAAAGTGGCGTAAAAAAACAAATAAAAATAATAGTAAGTTCAAACACTTTATATCATATGACTTATAAATAATTCAATGAATATCAGCTATCTCAAAAAAAAAATGTTTTCATTAGTACATACCTATCATAGAATATAACATTCTTTTTATTTATTTTAGGTATGGCGTCTGGCATAGGAACAAGTGAGCGTAGAATAATAACATCTGCTATTGCTACTTTAATTTATCAAGATCAAAGTTACTTAGAAAATGGAATTTCCTTTGAGGATCTTGTTAAAGCTGCAGCATCACAAGAATCAAAGTATTCTAAAAAACAACTTGAAGTTATTGTAAACAAAGAGCTGTCTTCAGGGAGCCTAGTGAAGCTACCAAATGGAAATTTGGCTTTGGGGCCAGCTGATCATGATGGTGATAGCTCTGACAGCTCTAAATTTGAATGTGTTGATTCTAACACAAAGGTATAGGTTTTATTACTTAAATTAACTTGTAAGTCTGCCTGGGCACAATTTTAAATTCTGTGCTCATCCTACCACACATTTTCCTGGTATAAAAAATGGTCTATCTGTTAATCCAGAGTGTCAGCTACCTCCATACCATATTTCATTTAAATCCATTCAGTAGTTTTTTGTGTAAAAGAGTAACAAACATCCATACAAAATTTTGTCTTTAATGTTATTGTGATTGGTGTTACTCCCAATTAGTAAATACTTATGAGGTATGAATAAAACCTACTTTGTAATTAAATGGCAACCATTTTTTTTTTAAGATATAAGCAAAATCTGCATAATTTTTATCGAAAAGACAAACATATTTGTCATTATAGGTTTCAAATTTCTGTTTTAGATGACATCCTCAGCTAATTCTTCATGTAGATCTTCACCTCAAAGGATGAGAGGAAGACCAAAAAAACGAGGAGGTGGTGTAACTAGCAATGGATCAAGTAATAGTGGAACAAGAAATGCTGGTGTCAGAGTAGGTGAAAGACGTAAAATGGCAAAAAAAGTTTTTGATCCTTCTGACAACAATGTACCAAGCAAAAGAAAACGAGGAAGACCAGTAGGGTCTTTAAATAAAAGCACATTAAAGAAAAGGTTGTTGACTGCTCAAGTAAAAGAAGAAGGCACACCTTTATCAGAAAGTCAGCTATCTTTTGATGGCAGTGGTGATGAATTGGATCAAGATGATTCTCTTCCTCATGAAGAATCTGGAGGAGTGTGCTCTGTTTGTAGAATTCAGAAACCTCGGGGATCTAATGACAGACTGATAGAATGTAGAGATTGTAACAATAAAGCACATTTACGTTGCCTGCAATCAGGCTCCGGTATTTTAAAGCCACGCCCTGATAATACTTGGCAATGTCCACATTGCAAAACATGTGTAATTTGCTGTGAAACAAATGATGCTGTAAGTAATTTTCTTTTTTTGATTTGTTGCATACAGAGGTTTTGTGGTGTCAAATACTACACTACAATATTCTATTATCATGTTCAAAATAATAAATAAACTATAAAAAGTTTTACCTCAGTATGAATAGAGATGTTACTTAGTTTCATGGCATATTATGAAAAGTGTAGTATTCCAATTTGAGTACAGCATTATAATATTTTACATATAAATTGTTTCCATTTGTTTTATTTCAGGGTATTCTCACAGTATGCAGTATTTGTTCAGATGCCTATCATGCACTATGTCATGCCCCAAGAATACCTGAAAGACATAAAGCATGGGACCAATGGGAGTGCCACAACTGTTTGGAATCCCGACCAACTGTTGTAGGTTCACCTGCAATAGTTCCTAGAAGTATTGAATATAGTGCACAAAATTCGCCATCCCTTGATCCATTCTTGAAGCCACATGAGTTAGACAGAGCACCCTCTAAATTGTCTGAGGATACTCCAATTGATCCAAGCATACCTGATATAACAAACTGGACTACAGATGATGTATTTGAGTATTTTTGTAAGCATCATCCTGAAGCTGCACCAATATTAAAAGAACAGGTAAAGATATTCAATGGTATTAATCCTATTAGACTGGTTTGTTGCTGCCAGAGTCTGGAGATGTGTAATAAGGGGCTATAGTCTCACCCTCCATTACATGTGAATTGAAACCGCTACCCAAAAGTGGATGCACTTATGCACCTCTGCTTGTCCTTTTTAGTGATAAAGCTGAGTGTATATGTATGTATCTAAGAAGCCCATTATTTAAAAAAATCATGTTTGCATGCATGACTTTAATTCCCGAGAGGATAGGCAGAGGTGCATTGCACTCTCATTTCGGCAATTGCGTTTTCGTCGCACGTATTAGGTGACTATTGCCGTTTTTCTTAATTAATCATCATGATCAGCATTATGTCCCACTGCTGGGACATATATGCAGTTTTAATTAATACTAGTAACCCGCCCTAGCTTCGCACGGGTGCAATGCTGATTAACTATACTAAAGAATGTATTTATAAACAATGTTCACAGCTTTTTTGTCATTAGATGTCTATATTAAATACATTGTATTTAAGGTACTTAATTGGATAAGGATTAATGCTGTATTGCTTGAATTCGCTTAGTAAATAAAGCCATTATTTCTCGTAAAAAGTAAAGTATAAAAAATGGTTGTTGTGGGTTATCCCTAAGAGTTAGACATATACCATCGCAGATTTTTTTGTATACTTTTTTAAGGTGTACAATACTTGTAGTACTTTATTTTGATCTATCTCGTAGGGTTCAGCCAGCGTTTGCAATGTTAGCGTAAAAAAATATTTTTTACATCACATTAGGCACCTCTAAAATTATCAGTATTTTTCGACTATAATGCATGTATTATACATATAAATCTTCCTTTTGAATCACTGTTATCTATTTTTTTTAAACCATCGAAATCCGTTGTATAGTCTTAACTCTTAAAGATCTAAGCATACATAGAGACAGACATACAGCGGAAAGCGACTTTGTTTTATATTATTTACTGATGAAAACAAATACCTATAATTTTTTTAACTAAGAATTTTAATGCTACTGATAAATATCTTTATTTTCAGGAGTTTGATGGACCAGCTCTGTTTATGGCAAGACGCGCCGACATCGTAAGGGGCCTCGGTCTTCCCCTAGGACCGGCATTATCGTTATATAGTATTGTAGTAAAACTACAAACAAGAATAGATGATTGGACAATGTGCTGGGGTTAAATTTTTTGCTAAAATTACATCATCATCCAGATGTAGAATTTGTATTTGCATGAAGGATGTTTTTTTACTATCAAATAAATTATTCGTATAATAATAGTTTGAATTTTCGTTTCGAATTATCACGCCCAACAATTTATTATAATAAAAGTGCTGCCACGAATAAACTAAAATCTATAAATTTGTCTTGTTATTTAATTTATGTAAAAAAAGATTTTGTAATGTTCAATGAGTACAAATATATATATATATTATGTAATAAAATGTAGAGAATAATAAATAACATAACTATAACATCGAAAATAAATTATTTCTTCTCTTTTGAACAAAACAAATTAACTACCATAGATAAAATGTTAGCAGCGATATTTAATAAATATCTGAGAACCTGCTGTACCATAGTTGTCATAAGAATTAAATAAAATGTAAGTCATGATTGTTACAGAAAAAATAATGCTAATACCAGTATATTCTGAAGACATTTGTGTATAAAAATAAAATTCTGAAATACCATGTAGGATATTTTTTTAATTATATAACAGTATGTTGTATAATATGAAACTCATTATGGAATAAGTACACACAAGCCACTACTCAGCAGTCAAAAATACAAGTAAATTAAATGTCAGTTACATTTCACATTGAGTCCACAATTTACAAAAATGAACATTGCCATTTGTCATCAATTTCAGCCCACATTTATCCACTGCTGGGCATACACCTTGAACAAAGTAATTAAATACTTTGGTAGTGGATATCTTATTAGGATTCTAACATTTATACTCTATCTTATAAATAACTATTTCTGTAAATTATTATATATTATATTATTTTATCTAAATACACATTACAATATGTAGTCACAGCACAGCTCATGAATTATCTAGATAAATGTAGAAAACACATTATTATTGACATAAACATATATCATAAATATAGGCAGAAATTATTTTAAATAGATTCATAAATTACTTTGTTCACATTGAATACTTTTATAATATCTTACACTATTTACATTTCACCATAAAGATCATATATTGACTAATGTTGATCATAATGTTTCATAAATGACAAAAATATATTGAATATCATTGTGGCTAAATTAATATATACAACTCTGTAGTGTGTTGGCAAATAATAGAAATTTATGAACTGTACTGGTGGCCAATACAAGCAGTCACCCTGAAAAGAAAGGATTATTTAAATTAGCAATTGTATATGTTGTTCATAGGCAGTGTTGACCACTTAACATCAGGTGGCTCACTTGCTTGTTTGCCTCCTTTTTCCATAAAAAAATAATAATATTATAAAACAGCTTACAGTGTGTACATCCATCAATATGTTGTGTCATAATAAAAATTATTAAATATTTCTATCATCTTTCAACTGATATAGTAAAAAAAAGTTATATTAAATGATGCCTTTAGGAGCACAGATCCAGCAAAAACTAAAATTTAACACTTGTGTGTTAATAAAAATTAATGTGTGGTATAGGAGCAATAATTGTGTAATTTTATTTGAAGTTTTAAGGTTATCTTATAAAATATCATGCAACATACCAAATATACATATTTAAATTTCTTAATAAGTTCTTCAGTACTTTGGTCTACAGATTTTTTCTCCAATATTCCCATTCCATAGAAAAAATACACAATTGTAAGTGGAGATACAACAGCTTGGTCACAAAATATTTTGGCAAAAACTGTCTTGAAATTTGCTTTGGGTAACACCTTATCTAAATAAATGTAATAATAATGGTGCATAGGTCCCATTAAAGTACCCACTATAAACATACGAGCTGAAATGAATTTATGAATATGAATTTAAATTATAATTATAAACTACTTCTATAATAGGGCGTAAGGCAATACAATCTTAAAACCTTACCTGCCCTCATCCAGTCATATCTTTCTGCCAAAACTTTCGACTGGAACTCAAATTCCTGTTGTATTAAATCCCCAATAACCAAGAAACCTCCAGAAGTTAGGCTGTTTGTTAGAAGTAAATTTTTCTTAAATAAATATTGCACCCCTCTATGAAACATTGATTGCATTCGGTATTGTTGCTTGAAACTAACATTATGCCTTGATTTAATACAACGTATAGCAAACATGTTAATAAATGCCGATTTTCTGAAAGGAATTATAACGTGGTTATATTAACCTTATGCCACTTTACCGAATTTAAAACTATACTTACTACATTACACAAAAATCTTTATACTGAAAATTAAAGGTTTTTTATTTTCAAATATGTTTTTGTAAATCAGGCAAAAAACATCATTTTTGACGTGACTGATCAGTGATGACTGATGAGTGATCAGTGAAGTTAAATATATTTTTTTTTTTTTTTTTTTTTTTTTTTCTGATGGCTCCGCACGTCTTGTGCATCTAGCCAAAGACAAGTAATTTATATATTAATCGACAGCTTCTTAGGACGTCATTTTAGGGTAGGAGCAGCTATAAGTAAGTAGGTAGGACTTTGGATAAAGGTAAGGAAACTGTATTTAAATAAACCGGAAATAAGGCAAAGTAAATTATGATTTAAAAACTATCAGCAGGGAGCTTAGGTATAACATACTAAACGTCAAGAAGGGAAAAAAAGTAATAGAAAAAAACATAGTATACAAAATATTTATCCTATATATTACTAGGTACTAAGGCTAAGATGAATATCGTTGTAGTATAATTGTATTATAATTTTATGTTATTACTAATGAAAAATGAGGCTATACATTTATACACAAGTATGTCATTAGAATTAAGAAGGGAAATAATGGAAGAAGGAAGAGGAATACGAAGGTCAATTAGGGTTTTGAAAAAGGGCAGATGATTATATTTTGGACATGAGAACAAAATGTGATTTATATCTCCGACATCAAGTCCACACGAGCACATGGGGCTGTTTAATATATGGAATCTCGCAAGATGGGCTGGAGAGCAAGTATGCCCAAGTCTGATGCGAATTAAAATGGAAGTCTCCATCTTGTCAAACTTGGCTTTACAAAACCATGGCTTTGTTGGAATCTGTGGTTGTACGTAGGAGTAATAACGTCCCTTTGTCATGCAACTGGAACACCAAGCCTCATTCCAAGAATCCATTAAGTACAATTTTGGCAACGCCAAAAGATCAAGACTGTAATTTTTAAAAGGGAACAAATCCCCACATTGCACCGCTTCTTTGGCAAGTCTATCAGCAACTTCATTGCCATGGATTCCACTGTGGCTGGGTATCCAACAAAAATTTAAAGAGTAGCCCTTTAGAAAACAGTTAAATGCCAATTCTCTTATTTCGAATATAATTGGTAACATATTTTTGCTTTTAAAAGGGAATTTAACAATAGCCTGAAGGGCACTTAAGGAGTCCGAGAATATAATGGCTTTATTAAGTTTAAATATGAGAACATATTCAAGCGCCTTTAGTAGACCAAAACATTCACCTGTGAAGACAGAAGATTCTTTAGGAAGCTTAATTTTTCGTACAATTTTGAATTGCGAGTGAAAAACCCCAACACCTACACATTGGGATGGAGAGATTTTGGATGCGTCTGTATATAAATGGTGGAAATCCTCAAAATTTTCATAAATAAACTTGTTAAACTCAATTTTAATATTTGGATTTATTTTATTAATACTGTTGTAAATTATTTTAGGACAATAGACTAAAGAGTCATAGGTGTTGTTAAATATGGGGAGTTTATTAGAATGATGAGTGGGAGCAGATAGAGACAGGAATTTTTGATAACTTTTAATTAAACATGGAAGAGATTTGTATGGGAAGTTAGAAGCATGAGTAAAGGTTTGGATAGAATCGAGTATTGGAAAGAGAGGATGGTTTGAAAATTGTGAAATTTTAAATACATATCTGTCGGACAGAAATTGCCTTCTCAAGTACAACGGAGCTTCCCCACATTCTACTTGTAATGCATTAATCGGACTAGATTTCATTGCCCCTGCTATAATGCGTAAAGCTTTAGACTGTAAGCGGTCTATTTTTTTAAAAGAATTTACATTACCCGGTTCTAGGAGAAACATACCATAATCAAAAATACTTCGGATTATAGCATTATATATAAGCTTTAGCGAGAAAGGGTGACTACCCCACCATACGCCTGACAAACATCTCAGCATGTTTAAGTGGCGTTCAACCTTTTCTATAACGTAGTCACAATGAGGAGCACCAGAAAGTTTTGAATCTAAAATGACACCTAAATATTTGAAATTATTTTTAACCGGGATGACAAAGTTGTTATAGACGATGTTAATAACAGGCGGATTTCTCTTACGGGTATATAAAACGGCTGCACTCTTAGAGGGGGAAATATCTAACCCATTGGTGGTCAGCCATGATTTTAGGGAAGTTAAAGCAGAATTAATAACAGAACAAGAGTGCTCAATGGAATCGGAAGAATAGTATAACAGTAAGTCATCCGCATATTGTAAAACTTGAACATCACTATTACTATTAATGTAGGAGGCCAAATCATAAGTAAATATATTATATAATAACGGGCTAAGGACAGAACCCTGCGGGAGTCCTCTCCAAACAACACGATCTAGCTGTTTATCAGACATTAAAATTATTGAGCGTTCGTGTAATAAATTATGTATAAAATTAGAAATATTAATAGGCACCTCAAGGGAGCGTAATTTATGTTGCAGGATTGACGGGAGTACATTGTCATAGGCCGCATTAACATCTAAGAATACAGCTACAATGGAACGGTTATTTATGAAAGCTAATTGGACATGGGACGTAAAAATGCTTAAGCAGTCTACAGTACTTTTGCCTTTTCTGAAACCATATTGGGAATCTGCCAACAGCCCTTTATTTTCGACATACCACTCTAGGCGGTTTTTTATTAAATGTTCGGCTAATTTAATTAATACCGAAGACAATACAATAGGACGATATGAAGTAATTTCAGATGGAGTTTTATGTGGTTTAAGGATTGGCAACACTATTTGCCGTTTCCATTGTCGTGGGATATTCCCTGATTTAATTATAGAATTAATAAGATCTAGGAAATAATTAAGAGCATTATCACTCATGTTAGAAAAAAAGGAATATGGAATACCATCAATGCCGGGAGCCGAATCCACGGTATTCACAACAATTCCCTTTAATTCGTTAAGGTTGAAAGGGAGATTTAATGGTGATGCTGTTTGACAAGTATCAGAAGGAGGCAACAGTTGCAGAGTGATATTAATTGGAGCCCAGGGAGGAGCAAGTTTATCAAGAAAGTCATTGGCCAACATATCAGGAATATGAGAAGAAGAGGAATTGGATAAAGCTGATCTAAACCTTCGAATATTACGCCAAACAACTGAAGGGTGGCTGTTAGGAGAAATTGAGGCACAGAAGTTATGCCAACCCTGAGTTTTTTTCTTTTTGAAAAGCTTACGTGTTTGTGCAATTATATATGAGAGTGACGTATAATTTTCCTGTGTCATGTTGTTGCTGTATTTTTGTTCAGCTTTTTTACGTTTTTTGATAGCTTCACTGCAATCAGAATCCCACCAAGGTGGCATAGGAAGGTTTCTGGCGGTAGAATTTTTTTTAATAGGAAATATTTCATCTGCAGCGGAAATTAATGTGAGGGCTAAAGTTTCAGCACAATCATGCTCACATCCATCAGTCACAATAGGTAGAGATGAGAGAAGACTGTCAACCTTTTTTTTATAAACTTCCCAGACACTACTACATCTGGGTGGGAGTTTATATTTTATGTTGGACTTTTTCTTTTGGGTACTTGTATTTGGTAATGGGTAAGAAATTATGATTGGAAAATGATCACTCCCAAATGTAGAAGTTAGAGTACACCATGAAAGAATAGATGCAAGATTAGGAGTGCAGATAGAGAGGTCTATAGCACTTTGATTAGAATGGTTAGGATCCCTGCGACGAGTTGGACCACCTGTATTTAATGTACAGAGATTGTGTCTATCTAATATTTCAAGTAAGTCTTCCCCATAAGAAGTGGATATAGAGCTACCCCATGATTGATGGTGACAATTAAAGTCACCTAGTAATAAAAGAGGTCTAGGAATGTATTTAAGAAGAATGTTAATTTCATTAAGTATGGAAGAGGAAGGATGAGATATATAAATAGATACCAAAGAAGTATTATTTACAGTTACAGCGACAATTGATATTTGTTCACTGTGAGAAGGTAAAGATATTTTGGAAAAGGGGATAGAATCTTTAATGAGTATAGCAGCACCACCATACCCATCAGACCTATCTTCTCTCACAGTTATGTATCCATGAATTTTAAAAACATAATTTGATTTTAACCAAGTTTCAGATAGTGCAAATGCAAAAGGTTTATGTGTATTAATTAAATAAATAAGTTCAGACTTTTTATTAATCAGACTGCGGCAATTCCACTGAATTATATTTGTTGACTGATTGTCCATTGTTTAAAATAGGTGGGAGTAGGTCCAGAAGGGGGGCAACGTTGGACGGTGAGACATTAAATTTAGTAAAAAGATTAAATAAACAAGTAATAAATTCCTTCAGGTTAAATTGTGTATCATTTACATTTTCAGGTTGACTGTTGCTGGTATTGTATGCACAACCGTTTGAAGGTTGAGGCATAGAGAAATCTTTAATTATAGCTTTATGGGCTTCCTTGTCATATCCGTGAACATGGTCTGTAGGAGGTGAACGAGGCTTGCGGAAGATAGTTTTTTTATAAGTTACAGACTGGCTGTTGGATAATTGGTTAAAAATGGGAGGGTTATCATGCAAAGCTTTAGGTCGGAGGGATGTAAGGGTATCGGCATAAGATTTTGTGCATGGTGGGACCAGTTTGTTGGCCTCTGCGTAAGACAGAGAACTCTGTGCCATATGAGTTTTTATTTGTTTTTGCCTCAACAACTCAGGACAGACTTTGCTTATGGCAAAATGATGACCAGTGCACAAGCAACAATAAGCATCATGTTCATCAATATTACAAGTTTGTCCAGAATGGTTTTGTCCACATTTGTAGCAGCGAGGAGTGGATCTACACTGCATTTTAGTATGTCCAAACCGACAACAATTGAAACATTGAATTGTGGGGTAAATATATAATTCTACTGACAATGCATTGTAACATACAAAAATTCTTTTTGGCAAAACTTGGCCATCAAATGTAACCACCACTGTTTGTGACGGTTTCCATACAACCTCTCCATCTACCAATGTTTTAAAATTCAGTCTTCTTGCTTTTAAAATTGGACCACAACCTATGGGAACTGAAGTATTATCAATAATATCTTCAGGAGACCACTCGGCTGGTATTCCTCGTACCAAGCCCATCCTTGTGATGTTAAATGAGGGAATAAAAGCATTATAATTATTTTTGCTCAGACTTTCATGGGCGATAAAAGAATTGGCATCTACATGAGACGAGAAAGCCAGCGAAATTTTGTTTCTCCCAATTTTTTTTACACTGCCATTAATTATATTTTTAAAATTGTATTTCTTTAAAAACTTCCCAAATGCAAGAGGATGCAATACGGAGGTGTCATCTGGCGAAGTAATATTTTTCTGCAAGTGAATAATGTAGGGAGCGCTATCACTCCTATCGTAAGATTTCCTTCCCACGGTTTGCGCGGGAATCTTGCTCTGTGGAGATTCCTTTTCAATTATAGGCTTTGTGTTGATTGGTTGTGACTGTTCCGGCTGCAGATGGTCGGAACAGGCACAATCAGATAGTGAATCATTAGCCCCTTGTTTTTTCCTTCTTTTATTGCACGTTTTACAGACATGTCGGCGACTGCGTTTAAGGGGACGGGACGAAACTGAGCCGTCCGTCTCCATTCCCGACTCGGAGATATAAGTATTTGTGAGGTTTGTATCTGTACATTCTATTGTCACGAAATTGCCTGCCGGGGGGACAAATCCCCCCGGATCAGGCGGATCTTTCATTATAAAACCCTAAGTAGTGATTTAAAAAGAACTTACCAGAATGATGAATTAAATGAAACTAATAATGAATAAAACTAATATACTAAATAACTACGAAAAAATATATACAAATTACTCCACTGATAGTCAGAATTAAATATAAAAGTTAAAAATATTGAAAATCACGTCCACTAAGCTCGAAGTTTCCCGCGCTTTTTTTTTTTTCAAGTTAAATATTGCGCCTTTGCTTTGTACAGTTTAGTGTTGCCAAAAACTAATGTTATATCTACTTTCTTATTTAGGATTTCTAGTATGTATGGTTATACCTTAAATAATGTTTAATCTAAATTTTGTAGACCAACAACAAGGAAGGAGTAGGTGTCAATATGTTTCAATAACTAAAAACTTTAACTATTGTTCAAATATACCTATCATCGCACGTTCTTCATTGTAACATCTCACTTTAAACACTGGCGTACCTACTTTGTTATAGGGACAGTTATGGATAATTGTCCTGGATACAGTAGACTGCATCCAGATTCCAGACAGTAAATAGGTATCAATACCTACCTACTTCATTTTACTTCCATTCTAACAGTTCCAAATATCGATTATCGACTGTAGTCTGTAAAGTAGTATGTGTTCAAATTAATTTGTATCTGTCAATGTAGTGTTGATTGAAAAATCGATGTATTAGTGATCGATTTTTTCACAAATTAAAATTTCGCCAGTACAAAACCTTACCAAATTCATTGCAGCTTCTGGAGCTTCCATTATATTTAATGATGAATACACACAAATACATTTTAATGGGTAATTTATTGAATAAATGAAATGGATGAATAGAAAATCAATTATTTTGTCCAGAAATGAAATCGATCGCGGAAATCGATTTTTAAACATCCCTATTTACATCATATACAAGTCTATTGGTAGGAAGGTTTATTTTTTTTTATACAAAATCTAATCAGTGTTGCCAACTCTTATAAATTCAAGTCGCTATATAGATTTAATATCAAAAGTCCTCAGAAAGTAGCTAAAACTGATTCTATCAGGAGCGGACTCAGTATTTTGTTAATGTGTGTAGTGTCGGTAATTTAATTATAATTTAAATACATATAAAAATAATAATCTTTATTTAAATATATTACCATCAATGTAACAATCACATAAATTGTTTTTTAATGACAATTTGTCAGAAATACTAGAAACGCACGCAAATGGATTTGTAATAAAAAATAAAAAGAATTCTTATTAGATTAAGAAATACATAAAAATAAATATATAATAAAATAAATATATCAGTTATTCATCGTCGCCACTTGATAACTCAAATAATTCTTCAGTATCATGCTCCTATTTTCACAAACATTTTTTTTCAAACTTTAAAAAAAATTACATATTCAAATTCTACACAATAGTTGATTTTTTTTATCTTAAAAAATAATCTTAAATTAGATGATTTCCGAACGTTCTCAAAAAAAATATTGTTTAACTAGAGCTAGGTTAAAAAAAAATGTAATACTTAAATTAAAAAAAAAAATTGATATTTTTTTTTATAGCTGAAACTAATGTTTTTAATTAATATTAAGTTTGAATTGGGCGCGAAAGCACGTTTGCGATTTCCATATATATCTCTTGACAGTTGACACCTTATAATTCTGTGTCCAGTTAACAAAAAACGTATTTATTACATACCCTAAAATTGTTTTGATTTGTACTCCAAATGCTGGTGTGTTTTGCTGGTGGTAGGATTTTCGTATCCGCCTTCCTTCTCCACCCTGTGGGTACACGTTGACCTCGGCTGTCAAAGTCGTGTCTACGTGTGCCTCTACAGATCTCACAACGGGGATGATGTGACAACTCGGTTATTTAACTACCTTGGCCAGGCGACAGACGCCGCGCAGGAGCAGTTCCCCACAGCGGAATTGGTGGTTTTGGGGGACTTCAACGCACATCATGAGTTGTGGTTGGGCTCCTCCAAGACTGACCATGCTGGAAGAGCTGCCCATGCGTTCGCTCTTACTCATGATTTGGCGCAACTGGTGAACCAGCCCACCAGGATCCCAGATGTGTCGAGTCATGTGCCTTCTCTGCTGGACCTTCTGTTGACGAGTCACCCAGCTGGGTATAAGGTGACGGTTGATGCCCCTCTGGGTTCCTCCGACCATTGCCTGGTTGGGACGTCAGTTCCGCGCGCTGCACCTCCGCTAACCGTGAAGGTTAAGCGCAAAGTCTGGCACTACTCGTCAGCAGATTGGGATGGTATGCGAGAATACTTCGCATCCATCTCTTGGCGGCAGCGCTGCTTTGAGGGCTTGGATCCTTCAGCGAGTGCCGACGCCATTGCCGACGAGATCAGACTAGGAATGGAATACTATATTCCTTCCTCTGAGATCGCCGGCAAGGGACGCGGACGCTCCTGGTTCAATCGCGAATGCGCCGACGCTGTTGGTAATAAACAGGCGGCGTACCGCGCTTGGATCAGGGGTCGCGCAATGAAGGATCCCAATTTAAGTCTACTCAAGGCAGCATATAACCGTGCCGTCAAGGCCTGCAAGAAGGCTTATGTGAGAGCGGATGCTCAGCGCATCTCTAAGATTGGACGTGCCTTGGCAGACCATCCAACGAGCAGCCGTGCTTATTGGAGTCTTGCTAAGGCTGTCCAATCCAATTTCTGTCGTCCTTCGCTGCCCCCGCTGAGATATCCGGATGGATCACTGGCCCATGGATCGGAGGAGAAAGCCAGTTTACTTGCGCGCCTCTTCGCGGCCAATTCTCAGCTCGATGACTGCGGTTCTCAGCCACCTACGCTACCTAGCTGTGGTCACACAATGCCTGATATCCGTATCAGGCATTGTGATGTGAGGCGTGAACTGCAGTCACTCGACGTCCGAAAAGCCAGTGGTCCTGATGGTATCCCAGCGGCTGTCCTAAAAAAGTGCGCAGCCGAGTTGTCTCCTGCACTAACACGCTTATACCGCGCGTCTTATCTTTCAGGTGTGGTGCCACAATCTTGGAGAGAGGCTAATGTGCAACCGATCCCTAAGAAGGGTGATCGGTCTGACCCTGTCAATTATCGCCCAATCGCCATAACCTCAGTGATCTTCAAGGTGATGGAGCGGATCATTAACATCCAATTGGTCCGCTACCTGGAGGATCACTCGTTGATCAGTGATAGGCAATACGGCTTCCGCCGTAACCGGTCAACGGGTGATCTTCTGGCGTTTGCCTTGCATCACTGGGGGGAGGCGATGGATCGGCATGGCGAGGCTCTTGCCGTGAGTCTCGACATAGCCAAGGCATTTGATAGGGTCTGGCACCGTGGCCTTCTCTCCAAGCTTCCGGCATGCGGTCTTCCCAGTAACTTGTGTTTGTGGATTTCGGGCTTTCTGCATGGGCGTAGAATGCGTGTCCTCGTCGACGGGCACGCTTCACAGCTCATGTCAGTTAGTGCTGGGGTTCCACAAGGCTCTGTGCTATCGCCTACCCTGTTTCTTCTGCATATCAATGATATGTTGCCGCTTGGCAATATTCATAGCTATGCAGATGACAGCTCGGTCCATGGGCGGTACTGCAGTAAGCCACCAGGTTGCCGGGCGGATACTGAGAGTAGACGCGAGGAGCTTGTCATTGAGCTCAATCGGACCCTGGAGCTCATTTCTACATGGGGTACCCGGAATCTGGTTGAGTTCAATGCCAAGAAAACCCAGGTCTGTGCGTTTTCGTGCAAAAAATCCCCGTTTTCTCCTCTCCCCAATTTTCAGGGCATTCCACTAGCAATGCGGAACGGCCTTAATATCCTAGGCGTGGATATCCGCTGCGATCTCAACCCAAGGACCCACATCGAGGGCATTATATCCGCCACTTCACGCAGGGTCGGAATCCTGAACAGGGTGCGCCGGTTTTTCACGCCCGGTCAGCTTTTCCGCTTATACAAAGCGCAGGTTCGGCCGGGTATGGAATACTGCTCGCACCTCTGGGACGGTTCCGCCAAATACCTACTCGATGCCTTGGATGGATTGCAGCGGCGTGCCATCCGCATTGTGAATGATGCAGACGTTACAGCCAACTTGGAGCCGCTACAGTTGCGCAGAGACATTGCCGCACTTAGCGTGTTCTACCGTCTGTATCATGGTGAGTGCTCTGAAGAATTGTTTAACCTTGTCCCATCCTCTCCGTTCCACACCAGAACCACGCGTGCGGGCATGCGAAGCCACAGCTTTGTGGTCACAACATCCGCGGCTCGAACTAAAAAGTTCGCCAACTCCTACTTTTGCCGCACCATCAAGCTGTGGAATAGTTTGCCCGCTCACGTGTTCCGTCCTTCCTATGATCCTGGATCCTTTAAGCGAAGCGTGAAGAAGCATTTGTGCGGGCCGGCATGATTGTGTCGACCAGCGGGTGACCATCGTTTCTCGCTGGTTGGTATTATTTTTCTGGACTCCACTGTGCTTACCATCAGGTACAGTGGAGTCACTTTGCCGTGCCAGAATAAAAAAAAAAAAAAAAAAAAATAATGTCGTCAGATAAGTCGCTAAAACATTTTTGTGGTCAAATCTTATTTTCTGTGGTTAGACTTGAACGAAAGTCGTCACTTCTAGCGACAAAGTGGCTAAATTGGCCACACTGAATCTAATCTCAATCAATCTGATATATTTCAGATAGGGATGTGAGATTAATAGAAAAGAATCGATTAATTAGAAATCGCTTTTTCTTTATATTTTTTTCTATTATTTAAAAAAATATATGCTTTTTCGCATCTCCTTTAAAAAACAAAAGGTGGCACTCTAGGAATGCCAGGAGAAGTAAAAAATTTAAAATGTTTTTACAGAAATTTTAAAACCTAAAACGAACGAATTTCGCATTCTCTTATCACGCTGATTCTAACGATACCAAACTTGGGTATCTTACGACCAATTTTTTTTTATTTATTTTATATAACTTTGAATGAGTTAATTTCGAATGAATGCAGTAGATAGGTACTTTCCTGAAAGTTACCTATCATAGTTTGTAGTTGATGTCGAGTTTGACATAACGCATTTTATATTGAAAACGTTGAGGTTATACAACGTAGTTATTACTCGTATGACGGAGTACGGACGTTATTAGTTTTCTTGAGCGAATTTTACACTAAAATTTAAAAATAATTTATTTAAACCAATATTAAATTGTTTGAATGATTATAAAGAAATCGATTATTAATCGATTATTCCTAAAAATAAAAGCACGTAAGAAAATCGATTTTTACTTTAAAATAATCGATTTTTTCATAATCGATTATTTTTTACAACCCTAATTTCAGATTCAGAATTCAGAATTTCAGATAGTGTTGAAAATGAAATCCTGTATTCCTGTTATAATAACAAAACATTAATATTACTATAAAGAAAGATATTGAAATCAGTTTATTTTTTTAAGAAGTAGTAACTATTGCGTCGTAAAACCTATAGTGTTATAATAACATTTAATTTGAGTTTTACAGCAACATAAAAAGATCCTTCGGTTTTGTGGCTAAGAATCGGCAACTCCGTACACTCACAGTTCACACTGAATATATTTAATTAATCGTTGCCGGAACGGATTGAGTATTGCGTTACAATGTCTAAACATGAATTAAAAACTCAAAAAAATACAAATCTTAGTAAGATAGCCTTAATGGGCGATCAAGTGGATTTTTCTGGTTTATTCAAACTAGACGTACTTGTTCATCTTGATATTACTGCTTATAGTTTTTATGAAGTTGGCTTGAAAAAGTTCTTTGCATTTTCAAGTAACAAAGAACTTATATTTATTTACCTGAATCCACAATCCGGAAGATTGGAGAAAAATTACGATTGGGATTTTGTCGATAATCCTATATATTGTATGTGTTTTGAACCAAGTGGAACATGGGTTTTAATAATAAGCGAGCAGAAAGTGTTATTGGTTCCGTTTTTACCGCTTTTCGTCCCCCAAAATACTTTCGACCACAAATGGTCATTGTCAAGTGTAACTGTGCTTCCACTTGGAGACATTGCAGAGGCAACATCAGTCGTTTTTTGGTTAACCAGAGAATCTGAAAATGTAGTCATCATTGGTTCTAAGGTATGTCCATTCGCTAATTTTACTAAATTTACTTAAAAATATATATTATGATTTATGTATTATTAATAACTTTGCAGACTGGTGCTATAACATTTTACTCCTTGGAGTCACAGTCCATTGTGGGTGAATGCAAGGTTGCAGGTGTAATAACCGATTTACAAATATGTTTTGATGACTCATTGGATTTATTGACACTTTTGGTAAGTGTTTCTCGTTACATTTAGAACACCTGTATGCATATATTTGTATTTATTAAATAAAAACTATAACATTAAAATGGAAAATTGTGGTATAAATATTATCTATAAATTCTATTCATTCAGATAGTCTCGCAAATACATTCTATATTTAATTTTCAGGTGTCCAGTACTAAGTGCCATCATTGGAAGTTGGTGCTTGAACATCGGTCCTTTGGCTACAATTGGCTCCAACAAATAAGAGCTCAAAATGATAAAGAGAAGAAGGATAGCTTTATGTCTTACATAAGGCAGTTATCTAAAGATAAAATAACTTTATTCATTCAGGGTGGCTCTAAAGGTTTGAGAATTTCCTTTAAATAATGTTTAAGAATTCCTTGCCTTCCCATTATGCTACATACCAGTTTAATTTAAAAGATTTGTATAAATATTAACAATTATTTGTAAATTTCTTTATTAAATTATTTTCTAGATGATAATAAGTCACAAACAGTGGAGTATGTACTAAAGCCCACAGATTACTTGCCAATGTTTCGCCAGGGGTCTAACAACTGGGCTTTGACTGCCCAGTATGTTAATGGACGGCATTTCTTAACAGCATTTGAGATGAATGAGGGTACAATGATTGTAAGTATATATGTATTTATGATTAGGATGATTATTTTGTATTTATATTTACATAAACTTTTTGTTTTTATGATATTTTCATGCAATTTTGAAGTAGTAAAGTGAAATTAAATACTCTTTGTGAACAAAATAAAATTTCTTTTTTGTGGTAAAGCTTGAAAGCCCTGAAGAAAATACACCATCAAGAACACTAAGGCCTATAATTAAGAAGGATGGTTTATACATCCAAGGGTTGTGGTCACAAAGACTCATTTATTTAGTAAGAAAAAATGAATTGGAAGTTCACAGTGCAAACTTCTCCGTTATACAGGTAAGCTATACTTATACTTATCCTTTTTTATTCTCAGTCTTGTTTCTATGTAAGACTTCATCTATTTATGGATGAGGAAACAATAATAAGTATAGAATTGTAATTGATCATTGATTCATGCAGTGTTAACATCCTGTCATAGTTTCAAGCTGTTAGATAAGTTGTCCTGATAAATAAATAATTATTTATTATAATATACTGTTGTGTACTGCATTATATCCAAAAAATAACAGTAATAAATTGTACTACAATATACCAGAAAGTACATAAATTATTATCATTTATATTAATTACATTGTTGACAGTTTTATCAAGGCACAAGTTTCAATATGTTGATCATTTTGCAGGGTGAAGGTTTATTAGGCACTAAAAGAGATTTCACACAGTTATGGTCAGCAGAATTGATTGGGGATGTGATGCGTGCCCACTTGATGTCCACAAAAGAGCCACCGGCTGCACCAACAGGATGGCAAGAGCCTACTTTTATGTGTGATCTACAGTTACCTCGCTTCAGCTTAGAACCGTGTCTGATTGTCACAACTCATGGTGCCTATGTATTAAGTACTATGTGAGTATAATTAAATTTTGTAATATTGGAAATATACATATATTTTTTGCAAATTTGCCTATAAAAGGTTTTTGAAACAACTACTATTAATGTTTCCCTGTAAGCTAAAATGCCAATGTGCCCTCTCTAGTTTGTTAGTAGTCTGGCTTAGGCAGGCTTATTTAAGTTACAGTTTAATTGATATGATTAGAAAAAAGTTTTTTATTGTATATGTTGAAGGTGTGATCCTTGCGAATGGGTGGTGGGTCTGATAATGCGTGGGTGTTCTGGCGCTGAGCAGTCTGCAGCGGGACTGGGCGCCTCCGTGAGTCCATTGCTGCGAGCGGCCGCTGACATGCTCATGTCCAGAGGAAAGATAGCCCAAGCGCAGCACTTGTACTCTCTATCTCAGGTTAGTTTAAAATCATTGAAACCTCTTGTCATTTAAATATCATATTTTGATTGCTGTAAAGTATATATTTTCAGAAGTACATTCCGCTATGTGTCTTTGTTTTGGACGCGGTCCAGATGTACTGTGCATTATTATAAATAGACATCCATAATCCATTTGTGTTGATAGATATTAATTAATACTAGCTGCTTACACAACAAAATGACTACATTGCCATTGATAGTAAACATGGTAGCATGGTAAGCTAATTCTGTTCCCGAAAAATGGCAATAGGCTCGCACCCTCTAATGTGCGACTGATAGATAACTGACAAAATCATCACCATCATCATCAGCCCTTATACGTCTCACTGCTGGGCGTGGGTCTCCTCTACAACTGAGATGGTTTAGGCCTTAGTCCACCACGTCGGCCTAGTGCGGGATGGCGGTCTTACGAAATGTAGGTATGTCCACACAGAATGTGACCCTGAGAAGGGCGGCGGCACGGTGGCCTGTGTCCGTCGCAGGTGCCCAAAATAGGGGCGCCTGAATGAATATAGTTGGGGTGCAACTGCACCCCTTAAAAAACCGAGAGGGCCGAGACGCTTTCGTCTCGGAGGCGCACTGGGCGGCTGCGGAATCATTGTGGGCGCTTCTCGCCCACGCACCGTGGTGGCCCCACTTAGCGCGAAGATGGCCACCGGGGGGTTTTGGTCGGTATGCCGGCATAGGGATTTTGTTAGGGACCCAGCCCGGCACTAACATCTGCGCGAACAAGACGCCTACGCGCGCCGGGCTGGAAGGCCGGTGACCCCGACATACGCTTCCCGTCCCCTCCCCCCAGGGCTGGCGGGGGGTAGAGCCATAAACAGCATTCCCCTCGAAAAAAAACCTGTGTATCTACCAATATCAATCCTGCTGAATATTTGTCTTCTTAATGGTTCTTCATACTTTCTGCGCCTGAAGACTACAATTACGTGATAAATGTGCCTTAAATAATAATTCATAAATAACATTATTTTTTTCTAAGTTAAAGTTTAATGTTTATCGGCAAACGGTTGTTAGTCCAGTTCAGCTTGTCTTCCAACAAAGGCCTCCTCTATTCTTTGCTGTGCGAGTCCACTTTCTATCTGCTATTTTCCTGATATCCTTCCATCTCATAGTTTGTCTATTTCTATTCTTTTTACTGTCCCGTACCATTCTGTTGCTAATATAGTCCATTATTCCCAAAAAAAAAGTCGGTGATATATTAACATGCAAATAAATATTCTTGTTTGTATTACAGAGCCAACCAGATGGGTGGGCGGCTCGCTTAGGAGTGTTCACGCGACTTCAGGAGTTATCTTCGTACAAACTATCGAGCAGCTTCGGAAGTCTTGGTAACTCAGCGATCACCTTAAAACTTTTGGCGCACATTATTCTTTTGCGATTGTATGAAGAAAGAAAGTTTGATAAGTAAGATTATTATTTATTTGTTGTTTAAATAAACCCTATCAACAAGTTATTATTAATCTTTGTCTTACAGAAGTATTAAATTCACTACTCTTGGTCCGGTGGAACTGCAAGAGTTAACGTCTTTTTCGGCGGCAATGGGTTTATGGGACCTCGTTCCAGTCTTCAGTATTCATCGTGGGCACCCTAATTTGTTACTTGCTGCTATTAGGTCAAGAAAAGATATATGTCGTGGAGCTCTGAATTGTCTGCTCGCTCAACAATGTCTTGTTCCAATATTGTTAGAAGAAAATGGACAATGGCTTTTTGATTTTATAGCTGAGAAATGCGACCAGTTTGACACAATCATTTTGAAGGTATACTTTAAATAATAATGCAGTAATGAATTGTCACGTTTTGTTCATTTTTGTAAATTATTACAGCGTTTATGCCTGTGGCTGAACCCGTTGCAAGATCAATTGAGACCAGTAATGCGGGACATGAAACAATCAATAACAACAATTTATGTATGTATCTTAATTTTTTTCAATTTTTTTTTGGCAAATAATAAAAATTATACAGGGTGTAAAAAGAAAAACAACAGTAAAAAAACTGGGAGAGAGAATAATAGTAATGATAATTATTACAAACATATTGATATAATTTTTTTTTATTAAAAAACGACTTTCCTAACCACCATAAGTTCTAAATGTCTCAGATTTCGATCATCGTCTATTTACCCCCTGTAAAAAGCCTAAGTAATTTAAGTTAATGTTTTGTAATATTATACAGGTGTAAAAGAAACCATGATCGAAAAATAAGATATGTAGGTAATAGTTACGTTGATTGTAAAAACATCATTTTTTTTATTTAATTTTGGGGATTTTTATAGCCCCAATGTGTCAGTAAACACCGTCAATATTACCTGTCTTAGTTTTCGATTACGTTCTTTTTATACCTATACAATGATGAATAATATGTGTTGCAGACAACAAGAATGTTGAATTTAATAGCAACTTTCACGAAAGTGGCGTGTGCTGTGGAAGCTCGCGAGCCATGCCCAGAGATACACCTGGAAGTGACGCAAGTACCCGAGACATGGAAGAATCAGTTCGTACCGCGGCGGGCTTTGAGCTGCGGGTTGGCGCACTGGGCCGTCGCGGACGAGGGCAACGCTAAGATCATGCTGGCCGACACTCCAGTCAATACCGAGTTGATAGGCAGAGTTATTGATGTCGCTTGTGGAAGACATCACACTCTCGTCTTGACTGAAAATGGGGTAAGATTTTTTATTAATTTTGATAGTTAAATTTTCACGACACGCTTCAGTGGTCCTAGATTCGATCTCAAATTAATTTTCCCTGGTATATTGACTTAAACCACTTGAACTAGCCATTTGATCATAATCATTTCAAATCAAGTCATCATTCCCTTTATTTAGTAGGTGGGAATACACTTCTCTCTACCTTTTTAAGGTAGAGATAGTACCGAAACTGACATACATAGTACCACGAATTTCTAAAATTTAACTTAAAAACTTGACTGACTCGTGGTCTCACGGCACAAATACGTGCCGTGCGATTTTGATGCCCCGGGCTCTATTCACGGGTTGGGCAAAATGGTATTGGATTTTTCCGTTAGGAAATTCCCAGTCTCGAAATATGCCCGAAAAACGGAGATAGGCTCGCCTCCTATTTCGTGGAACTGATATGTCGGAGGAGGGGCTTTGAAATGGTTTTTGAAATGTGTGACGTCAGCAACTCTGACGTCACAATTGTTAGTTTGTGATTATTATTCATATTTTGAGTTTTCCTTGGGAAAACATTGTTGGTTTCATGATGATTATTCATATTTTGGGTTTTCCTTACAAAAACTTCACAAATGACAAGCTGATAGCCCAGTATTTTTAAGAATAGCAGTGACATCGTTATTAATGTAGGATTCATTTATAGAAGTGATTTTCACAATCCACTTCAATCAAAATTTCTTTTAATTTCCCAATACATCGGATGTTTGCTGTCCGCGCATAGACGGACGAATGCTTCGCTCTGCTGCAGTCGGCGGCTTTTTATAGACAGAAAAGTGGGGCGATCGATACCGCAGTGGGGCGACCGCCCGTGAGTCATTGTTGTTTATACAAGAGCGATGACATAGGTCTCAGTATATAGTTTTAAGCTGTTAGATATATAACCTGGCGAAATGTGGGTGCAGAAATGCACTGAATACAGCTTCGGGGAATGTTCACATAAAAATTCCTATACTTGAATACTGGTCTCTCCTCCACAAGGTAACCGCTGATAAGTAAGTAAGATTCCCCGGTTGCAGATGTACGCGGCGGGCGACAACATGTTCGGCCAGCTGGGCGTGGGGCGCGCGTGGGGCGGCGCGGCGGGGGAGGCGGCGCGCGCGGGGGGCGCGCTGCTGCACGTGCCCACGCACTGGACGGCGCCGCTGTGCCGCGTGGCCGCCGGACACTACCACTCCGCCGCCGTCGACGTGGGCGGCCGCCTCTACACCTGGGGGTGACTACACGACACACTCACAACTAGGCTTATAAACAGACCTTAATATCCAGGCTTACTACCAAAGTTTTAAGTGTCAGATTCATCTTAAAATTAGAACTGGTGTAAATTACATACTATGTTTACACATACCTATGTAATAAAAGTATGTAGGTATTTGAAAATTAATAGCAATTTCCTTTATAAATCTTTTAAAGAAGAAAAATTAACAATATTTTTACTATGGCCGCGACCCGACATCGTTGTCCTAGAATTGTCCCGGATTTGATAAGTTTCTATCTGGCAACCCTACTCACAACATACACTCCACGCACACACCATATTGCAATCACTGCCTCTTAGGGGTATCCATATTAACCTGTTAGCAATCACTCCACTTTACCTACATTACTCTATTCCATATAACTCCACTCATTGGATATCGCCATTCTCTTCTATGACACTCCGTCTTACCCTTTCTCGCCTAAGTCCTCAATCCATGTCCAAGTCTCATCTCTTATCTCACTCTATCCTACTACTGACCCTATAATTTCTTGCCCCGATTGTCGATTACTTTTGTATCCTAGTGCCTATGAAATTATGCATCATTTCAGTTTTGGGTGTAACCATTTGTTTTTTATATATAAAAGACGCAAAATATATTTTCAGGTGGGGAGTCCACGGCCAATTAGGCTTAGGCTCCATAGACGATCATTACAGCCCACAATTAGTCACGAAGTTATTGGGAAGGAAAGTGAGTATTTTTGTATTATATATCCAAATTTATCTTTCCTTGCTTAACTTGTTTGTGAAGATATGGCAAAAGGATATTTGGATAATGCAAGGAACATGTTAATATTTACATAAATAAATTCATCATCAGCCCATATGTATACATACGTCCCTCTGCTAGGCACGGGCCTCCTCTATAATTGAGAGGGTTCAGGCCTTAGTCAACCATGCTAGCCTAGTGGGTAATCTGCACACCTAAGAACTTTTAGGTGTGCAGATTCGCTCAAAATGTTTTCATTCGCCGCTAAAGTAAGTGGTAATTCATTGTGAATACACACATAACATCAAAAAGTCAAATGTGTGTATGCCTGGGGTTTGAACCCGCCACCGCCGATGTTCTCCACCGCGCGCCTATTTTACATTAAATGAATGTAAGAGTTTAATTGTCGAGTGTGTACGTGTGCGAGGTGGTGTCGGCGGCGTGCGGCGCGTGCCACAGCGCGGCGCTGACGCGCGGCGGCGAGGTGTGGGCGTTCGGCAGCGGCGCGTTCGGCCAGCTCGGCGCGCGCGCTCGCAAGGCCTCGGCGCCCGTGCGCGTGCTGCTGCCCGCCTGCGACCCCGCCACCGCGCTCGCCGCCGAGTACTTCCACAACGTACGCACGCACTTCACACTGGAACCCACATTATTTACATATTATGTATCAACTCATTGTGGAATTTCCATCTTCTTTACCTGGGCATTACACTTTGTCCACTCAATTCTTTATGATCCCAATGCAAACATTTTCTCCATTCATTCTCTTCCACATTTGAAACTTCCCAATCCCAACGCAGGTAACAACTCCTTTGCGGTTGCCCCTCCTTCAGTTTAGAGCTCACCTCTCTTCCTATAGATTACTATACTAATGTTTTTTTTTCGCTGTTAACGCTATAGAATCTTTAAGAAAATCTTTGAACATAGCTGATAATAAAGATAAATTTTTAAACCATTTGTCATCCACCATCAAACATCTGTATTTGACAGCTGGCGCTGACGAGCAAGGGTCATGTGTGGACGTGGGGCGCGAGTCCGCAGCAGGTGCGCGCGGCAGCGGCTCGACGCGCCAACTCCCCCTCCGTCGCCCCCGCGCACCCCGCACACCCCCCGTCCGGCGCGGCAACCCCCGCCCCCGCCCCCGCGTCCGCGCCCACGTCGCCTACGTCACCCTCGCCGCCAGACCCTCCGCAGGACACGCATCTACTGCCGCACCCGGTCGACCTCTCCAACGTACGCGGACACATAGTTCAGGTACTATTCATACCATACATTTTCTTATTGCAGCCTAGCCCGGTCTTCAAGATAAATAGGACTCGGTATGAACATTGAACATAGACAAAACGAAGGTAGGTTTAATAGTCGTATTCTCCCAAGGCCAGTCGTAGGGAATGCCACTCTTGAAGTTGTCCAAGAATACACCTGCCTTCTATCCAACTAGGCAGGCACAACTTCGAGAATTAAGCAGACCGAAGAACACGGTTGGGCTGGGCAGCATTCGGGAAGCTACGTCATACGCTTAGGCAGACGCAGCGTGGGACGTCCTGTAGCACGAATGTCCGACGACAACGCCATGATGCCAACCTGATTTTAACTGGATTTAGAAAGGCCAATCTCGTAAGGCAAACAGAAACATGGAACATTAGTGGTAATGGGAATCAACAGTTTGGTTTTTGTTTACTATTGCTAGTATAGTTTGAAATTTCGAATCTTTAGGACCCATTTTCGCCACCTTCACAAAAATGTCAGACAAATTTTGTGCTCTAAAATTGTAATGTTGACAATGACATACTATATGGCAATAAATGTGTTTTGAACATGCTTCTCGACATTTCTCGATGTATTTTATATCTTTGCAGTTGTCTGCGGGATGGCACCACTCATGCATAATGAATAACTTTGGAACCATATATGGTTGGGGGTTGAATTTCGATGGACAGCTGGGTACGTAATCCTTTGCAGTTGTAATACATTATTTTATTGTATTTTTCATATGTTTATATATTTCCTTACTAGGTACTGGTGATCGTAAGCAAGTGCAGCATCCAGTTGAAGTGAAAATTCGCACTGATTCTCAGCCGGATACTGTGAAAAATACTAACGCCAAATCTTCGGAAGTTGAAAACAAAGATTTTAAGACGAAAGCCCTAGTTGCATGTGGCGGCGACTTCACGATTTATATTGATGATGACGGCCGGATTTATAATTCTGGGAATACACACCTCGTGGTAAATTGTTAAAAATTGTCCTCCTCACTATAACTTTCTTCCAATTTTTAAACATGTTCCCTTCGTACCTATAAGAGTGATAACATAGAATAATTATGATGTGGATATCAGAATCCACAACATATAACATATTGCCAGGTAGGAACTGTTTTGATCATCAACCCGTTTCCAGAACAATCAAATATTTATAAATCGTATGAAATTTTACTTAGAGCTGGTATCGTAATTGTATTCTCATTTCCTTTTTTTAAATTCATGTATAGCTCATTGTCTATAGAACTATCGTCAGCAGGTACATTATACCATTGCTTCTAAACCCAATGTTCTTCCCTTTTTGAATCTCATATGTTGGAAATTATAAATAATTTCAAAATGGATATTTTTCAGGGCACCTTCGAAAGAGATAAAAGCGGCAACCGTGTCATTATGATGAAAACAACAAAGCGCATTATAAAGATTCCAGCAAATAGAAATAATAACAAGTTTATGTTCCAACCTATCGACAGAATTGACATAATGTTTCCCTTCGATATAGATGACTTGCAAAGGAAACCAATAGAGCCGCAGTTAAATCCACTGACATCTTTCAAAGACTTCACCACCACATCTTGGGCGGATGACGTCCTTCTTCTGTTGAAGTCTTGGATAAACGAAATAAACGTTACTGGAAACCAGAACATGGCGGCCAAATTAGCCTATCATAACAACTTATACCCTGAGTGCTTAAGACTTCTGTTAGGAAGTCTAAAGGGTGAAATACCAGAAGACCGTTTTTACATAACTCATTCTGAGATACCAGACAACGACAAAATTACTAAAGAATCGGAACCGAGTAATATTGATGCTATTAAAATGTCTATAAGGTCCATTATCGCCAAAAGGATCAAAGATATTTCAATAACAATACTCAATGAAGAACCATATCCCAGTATTGACCCCGCAATATATCAAGCAGTGGCCTGTTGTTGTGATGAAAATAAATATATTAAACGACAAATTATTCAGAAATTTGATACTAATGAAATCGAAGAAGATATGTCCGTTAAAGCAGCAAATATTATTGACAAATGTGTTGGGATTTTTCCAGTCGATACAGATTTATGGGAGGCATGTTTCTGCATAGCCAAAGATTTCTATGTGGAAAATAAATTGTCTATTTGTGAATTAGAACGCATCCTTCGCAAATACATGGAGTCACATCCTGCAACAATGGCGGGAGCCATATTATATTCAACCGATTGTGCTCAATACAGCGAAATTCTGTCGCCAAAATTTTACTTGAATATGTGTAGCCAAGTATTAGATTCGTGGGGCTAAATCTCTTCGATCAAACTTGTGTTTATAGAAGCTCGTGTAATATTATGTAGTAAAAAATGTGATGTCTAGTAGATGCACTTCTTCAAAATATATTGTATTCGGGCCTAAGTTATTCAATGTAATAGAATAGTGATAAGAAGTATGTGATAATCAAAATGATGTCTCTCTAATGCCATTTGATCTTAACGTTGTACGATTACATGGAAGATGTATATTTTGGCCATTCCGGATTATAATGACTGGTTACAAATCGGCATCTGTTTTCTAAGATATTAGTGCCCTTAAGGGGCAAAACGGATACAAGCAAAAATATAAAGGACGATGGATCATCGTAGTTTATTTGTCTTGAATTTCTTCATTAGATAATATGTCATTTGTCTTTATTTTTGTGAATGGTACGAATATAGTATGCTATTGTTTCGTATTGATATAGTTTAGTATCGCTGTTTTTCAATTGCTGGAGTTGCTATAATTTGGTGCCAACAGTTAATAGTTTAGATGTTTGCAACATCCAATTTTAGTATATTTTCACAAATATTTCTCCAGGACTTTGCTTGTGTGTATAAACTTTGTATACGTACCTGCGATATACGACAGTTTCTAGTGTAGGAAATTTTATTAATTAAAAAAATCTAGATCTGTTTAGTATACCTTTAACCGCTTCGATATTTACAAGAATGGAAGATAAAGATTGCACATTTGCCCCAATGTCGTAATGCAAACATAACACTATGTTTTAATTACATATTTTAACAATAAGTCAGGAATGTCGTAAGTTATTTAATTATCTTGCCTTTAATCGTTATCTATATCTATTTTAATAAATTCGCTAAAGCTTGCATCCTTAGAGGATAGTGAACACAACTATCTGAAACTGTACCTCTCTTACTACCTATTTGTAGTAAAATTAAAAATATGTTCACTATATTTTTATATATTATCATCTGTACACATGTTTGTTAAAATTGAAAATGAGCAGATTAATTGTTAATATATTTTTAAGTAGGCAGTGATTTCCGTAGTTGGCTTGTTCATAATTACTTTGCAATTATATTTGTAAAATTAGAAGGAAGTAGCAAAAAACGAGTCAAACAAAATCCTATTCCCAAGTAGACTGCTTAATATTGTTTAATCGATACAAACGTATGAAGACATATTATGCCTGCATTGAAAGCATCTGCTTGAACTATTTTTATTATCAGTCCAAGCACCTTGAAGTTTGATTCTGTGTAATTTTTTAGCAAATCAGACTTTACTTTGTGTTACATATGAAATGAAATTTTATTTTCTCAATTTCGTACAACACACATATATTTAGAATTTTGTAGCTCTAATTTATGATAACAAGATATCATTTTTATCGTAATCCATATTTTAATAAATGTCTCTGCCATTGCTAACTCATAGAAGAGGAGAAATTATTGAGTGGGATGATATGTATGTGAAACGAGTGTTAATACAGTGTAAACTCCATGTAACATCACTCGATTTAACGACAAACTCCCTAAAGCGTCGACATCACATGGCATTGACTGGTTTAGCTTGCCTTCCATACAATGATTCTCTTCTCTCCATTTAACAACAACTCTATAACGCCATAAAATGCACAGTCCCTTCAGTGTCGTTATATAGAGTTTACACTGTATATAGTTTTTGATTCATGTTTAAGAAAATCAACAAGTGCAATATTTTTCTGGATGAGGGCAGTACGTTAATTCCCTATCTGCATTCTTGTTTACACTACTAATAATAGGCAGGTTGTAATTAAAATTATTTATTATAATTGTCGCGTTATTGCCTGTGGAGATGATATTGTTTGGTGTGGCCTGTTTTCTTTATATTAGTGTAAATTGTATTTAAACATTTTCGATTGTTATTTTGTCAACAATATTGTATGTTCTTTGATACTAACGCTGTTATAAATATTGTAGATGTTCTCACAGAATGCGTAAATGTCTCAGAACACTATACTACTCATAGCCGGTCGTCGTCGTTATTTCTAGTCATTATAAGATTTTTCTGTGACCATTATACTATTTTAGTTTTAACATTGGTGCATTAGTATGCATTGTTGTGCTATAAAAATACTCAATATAAAATAAAACTTTATAGATGAGTTGTGATTTTTGTTGTTCGTAAGTATGCAATTATTGAAGCAATTTCCTTTTAATACATAACTGTATTTTTGTAAACTTATTTACAAAATTAAAATAAATACACCAATGTACATAACATTTACTTCAAGTAAATGCAGGAAAAAATTAATGGGTTTGTTCTCGAAACACAGTAAGGAATGAATAGTAATCAAAAAAACATTTCATAAATAAATACACTCAAGATAATTATCACATAAAACAACGGCACATAGATCTCAATAAATAATGTGTTTACACGTTCGACACGAAACATCTCAAATACACTTTATTACGAAGATTTACATAATGTTCTGAAATGGCTAAATTTCTTTACCCAAATATCATTATCAGATTCGTACAAGACTCCTTAGAGAGGACCAATGCTAACCTATCTTACAAACCCTGATCTTTTTTTGGGTATTACTCCTTTTAATTCTACTTTTAATTAGAAGTTGATTGGTTTTCCACAGTACGCCGCCAAGTTGGCTTCGCGAAGAGCCTCAGCGCAAGTCTGTAAAATTGATAAAACAATTTGGAATTAATAATAACACAACATAAGTTTATGGAAAGTTTTATCGCAGGAATTTGAAGAGGCTTTTTATTCCAAATAAACAAACTAAAGTCTGCGAGGATTGAACCGGCGAACTTTTTTTGGTCCTAAAAGGCCCGTAACTTTATAAAGAAAAAATATAGGATTGTTTTCGAATAGGTTTACTTACAGGATGCGCGTGGCACACTCTCGCGACGTCCTCGGCCGCCGCTCCGTACTCTTGAGCCAAAACTGCTTCGTTGATCAGTTCGCCACCACCCTGTAACGTTTAACGTAGATTACTTGGGGTGTTTCACCAACAATAAATAACTATACAAATAAACAAAATTGAAGTTTTTGTTTGCAATCAAGTAAATGTTTTTATCTTAGCGATTAATGTTCTAGACAAGAAAACAGTATAGACAACTTATTTTTTAAATAAAAGGCAATTAGGGCTTCGTAAAAAAACATAAATAATATTAATTCCACGTACATATTCAATGTTATTATTTAATGCAGGGTAAATGTACTTACAGGGCCAATAATGTGGGTTCCAAGGATGACATCAGTTGCTTTGTCAGACAATACTTTGACGAAACCATCGGGTTCGCCGTTTGTCTTCGCTCTTGAGTTGGCCAAGAATGGGAATTTACCAACTTTGTACGCCTTGCCCTACGACATCCCATCGGTTCATATAAGTAATTAAATACAAAAATAAATAGTAATAACAATTTTTAAAAACAATATATTTCACAAACAAACCTCTTTCTTGAGATCCTCTTCAGATTTGCCGACCCAGCCAACTTCAGGTGATGTGTAGATAACTGACGGAATAGCGTCGTAGTTGAAATGGACTGGTAAGCCCTGAAAATAAAATAAGATAGATATTATTAAGTTAAAATCGTAGAATAATATAATACTAATACTGATCATTTCAGTTGTTTTTTATGTATCTGCATTCTGCACCCACAGACAGCCATTATGTAAATAAGATTGCTACACATCAAGAAACAGTTACAGAAATGAGGTTCTTATCGTTTCATTATGTGTATGAAATTACCTTAATACCTTCGACGCAAACAATGCCTTCGTCTTCCGCCTTGTGAGCCAACATGGGCCCGTGAATGACGTCACCAATGGCGTAAATTCTGCAATTTTCAATATTATCGTTGAAAAATTCTACTGTATAAGAGCCAGAGTATAAGCATTACATAATATTGACTTGTAAATTTTTATTGTTATTTGCAACTTTAAATTGTGTTAATTAATTCATATGTATAATGCTTTTATTGCATGGAGATTTCGAGATATTGCATAAACAAATTTAAAATATAACAATGTTAAATAAAAAATAAAAAACCGGCCAAGTGCGAGTCGGACTCGCGTGAAGAGGGTTCAGTACACACAAACTTAACATTGGAGTTGAATAATATGTCCTCCCACACATTCCACCTGCAAATGTAAGTTGGTACGCACAGTATTGAGTAATTTACCATGTTATTTTAATATCATGGACTTATAGGTTTTCCTATAATCTATAACTAGAAAACTAATTTCTATAATTTTTTTCAAATTTTTAGGTTCAGTAGTTTTGGAGATGGTCATTTTTCGTCTATTTTCTTGAATAACTTGAAAACTATTTATTTTAAAATTACAAAAAATAAATTTAATATCTTCACAAGACCTTCCATTTGATATGTCGCACGATGCAGTTTTCAATTTTTTTTTAATTTTCCACCTTCCACCTAAAAGTGACCTCTCATATACAGATTTTATCTATTCATTCACACCTCTGCGTTTGGATCACAGAAATTAATATGTGTACCAAATTTAAACTTAATTGGTTTAGTAGATTCGGAGATAATTGACTGTGAGGGACGGACAGACGGGACACACGATTGATCCTATAAGGGTTCCGTTTTTTTTTTCGGACGTACGGAACCCTAAAAAGAATGTATTCTACTCTTTACAAATACAATGCATTTTGATATAGCAGTCAAACTATTGATACAATTAAAGTAATAGCTCAAACAAGATTAACAATTGGTTCTAAAAGCCATAAAACGAAACAGATGTAAGTATAAGAATTTAAAGGTTTAAAATTTTAATACAAATAGCATACCCAGGTACTGTGGTCTGGAACTTGTTGTTGACGGGGATACGGCCGCGGTCATCGAGGGCGATGCCCACTTTGTCCAGGCCGAGACCCTTAGTGAAAGGACGGCGACCAATGGAGATCAGGACTACGTCGCACTCCATCTGTGCATTTTATTAGGTGTTTAATCAATATAATATACCATAGACTTATTCTGGTAGTAGCAGTACTTCCATAGAAGCCCAAAAGTCAAAGTCAAAGTCAAATTATCTTTATTCAAATAGACTTTTACAAGTTCTTTTGAATCGTCAATTTTACACTTTTTAATATTTTTTTAAACTATTGCCGCTTCGAAACGTGTTATAACTGCCAAAAGGGTGACACATTAATTGTGTAGTGTCTAGTTAATTAATATTTATTGTGGGGTCAGTATATTCTCTTTAATATGTTAAATTATTTTTTGAATTTGGACTGATACATACTTGGCGAAATGTGGGTGCAGAAATGCACCTCTGCCTACCTCTTCGGGGAATACAGGCGTGAGTTTATGTATTTTTTGAATAAAGATTTAAAGGTTAAAAGATTATTGTAACGCAAGTTGGACTTTGGGCTTCTATGGAAGCACCGCCACTACATACATGGCCCATCAAAATATTTATGAATATGTATACTAGGCCAGCATGGTGGACTAAGGCCTAAATCCTCTCAGTTGTAGAGGGGGCCCATGCCTAGCAGTGGGACATATGGGATATTGTAAGAATACATACCGTTTCCTTGTTTCCACCCTTAGCACCTTCAACATCAACTTTGACTGTGCTACCTTCCTTCTTAACACCCAACACTTTGGTCTCAAGTTTGAATTTCAAGCCTTGTTTGGATAAGATCTTTTGCAGAGTTTTGGCAACTTCTCCATCAATGCCAATGCCTAGAAAAAATAATTAAAATGATTAATATATTTAATACCAAAAAGACTTTAATCAAACTTCTTTTAGTTTTTGTTTGGATTAATTAGTGGTAAAACCAAACTATAGTCAACTTAGATTATAATATATCTTTAGTAGCAATATTTTATGGAAATTTAAAGTTGTGGAAGTGTACTGCAAATTAAAAATATTGCAAAATTAAGTGTCTTAGCCACATATAAATAATAAAAAAAAAAAAAAAACTACAATAGAAATAATTATACCAATAAACAATCATGTTACATAATAATTGGGTCAAAGTTATCATCTTAGGTAGTAGCACACTAAATTTTCACATGTCAAATTTAAAAATGCATTTGTCAGGTAGTAGGGCATGTCTATTGACTGATGTAGATATAAGACATTAGTCATTTAAGCTTGGATGTAAATAACATTATCTTTTCTTTAAACCATATTGTATTTAAAAGCCTTAGTTAGATAACATACTTAATTACAGTAGTGCTATAATTATATATTGTTCTAAAAATCTTTGCAAGATCACTAATTATATTTACAATAAGGATGTTTTACATGATATAAAAGTATTTTTACTAATTCCATCTTAGAGGCCTTCTTCCAAAATAATGTAGCTAGAAAATACCTACTTTAAAACTGAACATTTCATATGCAGGTTTATATATTTGTGCATTAGAGTAATCACTAAATATTCAAATTTCACTAATGTGAACCTGGCAAAATTTGGGCACAGAAAGGAGTCTCTGCCTACCCCTTTACGGTATATAGGCATGAGGTTATGTACATATGCAATTAGTGATGCTTTTCTCACCTCCAATAGAGCCGAGGAACTCAATAGCTGTTACATCAGCACCAAGTCTCTGGTACACAGAGCCCAACTCAAGGCCAATGACTCCCGCACCAATAACCAACATCTTCTTTGGCACTGATTCCAATGAAAGGGCCCCAGTTGAGGTGATGATTTGCTTCTCATCAAACTATTAAAGAAAACATTGACCTAAATCAATCTAATGTCAATAGGAGTAGCTAAACAGAATAATTACAACAGTTTGCCCTTTATAACTGATAACCCAGTTACCAGTTACAACATTATATAGATTTTACAGTTGCAGTAGGCTTTATTAAGCAAGTTTTTAATCATCACCTCACTTAATTTTTAGAATCACTTAGAATGTATTTAACTTTTATTGTGACCTTTATTGTATAAAGTGAATGGCTGTGAATAAGTAATTTATTTAGTGCCCATGCTTACATAATCAAGTTATTACAGGAAAAAATAGAAGAGTTTTCAATAAAGCCACTTACTAACCGTAACACCAGGGAAGGGTGTGACTTCTGATCCAGTTGCAATGAGAATATTTTTGGTGTTGACTGTTTCTACACCTTTTTCGCCTTTAACTTCCACTTTGTTAGGTGCTGTAATTGAACCTGTACCACGAACAAGCTTGACCTGTAAACATTTATTTTAAATTATAACTTAAATTTAAAGCCAGTCTACAAAAGTGTACTTGATAAAAAATGCACTTTACATTATAATATGTATATATTATATATACATGTATATATATATATAATATGAATATAATGTTCAATTTGAACATTGAATTAATACCTTATTCTTCTGGAACAGCATTGCAATACCTCCAGTTAGAGCTTTCACAGCATTAACCTTGTAGTCCATCATGGCCTTGAAGTTGAATTTGACCTCACCAGTTTCAATTCCACGGTGTTTAAAGTCATGCTTGGCCATATGGTACAGATGTGTGTTGTGAAGGAGGGCTTTTGAGGGGATACATCCAACATTGAGGCAAGTTCCACCAAGAGATGGCTCCTTTTCTACTGATACTACCTATAAAACATTAAGCCACATGATATTTGAGGAAGCAAATTTTATTAAAGATTTTTGTTGCAAATATCATTAATATTTCTGAAAACGTAAATCATAGAATAAAATTTGAATGAATTTATAAGAATTTTGTATTGAATAATAATACTTTTAAATAAGGAGTTATGTTTAGACATTCTCACCTTCATGCCCAGTTGTGCAGCTTTAATGGCTGCCACATAACCACCAGGTCCCGATCCAATAACCACCAGATCTGCATCATGTGTAGTTGAGTATTGTCGTGTGGCGATTCTGATACCTCCACTCTAAATTTATAATAATCTCATTATTTATTTACAATAAAAAGCATATTTATAAAATAATGTCATGCTTAATTACTACGATAATAAAGAATATAATGTATCAATTGGGCAAAATATTTAAAACCCAATATAGATTAATTCACAAATCACGATTTGTTTCTCTAAAGATAAGAAAACGATTTAGCAAACGGTCACATGTTTCAAGGTCGTTTAATGCAGGTTATTATAAATGATAATAATTAAAATTATCTTAGCGTATTTGATCATGTAAAGACTTTTTACTTTATAATTAAAGTTCAAATTTTCAATAATTACAATTAACGTCATTCATATTCTAAAAAATTGGCCAAATTAAGTATACACGGATCATTGCATAACATTTGACAGATTGTTTCGACAATTATTATAGAAAAGTTTTGTATAAATAATAATAAAGCTTACCCTAAAGGAAGCGGAGGCAAGTTTCAAAAATTTGTAGCCCATTCCTAATGTCTCTTACGATCTATAATGGGTGGAAATTAAAATTCGGAACCCTGGTTATCGGCAACCAATGTAATGTAACGTCAAAATGTCAGAACTGAGAATGTCAACTTTTCGTACTCCATTACTGGAGTGTTGGATCATGTAACATTTATTTGTATTTGCTGTCTTGCTCTTTCGATAGCTAAATAATAGTAAATAATATTTAAGAATGTATTGTTCCAAAACAGTAATGATATTAGTGTCAATCGTAAAAATATGTTTGTATTTTGATTGACATCGGGTCCATTCTAAAAATTACAACCACTTGTTTGTAAATTACTCAAAGGTTTTAATCAATAGGTATCAACCATATCGAATACCTACTGTTAACGAATCCGTTATTTTGTTGAAAAAAACAACCCATATAACTTTATTTAAATATGTGTTTTTTTTAAAGATTTTAGAGAGATTAATAGATTAGATAATTTTTTTAAAGATTATTTATTTTTAATAGCAACACTAAAATGCGCGCGCCGCGAGAACTGCAAGTTTTGTTTATCAATCAAACCGAATAGTGGGCAATGTGTGGTAGTGTCTTAAAATTGAACTTCTTCTATCTTACGTAAATCGATTTAAACGGTTAAATTCGCAGTAAATTACATTACATTATTACGCTAAATCACGAGATTTTTGTCAAAAAAAATTCACGTGGATATACGCAATACGTTAGCCTAAGATTTGTGAAGTGCTGTTTTTGGAGGTAAGTTGTTTTTTTTTAATAATTATAAAAAATGTAAACATCTTTTCGAGTTGAATGCATGAATCTAATTATTTATAATTGTAATAGAGAAAAAGATTCATTAGTACTGAGATATTTATAAAATAGTTGAAAATTATTAATGAGGCTAATTTACCTTCAATATAGCATTTAGCTGTTGTATGTTTATGAAAAATGAACAGTGTAATAATTATAAATTAGCATAGTTATCAGGTCTTTAACCCGAATGCCTATAAATTATAGCAAATGTAAATATAAATTAATATTATTAAAGGCCCGAAATTGAGGTGAATACGTTTGATTTTTTATTATTATACGATTATTATTGAATATATTATTTGGAAGTACTTATCTAAAAAAAGTCTAATCACATGTATTCATAGTGAATTTTAAGAAAAATCATGAAAAAAGTAGTTAGTAATCATTTCATTTTCTGGGTTGGAAATTCTATTAAAAGTGATCGCCAGCGTCCTTGGGCTCCTATAATACCTAGGTTCGAGTGATGCATGCGTTATTGGTCTCTGAGTATGTAACATATAGACCTGGTGGGAGTCGAGTCAGCAATGAATATCGATTATTGTTCCTTCTAAAACCCTCATATCTGCATGGAACAGCAAACTCGTTCTCCACGATTATATTACGCTAGATTAGCGTTTTATTATTGCTACCCCTATTCGATGATCGCTATGGAAACTGATTTTAATCATGTTAAACAGTGTTGGCCCAAAGTACCATGTCAATAATGAATTAATTTGAGATCTAGTCAACCTGGCTATGATTACTAAATAAATAAAAGTATTCTTTAAAAATATAAAACATATTTTACAACAACGCCACATTAAGTACCTATACATCACAGATCACTGTTCTTATAACTTAGCAGTCTTACAAAAAGAGACGGGAGCGTCTCGCCACAAGTTTCTCTGTTGTATGGTGATGTCGCTTTGTCCTGCCAGTATAAAAAAAAACATCCCTTCAGACCTGATCGCTCAAACATTTTGTGCTGGGCTTAAGGTGTCTGGGTTACAGATCACGAATGTGATTGCGATTCGTAGAATTTAATATAAGGCTCTTAAATTACTTATATCGATCCTATAATATCGAAATATGTTGAAAATTGCAGCACCAGGGTACTATTGTAGAAGCAGCCGCAACTGAATTTGCCCTATCATATTTATTTATTGTGTTGAATTTTCACTTCATATCTTTTTTATATTTTGTTACATTTAATCGCATATTACATCCTATAATCAGCAGTCAGCACTATCTAAATGTTTGTTACGTTATCGTACATACTTGTAATACGTTTTTGCGATTAAATTTTTATATGCGTATCACGTATGTTATAGATCTCTTACCAGAATGTTTCCCGTAAGAGTTTTGGACATTTTATTTATTAATCTTCAACTTAAAGCATGTATGAAATTCCATAAAAAGTCGAAATTGTACCTGCAAAAATTATTTAGAATACATAGATTTTTTACGCTCAGGTACTTAAGAGACGCTCAAGTCAATTTACATGAAGGCAATTTAACTTCATTATCTGCATTCCAATCACTCTTTCTTCCGGCTATTCCTTGCACACCACTCAGCATCGACAGTCCAGTTTGATGTCGTCGTTACCTAATGATTTTATTAATTGCATATTACGTATTGAATATTTTATCACCATATAGACTACTATTTTATCACCACCACACTAGATAACCATGTTCGACAAATTTCCACTTAAATCTTATTAAAATGATAAACTATACACGAACCACAAGAATATCATTAAGGGCATTATTTTCAAAATCTTTTCTAAAGATTTTTCGTTGTTCAAAGATGAATGATTTTAGAGGAAGCAAGTGAAAACATTTATTAGTTGTGATAAATTGATTCATTAATAAATTACTAAATGTGTAACTCCTGTGGTACCCATTTTTATTAACCAAAACGTGCATTTGATATCTTATTTCCAAAATCTACGTAGGTATATCTGAGAACAAGCTTTTGGGAAGCATTTCGTAAATGTTGTTTGGATTTACAACAGCTACAGGATAAAATAGAAATTCACGGTTAAAGGACATAATGGGTAATTAATAATATAATTATCACTAATGCCTAAACCCTCTCAGTTGTAGAGGAGGCCCGTGCCCAGCAGTGGGACATATGTATATGGGCTGATGATGAAGATGATGATTATATTATTCTCAGCGCAACTTCATACGTATTTTTTAAATCGATAAATTCTTCTTATAATACTTATATGTTCGCAGGTTCCTCAGGACCTTGATCTATTTTAATACCCCGTCAGTATTTAAAACAATCAAATAGGATTTGTAAAATGCGGTAAAAAAACATTTGGATATTTATCTTGTTTTTGTGCACGGTGGATTCCTTACATGATCACAGATAAATAATAAATAATATTGGACTGCACACTTATCAAAATTGTATATTTAAAAATTCAAATGATTCACATAGTTATACCAGTTATCATGCCAAGGAAATGAATAAAAGAGTAAATAAACAACAATCCGTTTATGCAACAATCTGTGGTTTTGTTTCCACTGTGTATATTCGACCACTTCCTTTATTAACGTCGCACTATGATAGTAAATTACTCATAATGTAAAGAAACACCGCGTTCAATGATGCATGAATACGTCATGTTATATCCACTACGGTAATAGTTGGTGTTGTAGGAAATCAATTTGACGAAGTGTCTATATTGTTGTTATCGTAATAATTTTATAAGAAACGGCTGAACAGATATAAAGTTGTCACACATTTTGTCCCAGTAAACTGTTAGGTTCTCAAGGATTACTTATACGTCAGTCACGTTTTTATTACTTACACAATGTTATTTTATAATATTGTCTAAAATAAATTATATTCTACTAAAAACTTTTTAAAACTCAATGAAGGAAATTCTTGAACCTCGTCTAATCATAATTAGTCGACAATATGTGTCAATAGCCGTAATAATCATAATAGCCGGAAGCGGTTCCTGTAAAAGGTGCACTGCATGCGTACCGTCTGTTAACCAGAAGTCATCGTCATTACACACGATACCGAAGAAAAGTATTGTAATGTGTTCACATTACAGGGATATCGTAAACACATTTAAAGTTAGGTTTACAAACCTATTGGATCTCTTACGAAACATGACCGAAATTCGATCACATTTTTCACAAGAATTTTATGTTCTTCCTAATAAGCATTTTCGAAGGTTGTATCGAATGGGTATGTAGTCAAAAGGATGAAAGAAAAATCATTCGTCATGTGAATATATTTTTAGTGCGTGATCTATCTTCGTCAGGGCGATAGTTTCGGTTTTTACGTTCGAACTAAAATAGGTCGAGGCGGAAAATGCGTGAACTTTACTGATGCTTTTAGGGCCGATATTAATCTAGAACACACGTCTACCACGGAATAAAACATGTTAGTTATATCTACCATGGTACATAAAGAAACCCATCGTAACAATATGGCATTTTAAATGTAATTGGCTTAATGTAAAGTATGGCTAAGATAATGTTACTTTGAAGCCGTTTCAAGAACAATTATGAGTATTGTCTTCGCTTCTATGAGTTTAGTACTTGCCATGGTTGCAAGGTTATTGGTGTATTGTATTTCCTTCTCATGTTACATTTGTAGAAAACATTATGGAGTACCGTATTGATAGCAATATTATATTTAATATAATATATTGTAAATGATTCCCGTGTGTATAACTAAGAATTTAGTTGTTTTTTTTTCTTTTAAACTAAATTCGGCTACGCTTCGCTGCTATTTTGAAATACATTAGTATTAATATTCACAACAAAGATTTAAATCGCCGTTAGACATCACAATCAAATCAAATATAAATATGGATGAGTCGTTGATCTTTGCACTTTGCCTCATATCTTTTTTGTTTATAAAGCAAAAGTATATATTTGAATGAAAATGCTTTGTCTATTAAATCCGCAATGAAATCGAAAGTGCAATTTTCTAGAACAGTGAACACAACTTATCTGTCTAAATGATATAACGCTATTCATGCTCCCCTACACTTGAAATAAACGAATAGGTTACCAAAAGGGTCGTCAATCCACAGTTTTATAAATATCCGTCTTTTGTAGTACTTTTACGTTTATGACTGATTGAGTTTGTTAGTAGGTTTAAAGGTCGCCCATGCTCACTTCAGTACAAATCCATACAATATTTATAAGCCGTTTAAGACACCTGTACGAGCGGCTCGGTCAGTCTATATGCGCAGTGGGACTGGTAAGTTAATCCTGTTAGGTGGCCGTGACACGTTGCCCGGCTTCTGTATTGAGGCATTTAGTCGCTGTCCTCCGTCGCGCATCCGTCCCCACGATGTGTGACGCCAGAATACGCAAAACTGCACCAGCCATCCGAGAGAAGCTGGCTTTTTACGAGAACGGTATTGAAATAATAAAATGCGTCGCGCTTATCATAACCATATCTGCAAACTCATTTTAATTATGCGATCGAAAGTACTGCAACCTGATTCCTACACGCGTTCCCGCCTTTTCATTTGGTCGTAGTGTTTCACCACGGCTAGTTGTCATTTGGTACACGTACTAATAACGTAGTTTAAACAAAAGCACATGTGCGACGCAACCGTCGCGGCGGCTAGCTGGCTTTCACGCCACGCGATTACGATATACGATCCTCGGTGACATACTGTGCTAATGCGCAAGTGGTCACTTACACACACGATATCCTTCGTCCTTTCATGTGCGCATGTATACAGTAAATTATACGTTCGTGTTACGTCTGTTACACTTTGCGTTCATTACGTAGTTTCTGTCAAAACTTAGTATTCACGTCGTTATAATGCTAATTAGTGCAAACATATGGACATTCATAATATTTCCAGTCTATAAATATGTCTTGGTGGCGTTTAACTATGAATTATTTTTGTGTTCAGTTATATTATTACAGCTAATGTTGAACGGATTTAATTGCCTCCAGCTTTATCTGTCCATTTAGGTTAATTATTCGGCACGATTTGATAAACCAACTACACACAATAGTAGCCATATCACAATATACTTCACAGTGCGTCAAACTATTTAATAGAATATTTGTGAGATTTAAACGTACATTTTTTAAATGTAAGTCAAGTAAGGATTTTCCACTCATAAAGACAATTGTCAATTAAGCCATACATCAAAAAATATGTCGTTTGTCTTTTGTTTACTCCTTATCTTAAAAAGCAACAAGAAACATAGATATCATTGCTTTCGGTGTGTTTATGACGTAGTCGTTGAGATGCGTCTTTTTAGCTTTAGGTATGTGTATACATTATATGCATGCTACTGTGGATACATGTATATTAGCGTCAGCATAATAATAGGTTGTTCTCACGTCCTCATCTAAATATGAAATGAAGATTAGAGTCACTTTGTAACGCACCGTCAAAAGGTGACCGACTGTTTTATCTCAAAGACGTTTATCATTCATAGTGCGCGCATGTACCGTAAACAGACTGTGCTTATGTGTATGAATGTGTCTTAAATAGTGAACACTCCAGTCTTCAGGGATGATGTCATAGGGCCAAACATGTTGCTTTATACAAGAATCAGATTCTTCCATAGATGATTCACGTGTAGCTATTTTTGGGTAGTACCTACATAAAAACCTATTAACGATCTTCAACGTCGTGGCTTGCGGTGGAAAAAAACAGGGAAAGCACTATCATAAGTAATGGAATGGTACTTATTTTTTTTATAAAGTGAAAAAGGCAATTAATGTCGTAGTTCAATAGCTTTAATGTGTAACTTCGCTCATATTCGTCTTTGAGCTCTATCTACCTTTGTAGTAAAATTAATTAAAATTGGCCCAGCAGTTTCGATGTGAAACTACAACAGCGGAACTCGGTTTTGCAAGTATAATGTTATAGAAAGATTTTGAACAATTAAATGCAAATATAATAATGCTATTGCGATAGATTCCACAAGCATATATTCTAGTGAATTAGGACACCTAAGGTTTACAGTAATATTTTCCGCATAAGACACGAGAGCTCATAAAGATCGTTGCGTTTCCATACACAACAGTGCCACAGTTAGATTTTGTGCAATGCATAATAAAAGGCGGCGAGCGCTGGAAGGGCACATTACGTATGCCGAACAATGCGCCACTTTTGGCACGGGAGCCGGTCGGGAGTCGGCCGATAGGTATCGGGATCAGGATAAGCAAACGCCATGGGTGGCAACAGGCGAATGCTCTTGCTTTTTCAATCTAAACATGTTTATTTATGAATTAGCACTGCCGCATTGAGACCGCATTCCATACTGCCGTACAAAGTGCTACATGATAATTTTATGTTTTACTAAGAATACTGTTACTAAGAATTTATTGATCTATTTGGATATAGAGTAATTATGGGTAAATTATTCTTTTATTCATCATCATCATCATCATCATGGAGTGGAGTCTAATTAAATTTCCTAAAGTACCTATGTATAATTACACAGGCCGACATGATTTTTAGTGTTTTGAATTTGATAAGTGTCCTTAGCTAATACGGGTACGTTGATTCTGAATCTGAATTTGGTTTGAGTCCATCACGTACAGATTGTTCACAAAATTAAAAAAACCTTGTGAGATATTTTGTACTAGGTAGAGCAAAAAAGTACCTTATTGATATTTCCTAAATTAAATTAAAATTATTTCTTTAAAATACTTAATACATCGATAGAAAATATTTTAGTATAATACTCGTATGGTGTTTATTTCATTTCAGTGGAAACACTTTTTCGTTTTCGCATCTTTGACAGACTTGACGGCATCGGCAGTTGTTTACGAAATAGTTAGCGTCATTTGTTTGTAGCTTCAAGTTGTGTTTTGTTTTCTGAGTGTTTAGTGTGTCATAATGTCACCAAGATAGTGAAAAAACAGTTCTGATATATTTTGTTACGTGTGTGGTGATTTAACGATAGCAAAGCATCAACGAAACATAACATAATTTATCAAAAAAGCTTATCACGCTTAGGTGTAAAGCTTGGTGATCAGGAAAAACCTTGGGTCCCACACAAAGTGTGCTTCCAGTGTGTCGAGCTACTGAGGACAAAAGTTACACGTAGCTCTTTAACCTTTGGTATTGCTATCGTATGAAGGGAACAAAAAAACCATGGTTACTTTGGCTCCTGCGATGTCAAGAGCTTCAATTCGAAAAATAAACATACTGAATAGTATCCTGATTTACCGTCTGTTGAACGACCTGTACCTCATGGACCAGGAATTCCCATTCCTCCACCTTTTCTTCACACCACCCAACAGCAATCGTCAGACGAAAGTTTAAACGAAAAAACCTCAACAGTTTATTCAAGCTGAACTTAATGACTAAGTGAGAGACTTGGGCCTATCGAAGAATGCTGGATAAATCTTAGGATCACAATTGAAAGACAAAAATCTGTTGGCTCCAGGAACCACATTTTCGTGGTATAGGCATCGTGAAAAAGAGTTCGCGGAATGTTTCTTGTAAGAGGGTTCCACTGGTGTATTGTAATATTTCTGGAGTAGTCATGAAACTGGGAGCTGACGATTACGATTCCACATCATGGATGTTATTTTATGAACAACTCAATTTTGCAGTTCAATTTTCTAATGAAGTTTCAATAAATATTTTCTTGGTATTTTTGGCAGTTTCTATGAAAATTTTTAAACACACTTTTCCTGAAAACCTGACGTGATGGAAAAAAACTAAGCACAGATTCGTGATTAGCACACCCCATTTACTATAAGATACCTATTGAACTTGAAATACTTTTTCATGATTTAAAATTTGTAGGCCTGTGTTATTATAATGCACAATTCATTTTAACGATAGAAGAGAGAGAGTGAGAGAGGGAGAGAACGAAATTTCCTAAACTGGACTCATAATAATATACTATAAGTGTGGAGCATGAAATTGTCTTTGTTACACAAAAATAATTGACAATATGGATTCTGCATGATAAAGGTGTAATAGGTAATGAATAGTTTCATATTCTTGTGAATATACGGGTATGTATGTACATATTATGTCGTTAATTCCATTACTATGTGAATATCAACCTTTACGATGTTTTATCACCATACTGTAGTAGTTAATTTTCGCGACCCCGGTACGCGCTCGAACACCTCTGCCCTTGCTAAACACGCAATGCCAATGACACGTTTTATTTTTCAACTCAACAACCTTACATCACACTCGTAGGGAACTGTATACTCGAATGTAACTTACCTTCACATTGTAAATAATACACACATGGTAAATTTTATTCATAGTCTTCGTTAAAGTTTAAAAGTTAATTTCTTTTTCTGTAATTTATTATTTTTTACAAATACGCTAAACAACGTAATACGTATTGAGATTCTGTAATCATGTTGAAAGATGATTGCAGATTTGGGAAATCGATAAAAAAACATTTATGTTCAGTGATAAATTGTATTTAATTATAATCAAAACAATACCTCGGTAAACGTTAAAAACCAAATTAAAATAAAAAAGGTTTAACAATAAACACATCTGTTTTGTTAAGAAAACTCGTTGTTTAAATGGTTTCATTATAAAATAGCTGTAAATAAAGTAGATAATGTTAATAAAAATTCCAAGAGATCCTACAACTAACATCTTTTTATTCTGTTCATCCTTTTGCATTGCTATACGATGTTCTTATACGATAAAACGGAATACGTTTAACTTAGATGTTATAACTAGATTATGCAGAAACTGGCAGCAAACGGCAGTGGGGCTACGTGTACCATATTAGTGTTATTTTTGTCCTAGACTAGAGAAGTACCTACTGATTTGTATTCGCACTTGTACTCAATGTTACGTTAGTACGTAGGTACTCGTTTGATGAATGAATATTTCTGCGTCAACGGTGTAACGTTTGAATATCAACATATGTACATTGTTTTACAAAAGCCGTGTTATGAATTACTTGCGTTATTTGTTGTCTACCGTAAAAAGCTAAGTTTAAATTTTTATTTTATTCCGTTTACCCTGGCTTGAAAAATTGACTGCACTAGCACTTGATTTTAATTGCAGTACGGTTCAAGTGGTGTCGACTGGCAATAAACATTTATTTTTATTTATTTTATTTGTATGATGTTAAAATGATAATAAAAAGGTGTATATGTGGTATTTGCAAATGTTAGGAGGAAACGGAGGCCGTAGACGCGGAGAGATGGCGCTTCTATAGCCATTTCTTCTTATGGTAATTAGTGTTGAAGTCCGAACGTCCCGTTATGAATTCCTTCGTAAATTGAAACTGTGGTGTCTGGTTATGTTTGAAAGTCAACTACATAACGTGCGGAGACAATATCCGCAAATAGTCTCTTCATAAGAAAGTGCCGGTATGACTGCATTGTCGACTTACGACACGGCCATTACGCATTTGTCGTAATTTCTTACGAGAGCGGAGCGAACCTGCTGTTTGAGATAATCGACTTGCTTACTTTTAGTTTTTTCAAGACAGTTTCTTTTATTTCTTTTTGTATTTGATATGAAACTTCATGATATTCAGATATTTTTATATTTTACGAGTATATTTTTTTTTGTCATCTTGTTGATATATCCATCCAGATGTTGCGTCGAACAGGAAGATGTTAAAGTGTACTTAGTGTTATTAAAAAGTTAAAACAATTCAACCCGTCATGTTCTATAATATTTTTTATACAATTCGATAGTATGTAGTTTTTTTTCATTTTAATAGAATTCATAAATCGTATGGTTTAAATCTTATTCCTTCCGAATTATAAAAATGTTATAGTAAGTACCTACATTATCACTTGATAAGTGAGCTAGACTTTTATTTAATCCTATTTCATATCTTTGATAAGAGACTTAATTGATTTCAATCAAAATAAAATAACGAAACAATGATTTCTATAAACAATGTGATATTTTTGAGATGTTTTCTTGATAACATTACTTTTCGGATATGTACGGGTACAGAAGAGAATTTATTGCGCTGCAACAAAATACACATTGTTATTGTGAAGCATACGGTAGTCCGGTCGAACGTCCGTTGAAAGAAAAGCGAAAGTGCTAGTAAGTAGTAGAAGCGTCGCCTGCCGTGTGCGAGTGTGAACTGTGGAGTGTAGAGTGGCGACTGCCGCCGCGCTGTCCAACAACTGGCACCAGCCGCTCCTGTCGTGTGATGCTCAAAAAGGACAAAGGAAGTCAGTCACTGAATGCATATACTGCGAGTCAACTGGCTGAAAAGCTAGCGTTTGTTTACTTTTTATAGATACAATACACATTGATGTAGATAGGCTGCGAACTCGCGATTATATATACAACCATTGTGTTCCTTGCATCAATTATTGATTCATAGGAACATCAAATAAACTGTTCGCCTATTTAATATAAATAAATAGAAACTTGAAGAATGCTTAAATTGTTTAAAATCACTTTTATATGTTTCAAACGTGCTTTAGATTTATAGATTTATTTAAGTCCCAAAGATTATGGGCTTCAATATTTTTTATATACCGGGAAATTACTTTTTAATTGTTCATAATAATTTTTTGTTTCTTTCAAGACATCATCTGACAGGAAACCTCTACAATGTAGCACTCTTTTGTTAATATTCAAGTTTGAAAGAGTGATGCGTCGGGAGTACTTGAGCACGATTTTTCCAGTACAAAATTTTAAGGGCGTCATTAAAAACGAAACTTTGATATTTTAATTAGAATGACAATGTTTGGTGCGTACAAAGACGTTTTTAAAGGATTATTTTAATAGAAAAAGTGCATATGAATGTGTACGAATGCGAGTTGGGCGGGCGGCCAGCAAGTAGGGCGAGACGCGAAAAGCTTCGTCTGCCGCTGGGGGTCAACGCCCTTCGAGCCCTGCCCGTGAACGCGCTTACGACCTAGGGATGTCCCCAGCTTGTTATCAATATTGTTTGTTCGGCTCCATTACTAAAGTTTCGCGATCGTAGGTAGCAAATAGAATATCATAACGTATCATTGAATGTTCCATCGATATTCATTTATAAACGTATGGCATTGTTTTTTAGCAATGATCATAAATTGTATTGTCGAAAATATCAAATAGATATATAACAAAGATAATCGCATATTCTTTATGTCATCTAAGCTTTGATAGCTGTCGGTGCCGCATACTTCGTAATTTTGTCATGTGATATCAATAAAATGTATTTAATGTAGTATGTAAATTTTTAATGATGAAATATAGTAACTTATTAATAATGGACACATTTATTTTTGCAATGGCTAACTTCCCTAGAATGCAGAAACTTAGTAGCACACTAAAGTACGAGGAAGACGTAAGTGACGGTATGAATACATCCGTACCTTACTGCTTACATGTAGATTTTTGAATAAAAAAATCCTTTAATACTGGACCCGTCTTAATAGTATACCTATACTAAAATTGATAATAAAATTTCAATGTCAAATAAAACGTTTTCTACATTAGGAATGGGGTAAATGACCTCACAATCTTAATCTTTTTAGTTAGCTGTCGCCGTGAAAGTCATTTGAAGTCAACGAATACAATTGATTCTCAAATTTAATACTGAATTTGGGGGCGCCAGTTGAAACATCGTCACTGTATAGTTTTTAAATATGAAAGGCTATGTACAGCCGCAAGTATTTTTATCTCACCTGTTACGACCACGTCAATTTCTAAACCTCCTATGTTTACGTTTCGCCTTGTGTGTTTTAGTGAAAAAATAAAGGAGTGGTCAAGGTATTCCTCCACGCGAACAGAACAAACATTGACGAAAGGTTTAGTAGTATCAAAATATGTAAAAAAAAACATTTGTTTGGATACAATAATCGATATATGTAAATATGTATTAAGGTTTTAATAATAATAAATAATAAATACACCCAACAGTCACAGACATAGTTCTGACCCCACACTAAGATACGAGTCTGTTGTCGTGGTAATCAGAAACTACGAGAGACTTTTCGGTCTCACAAACACCCAGACCCGAAACAAATATTTGTGGATCACACAAACATTTGTCTCGGTGCGGGGATCGTACCCGCGGCCTCTCGTTTCGCAAGCTGGTGTCTAGTCAACTGCGCCACGGGGCTGTCATTTTCCCACAACAGTAAGCCGATTATTTATACTCGTAAATGTGATGCTCTTTGAAGTAGTTTGCGGTGAGTACTGTTCAAAGCATGGGGTTACTATGGCATGTCTGTACAAACCATGAATAATTTACAATTTGTTTTTTATATACATTTTTTAGACAGTTTTTCTTATGAATTTCAACGAATAATGGTTTTGTGAATTGTATTAAATTGTCATTCTTTATAAAATATGGCGTTAGCTACATTAACAATCACATAAGTACATGCGCACAGGGCTGGGCAAAATACATGCTTTGGTTTAATTGAAATACAAATTACAAAATACTGTATCGCAAGTAATTAAAATACGAAATACAAAATACATTTAAGTAAGGTATTTGAAATACAAAATACAGTATTTTAGCTATTTTTAATTGAAATACAAATTACAAAATACAAAATAATGCATATTTATTTGTTTTGGAATAGTTTTTTTTGAAGGCGGTTTTTGTTTTGTTATTGCAGGTCCTGATGAGCACAAACTTAATACTAAATGAAGGCTAAATGTATTTTAATAAATGTATTTTGAAGCCTAGAGTATTTGAAATACTAATTACAAAATACTTCGGCTTCACGTATTTGAAATACAAATTACAAATTACATTTTAAGAAAGTAATTAAAATACAAATACAAAATACGTATTTGTATTTCAATTACGTATTTCAATTACAAGTAATTCAAATACTGCCCAACCCTGCATGCGCATTACTTATGCACAATCCAATCAAACAGCGAATAATAAAGAAAAGTTTAAAAAAAATCCATGTGTACGTTTTAGCGACTTTGTATACCGGGTGTCATAATAATTCAGTGGTGTCCTTGTATCAATATGAGGGTCGTCCCCTAAATGTATTCAACCCTTTTTTAGTTACTCCTTGCTAACTATAATCTGTGACGACAAACGACAATTGCGACTAAAATTAGGCAAGTGAAATGACCAACGGAAAATAGAACACTTTTAAATACATCTGAAGAATACAGATCGAATTTAGTCTATTCGCCTATTAAAACAACGAAGACAAGTTTAATTGGTTTTATTAAGCACATTGATGCAGGCGCAGTGAACCAACAGTTGGTCGGTTCATTTGACCTCTGCCAATGAGCACACGGGAACATTTTGTATTGAAGTTCATAACTGTCATCAAGTGTAATAACTGATTTGTGAGCGCCCGCATGAGGAAGTGGTTCATTGATTGAATCACGTATCAAGGAGGGATCATTCATTCAATGTTGATTAAGTACGTCACCACTCGGATCTAATGCCGACATGCTTTTCAAACTACGTTGGTCTCTGATAGTTATTTGTGTAAGGTCAGACAGAATACAGTGGCGTTCTATACTCACCGTTTATTTTGATACACCTTTATTGGGTGCATGTTTTCAGAGAATCCCCTCAGCAGTTCAGCGATAAACGGATCACTTAGAGATAGTTAGACTTCTGTTTATACAATTATTTAAACAATGGCAGCGAAACAAATATTTTTTTACTTACTATCTAAAATCACAATATGTAACATATATTGTAAAAAGTGACAAATATTAGTAGAAAAATCTTTTCTCTATTGTCTTCCATTGCTTTATTGTATAGTATCCACGCCTGGTTTGTAATGTGTACCTAAAACGTGAACCTGATAAAAGAATTCCCATTAAAATGACGCAATATATAATCTAACAGCTCGATTGAAGTTTGCCCTCGATTTTTAAATGAATGAATTATTCACTGTATTTATACGTATTTGATTAACCGACATCTGGCGCTTATGGTTTCTGTTTTAAAATTAAACATAAATTTAGTTTTATGGTATATACGAGTATAACACATTTTTTCGTCCTAGTTTGATGTTACGCGCCCACTATAAATTGTAGCAATGTTTTGCTTGCAAATTACTTCACACTAATTAACATCGCTGGGCTTGAAAATGTTGAATACTACATACATATATGAGTTCCAATTTAATTAATTAAAAGCTATGAAATCGTTTTGTAATGATTTCTATTGCGAACATGAAAATTTTAAAATTTATTTATTGCAACATTTCTTGCAAACAGGATACTACGAAGGCTCACGTCACATTCCTACTAGAAACTATTTCTAATGTATTTAGGTATATTACTAAGTACTTTAAGTACTTGGAGTTTGTGGTAAAACGTACATTGTTATCTGAATACGTCCGAATCGCCCAATATCTCGAGTGGATATTCTACTTATTAGCTTGATCTATGAGCTATTATTCTTTTGTTTGCCAAGTATAATAGATTGCAGGTACATTTATTTTATAGGAAACATATTGACAGAACAATGGATTTTGTAAATGCATTGTATAATGTTTATGCTCCTGTTATATTCAAGTCCTATAGAAATAACAAATTAGTGAGTAAAGCGATTAATATGAGTTTATGGTAGTTTTTAAATGTATACATATTATCTGTGAAACAGACTCCAAACCAAGATCAAAAAATCTATATCGTAGAAAGAAAAAAATTGGAACAATCAATAGTTTACTGTGAGACTCACACTAGAAGTCTATTATAATATCGCTGGAATTATCCAAGAACAGAAAAACGCCTTGTGCGAAAATACGTACCTACATAAATCTGCGTCGTAAAAAAGACGTTTCCAATGCGGCGCAGTAGTGAAAAAAATGCCAGTTTTTGAATTTGAAATACATTCAAGTTTTGAAATCTCTGAGATTCCTACCGACGTAAAACCAAGAGGTAATCTCACAGGCAAAGTATTCAAAGGTATTTCATCTCGCAGAAAGCAGCGAGCGCTTCGCTTTGTAAAAACGCTCTCTTTTAAAGTAGATATTTTTCTTAAAAATATGTTTTATGCCGCTACAACATTCATAAAGGTCACGTACATCTGATTAACGAAGTAGAATTAACAAGCTCGCTTTCACGTGGAATGACGTCAATTGTTTCAGCAAATGAACACGTAAATGGCCTTGCTGAAGCAATCTTATTTGATAGACGGCTAAAAATATCCATAGAGTGTAGTTAGTCCATGATACAGCCATGCTTTGGAAATTTATTTCGTAGATTTATCTAAAGCTGCCTAAATTAATGTAGCGCCTCTTTGAGTCTTTTATCTATGGTATTTAACAACGTAATCCTATTTCTAAACGTTTTTACCTGTTATCATTAATTTAGATAAGGAAAGTAAGTTTACTAAAATGACGTAAACCTGTGAACGCAAGTCGGACGTTACCATACTGAAATAAAACATGAAACTTGTTGACGATAGTGGCCGTGTAATTTATCTGTAGCACTTCGGTTCGACCTTCAAACACGGCGCTCTTAGTTCAGTATGCGGTGTGTTCAAGTTACACGTAGATATCTTCTCAAGGGCATTCCCTTTTCACTGTTTGTATACACAAACGAGAATTTTATCGTCGCACTTCATTGGTGTGGCTACTCATAATATACCATATTTTATGTTCTGTTCAAGTCGGTTTGTTTATATCTTACCAAGCAAGTTGTAAAGCCTATGAGATCATTAAAGATATGTGGAGATTTATGGGTTAATTCATGTAAACATTAATAGATGTAAGATTATGTGTATTGCGTTAAATGTTGTGTTAAGAATTTAAAGCTGTTCTGGCTTTTAAAGTTCATATTTTATAAGGGTGGTAACTTGTATTCATTCCGCTGTTTTACGTGAGTTTGAAGCTTTAGTTTATAGGTAGGTAGTTGTAACATTTGCGACTTCATCATCATCATCATCATCATCAGCAGCCTTTCTTACGTCCACTGCTGGACATAGGCCTCTCCTATGGCACGCCACTGGACTCGATCTTCGGCCCTCCTCATCCAACCGCTGCCAGCCACCTTGCGAATATACTACTTGCTTTAATATATTTAAAAATGATGGCATTAAAATACAAACACTTTTCTACTTACATACCTGTATATTGCAGTAAATATCCAGACCTTAAACTATTTATAAGGGAGATTTCTAAGAATTGCATTTAATTTAATATTCTACTTCATAATATTAATTATAAAAACTATGTACTTTCTTAACGTTTTTTACTTTCACAGCAGTTATGTTGCGTTGGGCTCATTAGTAATTTCGTCACTTTACATTCCGCCATCACATCAGTGTGACATTTCCCGGATTATTTGCAATGTGTGGTTCGTGCTAACCGCCGCTGCCCATGTGCCAGTACTTAGTTTGCCACTAATGACTTGTTTATTGTAAGAGTGAAAGTATCTATAATAAGGTTAATAAATAATTACAATCTTTATTTTGCGTTATGCTTAAACTAGTAATACTGTGCGATATGCTTTTCTATTAATTGTTTTTTCCTTCATTAATATAAGAATGGCTATTTGTTATAATACTACACATAACCTTATACTTCATCATCTAGAATACTTTGAATTCTATTAAATTTTATTTAATAAGTAATTTAATTTCATCTTTATTATCAGTAAGTTTATCGGAAAAAAAAAGAATATATTCGACGCTGAACTGGACCAAGCAGCTGTTCGGCAGGATTTTAATAATGCCAACAATCATTACCGACAGCTGGGCAATGTCGTTGAAATAAACTAGGGAAAACATATTAATAAACTATGTATACTAAAACCTATTTCACAGTTACTAAACTCAAAAAGGCTTCCAACTTTTATGTATGAATGTTTACGTATTATATAATATTAATATATATACTTTGCTTTCAATTTGTGCCTCCAAATCAAAATGAGGGAATCTGTTATGTAAGTATGTTATAATATTTTTTTTTTAAATTACCATTTAACCTACCATCTGTTTATCCGAGTACCATTCACGTTACGTCATCGCTAATCAGATGCTAAAGGTTTATATCATATTTGACCCCCATAGTTTCACTTCACTGTGTTTCCCAACGTATCGTTTCTTTTTGAAGCAGACGCATTGATCTTCCCACCACATTTGCCTTATGCCCTAGTTTTTTTGGAATGGCAAAGGCTTTGTGTTTGGCATACCGAGCACATTCAACGATATAAACCCATAAACCTATATTGCTTCTGTGCAATGCCAAATCAACATGAGTTTAACGGTTATCTATAAGTGGCTATCGTTCATCGTTATTGCTTCACGGTTTCCTCCACCGGTGATTTCGACAGACGATAATAAAATTGAATCACTAAAACGAGGCCGATGCGATATTCCAATTTTACACAAGTTCCTTTGATTTATATCACTGTTTCAGCAAAATATTTCGCCGGAGCTCATGGCTGACGGCGTTGACCTTTCGTTTATTTTTCAATGGTAAAAGTAAAATGCTATCTTACAAAATAAATATTATATCAGCAGTTCCAAATTCCATCGCGCGCAATTGCAAATTATCCATTTGTTTAAATTTTATTAAAGTAAAATATGTAAATGTATACACGGTTACTTATCGAGTTTTAATTTGCTATTTTGTAAATTTTAATATTTTGTGTTTTTCGTTTATGCTGTTCAATTGTGAAACTTTTGCTTACCTAAATGAATTTTAAAAGTTCATAACTTCACGATTCCCGTCAGTTTAAAGTGCTTGAAATGAGGCCGCAGCAGAGATAACGAGCAGGAACAAGTGGCGAATCGTCATAAAGGTCGGACTGCGATGGGAGTCGCGTAGAATTCGCCGTGTAATGTTCATTTAATTTTTTTGGTTGGCCAACACTCAACGCTCTTATTGAACCGAGATTGGAAAGATGCGGTATCGCTAGCTACCGGGCCAACCAGGTCACAGCGCTGTAAAACCAAAACACTGTCTACGATTACCATAACCTATCTTTAAAATTATTTTCATTCTCACGAAAAAATATGTAATTAATGAACGAATATGGCCAGTTTGTTAATTAGCTTTACATTTCTCTTCATATAGTTTGTATTCGTTTCTAGTAAAAACGTTCCAAATGATCCAAATCACCAATTATAATGGCGAAAGAAATTGCAAGATAGTTGTAACTGTTTTGTATGACGTAAGATAACGGACATTTAAATGTACAGAAACATGGTTTTCATTTAATTGCTTCAAAACATGAAAATTTGGAAATAAAAACGACTATGCTCTTTACTGTTGTACCACATTTCTATAATCCATGGTCGACAAGTCAATTCTTCACACACACACTTAGATTTTAGTGCTTGGTACAATTATTTTGTATTGATATTTGATAAGTATGTCTAAGACTAATAAGGTGTGACGGCCGAGGTTTAGGCACGCTGTCGAGAATCTCGACAGTCACGGGTTCAAACCCCAGGCATAATTTGACTTCTATAGGTACCTTTGACATTTCGAAGTTATGTGTGTATTCGCAAAGAATTATCACGTACTTTAACGGTGAAGAAAATCATCGTGGTGAAACCTGCACAGCTAGTTCTTATGAATTTCTTAGGTGTGTAGTCCGCCAACCCGCACTAGGCCAGCGTGGTGGACTAAGACTTAAACCCTCTCAGTTGTAGAGGAGGCCCGTGCAGTGGGACGCATATGAGCTGATAATGATGATGACGATGTCTAAGACAAACATGCTTTGTCAAATAATAATTTTAAGAATGTGCTCGTAGATAAGATTACAGGAGTTCGATATTATTATATCAAATTTGTCAATTTGCTTACGAAATATCCATGAACAATGTATATTTTTCACCTAAAAGCACATGAAAATTGTCAGAACAAAATTTTACTACATACACACATTTTAATTTTCTTTACCTTGTTATGAATTTCTTTTGGTAAACAATGTTCTCACTATTTGCAGTTGCGATCTTAAAATTCCATGTCATTATGCTTGAATGTAACACTTCACTTGGATGACATCATCAGTGATTCATTACATTTTTAACTACCTGCTTGAACGCTATTCAAACACAAGCATATAAATCTTGTGAAGTCGATGACGGACGTGCGTTTGTTGTGTGAGGAACCAAATGGTAAATCATCTTATATAAAGGTTATGTTATGAAATTATGTTGCAAAATAATGTCTTTAATACGGAAGAATACTCAATACAATATGGATTACGCTAGCCTCGATCATACACAATTGCAAAGTAGAATAAACATTTATTTGAAGCTTAAAATTATGCATATATAAAATGTGTGACATTTAAGATGGAACATTATGATATGACTTGTAGATTCGTGTCATGGGCGTCGCTATTGACTGTTGCAATGAAACACTAATTTAAATGAAACATATTTGTAGTAGTATATAAACGCAAAAATTATCTGCTAATATGTGTTTACTTCCTTCGTCAACAGTTCTATCAGTGAGCGCGTTGAGCGCAGCCGGCGGCGTGGGCTTCGTCCCCACGCTGGTGTCGGAAACAGCTTTAGGCGCCGTGGATATGGTGCAGGAAGGCGAGCCAGGAGCGGGGGGCGACGGCCTCATCGCTCCACGGCGCCTACCCAACCCGTGTTTGGAGAGCCCCCAGCGTATGGACTTGCACAGAGAACTCATGTTTAATCAAAGGATGTAAGTATTAATAAATTAGCGACGTTTAAAAAAAAAACACTGCTATTTGTCAAAAACAGCATAATATAAGGTTTTATTTTTAGGTGGTACGCTCCTTTAATAGAATGCGGTTGGATGCTTTAGGATTTACTCAGGAGCTAACTTTGCGTTCTAAACTTACGAATAAGGCAAAATAACAGCTATATGATGCTGAAATACCTCGTTGCCTTCTATTTTCTACATACGTGTGTACTTCAGGATAGCTCTTATATGTATAATAGGTCATCAATAAAATAGATAACCAAATCTTGTACAATGTTACCGGCAATTTTTAGGTTACTCATATCCGCAATGTTGTAATACTTGTTTACAATTTCTGTTTATTTTCTTCAGCAATTTATACATGAAACGCAAGTGGGTATTAATTTCATCCCGAGCGTAGCAACCTCGCCCTTTGTCATTTGTGAAGAGTTCTTAATAGGCACTTCGTACCTGCCACGAAGAATGGCCTGATAAGCTTTGTTCGTTGAAAAAGGTCGTTCTCTAGCTTGCAGAAAACTTTTTGTCTTTTATCGTTAGGTAGTCTAGCGATATTATTTAGAACAAAAGTACAGATTCGTCAGTTATTACAGATTGTAGAATTTGAAAAATGAATCATGGAATCTGTACCACTATGATCGACCAGTTTTTATTTTATTACGAGAGGAAAGCACCTTAAGCTCCCCTGTTCGGTACCTCGGGGGAGGCCGAAAGGGGTATGTCGGGGTCTCGGCGTGCAGAACAATAATTGTCCGCTTAGCTGAGTTGGGTCCCTAACCAAAATCCTACGCCAGCATACCGACTAAAAACCTCTCGGTGACCATCTCGCGCATTTAAGGTGGTTTTGCGGCATCGCAGGGCGAGAAGCGCCCTAAATGGTCCGCTTCCGCCCAGCGCACCGTCCAATTGTGGACTCCTCCAAATAGGGAGGGCTTGAGATGCCCTCCACTTACGCTTTTTTGGACGTTCACCTCTTCTGATCGTCCGCGACAGTCAAGAGGCCCTCTACCGCAAATCTCGGGGTTGATCTATGATCGACCAGTAGCATTACTTTCGTTACCTAAATCATTCTTAGAACATGGTTATAAAGAAATATGTGTGATGCGTATAGATATAATAATAAGCCTGCTAGACTAATATGATTTCTTGAAAAATAAAAATAAAAGATTTCAAAATTTTGATCTTCATGTCAAATAAAACAAAAATAGGTATATTCCTGTAGATGTTGATATTTTTTTATTTTATGCGTTAAATAATTTTGCTTACAAATGAATTGGATCTATGTTAAGCCGTAATGGCAGCAAGTTATTGATTGTAGCCTGTAGGCGAGCGAACGCAACTGGTTCACCGAAATAGACATCGTCGAGTTTTTGCCAGGACTAAGTTTAGTTTGGATTCTTGCGCACAGGTGCGCCACATCCTGTCGTAAGAACGAATGCGGCGTAATTATTGAACATCTGTCGAGTTAACCGCAGGCAACACACTTGTGCTGTTTCCGTTTTAATAATAATATTTGGCGAGAAATGTCAATAGATTTACAGAACTGACCTGTTGATTCAGCCCATTTCCATGTTCAATGCGATTGTCGAAGCTATCTCGTCCTGTTATTTCCTCGCTCGTCTACGAGCGTCGTGACGGAAGGAAGCAATTCCCAGTCTGTTAACAGAATTTCGGCTCGGAGTGTTTGCGTTGTATTATAAGTACATAAACTATGTACACAGATTTTCCGTTATATATTATTTTCTGTGACGGGACTTTAATTTAACTTGTGCTTTTTCAACGATTAATGATTTCAGCAAAAAAAAATATTTACGTTCATTTCGAATACCATTGAATGTATGTGGATATAAAGCACGAAAATATAACAATTAGTGTACCAAATCTAGATGGAAAACAGTACCTATTTAAAAAATAAATTATGTTAGCAATAAAATATTCTCAATTGGCGATACACTTTGCTAGAACCATCGTAGTTTATAAACCGTTTATTTTGAATGCAGATTGGTTGTTTGACGAACTCAGTTAAATCTCATGAGCGAGATAGCCGGTAAATGAGACTTGGAAGCGACTTGCTCGGAAGGCAGTGATTAACTTGGATTAAATCGAGCTGAACATTTTGCAGTAGGCAACACAGCGATAACTAGATGTTGATGTGTCTCTTGACTCTTATCGCTAAACCAACGCGGATTTTAATACACCCCGCAATGTATCTTCTCATTACTTTAATGGGTATGCATAATGAAATAGATCTGGTGTGGATGTAAATATTTCGCTTTTGAGTTGAATATTATGCAATGGTGTGAATGGTTGAATTTTTTTTTAAATATATGATCATCATTTTAAGATTATCGTATAATCAATGTCGTTAATTTAATGTCGCAATATGTGGAAGAATAGTTTTTTGAGAAATTTTATCTTTGCTTTCTTCTGTGGTCCGGGCGTGGCTGCTTTCGTAAATTATCTGCTGCTCACGCCAACACACTTTCGTGACATTGAAACATACTTAAAATTCCGGTGGTGCAAATTGTTGCGTTACGGTTTGTTAAGAATTTTAAGTAGATTTAATCAAAATTAGGAAATCAATGTAATAGAAGTCAAGAGCAACATATCGCATAAGTTACGACACCATATGCGGTGTCAAACAAATAAGACAATGCAATAACTTTACTGACGTCATGCAACAAAATAGTCCACACATGCAGGTACTGCGCGTGGGAAAGCCTTGCGGGAATGAGAATGAGGAGAATATTGTTTTTTTCTCACTTTGATTGCTGTTGTCGTGTGTTGTAATGCGCACAATGATGACTCAACATGTTTTGCTCTATGAAATGCTTTTTTATTGCATTTCTTAATCAAATTAAAATATTATTAGTCCGCTTGTGCGTTCAGAGTATGTGGAAATTGAGTTTCTTTTTCGTAATAGTAGCCGCTTTTATACGCATTTTGTGTTGAAAGAAAAGCTTATTAAGTAAGAATGTAGCGCTGAAGTATAGATGATAATATAGTATCGTGGCATGTTGCTGAATATGGGATCCCATAAAAAACAAAACTTGTAAAAAACCCCAAGTCTCGCAACTCAGTTCTTTTGCCGTAAAAAGTTGTGAGATCTATATGATACCAAGTCGATGAATTTATTCAGTCCCCGTTTAAGGGAACTTCTGTCTTAAGTTATTATGCACTTAGCTTACCAGACACCATCTTATAGTGACCATATCAATGTTAAAAAAATTATGTTTAAAATAAAATAGTTAGACTTGGCAATCGCATGAAAACACAATGTATCTCACTTTTAGTGCGATTGCCAAGTCAAAACTATTTTATTTAAAACATAAAAGATTTTTAACATTGATATAGTCACTATAAGATGGTGTCTGGTAAGCTAAGTGCATAATAACTTAAGACAGAAGTTCCCTTAAACGGGGACTGAATAAATTCATCGACTTGGTATCATATAGATCTCACAACTTTTTACGGCAAAAGAACTGAGTTGCGAGACTTGGGGTTTTTTACAAGTTTTGTTTTTTATGGGATCTCATTTCTTTTTGTAGATAGTCCTACTTTTTTCTTTTCGGTATCTTCTACTTCTTGAGTACTAACAACGGATTTTCTTAAAGCCCACTCTCTGCCTTATGAGCTTTGCTTACTTTTGTAGGTAGTCTTCCTCCTCTACATACGAGACGAGAGCGGCCGCGTCGTGATCTTTATTTTAAAATAATAATTATTTTTTGCGTTAGTTAGAAATATTTAGGGCCGCACGCGTCATACGTCAGTCGGAGTTAATCCTATTCTAAAGTTTTTATCTCTCTTTCACTATAAATTGGTACTGTCAATGTACCTAACAGAAATTTACAACATAAAGCTTATTAGAGGTATAACTTGAACTAATTTACGGCATTAACTGCCGCACTCAGTTTTTTTGAAATGAATAAATTACTTGACCCTATTAATCATATCCTCACGATATTTTCCTTCCCCGTTAAAGTACGCGATAATTCATTGCTACATACATACATAAACTCACGCCTATATTCCCTGATGGGGTAGGCAGAGGTGCATTTCTGCACCCACATTTCGCCAGGTATGTTGATACATACCTGTCAGTCCCACGTAATAGGGGGCGAGCCTATTGCCGTTTTTCGGGCACATTTCCAGACTCCCTGCTGCTATTGAGAATTTCCTAATGGAAAAACCCAATAACACGTTGCCCGACCCGGGAATCGAATCCAGGACCTCTAGATCGCACGGCACATACATGTAACGCGAGACCACGAGGCAGTCCTTAATTTAAAGACCTTACTTCATAAATAATAAATAAATAAATAAATACATCCAACAGTCACATACATAGTTCTGATCCCACACTAAGATACAAGTCTTGTGTCGTGGGTATCAGAAACTACGAGAGACTTTCCGGTCTCACATACACCCAGACCCGAAACAAGTATTTGTGTATCACACAAACATTTGTCTCGGTGCGGGGATCGAACCCACGGCCTCTCGTTTCGCAAGCTGGTGTCTAGCCAACTGCGCCACGGGTCATTTCTATAGTAAGCTCTTCCCGAATACTAATTCATTGCTAATACACACATAACTTCGAAAAGTCAGATAAGTGTGCCTAGGGTGTGTAACCGCGACCGCCGGGATTCTCGACCTCACGCCTAAACTTCAATACCATCCCTACTTATCTAGCTACACCTATTATTCCATTATTTTATACTATACAGGTACACTAATTTATTTACTGCAAATGTATCTTTGTAATCGTATATATTTATATGGGATTACAAAGTTATTTATGCAGTTTGTGTATCTAGAAAACTAGACCGAAATTGCAAGATATTATATTTTTTTCTTAAGTCATACACTAAAGCCTAATTGTGTTCCAAATTTGAAGCTTCTATGTCGGCTAGAAGTGCCTTAGAGTTTTGATGATCGGTCAGTGAGTGACCAAAACTGCGAAGTTTGACTAGTTATAATTCTTAAACTACTGGTTCAAATTGAATGAAATTTGAAATATACAGAGTTTATACCATTCTTGCTTGGTAACTAAAAATTCAGGTTTCTAGGTTTATCCACAACGAAGTTATAGGGTGTCGAAAATGGCCTGAGTTGCTTCGAGAAAAGTATAGTACGGCCGTGCCGCTTTTTCGCTCGACTCGACTCGACAGATAAACGATGGACACTACACACGTCTTTGTATATTTCAATTTAATAAAATTTGCAGTATAAAACCACTACAATTATGATTAAAAATATTATGTCACATCAGCACGTGCACGGTATACTTTCTAGTGAGAATTAAGATTTCCTGAGTTAGACACTCAAGGAATAAAAACAAAGCTTTGATTTTAAAAGTTTATTTTTTTTTAGCTACGTTAGATACACTAAGTATAGTTGGAATAAACGTTCTAGTAGGTAGAGATTTGTGAAAGAGACGTGTAATTTACATAATATATTTAATATGAAAGCCCGTTAGACCTAATTAACATGATGTATCGATCACTATCAGACGCGTGGGAAATAACAAAAGATAAGAACTTTGGCTCGGTTACGTAATGTGATACTAACACGTAAAAAATTACCAGACTGACCATATATGGTCATGCAAATGCTTTTTCATTATATCAATGTTTGATAAGATTACCGGCTATTGTATTCGCTACTACGCGATATCGATCGTCAATTATTTGTGCCCTTATCAAATTGTCACATAGCCCCATCTCAGTATGATTTTTATTATTGTGGTATAATTTTAATATAATCATATTTCTATTTAGTAATTCAGTTTTTTTTCCTTTATTTTTTGTAGTAAAAATTATCTTTAAGTTGTGCACATGAAAGAAATACGCATTATATATAAAAAAATATTGTAAACATAAAAAAATAATTTGAACGAATGAACGAATTTCTATTTATTATGCTCTTTAATACTTGAGCGAACTACGAAAAGCAGAACCAAAATATGTAGCGTTTCACAAAAGAGCTATCATGAAAGATAACGTTTTGCAGTATCAATCAGGATTTCTACGCAAACGTAGTTTTTGAGTAAGAATTAAATTCCATTCCAGTTGTTAATATGGTATGCCACTGCGACATACAAATGTACTTAAGTTTTGAAACTCCGTCGTTCCACATTGGAAGCTCCGACAGATTGTAAACCGCGTCACTTGTGTACTTATACTGTTTCATTATTCTGTTCCAGAGGGAAAAATGTTCTCAATCAAAAGAGCGAACTAGAAAGGGCGCTTTTAAGACATAAAGAGAAGCAGATTCTAAACCAAGTGAAGGAACACAGAGAAAAGCCAGGTACCTACATACAATTAATTTTTACGGTAACTATGAACGAGTAGAAAGTGAATACTAAAGTCGTTTTAACACCAAACGAGAATTTTTATAGCGCCGTCCTAAATTTATCGGTCGATAATATTAATGAAGCCAGTATTAACCTTGATTAGATTATGACTGCAACAGCTGAAAGATCATTTCGAAACTGAATATTTTCGACATTTATTTTTCCTTACAATTTCCGCAATCAATTGGTCATAACCGTAGTTCTTACAACGGCATCAATTAAAATTATTTAATCGATTTCTAAAATATTTAAATGTGTTGTTGATACGGCAATTTTAAAACAATATCTCGTGAAAGTTGTAATACAAGTATGGGCATGTGTATTTTATCATATTATTGTCTCTGTTATCTGGTAGGTAGTCATTGGAAACTAATTCAATATATATTGTGCATGTTCAAGATTACGTGATGTTTTTTGGTTCCGTAAAAAATGTCCGCATACAAAAATAAGTAGCCTAAAGAAATAAACATAATTATATGAAATGATGTTGCAGTATTATAATGAAAATAATTGTTAAAATTTTACGTGGGATTCAAACTAGTTAATGAGTAATTAAATCTAAACAAAACAAGTCTTTGAATAACTTTATATTTCATAACTTGTTGTGTTCAAGGTCGGCCCGCGAAATGTATATCAAGCAGTGACGTAAATATAACACGAACTCTAAAGATTTTAGATTATCAGAGTCCCAAACGGAGCCCGTTTTTATTTTTTGCTCGCATATTTGGCTGTGGCCCTTTTGTCTGATGCAGTTGAATGTGAGCAGCCGCCTGCAGGTGCACCTGTCGGCCGTTCACCTCACATGCCAATAATCGTGTTCACATTCCTTTTTGATACGTACATTTTTGTAATATAGAGCGACTATATTCTAACTTGTTCGGCGGTATGCCACCCGAGGGTTATGTTACGAGGTTTGTTACGTTTTCACGCCAAAAATGCTAGACTGGAGTATGATTTCTGATATGGAGATAAATGAGACAATAAGTATTATGTACTCACTACTTTTTTCTATAAAATTACGCTTAAGGGTAAGAGGGCCCCAATTCTAGTAATCAATTCCGCGAAAACAATACCATTAAATTACTTTAATTTTTATAATATGATATTTTTTGTAAATTAGTTGTGAATCATTGGTTTTTGATCACATTATCTCTGTCTTATGAGTCTATAAAATCAATGAAAGCGAACCTCCATGACATTATTTTGTTTCATCCCGATTAGTGTGGGTGAAAATATCGTAGATAAAACTAAACTGGCATTTACATAATGTTCATGTTTCTATTGCCTTCAGGTGGGTATCGTAAAATTGAATACTTATGAATAAGGCATTTTATATAATACTTTTTACGTTTTAAATGTTAAGTTTATCCGGTTGATACGGACTGATAGCGTGTTATCAGCACATAGCATCATCTATTCGTTCACTATGTATACAATACGCATTCAGTGTTGCAATAAGCGTAATGTACATTAACTTCCTATCATCGGGCCAGTTTCCTTTCCGCTAGTGTGATAATGTATGCCCACACAACTTTCACGCATGATTTTTGGAAGTACGCGTTATCGTTTCGGGGAAATATACTATTTAATGTAAACAATGTTAGATTGTTTTTAAATATGATTTTCCGCGCGTCTTCTAATTTAAAATGGGAAGATAAGGAGGTCGTTTAAACAGACCAACAGATAAGCAAGCTGAAGTCACAGTGGGCAGAATTCACAGAGCGTAGAATTGTCAGTTGCTGGGGGGAAATGATTTTGAAGTAGAGGGCGTGTGTCCACGAACTCAGCGTTGTACGTAGAGCCTCAAGATTGACTAACGATGTCATAAAGGTCACTGGAGGTTGCTGCACGCAAGCCACTTTTCATAGGTCCCATATAGAATCTTTTTTTTATACCAAGATTGTGTATTATTGTTATTAATGTCTTCGAGTATTTGGACTGCGTATTTTTGTGGTATTGAAATGCTATAAATAAATTATTAGATACACCCAACAGTCACATAGTTCTGAAGACTCATGTTGTTGGTATCTGACACTAAGAGGGACTTTTCGGTCTAACAAACACCCAGACCCGAAACAATTATTCGTTTCATAAGCTGGTTAGAACTGAACAATTAATACCCACAACTCAACTCAATTAAGTAAACTTATTGTGTATTGAATAGTTTTTGTACCACTTTTACTTAAGAACCCATAGCACCAGTGGCAGTACTTCCATAGAAGCCCAAAAGCCCAGTTTCACTTTCAAAGTTCCGAATCTTTAAGCATTAAATCTTTAAGAAAATCAATTTGACATAAAATTGAATATCCTGACCTCACAATAAATAATTATGAACTAGACATTACACAATTAACGTGTAACGCTTTTGGGCTTCTATGGAAGTACCGCCACTGCATAGCACATCAAGGGCCCTTAGAAAGAATTTGCTAAAGGCCCCACGGTTGCTTGATCCGACACTCAAGCAGGTGTCTGTCCAACTGCGTTACGGGGGTTGTAAAATATTTGTTTATTTATTTATTTAACACTACTGTATACTAAGTGTGTTTTAAATCACAATATACATATAATACGTAGAGACGGTTACAAATGGTTTTGACAGCCCCGTGGCGCAGTTGGCTAGACACCAGTGCAGCTTGCGAAACGATCGATCCCCGCACCGAAACAAATGTTTGTGTGATCCACAAATATTTGATTGGGGTCTGGGTGTTTGTGAGACCGAAAAGTCTCTCGTAGTTTCTGATACCCACGACAAAAGACTCGCATCTTAATGGGTCAGAACTATGTATGTGTGTGACTGTTGGGTGTATTTATTAAAAAATGGCGGCCTTATCGCACGTGGTGATGTTTTTAAGACAGCCATAGGATGGGTATTGAGAATGTGTGTTGCGAGTGTATGTTGTGTGTTGTCAGAGCTGGAGCGTGCGATCGAGGAGCGCGCGCGGCGGCTGGGGGCGGCGGGCGCGGCGGAGGGCGGCGCGGACGAGCTGGAGCCCGGCACCAACCCCGCGCTGCAGGAGCTGCGCGCGCGCCTGCGACACGCCGCGCACGCCGCGCACGCCGACTGAACCACCCCGCACCCCGCACCCCGACACCCCAACACACTACCCTCGTAGCCCCTCGTGAGCGACATGTCTCTAAATACATGTGCCCCTGCTTCACCGGCTTTACGGACCCTAAACATTCTTTTTCACGATTTTTTTTAAATTTGTGATACATTCAAAACATTATGAAACAACACTATATGCTCTATCTGTCTATGAAACATAGGATGCATTTTCATTCATTGTAATCAAACGTTCCGTTAATAAGGCGCCATGACGTCTCGTACATTACAAGTGGTGGGCATAAAGTTGTCCAACCGGTGTTCCTGACATAGCTGATAACGTGTCGTCAATAGAGGGCTCACCCAACAAATTTCATATCATTTGTTAATTTATATAGAACCGACGATCGTACATACGTACCGATTACAATTTTTGACAAACAAAATCCATTATAAATGGTAAATAATATTGGGTATTGAATTTATACACTACTAGCGCCATCTGTATTTACGGAATATGATTAAACAGCACCATCTGTATTGAAGGGTTACGGATTAATTGTGCAGTGGACACGCAACTTTAAATAAATCGGTGTGGTTGGAAATAGCATGTAAGTGAAGGTGAAGTGCATGTCGCTGATTGCAGATGGTGTGTGAGTGCGCTTTGAATGCCAAAGCTTTGTATGTTTATTTTTTCGTTTAGTTTTGTATAGATATGCTAGAATGCTATGAGCCATTTGTCATTGAAATCGAGTCACTATGAGTGTCACAAAAATGTACTATAATGAACAAAAATGTTAAATATTATAACTAATCTCTTTTTGAGCATTCTTCTGCTGTTTGATAATCAACTTCTCATTTGTTTCTTTGATGACATTTATTGTGAATGATATATCAAACAATTCTTTGTACAAGCAATGGCACAGTCAATGAATGCTTAGGGAGTATTTCCTGCTTAAGTTTAACGATAATTATTTTTATATGTGTGGTGAAGTTGTTTTATGGGTTTTTAATTTGTTGTCTATTTATTGTGCCGGTTTGTAAATGTAACGAAGCTTTATGATTCGACCACAGCTCACAAGTACGTAATGGTGTATCGAACAAATATTGACTGAGATATCGACTGCGTGTGTTAAACGTTAAGGGTAAGGTCGACTTCAAGAGTGATAAATATTTTTCTAAACTTTTTAACGTCACAAACAATATGTCGTGGTTCACCTTTAGAATGTTATAGGTGCCCTGTCTTATCACCACTTCTCATGTTTAACAATGTAACGTCTATTTTATATTAGAACGTAGGTAGATGTTGGCAGTTATAGAATGTACGATATAGAAATATTTAACAGTATGTTCATATTTTATTGTCAGACTAGATTCTTATGAGAGTAGGTAGTATGAGAAACATTGAATCCTAAAGAAATATAACCCCATATCTTTACACTGTTCAAATAGTTTCATATTAAATGTTCTTCACTTACTAGTAAAAGATTAAAGTATTTAACAGAATTTATCACTATATAGTATTCGATATTATGTACCTTTGCACTTTACAAAAATGCCTTATACCCTGCTGTGATTTCATCATGGAAAAGCAATGTAAAAAATACAATTGCTGTGAAATTAATTATTTTTAAACAAATCTTTATCTATTCTACTTAACTTAAAATACCTAGATGTATCTTTACATAAACCCAACCAAGTATTTTTTGTCAAAATGTTTTTTATAATATCATTATGCGGTAAATGTTGTTGTTTACATTGTGGATCTATTAATTAATAACAGCATATTTTCATACAATAACACCCCTTTAATAGTAGACCAGTATGTTTAAATTGAAAGTGTTCATGAAAGTGATAGAAAAATATTTTTGTATGTTTATGTAACGTCTGTACGTAAAGACTTTCAAAGTTTATTAGATTTAGATTACCCCCCAAGTTCATATTAACTCAACGTAGTGACGAACTGCAATGCCACTTCAACCATTCTCTTATAACTGTATGCCTTCAATTGTTATCTAATGGGATTTGTCATATTGATATTGTAATAGTATAGGGAAATATGAATAAACTTAAGTAGTGATGGCCGTATAGAACCGAATAATTTATTTATCACATACAGAATATGTTTTCTTTTATGTATAAGTTTGATATATATGTATTTAAGGATAATGGAAATAATTTTTACTGGAATGGCTTCTTGAAATGTTAATGTCCGTATATATTAATTTGTTATTGTTATGTTTTCTCGAATCTCTAAAACTATTCTATATTATCAATGTATAAAAATTAGCCACAATTTAGCTAGCTACCATTCGGAAAATATTAATATGTTGTTTATTGTCTCAATTTATGAAATTGTTGTTTACTTTGATAGTGTCTTGTTTTGTAGTTCGATTGTATTGTACGACTGTAACAGATGTATCATTATACAATGGTGTATTAATGTTATTTCACTGTTCCACTCGTTAATCTGTCACTTCAATGGTCTTTCTTTCCGTGTTTATATTGTTTTATATTATAATTAAGTTTTACTTAGTACAAAGTGGCGCCTTCACAACATGAAGGGTAAAGTTAAAAAGCTTCGGAAGCTTCACTGTGGCCATTTTTTTTATTTGATATTATTTGACGAAAATAGTATTTAAGCAATATACTCTTGTAATTAATTAATGTTTGAAAATGAAGCTGTGTAAAAAATTGAATCATTTGCATAGTCAAATAAAAATGTTTTAGAATAAAACAAGTATTTTATTGTTATCGAACCGTTCATTTTTCTCATTATACACACTAATTGGGTTTAGTTGAAGTATTAAACTAATTGCTAAGCTGGATTACGTATACATAGAAATTATTCTCACTCTTAATACTTTTGTCATAATTAGGTATACAGCGCGCTCTTACATTTTCGAAAGAATGAAAACTGCATGCACACAGCTTTAAAAAAAGAATCAGGAATGTATAATTAAATTTTTAACGACACTGTGACGGAAGAAGCACTTCCAAACCACACGAGTCAATTTATTTCAGGCATTGACTTTATCCACAATTAGAATACATCGAACTCATTATTAGCAATTATTAAACGGGGAAAATTGTCGAGTTGGTGATGCATGAAACACTTTCGATTTCTGAGGACGAGGGAAGTGTTCTACTACTCGCTAGCCAGCTCAGCGAGGAGACTGCAGGCCCGACGCAACAGTACGTCTGCATGAGCGCTCCGCATCGCGCGCCCACTCCGACTACACTTGCGAAGCGCGCTTTCGGAAAATGTAAAGTGTTTGTTGTAGAGACAGTGATATATGTCAATATGTACTACAAACAAATTTATGTCACTTTCGTAACGTTGTTAATTCTTAATGGCGAAGCGAATGGAAAGAAATCCAAGAAAAATAAATATCCTCCGATTAAGGATGATGACACCTCTCCGCAACCGAACGTTGTCGCTTACTCAACTTTTGGGTTTAACGATGTCGGCTCCTACGACGGTTTTGTGCCCAGTTCACCAGACTATACTAGTTTCCTCAGCGGCGGCAACCACGAATCCACAACAAGATTGTACGGTCCTGCTTTTCCAACGGCTTCTGACGTAACTGGACTGGACACTAGTTTCGATTCTCAACCATTCGATGGACAACCATTCAGTAGTAACGACGATGGTGAGCAACCCAGTATGGTACAATATCCTCAGAGCACCATAAATTTTTTCAGTACCCCAAGCCTTGATAGCGGTGATTACAATAAACATAAAGGCCATGAAGAATCATACAGGCCGAATAGTGACGACTCTGACTCTCCCGTGTACGGAACAAAATTAAATCTGAGAACCAAACATAATTTCGCTAATCAATTATTTAATAATAGTGATGGTAACACAGACTTTAATGATGATCGCTATCACCGTTTTGCGGACACGCAAACGACACATGAAAGTGCACCGAAACGTATTGAATCCACTCACAACCATCATAAAATTCGTAACAATATTCAATCTTTTCCCACAAGTTTAGAAAATTCAATCAAATCTGTGACGACAAACACACAAAATAATTTAAAATTTCCTTCTGTAGTTGATTTTACTAATATGAAAACAGTCTATCCAACTGAATTAGGCAATATACCGACAACAACTCCTAAACCATCAAATCCTTATACTTTCTCAGATCTTCAAACGGAGTCGTCGTTTGAGAAACCATATAGTGATTTCAATAAATTCTTGAAAGCTCCTTCAGCATTTGATAATATTTTTGAAACTAAAACTAATAAAGATGCTGGAGAAAAAAATGTTTTAAAACCTAATTCATATCATGATGTAGATTCGTCCTATAATTATCCTCTATCACACGGTAAAAATACTCTTAACGTAAAACAGAATTCAGAATACAAGAAAAAAATGAAAAATAAACCATGGCCAACATTCCAAAATTATACAAATGATTTCAAAAATTGGAAAGACGTTTCGGCTTCAAAAGGCTATGAATATGCGACCAACAGTAGCAAGATGACTTTCAAATATGAGTTTGATGAACACAAAAAGCCGTTTAGAAACAATGCTGATGAAATAGTACCAGCCAGCAGTAATTTAGCGAACTATCAATTTCCCGAAACAGATTTTTCAAAATTTAAAAAAATACCTCAACTAACCCAAGACGACGACTTTACAAATTTTGGTTTCAGTAAAGATCAAACAACCAAACCTAGAGATCATTCTAATTTGTTTAAAGATTTATTTAGCACAGTTCCAACTACGACATCCTATTGGGGTAATTCTTTTAAATCGAATGATTATTCCTTCCCGAAAAATTATCCAAAGAAGTTGCCTTACATTGATGATATCAATGAAGATGTTGTTACTATTCCAAAGCGCCCTCACAAAATGAGTTTTACTAAAGTCGCCGAAAGTAAACCAAGTGAGTGGGCATTTGGTAATTCAAGACCCTTTAAGTCATATAAACCGCTAAAAGACTGGACTAATGAATTCAACAATCGTTTTAAATCAGAAGAAGATTTATTAGGATTAAGAAATCATGACACATCTCATCCCTCATATTTGCCAACATATAAACCAACTTACGAGAATTCCCTTCAAGATGACAATTACAAGGAATACAGAAATCTAATAGAGAAATGGAGACAATCATATTTGAAATCAAAATTGAAAGATTCCTTTCGAGAGTACGAGGCGTTTGCTACGGAGAATAAACCTCAACACGTTCCAGTACCAAAGCCATACCCGGTAAGTGTATAGAAATCAATAAAATTGTTATTGAACAAATATATCGAATAAATTGAGTGTAATTATAGACTCAAACGGTTAGACGATCATCTAGGTACATAATTGTCCAACAAAAAACTGATATGATGGAATGCGGATCGGAAAAGCAGACAACACACGTCGCGCACTAATTTTCTCGCTTGTTCATGGTCAGTAAGATGATGCGCGTTTACACGACTAAGAGAAATCATGAAACTAAACACGTTCCCCTGTGATTGCGCAGGAGTAGGTATATCTTATTTCATCATGTGATAACTTGCCTTATGTTTTTATATTGTAATTATAGCTTTTATTAGATTTGTCATTTCACTAAATAGAGCAAATTACCTTAGGACATTTAAATTAAAACAGATCCAAAAAATGACAAAGTTGATTTGAATTATATCGCCGATTTAATGAGTAGTTCAAGGTATAATGCGTCCATTGATCTTCGCTGTCACGGTGCATTGGGTGCAAATTGTCCCAAGTGAAAGTTTATCCAGGATGTATAAAACTCCGCTATATCAGTAAATTTTATTAGAAGCATATTTTATTACCAATATATTTTTTTAAATATCGAGAACTTGACACTTAAATTCCTATTGATTGGTTGGCATTTTTAATTACCTGTTAAAAGGATATTAAAGGTATTAGCTAGAAAATAAAGTTTAACATAGATTTAAAAAAATATATAAACTGATTAATGAATATATATTGTGTACTTATATAAAAAGTCGTGGTAATTAATTTTATAGTCTCATTATGAATTTAATGGATAGTCTTAATATTTTGATAAATTTAATCCTTTATAAGAAAACATTATGGATATGATTATGATATTACTTGTAGATAATTTGAACAATGCTTATCGTTGAAATCTTTCATAAGCATGGCATGATATTTATCACTGCATGGATAACAGGAGAAATCTTGTGCACTACCTATGGAATGCAACTTGCTTCAGAGCTTATTAAGTAAATATTTCATTCCAATCATTGTTATTTTCTTTTGCAATATCGGATATTTTTCAGCGAAGTTGAATGGTTATGAAGGCGCTTTCGCGCAAATCGCTTCAATCAGATGCCACATAAACTTACAGATAGAAGTCCCCCAACCAGTTATAGTGCCGGTCCCTCAGCCTTACCCGGTTCGCGTTCCCGTTTCCAAGCCGGTCGCCGTGCCTGTCATCCAGGAGTTGACTGTTCAAATCGAGAAGCCGGTGCCATATCCAGTCTTCAAAAAGGTTCCTTATCCAGTAGAGAAGCCTGTACCTGTACGTGTCGAGAAAGAGGTTAGTGCGACCCTAGAGTGAGGGTAACTCTCAACCTTTAGTAGTTTTCTCGACAAAGAGGCTTAATTATTATGACAAATATTTAGCAAAAAAACTTGATGGAAAGTGATAACCGATATGGAAATGTCAAACGATTAATTCAACTTACCTACTCCTACATGAGTCTTGCTTCACCACTAAATTTGTAGTTAATGCACTATTCTTGTAGTAACGTTGCATTGGAATGTTCTTGAAAACTTGATAAAATAAATATATTGCAGCAAAGCATGAAAGCATGTGTCGTGTGTGAAATAAAGTAGTTTAGTGGCAGTGTCAAAAATGCTTTCTACTGTTTGCTAGAATACGATGAGCTTGCATTTAAATTTCAAAATATTTTCTTCCCTGTTATTTTGTTTGCTGCTATGTGTGGTGTTTTAATTGAAGTTCTCGAGACTATAGTTTAATAGATTTAACTATTTTTTGTGTAGGTGGCAGTACCAGTGATAAAACCTTACCCCGTTCCCGTCCCATACGTCAGACCTGTTTTCCACCACACAAGGCACCCTAGTGACGACTTTGATTCAGATCACCGGAATCACTTTGATGACGACGATTACATGCCTCGACCTGAGGGTAATAACAAGAAGCCACAGTATAAGAAACGGCCTAACGGGTAAGAAACATAGATTTCTTTTTTCGTATCAAATCTCTCTTGACACGTTTATTGCAGTTTTTTTGTAGTTTCAATTAAAGTCTTTGTCTTTTTATTCTAAATATTCTAGAAAATGATCATATCGAATAATATTTAGGGTAAGGTTTGATATGATTTTTAAATGTGTTTTATTGTAGTCTAATAAAAACCCTTTTTTTAAATAAAACTTTCAAACACTCTTTCTGATACTATGATAGTGACCTAAAGCTATATCAAATTCCTCGTGGACTTATAGTCCAATAAGTAAATAGTTATTAGTTTTTTCTGACATGTTGTTCATATATTAGTCACCTATATATCATTTTGGGCTCGAATGGAACAGTTAACTTAACAGATATCAGAACATTAATAAAGAATGCCTTTGAAAACCACGAATATATTTACATAGCTAAGATCGCTATAATGTCTGACAGTACCTACGTATTAGTACACAATAACAGATTGTCGATGATAAGTTTCACATGCACGTTACATGCGTATTCATATTATGCAAACTTAGAAGCAGCTACGCGTGTCCGTGTCTCACGAAGCAGTGTTCAGTTCAATGCCTTATTGAAATGCTCCTCTTTCAGTTCACGGAACAGATCACGGAGACCGTCTCGCAATATTTATCAAGAACGCAACAGAAGGCGTTGGCCTGAACATCGGCGCCCCAATTCATCAGATCATAGATCCAAATATCCTCGCCCTGACGAATTCTACCAGAATCACTATAGACACCACGATCATGACGCCGAGGTTTCGGAAGACGACCGTAGCGATCGCTACATCTATTGCAAAAGGACTGGACATTGTTAATATAAATAATCCTTCGACACGACTTTGTCATTAATCCTATGTCAATTCAGTTAAACGCTTGCATTTGTAAATAAATTAGGAAGTAATTTATAAGGTATTTAGATTGTTTGAACACCATTTCTGTCTACGATTGTTATTGTAGGTGTACTTGACTACTGTTAAATTAATTACTATAATGATACAGGTAGTGGTAAGTTAATTAGCTGTGAAAGTTAAATCAAAGTCAGTTATGTCCAACGAAATAAATAGTAAGCTATCGGGAATTATGAAACGATACCTACTTACAACGATTTATGTGTCTAAAAAAATATACTGTTATCTAGTTTTAGTGAAGTTATAAGTAATATTTAATTCTTTCTTACCATTATTTTTTATTACATTTTAAAGACGGAACAGTCACTTGCCTCATGCATTTGTTATTATTCATTGATTTTTGTCTGGTTTGAATGGTATGTTTAATTTATATAAATACGTTAATATGTTTGAATGTATTAAATTAAATAAACAAATGATACCTATTGTTTTATTTGAAAGTAGAAAGAAATTGCAACGACACTTTTCGCAATTATGTGCGTGGTTCCTTGTAGATGAGATCGATGTCGCGCATGGGCGACTGCTTTTACCAACGCTTGGATAGACAGAATGCGTACTTGTCTTCGAAAACAAATATTTTTAATCAAAACATGTTATGTACCGGGGATATATAATTCTACTTTCATCGATTAATATCGGCTACATTTTAATTTATAATATGCAAGCTTATCTAAGTCTGTCGCATGTTCTATATTATTTTATGGAAACAGAATTACAAGTTTCATTGCGGTGTTTATCTATTAGGACGAGTTATTTGGAATTAATAAATAATTTTAAAAAATCAGAATTGTGTCCATCAAGATTTTAAGTATTTTATAACTACAAATTTAAATCGTATTTGAATGTAGTAACGGTCTGCGACAAAATTGCTAACTGCTTTCCTGGAGAAATGATATGGGTAAAATAAAATTTGAACATAACAGCGTTTGAATACTATTATAATGCTTCTGTAGGAATTCAATTCACCTGTTAACATCATGCTAAGAAATATTACTTGATATGAAAAACGTTCAAAGCACTGTTATTATATGAGCGCCTGAATATATCAGTTGTAAAACACAACTAACTCTAAGTCTCCAGGCGCTTTGTGAATCCGTATACTAGTTCTACCTAGTTGCTAGGTGTAATTTTGATCTAATAGTTGAGTAGTGGAAGCCGCAGCTCCGTGATTGCAGCTCACGAAAGATTTTGACCCACTAATTGCTGCTAATAATATTTATTTACGAAGTCACATTTTACTTGACAATTGGATGACACCTTTCCCAGAGACGGGAAGGTTACCGTCATACTGTTATACAATTTGTCTCGGCCTGCTTTGTGTTCAAACTATGTATAAATGTATGAAATAACTTTTTGGGTTAAAAATTTGTTCTCGTGCGAGTTGAGATCTATTGTCGAAAATAACAATTAGAAGTAGGTATTTGACTATTGTATCACAGTATAGTGGGAATATTCTGAAGGATTTACGTAGCTTTAAAGATTGCAATTGATTTTTAAGCCTATTTACTCAGTAAATTGGTTACCGCCATACTTACCTATATCTAAGCCTTTAGTTCTACGTTCGAAATGCCGATTCATTATAGGCTATAGTCATTCTGTATCAATCATGCGTTTACACTCATGCCTTAAGATCAGTGTTAAGACTAAGCTTTATTTACTATGATTTAAATGCAAGAAGTTGCACACTAAAAACAGGCATTATCCAAGCACAGCCTAATCAAAAGTTCGCAAAACCACATAATCGATTGTCGCTTAACTCCATTGTGGAATTTTGTTAATAAGTTTTTACTTGGCTACGACTATAAATAAATTAAGGTCTACACTAAAGGTTAGTAAATTATAAATAGTGTCTTAGTGGTGCAGTTGGTTAGACACGAGTTTGCGAAACGAGCGGCCGCGGATTCGATCTTCGCACCGAGACAAATATTTGTGTGATGCATTGTAGATATGTGACGGTTGTGTGTATTTATTAAATATGAATCATGACTTAATTTTTAATTATTCTAGGAATTTCCTTGACAGAACTGAAATATTTTATTGCCAAATAATTACATACGTACATAAACTCACGCCAGTATTCCCCAGTATAACACTTTGCCCGACCCGGGAATCGAACCCACGACCTCTAGATCGCACGGCACATACATGTACCGCGAGACCACGAGGCAGTCAAATTATAATTACTTATGCTACATTCATTTGTAGATACGCGCTCACGGTTTTATTCCTAGGAGTAGGTTTAACTAAATGGTTGTTTTAAAAAAACATGTTTTAATTTTTTTCCACTAATTATATTGAATAATAATAGAAACTCTGATCTCCCTTTAGGCGTGGCAGCGTTTACAAAATTATCCGTTACTTTCTTCTTAGGGCCAATTCATAACACAATAATACTTTTTTCTCGTTCATTATGTAGATAATATTTTAACATTTTAAGATCAAATTTAAAGGGTTTTTCAAATCCTTAATACATACGAGGGCAGTCCGATAAGTACTTAGCCTACAAAAGAAAAACGAAAATTTTGGAAAAGTGGCGATTTATTTCTCATCACAGTCTCCTTTCAACTCGATTCACTTGACCCAGCGATGCTCCAACTTCTTTAAGCTGTCTGAAAAGAACGTTTTCTGGAGGTCTACAAAGTAGGCCTCCGTGGCGGCGATAACCTCCTCATTCGACTCAAATTTCTGCCCGGCGACGGACTTTTTCAAGTTTGGAAACAAAAAGAAGTCACACGGGGCCTAATCTGGAGAATACGGTAGATGGGTTAGCTGTTCGTAGCCTAATGTGACCAATTTGGCCGTTGCGAGCGCGGAGGTGTGAGCCGGTGCGTTGTCATGGTGGAAGAGCACTTTTTTCTTCGCCAAATGGGGCCGTTTTTTCTACAATTCAGCGTTGAATCGGCCCAATAGTTCGGCATAGTAGAGCCCTGTGACCGTTTTGCCCTTCTCCAGGTAGTCGATGTAAATCACACCTTGTGAAACCTAGAAAACGGTGGCCATCGCCTTTTCGGCCGATGGGACAGTGTTCGCCTTCTTCGGAGCACATTCGCCGGGTAAAGTCCACTGTTTCGACTGTTTATTGGTCTCTGGTGTGTACCAGTGAATCCATGTTTCGTCGACGGTCACGAAACGACGCAGAAACCCCTTTGGATTGCACCTAAACAGTGTCAAACACTGCTCTGAAGTTGTGTCACTGATGCGCTTGTCGTCCGAAGTGAGCAAACGCGGCAGCCATCGAGCCGACAGCTTTCTCATGCCCAATATTTCATGCAGGATATGACCCACGTGGTCTTTTGAGATGCCTACTGTCTCAGCTATCTCGCGCACCTTCAATCGGCGGTCTGCCAATACAAGATCGGGACTTTTCTCACGTTATCCTCCGTGGTAGCCGTTTTTGGGGCACCTGGGCGTGGCTCATCAAAAACTGACGTGCGACCACGTTGAAACTCGTTAAACCAATTTTTGACGGTCGCCATTGAAGGAGAAGAGTCACCGTAAACAGCATCCAAGCGCTCTTTGATGTCGCTGCGCGATTTCCCTTCCAAAAACAAGAATCAAATCACCGGCCGATATTGCTCTTTTTCCATTTTTCTAAAATCCGCGGACACGTCCGCTTACACACGCGGTCAAAACAAAACTACAAATCCAATACGGCTGAAATTTTGAAAGTAGCCGTCTACGAAGATGTGCTACATGATGGTAAATTTATCTTACGATAGTGGTGCCATCGGGCGGTGAGGCTAAGTACTTATCGGACTGCCCTCGTATAACATTAGAGCAAATATTTAAGGAAAAACGTCATAAAAAAGTATTTTGATATAATTATGTGTCCACGATCTAAGCCTAACCGAATTACGTAAGTCTATGCTGATATTATAAAGAGGATAAGTTTGTATTTTTTGTTTGCAATAAATTATATGAAAACATATATTAAAATTATTTTGGCATGACAACGTATTTAAAATTATTTTTGGCATGGAGATAGATGGGACCATGGAAAGTAATATAGAGTTCTTTTTATCTCGGATAATTGCAGTGTTCCTTGGGATCAGCACGGAATTCAAGATTACGCCCGGGCGGAGTTGGCGTTTCCGCTTGGTAGTTAAATGGGAAATACTAAATGTGCTTTGCAAAACTCGAGAACGGCTGAAACAATTCAGCTATTTATTTTCTTATATTTGTCGGAAATTTCATACATACTTAGGTCTCATGAAGATTTTTATAAAAAAAAAATATTCCACATTTCTTTCGCCATTTGTTGGTCTAAACTGACTGTATTTTTAATAAAATTGTAAACACACAGATCCCACAAAAACATTTGTTTTGATGCGTGTGTCAAACCTGCTGCATCCGTTACACACGTTGATGTCTAATCGACTGTCCCACGTTGGTTTTCCATAAGATATAGTTCTGATTTACAAATAAATACATAAAGGTCCTTCTAGCTAAGAAATACATAAGAAGATTTGATGAGCATAGCAGAAAGATGAGTATACCTAATATAAAAGGGAAATGAACAGTGTCCGATACATATTGTCGATATTCAATTACATTTTAATACTCCTATAGCAATACTGGCTGCAGGCTGCTTCCAACAGGTCCCTGTGGAAGTCGTTAGGAGAGGCCTATGTCCAGCAGTGGACCTCCATTGGCTAATGAATGATGATGATGATGATGATAATTGCAATACATTTTAAATAAGATCAACTATTTCGTAAGAGTACCTATTTTAATTATTCTATTTGTTTAAAGATTGTGCTAACTTACGTAAAAAAAAACTATTTCTCTAACTTCACGTTTATAAACTAATGGCAAGAAATAAATTGAAACGTGTTGCTTCGTTTAATCTCTATTTGAAATCTAAAGCAAAAGCCTTGCGCAAGTCAATGCAAGGATCAGTTAATGCTTTATGTTTTAGATGCATAGACGCAACCTACATCGATAGTGTGGGAGCAAAGTCTTGAGTGCTTACCGTTTTTATCAACATAAACTTATATTAATATTACGCTAAACTAAGTCATGAAACTACATGATTATGCATTATGTCAATTTACGTATGTCTTGAAAGTAAATTCAGCCGAGTAACGTCTGTGTAACGTTAAAAAAATCATTGCATAAATTCAGTTACGATTTTAAATCATAACGCACAACGTATGTATCGTTCTGTAATTCCGTCAGTTGGATAGCGTGATGTTACATGCTAGTGAATAAATGCTAAAATAACATTGCAAGCACATGGGTTGTCGATGTGAATGAGCAACGGATGCATCGGTCACGGGGGTTAGGCCTTGGATAACCGAGCCGAGTTGAATTTACAACGCTGTGCTGCGCAATCGATTTTCGACTACTGCCACCGTTATTCGATAATGGACAGGCTTTACGCTTTGTTGTTGTGCTATTGTTAACAGTTATTACTACAACTACTTTTTCATTCCTATTATTAGATAACAATGATGTATTTCGTATATATTTGATATGACAGAATAGATAATTTCAAATCATTTTTAAAAATATTATTTATTAAATGGAACCCACCTCTAAACTATACGAGCTTAACAAAATCTCAAAACTTTAATGAGTAATGAGTAAAATTAATGGATTTTTATTCAAAAGCTTACTTTTGAATTAAGATACCTACCTAACTATTGTTCGGTCAAAAGATATTTGATGGGCACGGTTAACGTAAAGATGTACGAAATAGGCCTGTAAATAAATCAAAGCACCGCATGCACTGCGTATGAAAGTCGTTGTGAATATATAAGTCGTGAAGAGACCTCGAACTGTTTAGTCTGTCTTTGCGGTCCTGTTCAACCGGTCGCGGCCTCAACATACAATACTAGCATTCGTTTGCACTTGAACACGAATCAAGTAAGTACGAAAGTAGCGTTTATTCGAAATATTTACTTTGCAACTTTTACTAAATTTAACGGTATCCTTAACTACGCGGTAGTAAAAAATATTTTATATCGGTTCTGAAGAATATTACGCTCGATTTATGCAGGGATTTCCATTAATTATCTTTATATTTCTCGAGTATTTTCTAGTTGTGATAATTGTACTTACTATAGGAAGCAATTAAGTGCATTGAAATTGATATACTATGCGTGAGATTTAATGTGCTTTGTGCATGCTACATTTGATAAATTGTACAGAATTATAGTTTACAGTCAATTAAAACTCCGGAAGGCGGCATTTTGTGTAAATGTTTGAAAAACTTTTTTACGATCCTCATTATTTTCATAAGTAGGTACAAAAGTTTGCTTATATTTGTGATTGTTTTGTTGTAAAGGAACCGGTTTAAGAGGTGAAGAGGTGAACATTATAGTGTCTTGACTCATAAGGAAAACCCGGTTATGTTGACGTCATAGAAAAATTTGCATTTTAACTCCCTTAAATATCGATTTCGCTCATTTTATTGCTTCTACCGTTAGGTAAATTCCGTCACTCAAGAATTTTGGTAGTTTGATAAAAATTGTAGGCATCTATCCGATCATATACTTTTTTGGATGTATATTGTCGTAGACGTGCAATGAAATATCGTGTATGATATGATTATGTAAAATACACCCAGTAGCATGTATGCATATTAACATATTTCTGGAATTAGTGAATCGTTATTTAAAATTATTCCATAAAGGAAAAATCGTTTAGCATATTTTTATAATATACGAATGGTATTTTGGTCCGATATCATATAAAATAAATAATTATAGATCGCCGCAGTCTAATATTAAATTCAGCAACAGGCTTTGCGTGCATAATGTATAATTTCCAAAGCCAATAAATATAAGAGATATATTTATAAAATATATAGATATTACAATATTTCAATTGTTAAATAGTCCGGGTTCTTTGTGAAATGGCATTATGTTAAAAAATCTATAGTCAAGCTACGTAAATAAATAAAAAAATATATTAAAAGACTATTTCATACGCAGTAACGTCTTTCTACAATCAAATCTTATATTGCATGTCAGTAAAAGTACATTAAAATATGAACCTACAAGACTCTTTAAAAGTATTTCCTCGTGCACATGGTTTGTCCATAATTGTGTGTCAAGCCAAACATTCGCGGACCTTGATCGGTTAGTGCACAAAAACCTTTTAACAGTGATTTGTCACATTCTTTCATACCGCTACTTGGGAATTGAGATTTTTTACTACGAAAATTGAGGTGACGGGAGGGTTCTCACAAGTATCTCTTTGTGACGAAATCCTTTAAGAACATGCTATGAACCAATTTGCAAATGGAAAATGGATATGCAAACTTCTACGCAGACTGCATTAAAGTTTTGTTGGTTATTCTACAACTTTTGTATTTAGAATGCATACATCCATAACCTCACACCTGTATTCCCCGAAGGCATAGGCAGAGGCGCATTTCTGCACCCACATTTCGCCAGGTGTCAGTATCAGTCCCAGTTCCTACGTAATAGTGGCTCAATTCTAGACTCCGTGCTGCTACTAATTTCTGCTATTAATTTCCTAATGGAAAAACCCAATAACACTTCGCCCGACCCGGGAATCCAACCCAGGACCTCTAGATCGCACGGCACATACTTGTGCCGCGAGACTACAAGGCAGTTTGTATTTAACTCTCATTTGAATAAGGTTTATATTAACAAATAAATTAAGTTTGCTTAGTAAGGAAACAGTGTAAGAAATATGTATGTATTTAGCCGGAGTTTATCAATTCAACAACTTTAATTATAGCAAACCCCCTGGTTCAAACAACTACTGTTTTAAAAGTTAGTGCCTATGACGTTTCGGGATTTTGCTTAACTACTGTTAAGTTACAGTGGAGTCACTTTGCCGTGCCAGAAAAAAAAAAAAAAAAAGACACTATCTATTTAATAAGCAGACGAAGAATTAAAGTTTATTACCAACCTGTTTTATTTCATTACAAAATTATAAAATCAGCGTGAATTTATAATTAATCTACATACAAACCTACTCATACATGCATTTTGAATACCTAACAATGATATCTTCACGCGCACTTATGTAACTCTGTCACAGTTCTCATGCTAACCAAATGCATAACAAGCTTGATCTGTGCAGATAAGGAAGAATTATAGATGAACCCAACTTGCCGTTTCTCAATAATAAGATCACAAGCCATCCGCAAAAACGTGAGCTAGCTATTATGGAGTTTGTGAGATGCTCCGCTTCACAATACTGTCATTACCATGTTACAACATCGCTGCTTGGATACAGCTTTACTTTATTCAAAAATCGTTCATCAGTTTTTATTTAAATCTATTATTCATAAATAGCGTCAACCGAATTATGGTAATAACCACGTACTGATATTACGAGTATATGAGGATTACTTCTGTACAAATTGATCCGTGTGTTTAGTTTTAATAGAATTGGCAAATTCTTTAGGGACAAGACAAACTAGTAGAGTTAAAATAATGTATTGCAAGATACTAGTTTTGTTGTTACTGTTTCAGATTAACCATGAGGGCAATAGGTTTCATCATTGCCCTCGCTGTGGCATCAGTATGCGGGACTGCCACTCCGAAACTACGTTTTGCATGGAAAGTAATCGACTATGCGTGGGACGCGCCTGTTGACCGTGAAAACGCTATCAAAAGTGGAAATTTCGTACCAGCCAACAACCTGCCTCTAGGCTTGGCACGCTGGAAGAATAAAGTTTTCGTCACTGTACCAAGGTGGAAGAATGGAGTTGCTTCTTCACTTAATTACGTGGATTTGAACGGCCCGCAAGATCAGCCACTGAAGCCATATCCGTCGTTTAAGGACAATCTAGTTCCAGATACAGCAAAAGAATTAGTGTCAAACAGTTCAATAATTTCTGTGTTCCGAGTATTTGTGGATGCCTGCGATAGATTATGGGTCATGGACTCAGGGTTGGCGGATATTTTAGGTAAGATTTTTATCTTCAATGCCTAGTTCCTATATTTATCATACAATCAGCTGTATGAACATTTACGAAATAGTCATTAATGAACGGATATATCGCGTATCTACATTTATAAATTAGCAGTTATATTGAGATATTATGCAATTTGTCGAACAGAACATAACATATGCTATGTTGATAGTGAAGTCATTTACGTATCTCACGTAGTATTTCTCGTGGAAAGTTTACTTTCCTTATTGTGTTATGTGATAGATGTTTATCAACAGCAAAAGGTTTTTTAAAAACCCACAACCATTGTAACATACAATAATCAAATAAAGTTAAATTCTTAAGTAAACAGGATGCGAATGTTTTTATAACGGAATTAAAAGTACCGTATTATTTAGCGGTTACCAATGTCTTGGATTCAATTTGTGTTAGAATTATGTTAATGCTATTAGATCTTGTGTATTTGGAAACATACTTGGCCCAAGTACGTGGTATCATTTGTATTGAATGGGTAAATTAAAACAAACGCAATTTTAGATCGCTACAAAATTCTACTTAAAACACCGATAAAATTAACTATTGAATGTAGTAAATTTCTATCAGGTGTTTTTCATTCTGTTTTTGTAACATTATAAAAAAAAACATTAAACTTATCGGTTTCTTGAGGAGTTAGCAAGTCTATAAATAACTAAAGCTGTACTAGAAATACTTGTCTATTCTAGGTATAAAAAAGTTAATACGTTTTTAATTCACGACACATAAATCGCTGTTGAGTTATCATAGCCTGGACAGAAAAATTTACACTGTTCGTTCTTTTACACTTCCAGTATTTTTTATTCAATTTTAAAATAGCGTTTCTTTGAATTATGTACGTTTGTTTAGTATTCTTCCCTCCTTGACAAAGTGTTCTGACGATCTAGCTATGAATACAAATAACCTCATGTGGTTAAGCCATGCTTAGCATGGCACTATATAGGTATGTATAGTGATAAACTTAGATCTTTTACCAATTTTATTACATTTAAAATATTTGTAATATTGTTACTATTTTTTTTATTCATCTCTTTTATGGTAACCTATTTGAAATCTCATTGTAGCTAAACTGCAATCAAGCTCATGATTTTTCTTAATTTTTTTATCGCAGGTTCACCAAACCAAGTAGCCGGACCTTCTATCGTCATATTCGACTTGAATACTGATCAGCTCCTTCATAGGTACTATCTCAAAGTTACAGACATGAAAGAAGATTCTTTCTTTGCTAACATTGTAAGTATTTTAACATAATCCTATGTACATACTTACATAAAGTATGTAATATAAATATCTTTTAGTACTTCCTCAGTAGTTGTAATAACATACCTTTTTTTAGGTGGTCGACGTAGACAAAAATACTTGTGACAACGCTTTTGCGTATATACCCGATTTGGGAGGTTATGGAGTGGTTGTGTACAGTCTGAAACAAGACGACTCTTGGCGTGTGGCGCATCATTACTTCCACTTCGAACCTCTAGCTGGATCGTACAATGTAGGCGGCGTGCAGTTCCACTGGACGGACGGCGTCTTCGGCTTAGCGCTTTCAGAACCCAGAGAGAATGGGTAAGTAATATCAAATTATTAATACAGCGACAAAAAATTTACATCCGCCTATTCATTATATCTTTTTAAAAATATAATCGTTTTCTGTAGCTAGCTTATTGCATCCGGGAACCGCTTATTCAGCGCCATTCATTCTTGCTCAATTTGTGTGCGTAGGTATACCACAAGCCTTTACCATTCACAGCTTACATTTTGTGCTCTTTGATTTAGTAATTCCGTATGTTTGTATTGGACAGTTATGTTTGACATTAGTCATACATTGGGTATAACATAATTTAATATAATAACGAATATTTTCATCACATTCAACATTTAACATTGGATTACTAACTTGTAAATGAAGTTTTTAAAGACCACAGGGACGTGTATTGTGATTGAATGTATGAAAATCTGCATTCAAATATAGATTGGAATCTATCTTAGTTATTTAATGGTCCTTTGTCGTAGCTGAGAACAAGCGAGTGGTCACTTAGTCATATTATTGGGGCCTTGATTTGTCTACACTGGATTTAATTAAGTCACGTTTGGTCTATTTATCAAGTTGCAGATCACTTCTAGTAGGTATAGGTATAGCATTTGTCTTTTAAGTCAATACATTGAAAGATGGTCATTATTATGTAAATACTAAATATCAACCGTTTAACTCAAGCAATGGCCTTCGACAGTGACCCAAAAAAAATAAAAGCTCGTTCTGTACGAGGTCAATAGTGATTACAGTGCTAATAAAATTGGCTGCTTAATTAAATTTTTCAACAGCCAATATATTTTTTTTTAATTGTTTCAGTTATCGTACAATGTTCTTCCACGCTTTTTCGAGTACGAAGGAATTCTGTGTCTCTACCGAGCTTCTGCGCAACTATACACACATTGATAAAAACGAAGCATTCCACGATTTCAAGGTTTGCATATAAAATTACAGTTTACTATTTAATCCGGATTAGTTTAATTAAATCATTATCGGGTTATTATGTTTTCGTATGGTATTATACTTTGACTCTTATTTATATTTTGATTAAAATATCAGCTGTTAACCTTAGATTTTAAATACATTTGTTACATCAATATTCTCGTAGTCACATAGTTAAAATAGGTTTTTACAAATGTATCAAGTGTAAGTAATATAGTCCAAAAAGCAACGTTGGTTAATACCGTCTTAAATTCGTACATATACTTATTTACTATTAAATTCGTTACAAATTGACGTACGTATATTATTTATTTCATAAGCTGATGAGATGCAATCTAGTTTTAGACCAATTAGCAAATCGTTCAAATTCTGTCAAGCCTTTTATAGCCTTTTAAATTGCACCGTTATAATTAACAACTGTTCTAGCTAGCTTGTAAGTAGCGGAAGCTCTCAAAATAAAAATATATTTAATGTTATTATCATTATCCAATACATATATTAAATCCATTTTTGAAATAATTGTTATTTTAGTTGCTTTTTAAAATTCAATAATTGCCCGCTTTGACCCTCGGAAAGAGATTAAGCTTCGGAGCTCGGTGCCGTTTTGTGCGTGTGCGCACTCATTTCATTCACCGCATGTGTGTGTGCTGCACAAAATATTCTCTTCCTGAATTATCTCGATTAATCGAGTTCATATATTTTGAAAGGGCGATATTATAGGGACTCTTAGATTATATACTTCCAATATAAAATAAGGAAACCAGATATACCCTAAATCAATGCACACATTGTAATGTACCTAATATGTCTTAACATAATTTAACTGGTTTTCAGTTATTGGGCGACAGAGGAGAACACACGCAGGCTTCGGCGAGCTTCTATGATCCTAAGACTCATGTCCTATTTTATACACAGGTATGTTATTTGTGAATCTCACAAATATATTGGTGTGGGGATCGAACCCGCGACCTTTCGTTTGGTCTCAAGCTAGTGCCTAGCATATTGCGATTTGCGCTACGGAGATCGTATATCTATAATACTATTATAAACATAAAGGGGAATGTAATTTGTAACGAACAAACTCGAAAACTACTTAACCGATTTGAATGATTTTTGATACAAACATAGATAAGACTTTGGGAAAGAACATAGGCAATTTTTCATGAAATTGCGCTCGGGTTGAGTGTTGCTCAATGTAGAATAATATTTTTCTTGATTTCCGATTTTAATTCAACAATACCTAAGGCAAGATCTTGTAAAAGCGCAATAATGCTCTTTAATTATAATCAAGGTGCGCGAGATCAACCACAAAAAAATTAAAGTTCCTTTGTGTTCTATACCTTCCTCTAACATATGTCTCTCCATAGCACTTTTAATTCATAGCTTTAATATACAGACACGTTGGGTTCATATTAAACGTGTTTGTATGCACTAAAAATGTAAAATATAATAGATGTTATTTTTAACCATGTCTTAACAGACTAGACGCAATTAAATCAAATTACTTGATCTGAACGAATGCACCTGTAATTAACTAGTTGACCAAGCTTTGATATACGAGTATATGGCCTTAGTAACTTTATAATAACACTTGTAAAGTTACTGAGGAATAATAAATTATTATAATTATGATTGTATATTACAGCAGCTTTAATAAACTTGTAATGTTTTGTACCTATCATTAGATATCGTCCTTGGCAATGTACCATGGTATTAGCGGTTTGTATTATTCATCATTCGTTCTACATCATCGAAATGCAGATTTTTCCGTCTTTGTATACCTATTTATGTTGCTCCTTTGTATGCTTAGTAGTAATTGATGCATATTTTAGCAAGTTTTTTTATATTAATGCACCTCTGATTTATTTCGTTTCGTTTCCGTTTGTATTTTTAAAATGATAAACTAGTTTAAATGCCACCAGTGTTATTGTAATCGCCACATTCATTCGGTTTTATAAAATTGAGAAATTGGAGAGTCTGAGTTAGGTAGTTCCACACTGAGGAGTAGTTTTTACAATATCTACATTTTTATTCTATAAATGCAAGCGGTAATGTATGATGTATATTTTTCAGGTAAACCGTGATGGCGTCGGCTGCTGGAACTCCAACAAACCGTACACACAAGAAAACAATCCGCTGATCATCAGCGATCCTGCTCAGTATGAATTCCCCAACGACTTAAAGGTTAATATTTTTGTATATAAAAGGCATTCTTCTTTACTTATTGATCTATTATACACAGCTTAAATCTCACATCGGATAGCGCTGAAATTTTTCTCCCAGATGGTTATTGAGACGTAGGCATCCGTTTTTAAAGGATTTTCCCAAATTCAGTCCCTAAAGGGGAAAATCGATATGTAAAATTAGTATGTAGAAAGCTTGATTGGATCTATATTAACTTATACGAATCAGTGGGCAAGATAGCTCTGTATACATATATTTATTATAATCATTGCAAAACATAGTAGGTTTCTGTTGAGATAACACAACTTCCTCTATTAGCAAACCTAGGCAGACAAGTCAATCATTGACGTCATTAATTGATTTCCTATTTAATTAAATATTGTACCTGTCAGTCTCTCGTCGTAGAATTATTCTTATCTTGATTATATTTATTCATTTGTGATATTTTTTTGACTTGTTCATATCAACTTTTTTTCGCTGTGACGACAACATATCCTGTTTGATTTTAAGTTAATTTTTAGTATTATGGAAAATTCCTTATTGAAGTATTGATTCCTAGCGATCCATCTGCCATGCTTTTCGTTCAAACGAAAATAATGTTTAGTTATGCTGGGCTAGCTTGTCGTGTTCTATGATAGGTACACATACACTTAATAAATAAATACACCCAACAGTCACACACATAGTTGTGACTCAAGTCTCGCAAACAACAAAGACCAGAAATAAATATTCGTGGACTACACAAACTTTTGTCTCAGTGCGGGGATCGAATCCGCGGCTTCTCGTTTCCCAAGCTGTGTCTTGTCAACTGTGCCACGGGGCTGTAATATACATGTACTATAATATGTATTTTTATTTAAAATACCTTAAAATTATACACTTTAACTGCAGCTTTATATTTTTAGGTGGACGATGAAGGTACTTTATGGTTGCTGGTTGACAAACTGCCTCGCTTCATATACAAAACTCTGGACCCCAACGAGCTTAATTACAGAATATTCAGCGTAAATGCAGCTGAAGCAATTGCCGGGACTACATGCCAATAATTTTAAGTTTAAATCTATTTACCATTACACATTTCGGTAAACTGAAAGTGGTTTCAATTGAAACTGGATTAAGTTATTTTATGGCAGATGTAATTAAAGTACACTCTAAGTAATAGACTGCAAATCCAGTTACGTTGTATGATAGGCATAAACAAATTAAAATTTTACCATTCTATTTGTTATAACACGTATTATTAAGGCAATATTATAAACAAGAACATAATGTTTTTATTATATTAATGTTACTTGTTTAGGTTTGTTTCTTTAAATCCTGAAGTTTGTAGTTTGCTGAATGTGTTTTTGAAGAATAATACGTACATAATATTCGCGTTATTTTTTTTTATTATTATTTCTCGAGTAATATAAGTTTAGGATTGTTATGAATCGGTTCTATTTTAATGAAATCCAATTAGCTAAACTCTTATTTAGTTTCTATTGAAACAGTTTCTAAATTTCCTGGATACGATGATGTGCAATATAACTTGCTGTCTATTGAATGCAGGCCTCGTACTGTGAGCGGAAACCATCCCGGTCTTGAGCAGACCGCATTCATCCTATAATGATTTCCAAACAAACTTCACGATGTGAATTATTATTAATAAAAAAAAGAATAAGTGGCTTTCACTTATAATTACGTTACTAATGTTTTGTCGGTCTTCTCATACAAATACTTTATATGAAATAATACATTACCTTTAAAGAAGTAGGTATAGCAAAATACTTATACCCATATGTTTAAAAAGTAAAAAAAATTGTACGTGCTTTTTAAACGTGTTTTAAAACTTCTTTTCGACCTATATATATATCTGTTAGTATAATGCTACAATTGCCACAAGTGAATTTGTAATAAAATACCAGTTTAGTTTTACTATATGTTAATTTGTAGATACCCGTTACTTATAGTTATAACGAAAATATCTTCGTTATCTACCATTGTATCATAATGCTAATATATTACTACAGTAGTCACATTATCTAAATGTAATATCATTTTGTAAATATATGCTATTAACATATTGTTGTTAATTTAAGGTGCCTGAAGAAGTGATTTACATATATTTTACTTTTATCATACAATTATTGTATTTAGTTATTATCTTTGTCGTTTTTAATAACAGTACAAATTATATCATTCTTATCTAGTAAAGTTCATACACCTCTGAATATGGAACTGTGTTTTGTTTTATTTTAATTAAATTATTTACCTAAAGTAACCTTTCAGCAAGTAAATGAATCGCACCAGTGCAATTTATAAAATAATTAGAAAAATAAATTATTTATTTACTTTATAGGACTAGAATCTGATAACTGCTATTTTATAAGAGTTAGTGACCACTCATAAACTTCACAAGAGAAACTTTGCAAGAAATGATGTTGATCTTTGAAATTTAAGGTAAGGAGTAGGTACACTTCATATGCTGAGACGAAGGGACAAAAAGGATACGAAAGAAAAAGCGCTTATATAATAACTTGCAGGTAACTGAATTGAAAAGATCGGTTCATTACCGCCATCTAGTAGCATACGCTGGGAACAATAACAAGTTTTCATCGTCGTTTTTCCATAATTCATCCGGTCTGTTCAGTTTAAAAAGCGTAGGGATAAATCGTACACACATAATACATTTCGTACATATTCTACTATTGCGTAATTTATTCAAAGTCAAAGTCAAAGTCAAATTATCTTTATTCAAATAGACTTCTACAAGTTCTTTTGAATCGTCAATTTTACACTTTTTAATATTTTTTAAACTATTGCCGCTTCGAAACGTGTTATAGCTGTGGAGAAGAAACGGCAAGAAACTCCCTCAGCAACACGACATGTCATTATTTTTTTTTAAATAGCAATAAATGTCTTTTTTTAATTACATTATTTAAATTTTACATTGTAGGTAAATGTCATAACGATACAAACTATAGCAACAAAACAAAACTCCGATCAATTTACATTACTCCCAGGGCTTATTATCTTCAATAAAATCTGAAATTTTATAGTATGCTTTTTTGTCAAGCTTATCTTTAATTGATTTCTTAAACTTTATCAAGGGAAGCTCCCTAATAGCCCTCGGAAGTTTGTTATAGAAGCGTATACATTGCCCCATAAAAGAGTTATTAACTTTCCGGAGACGTGTTACGTGTTGAACGAGATTACATTTGTTCCTGGTATTTTTATTGTGTACATTACAAATTTTATTAAATTTATCAAGATTCCTTTGGACGTACATTAAGTTTTCGTATATAAACTGACAAGTGACGGTAAGAATATTTATTTCCTTAAATTTTTCTCTAAGTGAAGCCCTGGGACCTAAATTATAAATAGCCCTAATGGCTCTTTTTTGCAAAACAGATTGTGATATTACTTCCTAGTAATTAAATTGTTTAGTGAAAACAAAATACAAATATCAAGTAACAAAACACATCTTTTTTCGTGTCGTGCAACTAATATTCAACCTTGTATGGGCGCCGATAACTAGTTCATTGGAGGTTTTAAGTATCGTCTGACGCAAAATTGTCTCATTCACGAGTTGTGTATCGTGCCGTAAACAGTAACTTATAAATCAAAATGGCATCAAAATTCAAGTCGGAAAAAGTCGCGATTGTGGGAAGGTAATTATTTGACTAACTAGTGAGTTCTTTCTTTAAGTTTTAAATAAAAAACATTTCCTAAAGAGTCTTTTCACTTAAAATTTTATTGAGAAAAGTTTAATCTTTCAGAGCCAATATTTTACACTTGTTTTCTCTTTCATAGCACCCCTTGGGGTTTAATGTTCAATTAAATTGTATTCACATACACAATATGTTGTCATGTAGTATATTATTAGATTTTAAGCTACTTACAATTTCGGGGAAAACATATATTTACAGCATATTTAGTTTAATGTTATTTTACGCTTATTATTCCTTCAAAATAGTTTTGTCATTTTAAATATTATTTAACTCGAATCAGTGATAATTGTTAATTTTGTCATTGTTACAGTAGCGTTCGTTAAGGTTGTTACTCTACGTCGATTTGTAATGCTTTACACATAGGTATATTTTGTAAATACTCTAAATGTGACCTAGGCAATAACAAAAATTATATAGGCATATAAGTATGTAAAAACTTAATTATTATTCATTGTACGGCTACCATTGATAAGTTATTGTTGATTGTTATGCTTTTCGATCTTATAACTTTCTGAGATAATGTTATCTCGGAGTCAGAAAAGGTTAATTTGCATATGATAATTATGGATACTGCTCTCAAACAAGATAAAAAATTGTTCTATGGGAGCGATATATTTTCAAGATAAATAATTTATGCCAGTTTCCACCAAATTGGATATATATCTTCGTAGATGCAATGAGTCTTAAGTATATATTATTAAAGCATAACTGTATATTGAAAGGATATATTTATACCTAAGAATTCAGTTAACGACTCTTACGACTATGGTAAATACAACATAGTTTCACAATGCACGGTTTTGCTTTAGCAGGTATGCTTGAGGAAAAGTTTTTTAATAACATGGTCAAACTGTTTTTTTTCCTGTTGAATTTTTCGAAAACAAAAATAAAGAATATATGTTTCTTTATTCCATTATTGTCTTGTTTGCTTACCTACTAGAAGATGCTGGTCACACAAAAAAAAAAGAATGACACAAATATTATATGGTCGCATTTACATGTAAATTTGGTGTCAACATTCTTTTTATATACGAACAACAATTCTCCTATACAATAGTATTGTTAGTAGTTTAGTTTATAATAGAGCCAGCTTCAGTCACTTGGACTATTGCTGGAATAAGCTGATCTTATGATCATTTTCTCATTCAAAACAAATATTAGACCTGCTGTTGTATTTTATTCGAATCAGTTGTGTCCAACTTATATTACGATATAAACAGGCTGAATCTACCGGTACCGTGCTATTATCTTACAGAAATCAAATGCAAGTAAAAACCACTATGTATGTAGGTTTTATTAAGTGAGAAATAAAATACTAATATTGATCTCTAACTTTTGGCATTTCCCCTCCCCATGAGCTTGAAAAGGTTGGCAAAGCAATTAGAATCTACAAAAGGATTACTTTTTATCAACCAAGCCGCAGAATCATATAAACGAATTATATAATAATAAATAGGCAATATAAAACTGCATTGTTGAACACATTCTTTAATCTGCAATGAAATAAATAGAGCAATAGGTATTGCAACACCGCACTTCGTGATTTACCGGTTATTTAGTATCGTGAACATACTATAATATTAAGCTTATAACGTACTATAATAGTAAGTTAAAACTTTTTTAACTATAAAATATTTTTTTCTTTAACTATTATAGTTAGTTAAGTTATTTAATAAGTAGTTTATATCCTTTTCCAAGCGCCCTTGGTTTGAGCTATAAAATAACTGACGGACAGTCACGTATTTTAAGTAAAAATTTTGTGTGAATATATTACTCGTATGTCCAAAACAAGCGGAGAAACATGATAGTTACTACGCGGTAATTTAAGAAAATACACGAATGTATTTTAATTTCAGTGGTTTGATTGGACGATCATGGGCTATGCTATTCGCGTCAGTCGGCTACCAGGTCACGGTATACGACGTGGTGCAGAAACAAATCACCGACGCCCTGGACGACATCAAGGTGCAACTAAAGACCTTGGAGAAAGACGGACTACTACGCGGTAGTCTCAACGCTGATGAGCAGTTTCAGTGCGTTAAAGGTAAGTCACACGTAGTAGATAGGTATCTCTCGAATTTCGACTATGATAAAAAGATTCCCTTAGGTTTTAAGCTGTCCTTTATCTGGTTCTTTACTGAGAAACACCCTCGCTGGTCGGCACTTTTTCTGGACCCCATTACGCTTACCATCAGGTGCAATGTGACCCCTTGCCGTGCCACTATAAAAAAAAACACCGCCTGTGAACATCACAGTGGGAAAATGCAAACGAAATAGGTAATATAACAAAATCGATGCATACGGGAGAAAGGAGAACGGTGCAGCTTAAAAATTAATCTGGAATTTCACTTCCCGAATTAAAAAAATATACGAAGCCTAGCTAGAAATAAGTATAAAGTCTGGCAGCCTGATGTTAGCGGTTTAATATTTTTATTAGACAATAGACATACGACTGTATTTTATTAAAAAAACCAATGCAAACGCCGTAGAATTCATCATCATCATCATCAGCCCAAAGACGTCCACTGCTGAACATAGGCCTCCCCCAATGATCTCCACAGTGGCCTGTTGGAGGCAGCCTGCATCCAGCGACGACCCGCGACCTTTACCAGGTCATCGGACCATCTCGTTGGTGGACGTCCTACGCTGCGCTTCCCGCTACGTGGCCTCCATTCGAGAACTTTTTGACTCCATCGGCCATCAGTTCTCCGCACTATGTGCCCGGCCCATTGCCACTTCAACTTGCTAATTCGCTGGGCTATGTCGGTTACCTTAGTTCTCCTACGGATCTCCTCATTTTTGATTCGATCTCGTAGGGAAACCCCGAGCATAGCCCTCTCCATAGCTCGTTGAGTGACTTTGAGCCGCCTAATGAGGCCCATAGTGAGAGGCCACGTCTCGGTGCCGTATGTCATCACTGATAACACACAACTATTGAAGACTTTCGTCTTCAGGCACTGAGGTATATTGGACGAGAAGACGTCGCGTAGTTTCCCGAACGCTGCCCAACCGAGTTGGATTCGACGATTGACCTCTCTCTCGAAGTTGGACCTGCCTAACCGGACCACTTGTCCTAAATAGACATATTCGTCTACAACTTCGAGAGTCGAGCCCCCAACTGCGATCGGGGTGGGCACAACATGGACATTCGACATGATCTTCGTCTTGTCCATGTTCATTTTAAGACCCACCTGTTGAGAGACTTGATTGAGGTCTTCGAGCATAGTGCTAAGGTCTTCTAGCGATTCTGCCAAGACTACAATATCGTCGGCAAACCGAAGGTGTGTGATATACTCGCCGTTTATGTTGATGCCGAGTCCTTTCCACTGCAAGAGCTTGAAGGCGTCTTCCAGCGCGGCTGTAAACAGTTTCGGAGATATGACATCTCCCTGTCTCACGCCTCTCTGTAGTGGAATAGCCTTCGTGCTCTGATCTTGTACTCGGACCGACATGGTGGCGTTGCTGTATATACTTTTCAACACCTCGATGTACCGATAGTCGTAGAATTAAAATAGTTTAATATTATAAGTTATAGTATAATGTAATCAACCAGAAAAAAAAACACTTTTTTATACATCGATGCTAAGACAAGTTAAACGAATTATTGATAAAATATTAGTAGCAATGCCACCTATACATCGGTAAAAATACTATATTCCTTTACAAAGTTTTTTTAATTGCGCAGTATGCACGTTCATTGTAATAAAATACATACTTACGTCTAATTATGAGAACTTTAGTTTGAATCTCGGAGTAAATGTTTGCCTATCAAATGACCACCCCAAGGTTGTTCGAGCAAACCTTGACTGTTGTCTAATTCTTCATTTGAACAAACGATTGTGTTGTTTACCTTCATCTGCCACTATGAGTACTACTGTCTATTTTAGTCAGTAATTTTATGTTATCACCAGTGGCGGTACTTCCATAGGAGCCCAAAACCCCGGTTTGCCTTTCAAAATTCCGAATAATAAACTTTGCGTTTTAAATCATTATACAAAAAAGTAATTTGACATAAGTATTAATAAGAATATCCTGACCCCACAATAAGCAATTATAAAATAGACATTAAAAATTAACGTGTAACGCTTTTGGGTTTCTATCGAAGTACCGCCACTGGTACTTACCAACTTTTTAAAATATAATATATATAATTATTTTAATATCGTCTTATAATTTAACGACTGAAGATAGCTTTTATGTTTGGAATATTTTATGTTGATATACAGTTTTATGTAATTACATTGATTTATTCGCTTCCATGTTATCAGAAAAAAGTAAACAATTATTGAGATATCACACAAAATAAATTTTATGCGTTTTTGTTTACTTATATAAGTTTACGTAATACCTCACGATTCCGCAGATTCTCTGTAGTGGTTCTAATTAGCTTCGAGATAAAAAGTAGTTCACAGAGTATAATAGAATCATAACTAGCTTGATGGAAAAACTTAAATCTCTGGCTTTATGTATGTGTAGATTAAAATCGTAATTGTTTATAAGAAAATATTGTTCTAAGTGTAAGTCAATTCCTATTATAAATATAAGTATTACGTAGTTTTAGTTTTCAGCTCACTTGAATTTTACATTGTTAGACAACATAAAATGATAGTCCTCCCCAAAAGATTAGGAACCGTCCTAAATACGTGTAAACTGCGATTGGTCATAGGAGTACATTTCTTTGTCCATGAATATATCTACCTTTTATTTCCGTAGTAAATACATATATACATACAAACATACATAACATCACACCTGTATTCCCCGAAGGGGTAGGCAGAGGTGCATTTCTGCACTCATATTTCGCCTGGTATGTATCAGTTCCACGTAATAGGGGGCGAGCCTAATGCCGTTTTTCGAGCACATTTCCAGACTCTCTGCTGCTACTGAAAATTTTCTAATGGAAAAACCCAATAACACTTTACCCGACCAGGGAATCGAACCCAGGACCTCTAGATCGCACGGCATTTAGGTACTTGTGCCGCGATACCACGAGGCAGTCAATAAAACTACGATTTAAGTGCATTGCGGTCGAAAAACGGTTAATACTTTCTCTCGCCTATAGGCAGAATGAAATTATATTGTGACTACGGTCACTTTATATAAGTCACCAAAGAAACACTACTTTACAACAGTTTTCAGTATAGAATTTGATATCATAAAGCGTATTTCTGTCTCTAGTATATTCATAGTAAATGCATTGTGGACGTATAATGTGCTTCCTAGATGCGATAAACAACGTTGCACTTGACCAGCGTTATCGGAGAGTTTACGTTAAGAACTTAACTGGAGTACAGATAAAAGCTAGTCATTCAGATCAATAAACGATAATATCATAAGTGCGAAAGTGAGTTTGTTTGTTTCTGAAACACGCTTCCGCATCTAATTCGTGAAACCAGTTATGTTAAATTCTGGTACAGACATAGAATCCTGCAGGTAGTCACAGGATACAATTTATACCCGAAACAATAGTTAGGCTTTTGATAGATTCGAATGTAAAAGTTATTATTCGAAAAATTCTTATATCATTGCTTAATCATTTCAGGGTCCAATGATTTGGCTACAGCTGTCAAAGGCGCCATATTCGTACAAGAATGCGTACCAGAAAATTTAGATTTAAAAAAGAAAGTGTTCGAAAACTTAGACAAAGTTGTTGATGACAAAACTATTCTGTCCAGCTCAACGAGCACCACATTACCGTCGCTGTTCTCTGAAAACCTAAAGCATAAGGCGCAGGTAAAGTTATTTCATTCGTTCAAAATGATTCGTTCATGTTGTACGACGATTTCTTTAATTAATTAATCGTTTGGTCAGTTTATTATTTCATAAATGGTTTTTTGGTACTGAAATGTGTGAAATATGTTTAGATTTCGTCAGTAAACCCTAGTTTGACCGCACACTAATCGCGGTTCCAGCGGCAATGCGTGTTCGTACAAAAAAGGAACACATACTTATATTGCAATAAGTAACGGCTTTCATGTTTATTTTACAGGTTATTGTGTCACATCCAGTAAATCCACCTTACTACGTGCCTTTGGTGGAAATAGTGCCAGCCCCTTGGACCAAACCCGAGGTAGCAAAGAAGACACGAGAAATTATGGAAGAAATTGGCCAGGAACCAGTTTCTCTTTCAAGAGAAATCGACGGATTTGTTTTAAATCGTATTCAGTAAGTTTAAAGTATTCATTTTATTTTTAAAAATACTTCGTGCCGGTCATAGCTATGCCCAGGAATAGGGTATATATGCCCATTGTACAGCGGAAGTAAATTGACATTTAAAAGTAAGAGAAAGTAACCTCTAGTCCAGCACTCCTTTTTAATACAAGTCAAGAACTTTCTCGATGTTCATCTTACCCACCATAAGATGAACATCGAGAAAATTCTTGAATTCACCTACTAACACAGCTTACCTAATATGCCCTCAAGTATTCATTGCGATGGAGATCTTCTTATTGCACATGCTAATTTATGTCTTCCTAACCTGAAAAGTATGTAAATTTGTGTTTTCGTTATCATTTACAACGAATGTCACACTTACACCATAAGGGGTATCTTACAATGTCACAGTACCTACTATGTCGCTCAAACTGGGTTGTGAATATTATATTTGAAATTATAGCTTACATACTTTCTCTACTTTGAGATAAAATAACTCCATACGCTAATGTGACGAAATTTTAAACAACATTGAAATACCTGACGTCAACCCGAGCGTAACTTTTACTAGCAGTTAAAATTAAGAAATCTACTGTTTTTATATTATTTATAATAATATGTGCTAGCGGTTCAGCTCAGCTACGTTCATTTGTAATTTTATACCTACGTCAAATGAGCTCTCCTCTATTTTAACCTCACTTCCAACTCATCAAAGGATACATTATAATTCCATATTCTCGACTCGAGAAATGATTTGTGCCCATATGAAGTTTTAATTCCATTCTTCGTCACTTTTAAGGTTGCTTTCAAGACAAAATATCTCCATGGTTCTACCTATCTCTATACCAAAATCAATAACCCTTAAGAAAAAAGAAAATCAAATTAGTAATTCGATAGACTTTTTTTTAATTTTATTTGTATGATCATCACAATGTTTATTACATACCTACATACTATCTAGTGGAAAATCTACGTAAATTATAATGGAATTTTCATGTAATTTTTTTGTTATTCTAAGTTTACTGCACGGTGTCTAATTTGGAGTTAAGTTGGTGAAGATAGTGAGTTATCGAGTTACTTGGGAATTCTTAATTCAACTTTGGACTATTTAGATAATCATGTAAACATCTACTATTCATTTAATTATTTTATTGCAATGTTTCAATAATTTAGGGACATGATACGGTCGTATCGTGTTATTGAAATTTACTTACAAGAGAATAAAAACATCATGCTTATAATTAATTAACTACAATTTAAGGTAAAGTCACCAGTCATGGACAGTATAAGCGATTTTTTTTAATGTTTGCTTTGTGATTTCTTCATTTTTCAATTTACATTATTATGGATTTGGAGGTAAATGACTAACACTTCTTTTAATGAGTATTCAATGTTTAATTTCAGTTTAGTACTCAGCCCAATAAAATATCATCAATAAACCATACACCTAATTAGTCACCAGTAATGGACAGTAATAATCCAGTGTTGGACACCCAATCATGGACAGTAATAATCCAGTGTTGGACACCCAATCATGGACATTATCTAATTATGAACAGCCATCAATAGACAGTAATAATCCAGTAAAGGAAAAAAGTATTCTTTATTATTTGAATAAAATCAACCTTAAAATATTATCAATATCAGTCTTTTATATCTAGAGATACTCCAAAGCCAACTTTAACTAAAATAATAGATAATTTTACACATTATTATGTTAAAACAATTAGGTGATAATAAGGCACAAACTTAATTTAAATGTCTATCACTACCTACTATTATTAAAGTTGTGATGACCTCGTGGCTTAGGCATGCGGTCGAGAACCTCGATGGTCTCGGGTTCAAACCCCAGGCACACACCTCTTACTTTTCAAAGTTATTTGTGTATTCACAAAAAAAATTATCACTTACTTTAACGGTAAAGGAAAATATCGTGATGAAACCTGCAAACCTAAAGGATCTTAGGATTTTTTTAAGTGTGCAGTCCATCAAACCGCACTAGGCCAGCGGGGTGTACTAAGGCCTAAACCCTATCAGTTTTAGAGGAGGCCCGTGCCCAGCAGTGGGACGTATATGGACTGATGGTGATGATGACTTTTATTAAAAAATCTGTATCAAAAATCACGTTATTTTCCCTCGTAAAGGCTTTGTGGTATGGGTGACGAAAAGACTCGACGATTTTTTTTAAACGCTGCCCAATCCAGCTGTATTCTTCTTTGGGTCTCCATCTCGAAGTTGCTCCTTCCTTCTTGTATTATTGTACTGAGGTAAATGTACTCGTGAACAACTACGAGTTACTCCGTCTAGCGCAATCGGTTCCGGAATAACCTGCCGATTAAATATAAACTTGGTTTTATCCAAGTTCACCGGAAGACCGATGCGTGCTGAAGAATTAGCCACATCAGACAGCATTTGTTGTACATCTTCAACAGTTTCAGCCACCATGATGATGTCGTCTGCAAATCTCAGGTGTAAGATGTACTCCCCCACAGCGGGCCGCCCTACTCGCCAGGTTCGGGACCGAACTCGTGGTGGGCAGGATTCGGCGACTTGGCCTCCAGGTGGCCCTGCACAAGACTGAGGCTCTGTGTTTTCACGGACCTCGGTCTAGGCTACCGCCGGAGGCGCACTTGACGGTGGAGGGCGTGCGGATTCCCATCGGCTCCCAGATGAAGTACTTAGGTCTGATTCTGGACAGTCGGTGGAAATTCCGTGCGCTCTTTGAGATGCTGTCGCCGAAGTTGGTCCGGGCAGCGGGCGCTCTCGGTCGCCTGTTGCCCAACATTGATGGTCCTGGCTTCCCTTGCCGAAGCCTTTATGCTGGAGTCGTGCGGTCCATGGCCCTGTACGGGTGTCCCGTGTGGGCCACTTCTCTCGGTGCTCGCTGCGTCATCCGCAGCGTATACAACGCAGAGGCGGCCTGTGTTTTGGCGGGTACTCTACCCTGGGAGCTGGACGCCCAGGCCCTCTCGTCAGTGTTCTTCTGGCGGGAGGAGGCGTTCCGGCGATCCGGACAGAGACCGGCCCCAAGAGAGGCTGGAGAGTCCAAGTGCGGGCGTGGCGACCGTCGCGGCAGTGCGTCCTGTCCTCCAGCAGTGGATGGACAGGCGCCACGGTGCGCCGACCTTCCGATTGACACAGGTGCTCACCGGGCACGGCAGCTTCGGTGCGTACCTGTGTCGTATCGTTGGAGTGGAGGAGTCCGCCGTGTGCCACCATTGTGGCAACTGCCGTGAGGACACGGCCCAGCACACGCTTGAGGAGTGCCCAGCCTGGGACGAGGAGCGCAGCGCTCTCGTAGCGGTCGTAGGGAGCGACCTCTCGCTGCCGACTGTGGTCGCCGCCATGGTCGGCAGCCGGAGGTCATGGAAAGCTATGCTCTCCTTCTGCGAACGTGTCATTTCGCAGAAGGAGAGCGCGGAGCGGGATCGGGAGCAGACCGATGTACAAGCTGTTGCTTATAGACATGGATTAGCCCCTGCTAATCCCATCTCCCTAGATGGGCCGATAGTTCTTCAATAAGGTTCTGTCGCCTTTTTTGGAGAACAAGACGACCATACTCCTGCTCTATGCCTTAGGAGTTCTCCCCGAAGAGAGGACGGAGTTAAAAATACGCTGGAGTTGTTTTAGCGTAGAAGCTCCACCAGCTTTTATGACTTCCGTTGTAATTCATTCTTGTAGCGGCAACAGATATTTTCTCTCCTTTTCTGACATCTTCGATAGCGTTGGCCATTTGTTCTTTTGTGTAGTCTTTTCTTGGTGCCATTTCTATGTTGAAAATAAATTTGTTAACATTAGAAATACGTTGAACCAATTACGGACACCTAATCATGGACAGAATGTCTACTACTGGATAGACTAATAATTTATTTCAGATTTCAAGAGCAACATGAAAATATTCCAAAACAAACGTACATTACATAAAAAAAATAACATACATACATACATAAACTCACGCCTGTATTTCCCGAAGGGGTAGGCAGAGGTGCATTTCTGCACCCACATTTCGCCAGGTATGTATCAGTCCCACGTAATAGGGGTGAGCCAATTGCCGTTTTTCGGGCACAATTCCAGACTCCGTGCTGCTACTGAGAATTTCCTAATGGAAAAACCCAATAACACTGCCCGACCCGGGAATCGAACCCAGGACCTCTAGATCGCTCGGCACATACTTGTACCGCGAGACCACGAGGCAGGCAGAGAAAAAATAAAAAATTAAGAATTTCACTTTATGGACACTCTGTCCATGATTGGGTGTACGTGCTTGAAAAATATCCAGTCATGGACATCGCTAATTTTAGGATTAGAATGACGATGACATTTTGGGTTATATTATAAAAGTAATGTATTACTATTGATAAATCACTAAGTAATATAAATTTCAGCAACGACGAAACACCTGACCCAAAATAAAATGTTAAGTGTACTTACTTGCAACGCGATTCTTATAAGAAATTACGATTCCCGACACCAAATGACACCGCGTAACTAACAACATTTATGGCCGAAATTATAATGGGCGTCGGCTGTTAAAAACGGTTTGTATGACAGCCAAGATATTGACACAATTGATCTGCGTTGGCAATTGAATAAAAATACTGTGCGTTTGCTTAATTTTAGAGGTATATTTGAAAAATGTCCATCATTGGTCCGCGTCCATAATAGGCGCCATTACCTTACTTTTAGATATGCAATTCTGAATGAGGTGTGGCGTTTGGTTGACGACAAGGTCGTTGATGTCGCCGACATTGACAAAGTCATGTCTGAAGGACTTGGTATGCGTTATGCCTTTTTGGGAGCATTGGAGACGGCTCATCTCAACGCTGAAGGCATGCAAAGTTATATTGACAGGTAGGCAAGGGGATTTCTTTTCATATTAAGCACTGTCACGATGATCCGTTCATTCCAAATCGTCCTAAATCTTCATCAAAGCATTTAAATTAAAGTAAATTATTTCTTTTTTAAACATAGACTGAGTTAAAGTTTTACACATTCTCAATAAACATAATAATACTTTGTCATGAGTGTTTTTGTAGATTTTGAGTTCGTTGCACTTGGCACGAAACGAGTTAAACCAGTTGTGTCGTTGGTCGTGTACCTAAATATTCATTAAACCATGATGATTTTACATATTATAAACAAAAAGCCGTAAGAAATTGTGACTGATTAAGAGTAAATTATGACAAATATTTATTTAATTTGCTTCATAGAGTATACATAATATATAGATGTAAAAATAGACGAAAAATAATGTTTATAATTGTCATCAAATTCTTTATATCTTATTATTTTTTTATAACAGTACTAGTTGTACAATATACTTCGCCTAGTTCGATAGTCTCGTGACATAAGTGAGCATAAGAAGAGGTCCAGATATCGGTTCCCGGGCCCAGCATAGTGCTAATGGGCTTTTCTATTGCCAAACTCCCAGAACCAGGACGGAGTCTGTAAATGTCCTCGCAAAACGGCAATAGGCTCATTTTAAATTAAATAGAACTTAAAAACACAGCTAGCGAAACGTGAATATAAAAGCACATCTCAGCCTTCCTCTTATACAGGCGTAACTTATATTCACATTGCAGTCATTTGTTACGGTACATGGCTACCTAATACGATTCGCTGTTGATTAAAAGAGCGCGATAAAATAAAATAAAAAACGGGTGGCACTCCGGGAGTATCGACAGAAGTGAAAACTGCAACATTAACGTTGTGCTTTTTTGAATATTTTGGAATGGTTAGGGAATAATTTCTCACGATATTAATACGATATTTATTGCGCTTTCGTACGCAAAAATGACAATTTATGTAACATAATGCGTCTTACGCATTTTCGATTAGGGTCACGTAATTTGACGCGAGTTTCACCATTTTTTACCCTTCCCAAAAATAAAATGCACAGCGCCGCTAAAGAAGTTTTCATTTCAAAAATGATTTACAATCCAATTAATTTTCAGATACGGCGAGACTATTCACAACGTAAGCAAAACAATGGGTGATATACCTCGCATGACTGTAAGCAGAAGCAGGGACGAGATTTGCAATCAGCTTGAGAAAATGGTACCAGTTGGCAAACTCCAAGATCGCAGAAACTGGCGTGATGCGTGCCTCACACGACTTTCAATCCTCAAAAAAGAAATGGCTAAGAAATACAAGAATTAATTGTTTTAAATAAAATCACAGATATATTATGAATTGATTTATAATAATTATGTAAGAGAATTTAATAATCCACGCGTTGACTAATTTATCGATGAAATTTATGGAAAGCATAGGACTAATATTAATTTTTCCTTGAACAAATTGTTCGCTCTGACATATTTATTTATCATGTTTTTGCGATGTATATTCCAAAGTTATAATTTATTATTCCTGAATTATTTTTCAGCTGTTTTATATAAAAATGTAATAGAAATACTGAATATAAATAAATGAATGTTAAAAAGTATTTATATTTTTAAAATTTTGAATATTTAAATATTAGATTTTCGCAAATGCATCGATTGCAGATAAATGATCGAACATACTATACAAGTAAGACAATACTTCAAAATAAAAGTTAATAATTCTCCTTACAAGCATTATTTTAGAATTAAGTAAGTCGTAACTTACTAGTTACTACTAAAACTAATATAGTACCTGGGTCGAATATGGCCACCTTAAGGTTTGCTATCCTTTTTTAATAACAATAAAGCTAAAATAATCAAGTTTTAACATTTGTTCATGAAAGTGCCTATTTATTTACAACAAAGGCAAAAAAAAATACAAATACATTAAACGTTAAATAGTGTTTTCACCAGTTTAAAAAAAAAATTAATTTGCCATATTTCCGACACGGGGAGGGGGGTACATATGGCCACATTTACTATATGAATTTATGGTTTAAAAAAGCTTCTGAATAAACTGGAATAAAAATGATATTATGTTTAAATAGACTATTTATTTAAAAAATATTTTTTTGTGCGACAATTGGTATAAATCTAACCATTTTGGCTTCATGCGTTTGCCTTTAAAGAGAATCATGAGTGGAATCGCATTGCCACAGGAAACTATTATGACATTCTCGCCGTGTTCTGGTGCTGTTAAATCTCTCTTGGATCCCCGTTCAGCCAAAACTTCTAGCGATTTGTGCAAATTAATTCTCTTGTTCAGGGCTAAGAGGTGTTTTCCGGCCCGAAGTAGATTTAGCCTTCTTTTTCAACTAAATAACCGCGTAGACTGCATGTTGGCACATTATATTGCTTTGCAGCCGTATATACTTTCATCCTGCCGCTTTTGACAGCAAATATAGCTGGTTTTATTAATGGTTCTTACCAATTATCTCATAACCCTTTAGTTTAATAGCCTGCTATGGTCTAAAACAAAAACGAAAGTTTCGTTAATTTAGTACCGTAAGGTAATGGCACTAGTAGTTGACCATGTACCTGTAGTTGACCACCAATGCACATAAACAGATAAAATAAGAATTCGCGGCATATTTTTAAACTAATTCCATATTGAGTAGTCAGTGCTGTCATGTGGTCTACGAAGCGCGCAAACTACGACTCCATTATTTTCAAATATTAAAAATAGCCTCCAGTTGTTTGTTGATTGACGCACCGTAAATCTATTATTCGTTTTTTTGTCATAATTTTCTTAAGGATTGAAAAAGTTTGAAGTTAAATATTAACAACTTTGTCACCTTGTTGATGATAAGTGTTTTGCTTTTCTTATTCGTTGGGGATTAATTGAGGTAACAGGGTATTTAAAATACGAAAATTTGTTTACAAGATTGAGATGTGGGGGTGGTCCACTACTGATTCCGTTTTAGCATGATTTTCTAGTAATTGACCAGGATGGTCAACTTCTGATGAATTTCTGTATCATGTAAATGTACTGTACGGAATAATATATGAAGGGCATCATAAATTAGAATTAACTATTTTATTTACTTTTACAATAACTTAATTTTATTTAGTAGTTGACCACCTTTATTGTAAGGTACGATCAGTTACTAAAACCAAATTTTCACCTTGTAAATGTCTGGGAAAAGGGGTACATTCCTAAATTATACTGAAGCTGCAATGCTCTCAGCAGTAAATGTCGTTCGTCTTCATAAAACACCCATAAGAACGGCTGAAAAAAAAATCCTCTCACAATAATGATGGTGTTTTGGAAACCACAATGGAACCATCGGCAACTGCGGTACATATTACTGTTGGTGACGAACTAGTGCTAGTGACGATCCCAGGATCACCAGCAATTAGCATTGCTGATGACATATTTGAAACCACTCTAGATCAATTTGACATCATAGGTCCTAACGATATGCTTGAAAATATGCGTAAACTTTCAACTACTGTTGTCTGATTAAGAATCTGACAAAAGCCTCGGCAAAAAGTAAATGTTGAATTTGTCATATTTAAGTACGGCCTTGAGGTTTAGGCACGCGGTCGAGAATCTCGACGGTCGCAGGTTCAAACCCCAGGCACACATGACTGACTTTTCGAAGTTGCATATGTGTGTATTGATAAAGAATTATCACGCACTTTAACGGTGAAGGAAAACATCGCGATGAAACCTGCACACCTAAAAGTTCTTAGGAATTTCTTAGGTGTGTAGTCCGCCAACCCGCACTAAGCCAGCGTGATGGACTAAGGCCTAAACCCTCTCAATTGTAGAGTAGGCCCGTGCCCAACAGTGGGACGTATATGGGCTGATGATGATGATGAAGTACGATAATAACTTTTATCCCGGAAAAGTACTTAAAGCTATAAAAAAAAAACAGCTACAATATCATCGATGAAAGCAAATGGTCGATTGTGGAAATGGCCAGAACATTTATTAACGAGCGGGGGATGTTATTGTTATTATATTTCAAATAAAACGCAAAGTTGTCTTAATTTGCCTTCTTATTTAACAAATAATTAAAAAATCTGAATACTACTGATGCAAAACATGGTCAACTACTAGTTTTTAGATGGTCAACTACTAAATCTCTTATATTAAGTTTTATTTTCATTTTTTTACTTGAATGCAACCATTGTACAAGAAAAAATACTAGCTCGTTTCGTTAAAAGACTTGCACAGAGTTAACAAAACAAAACACTCATTGAATTTGAATGATGATTAAAGTTAGGCATTAAAAAAGAAATTTCTGTGTCCTTAAGTGGTCAATTACTGATGCTATTACCTTAAATATGGCCAAACTGTGGCCATATTTGCAGTCATCCATTTAGTTTGTTTTCATAGTCTTGAATGGAAAACATACAATTTCTTTGATAATTAAATAAAGAAATATCAAATAACAATCGTCACACAAAGTTGTAATGTGATTAACTAAGATTCTTATTTTTTTTTTAAATAACAAAATACAGGAAAATACTTGTGGCGCCGCTGGTGTAAACAAAGGGTATGGTATGAATGTAGCAATTGTAAACGAATTGAAGTACGCCGAGTTAAAAAAAAAAAAAAATTGACGACTAAAGTAAGAACTTATTGAAAATGTCAACTACTTGCGTAGTACAAAATAATGTAGTAAAGAGTTATTATGAGAAAACGCGTGTAGCTAGAGTGATTTTATATCCTGAACTGTGAATAGTACCTTTATTGATTTATTATCATTTAATTTTATGAAAAAGTGTGTGAATAATAGAACAGTTACTTACTTATGGGTTTAATTTGTGTGGTGAAAAATTGTCCAAGTGGGCGTAAACCCAAAAACAGAAAAAGTGATTAGCCTCAGCCCTTTTCATATTTCCAACCAACCGTAATATGTAAATCATTTTTTTATGAAAAATTTACATTAAGTATAACCGATTGCTCATTTTTATATATTTTTTAATGAATGAAGACATTTATTTTGTTTTTATCTAATTTTATAGACACTAAATTCAAATTTTCCTTGTTTATTTCTCTATCCTACTTACTCTAATGATGTTTGGCGCATCCTTTAAAATTTACCCTGATGCTAATGTGGCGTCACCCTATTTTAATACATTTTGACAGACACTTTTGCATGTACACACAGATGATTCTCCTTACCTCTACCCTCCATAAGTCCGCCAAAACGCATAGGCCAGTGTGGTGGATTAAGGCCTAATCCCTCTCAGCTGTAGCTGGGAGACTAGTGCCGAGCAATTAGACGTATATGGGCTGATGATGATGATAAAGACAGCTGATGGATGCCACGGTATAGAAGAAGATACACATTAAGTCAATAGTAGTCAACATGGAGTCACCTTTAGCGTTACTGGACGTCATGCATGTTTTTATAACAATTTTTTATTTATGTTTCATATTATAATACGTACATTGGACATATTTTTGGTCGAATGTTAAAAATAGCTATGGCTACAGGCTACTTCACTTTCATTATTACATACGTCACCGTCATATTATTTATTACGATATTCGCCCCACTAGCTAGGGATGCCCATTACGATACGATATATCGGAATATCGATACAGCACTATACGATATATCGATATTTGATGCGATATTTTGACCATACGATACGCTTCGATATATCGCATTCTTATAAAAATATCGCATTACCGTATCGTATCAAACTATGTCGGTGATTAATTTGTATAATTTTAAAGTTCCTATTACATCATCACTAAACGATAATAGACAGTGCCATTGAATATATTGTTATTAGTAATAAGAGAATGATAACGTCGACAAAATTGTTTATGGAACAAGAACAGCCGGCTTTTGTTTAGACTTGGAGGTAGATTTAAATAAATCTTTGGACTTTGTAGTACCGTCAAATATGATTAATAAATGTTTAGTTTATGTTCTCCTTTTTCATTCCGTTCGAGTTCGAGCAACAAAACTTTTATTTCAAATTCATTGCAATGGCACCGCCAGTAAAGTCAACTGTGTGGTTTTTTTTTTATCAAATCAGATAACGGTGGAGAGTGTAAATACTCCATCTGCTGTAAGCAATATATGGAAGTTTCATAAAGAGTTAGTGTCCCAGTCATCGCAAAGTGAACCCAAAGAACGCATGGATGATATTTTAAAACAATATCTTAGGGAACCTCTTGTAGAAAAGGAAGTAAATCCTATATTGTACTGGACAACAAGAAAGAGTATTTGGCCTAATCTCAGTGACTTGGCACTGTGTTATTTATCAGTTGTCGCAACTTCAGTTCCTTCCGAACGCCTGTTTTCTTTAGCTGGACACACTTTTTCCGAAAGCCGTAATAGGTTAAATCCACAGCGCTTATCAAAATTATTATTTTTGCGTTGTTTAAGTGCTGATCAATGGCAATTGTGATTTTTTTTGTTGCATAAAACTGTTTTAAATACATATAATTATTTGTTTCTTTTTAATAAATAAAATAATTTAGTAAAACTACTAAAAAGATAACCCTTTGCACGATATATACTCATTATATCGCATATTAATTGAAAGGCATGCGATACGGTTACGATACGATATATCGATACAAAGGAAATCGATAATATCGCGTATCGATACAACCAAGTTCGATACAGTTACGATGCGATATATCGATACAATACACTTTTTTGGGCATCCCTACCACTAGCCGTTGCCCGAGTTAGGTACGCCTTAACTTAGTACAGATAGCAAACCTAAGTTTTGTTAATTTACATAATATTAGATTAAAGCGCTTAGATTCTAACTAACCGTTCAATAAAAAATGTAATTGAATATCAATTTGTATTCGTTTAATTAAAGTTCTATAGCACAACATGATAGTTTTATGGTTTTACGAGATTAACCGTTCCAAATTGAAGTCTTGTATTTATTTATTTATTTATAATATATATATGCTAGCATTTTACGACACGGATATTTTCAGACAGTTTAAAATGGTAGATATTTCATATTTGTACTCTTAATACAAATTTATGTAACTACATGTTATGTCCAGATGTTTCAGGTTTGGTTTGTATAAATAAAACTACTTAAGCTTGGTTTCAATAGCGTCTGACACGTCCACTCGGTCCGATATCACAGGTAGTAGTGAACCGGTTTGAGTGGGGAACAGCGCTTATATTATGATTTATTTTCACGTTTACCTTACAATTTATTATTAATATTACGTGTACACTACATCTCTTCCCTTTTCAATAATTTTTAAAATAATTTTATTTTGTATTTAATTCTTTATCTTTAACCAATCAAATAATATTTCATAATAACAAACAAACACTTATATATATTGCGCTACACACATAAGCAATATGTTTAGATTTTTAATCTATTTTTTCGTTTTGAATGAAATGAAATAATATTATTATATTTTTTGAATCAATAAAATGTCAAATATTATATCACTTAAATGTAGTGATATCAATATTGAATTTACCGCACCGTTCGGAAGGCAGTTATCACTAGAGAAGAACGGGCAAGAAACTCTAGTGTTGCTCTTTTCCAATAAAGAAATAAATTACAATATAAGTATAGTCCATTCTTCTTCATCTTTCCGGGTGTATAATATTTCTCCTCCAGTCTAGTCCAGTTTGTTGACGAGTTGACCAGTAGGTATGTGTATGTATCATGTACACAACATCACTGATTACATATACCTTTTATAAAATTGTAAAACAAGAACATTTTTTTTTTTTTAAATCTAGCTACAATATTTTTGTAAATAATTTGGATCTTAAATCTTACACTTGATAAAAATAATAACACAATTTACCTCCATCAGCTACAGATCCACTGCGTTGTTGACAACCACATCTATGATCTATAGTCGTTAACATCCTTGTTGCGACTGATTCTGAGCAATTTACGCGGCAAGTCCAAGAAAATCGACGCCAGTGTCAATACATGACTGAACTGGTCGTTGTTTCTGCGCATAGGGTTAGGAGGATTTGGTGCTTACACCAGAGTATAAACATAACATTTCGTGTCTGTATCAATTTTGCCTCATTATACTTTAGTCCGTAGTCGTGGTTTCAGGGCAAAGATTCCGGGACGACTATCGTGAACGCAATAGGAATAATTTAATTTCCTCGTAGCAACAAATTATCTTGACAGAGTTCATTTTCAAAGACCTTGTAACTCAATAATTACAAGGTGTGAATACACAACAGAGTGTCAATACACTCTGTTCCTAATTATTTTGGTAAACACCATTTTTTTTACTAATTTATAATTCGCAGTCATTCCAAGTAGCCTGCTTCAGTTCACTTAGGGAAATTGCCAAAGGTCGAGCCTTATCGACTGCTAAATTGAGATAGATATATCGAACGGCTTATTTGGTTCTGTACAGCCACGCAATAGTGACTATGAATACGATATGCTTTTCTTGCCTGAACTGTACACGACATTAAAATTATATGATTGTAGACGTTATACCCAACGTTCAATCCGGGCACATGCTTCCAACTTTTGGGAGAACATGACCTTCAGGGGTTTATGATCATTAACTAAATCTTAACCGTATTGTTCAAACAAATAAATATTGAAACGCGCAACTTCCCAGACTAACGCAAGAGTCCTTTTCTCGGTCTGACAACGTTTCTCACGTTCTATTGGACTTATGTTGCCATAAGCAATTATCCTTGGCTTACTTTGACGAGCACTGCTCTTAGTACAACTGGACTAGCATCGGCAAAACTTCTGTCCTTTGACCTTTCATAGGTTTGTTGTTTGTGTCTCATTTCTTAGTCATAATACCCAAAGATCTTATTTGAGTCAGAGTCCGTTTCGAACAGCTAAATGCTTCTGTTTAGTTATCGTCCCGATACGACCTTATATATACGGACTTGGCTAACTTTAATTTTAACAACTCGCGCAATAGGATTCTCTCTAAAGGTTTTTGAAAGCATTCGGGAGCGCATAAAATACTAAACGCGAGATGTTTGTGTCTGAATAGACCTCGGCTATGTAAAATTCTTATGTATCTACTATCTTCGCTCAACTGCTACTAATGCAAAGAATTGCTAAAATATAGCTTGAGAACAATTTGGAATAGCGGAACTTGCGGGCTAGCTGTTCCATAGTAGGTAATGGGTGTTTTTCTCTAATATCTTTGCTAGCTTGTCTCATGTATACGCAAATTCTAACATCTCCGTTCGCTTTTTGAAACGGGTGCTTCAGAAGAAATCCATTCGGATGAACCCTCAATAAATTAAATAATATCTGTATTAGGTATGGAATTTCTTGAGTTTAAACTCTACGACAGGATAGAGAAATTGGTTGAACAGACGCGGTCTATTGAAATATGGATTTGAACATCCTTGGTTTTGGAAATGTTTCCGCGACTGCATTTACTTCTAGACCCAGTCTGAAGACGCAAAATTTACTTGCAGTTTCTTTTCACACTTTTTACTGCATAAATCGCAGATTTTTCGAAACTACACCCATTTCCGACCTCGTGAACTCGATTCAAAATTTTCTACAACTATAAGTGGATTTTGACTTCGATAGGCCATAAATTTCTACCCGAACGCCTTTTTAAGATCTTCCAAAGTAGCATTAATGACATTTTATTACTCGGATTAATAAGCATTTCTGTTTCGACACAGTCAAACAATTAATAAATAAATTAATTAGTTGACGATGAATTGCTTAAGTGTCCAGTTGTATATTTTTGTAACTTTGTTTTAGGTAAATTTCGCTGGTCTAACTGAAATTTGCGCTTTTAATGATCCAATAACATTTAGGGGATTTGCAGAACCATATGTCATAAACTCTGACTTATCTTGGTTACTAAATTGATCCTACAACAGCATAGGATTTTAAATATTTCCCCGAAGCTTCATTTACGACATTGTATTGGCTCACCGGATCGTTTAGCATGGTTACATTGATGCCGCCCAGCTGGCAAACTTGTTTTTATTCACCAATGTGAAACACACAGTTCACATCATTTGTTGGTGATTTTGTGTCCTTTCACTTAGCCTTCTTAAAGCCAGATTTTTGAGTCTTTTAATCTTTCTCTAAATCTTTGCTTACGGCTTGCGAGGCATTGATTTTTGTAGAAGCTTTTTGAAACTACATTTGCCATACATTTGGCCCTTGCGGGATAGCACATCTAGTATCAGGCATTGATTTTTGAAGTAGCTTTTAAGACCACATTAATTGCCATATATTTTGTCCCTTTGCGGGATAGCACATTTAGTATGAGGCATTGATTTTTGAAGTAGCTTTTAAGACCACAATAATTGCCATATATTTTGTCCCTTGTGGGATAGCACATCTAGTATGAGGCATTGATTTTTGAAGTAGCTTTTAAAACCACTTAATTGCCATATATTGTGTCCTTTGTGGGATAGCACATCTAGTATGAGGCATTGATTTTTGAAGTAGTTTTTTTAAAACCACATAATTTGCCATATATTTTGTCCCTTGTGGGATAGCACATCTAGTACACCGTAGCAGTAAATGCAAAGAGCATTTCTGCTTTGTTCCAATCCTGTTCTTTGCCGTTTTACGGTTTCCATAAATTGGCTTCCAGTGGGACTTTTCAATAGTGACACGAGTCTCAAAGGCAGTCTCGGTCTCAGAATCACATGTATAAGTAAATAAATACACCCAACAGTCACATACATAGTTCTGACCCCACATTTAGATACAAGTCTTGTGTCGTGGGTATCAGAAAACTACGGAAGACTTTTCGGTCTCACAAACAAAATATTTGTGGATCACATAAACATTTGTCTCGGTGCGGGGATCGAATGTTCTTTGCGAAGTTCGGAGGGCTTGCATTTGTTTACTATCTGGTCCAAAAGATCATTGTCTTTGTTTGCATAATGGCATTTGGAACTTTGATCTCGTAATGTAACGAGGAATTCCTGTTTCATTAGGCGAAATACTTGTCGCTCATAGAGGGTACTAGGCAAAAGCATCCTGTCTAATCGTTTGGTGTCTATTACGTAAACTTTTGTTTCACGACAACACCAGGGAGATTGTAGTATATGTCATGCAATGCCAAACCCTCCGGATAGCACGCTTTTGTAGCGGCTTGTTTATTCTTCATAGTAGCAAACAAATTTCTAGAGCCCACTTCGATATTTGCCACCGCTGATCTATTGAGGTCAAGTCTCACTATCACAGTCAAATTAGTGTATTGCGGGGGTAATTGTGCCCCTTTTTTTTTTTTTTTTTAGGACTTGCAATCACGAAGAGACCATTCAATTTTAAATTGTAACCCCAGATACGGGTTTTGCAGGATTGGAATAACCTAACAATTTGTTAGTTTTGCATACGCTGGCATATTTCTATGCCAATATATGTATGTATCTTGATGGCTTTAGCCATAATAATTGCGGTGTACTTCTGTCGGGTACACTACCCAACTTGCAAATTCTTACAGGCACTCGTTACTATTTTTTGCACAGTTAGCTTTGAAAAAGTTAAAGTAACATATGATACTTTGGATTGAACACGACCCGCCGTTTTAAGATACATAGGCACGTGATGTGTGATACTATGGATGGAAGAATTTATTCAACTGTGCACAAAATAGTTATTTGTTTTGGTAAGCATTTGCTGGCATTTATTTTATTGTTTTGGCTGTATGATTGAAACTAGTCGAATATGTAAAATATTTTGTTTAACTTTGTTAAACAAATACAAGAATTACTGGTAGTAGAAGACCAGGTATGTCTCACTCTTTTTTTCATAATTAATAATTGTTATAAATTATAATTATTATATTTATTCCAAAGTAATAGCATCAATCTTATTTCCATTTCTTTGATAATATTATATGTCATGCATATTATATTTTTGTTTGCACTTACGTACTTATTCCTCGTCGCCAATGTTATGTCCAGATGTTTCAGGTTTGGTTTGTATAAATAAAACTACTTAAGCTTGGTTTCAATAGCGTCTGACACGTCCACTCGGTCCGATATCACAGGTAGTAGTGAACCGGTTTGAGTGGGGAACAGCGCTTATATTATGATTTATTTTCACGTTTACCTTACAATTTATTATTAATATTACGTGTACACTACACTACATATTAAAACAATTACGGGTGGAAAGAACATGCGCCAAGTATTATTAAGGAGCCATAAATTTGTAAGTGATGGTGCCACGTCCTAGTCAGCTTGGAATACAATATCCAACGAATGCATCAGCTCGATCACTGTTTCACAGAAAATCGACATGAAGCAATACTTTTGCGGTTTGTAGTATGTGAGCTCAAATAGTTAACACTGTAAAGAGGGTATAAACCTCATCATAATGACACACACAAGTGAGCCGCGTTTTGGGATCAGGTTGGCAAATTATGTCGACCAGGGAGAAATGATCGCTCTGAAATTATCATCTAAGTAGTGTGGTGTTGACACTATGGCGTGTCAGTATATACAATGTGAATAATGAAAGTTGCGGATTTTGTGTCTCACTGTAACTTTTCTTGCGTGTCATAAGTGATGAGTCCTTGGGCTGGTTGAACAGTGCTGTTATACGCCCAACAGTCACAAACATAGTTCTGACCCCACATTAGGATATAATTCCTGTGTCATGGGTATCAGTAACTAAGTACGAGACACTTTTCGGTCTCACAAACACCCAAACTCGAAACAAATGTCGGGTGGGCTGATCTGGTTATTGGGAACGTAATCACGAAATTTTTCCGAGACAATTTTACGACTGCAGAATTGGTGTGGACATTTTTTTGTTACACGTGAAAAAGACTACTTTGACGTCTTTGTCGTCATTGAAACGGCTTTGCCTTTATCATCTTTAAAGTAATTAAAAATATCTCGTCAGGCTTCCTTAGTTTTTTGCAGACCCTATCATTATCAAACACATGACGTCACTTCTGACGCAGACGCAGAGTAAACCCATCAAACTGAATCATTGATCACGATTATTTTTAGGTTCACCGTTCAGCTCGTAGTTTAGTTTTAAGAATGACGTTTTATGACATGATTCGGTTTTGATGAATTCTTATTAATTTTATAAGATTTAGGTAATTGTCATTGTAGGTATTACCTATACAAATCTTGTTTTATAAATATATATCTTGTTATATCTAGGAGAAAATATGATTCAGCTACCTAAGTCGGCCAAATTTTACTAATCTGTATTTATTTATTTATTTGATGTGACGAGATTAGAGAGACTCATTTATTAGGAGCTAGGTTCAAAGTTTCTAATGCAGTGCAGACCTAACGCCATCTGTAAATAGATTAAAGAAATGACCTCGGTCCGTTTTGATTGATCAAGTATTATTGTTGCTAGCAGATATTTTCAAAGAAAGATTATGAAACTATATTATGAGGTTTTACGTGTTAAATAAAGATAACGCTTCATTAGTTTATAGAATGCGAAGCATAAGTATACTCCTTAGTGACAATATGACGTTAGAATCTCACCACAGAATCCATTGTTTACAGTAAAGGTTCGCTTACAAGGGGCCATGGGATCCCTGAGTGAGACATAGGGGCTGAGCGCCCTTACTGAAAGTGGCTCGAAAGGTGCGGTGAGGTGAAAGGCCGGTTTCTGTCGGGGCGCTCGAATCAAGTTAGGAGGTTGCAACCTGAAGACTGCTGTGACAGTGCCTCATGATCATAAGAAACTTCCAATACACGTTGTGAGGAGGTTCTGAGATCTTTCTTTAATATGTAATATGCATTTAATATGCATCTGAAAAAATATTGAATGGGTCCGGATTAATTTGTTTTTCTGTCTTTTGTATTTTCCGATATACATGTTGATAACTGTTTGAAGAAGAAATATTTCTATAATTTTGATTAAAGTGTCATAAAAAACTGTTTAATATTAAATAAGATAATATACATTCCGAACAGAAATTTTTAATTACAGCCAGTAGAATGCCTGATTCTCCTGCACATTCATTACTCTTTGCCATAAATGCATTCCCGACATGAAGGGCTAATACTATCATATCCAAGTATTTTAATTTCAAAACTTCAAGATTATCCGCTGAAATTAGGATATTAGTTTTCATATTTATTTGTGATGTGCGGAATAAATATCTTTGATATACCCTACCACTCTATAAATAAGAGAATTTGATGATGATTTGTTTTAACATTGTGTTATCCCTACAACAGTTTAGGTTCGTAAAAAGAGATGGCGCTAGTCTTAGTAGTTTTTTTTCTTGGCAACGTTGCCGTATCATATTTTTGTGTCTGTGGTCAGAGGGTGAGGGATATTCGTACGGTTGTTAACTTGTCTTATAATTTTATTTACATTTACTACAAACATAATAATTTTTGTAATGTTCCAATAAATAATATAAATGAGAGTGAAATTTTGAGCGATGGTATATGTAAGGTTGTAAATTTATTTTCATATAGCCTTTATGATCTCATGACAAAAGGCCTTGCAATATCGCACAGATACACAGACAGCTTTACAAATGTGTTGTTTTGGTAGATAATGGATCCAAGAATGTGTAGAAAAATCAGTAGTAGTGAAAGTCTTCCAGATGCCGATAATGTGGAGCTTGAAGTATCAAACATCATTGCACCGCAAGAGAGCGACGATAATTTTATGTTGGAAGGTAGTCCGGAGCCGCACTCCGTGACATGGCTCGACGATGATGAAATAGAAGATTTAGACCCACCCAATTTCTATTTTAATAGAGTCGATAGCGCAGATATAATATATAGGAGCAAAAAGAAAAAATGCAAAATGGTAGGCAAGTATGTTATGGGAGATGTTTTGGGTGAAGGCTCCTATGGCAAAGTTAAAGAAATGTTAGACTCAGTAACGTTATGCAGGCGAGCGGTCAAAATCCTTAAGAAGAGGAAGTTAAGAAGGATCCCCAACGGGGAACAAAATGTTCAGAGAGAGATACAGTTGTTGCGAATACTTAGACATAAAAATGTGATAGAACTAGTCGATGTTATATTTAATGATGAGAAACAGAAGATGTACCTTGTTATGGAGTTTTGTGTTGGTGTGCTACAGGTGAGATATCTAATGTTTATCCAATCATTTACAACACTTGACAAGTAAACTACACAAGCTAAACTTTAGATTTAAGTTATCAAGGATATTTTTTCATGTCCAAAGCACTATTGTGTTTTTGAATAATTTGTTCTATTCTTTGTGTACTTATGTTTTGTGCTGATATCACATTTAAAGTTTAGGTTCACCATTTAACAATTTTTAATAAGTCATTGTAACAGTTTTTTTTATTGTTAATTGAATTCCCTAATTTTATTCTACTATCCTTTATAATAATTATTATATTAGGCATTAACCAACTGAATATAAAGGCTTGTGGGCTGGGATAATATAAAAAAGGTTATAAAGGATGGCTTAACATTAGTATAACAAACAACATACAATTTAAAAACAATTGATTATATCCACTAAATAGACTAAAGAGTTGTGGTCATAGAACCAATTGCTAGTGCAATAATAACTTTACTAAGAAAATTCTATTCCACCATTAGTATATTTATGGTTTTGTTTACATTATGAGCAATTAAAAATTATATTTATGTGAGCTAAAAACAATGTATGTTGATAATGTTAATGACATCATACAGGTTTATTAATGTGATAAAATATACAGTATACTATGCAAGTAAACAGTTGTGAGACATAATTGTATGTGTATTTACATACATCACTATTGTATGACAATTATAAAATCTAGACCAGGTGCTTCAAAAAGAATTGTATCATATTAGTAATGAAACATTTATTGTCAAGTAATGTAGAAATTTAGATAAACAAAGAAAAGGCTCATTCTTGACACAAAATAATGGCAATTTTGGATTTATGAGCATGACAAACATTTGTATATCAGTTATGTAAAACACACAAATAGTAACAAAATATATATGATATTTAGAAGGATAAATTAGATCATCACCATCTTAACTAAATCCCGCTGTTAATTATGTAAAATATATTTTCAATTGCATGCTGAAATTGGTTCCATCTTTACAGGTTCAATATTTCATTAGTTGATGTATTTTTGTAGTATTATTTTTTGCATACAAAGTTATGATCTAATTTTGCTAGGGTCTGTTTACAAACAATTTTTGGGATGGCCTAGTGCCAACATTTATTTTACAATAATTGGCTTTAAACAGAGAACATAGCACATCACTTTTACTTACAATAAAATTAACAACATTGTGAGTGTTTTTACTATATAATATTAGTGATCTAGGTCAGTTTAACCTAGTTGTGATATGCATTCAAATCTGGATGAAAATATCTTCAAGATACTTACAACCATGTTAATATCTTCATGTTTAGAAGATGTTGGTGAGAAATACCCAGACCAACTAGTAGCATCCTTAGGCTGTGGCTTTTGAAGTTCAGTCCGGGCCTGACCTGGCAACCCATATTGTTTAATTTCAAAAAATTATGTCTATCATGGATTATTCATCAAAAATGTAGTGCCATGTAACCATACTTTTTAGGAAGTACTAGCTAAATCTGCTGACAAGACATAGGAAGAATTGAAAACGGTCAGGCCTACTATGGGTTGCTTGACTATTTACCTAAGAATTTCTTTGTGAAGAACTATTAGGTGTACAGGTTTCCTCATGATGTTTTCCTTCGCCGTTAAAATTCGAAGTAATTACTAGTATTATTGAGAATACATGTATAGTTTGGAAACATCACAGGTTTGTGCCTCAAATTTGAATCTGCGACCGCCAGGGTTTTGCCTCGACCGCGTGTGTAATCCCCGAGGCCTTTAAGTAGCAGAAATTTAAATTATTTTAAAATAGACATACAAAAACAAGTGGTAAGCAGACACTATCCCAAATCAGGATGGTTAAGTATATGATCCAGGAGTGACATGAATACTAACGGTTTTAAATTGACTAGTTTCATGACAGTCCGGTCGGAAAAATACTCGGTTGTGTCTGTGCCCTTTGTTCGTTCGTGTCCTAGTGGCGTAGATTAATCCCTATTGAGAACACAATTATACAGACATGTTTCGTTAAATTTGTTCTATAATCCAATTACCATAACATTGTTTCCGACGCGACAGTAATAGTATTCTGTAATATATAAAGCCACTTTTATTTATTAATAAATTAGTCTATTAATTTAAAAAAAGTATATACATAATGCTATCTATACTATGGTATTTACGAATGCCGCAAAAAAAAAAATGATCCAGGAATATCGCAATAACCACAAAAAAAGGTCTGGCTCTATTAAAACAGTTGTTAACATGCCGAGACATTAAATGGTCGAAGCACCGCTATATAATAATTTTATCCACGATATAGAGCATCTTGGATAAATAATTGACATAAAAGAAAACGAGTGGATTTTTTTCAAAATATACTTTTGTAGGAAAGAACAAACATCTAAAATTTGGTATATGTGTAGATGCTCTACACTTGAACACTTGGTTTATTCAGTTGTTACAATTAATTGTAATTATTGCACTAGCTACTCATGTGACTCGAGTGTATTATCAGAATGAATGCAATGTATTGACCGTGACCTGTTTTACGGGTTTTTATTGAAATATTTTTACAACCCTTTTTATGATTCTGGTTTTGTACCAATCCCTACTGGCCGCAATAATACCTTATCATCAGAATGGAACACGTATTTACGCCTTTATTTAGAAACCTCAGGGGTAACTTGGTTTACTTATTGGGTGCAAGGGGAGTAGACACATTTTATTGACTTTTAGAGTATTAACTAAACGTTATGACGAAAATTGAAAAAATATATTAAGTTACCCTTAGTTCTTTATAGACAGAAAATTTAACTATGAAATTTCGGTTGCTATCGTTTCCATTAGCTAGTGATCTACTTAATTTCTACTATGTTTTAATTACCATTACATAAGAAATAACATGACTACTAAAATAATCATGAAACCATTATTGTCTATAATTTTTTAAGAACATCTGTAAATATTTGTTTAATTGTATTTCCCAAATATAGAATATTTATTCCCTTTCAGGATATGTTAGAATCAAGTCCTGGCAAAAAGTTTCCACAACGACAAGCCCATGATTACTTCACACAGCTGCTGGACGGCTTAGAATACCTGCATGGGCAAGGTGTGGTGCATAAGGATATCAAGCCAGGAAACTTACTACTCACTTTGGACCAAACACTTAAGATAACTGATTTCGGTGTAGCTGAGGTAAGTGTATATTTCGATTTATATGTGTATTTTTAAGTATATAAAATAAATGTTGGTAAACTTAATTCATGTCATAATGCATGCAGTGACAAAATGTAAGTTGACCAATCATCGGCTAGCAGAAGCCTGTGATTCATAGTAACCGAGTATTTCAGTAATAAAATCTTTAGTTCCTCTTTTCCTTTATCTATGCGTTTAAGTCTTTTTAATTTTCAGTACTAATTAATTTGGATAATTTGTAATCGCTGATATTGACAATGAGGGCTCATTTATTGTAAATTTCCTATCATAAACAGGATTGCACTTGGGAAATGTATCATAAATATGTTGGCGTACTAGTTTCATCGTATACTCATGTGTATGCGTAACAATAGAGCACGATGTGTGTATCCTCGTCTATTTGCGTTTAAGACATCGAACGCATCGCTGAGTCCGAGGAAATCTCGCTTCAGCCTTGCGAACAATTTTCTCCCATTCCTCCCGTTCAGTGACGACCTCGATCAAAGTCCCCAGTTTCTAGAGATGCCCTTGAGTTTGTTGTATTGAAATTATTTAAATTCAAGAGCTATATTCGCTTCACGGTATCATTCTTGGTGATCGTAAAAGCCATCTGAAGTGTTCTATAAGTGAAAACAGACGCTTCGTGATTTTGTATCGAATCTTGTACGTACTCGTGCACATATACCTACTAGGCTAGAGACAAGGTCGACTGTAAAAATCAATAGTGAGACCTGGTTGCCTAGTTTTCAGGTATTTATGAAAGCTAAATGTTTTTCATTCGTTAATTACATTCATCAAGTATTTCGTCGCAGTTAAACGAGGTTTCATTGTTTAATAGCTGAGAATGCCATTCATGCTAGTCTTGGAAATGAGACCGTTGCACGTTCCGATCCCTCGTTTCGGGCTTTATTGTGGCTTAAGGTTTCATTCCACATAATTTTATAGAACCGTGTTCAAAAATTGTAATATATTTGTGTAAATGTTTCTCGAGATTCTAACAAGACTATTTTAATCATGATGCTGAGCAATAATATTCAAAAGGCGTGGAAATCCTCCTAGGGCCTAGGGTATTGTAAATTGTTTATACATGATACGGCACCTCCCTTAGTGTGAGGTGTGGTGTGAAGCCTGCAGTAGGCTGAAAGTAGGTCGATCATGTCGTATCTGTGCGTATTAAAAGTGCACGGTCTTCTGGGAACAGCAAGATAATCCTGTTTGATGATGATTGAATATTTTATAATAACATCGTAATTTTTGTATGATATGATTATTATGAAACTCCTTTCACCGATAGTAGGTATAATGTCACGTTTAACTAGGTACTGATAATTATTGACTTCGTTTACACTACATTTTTAATATGCTAATAGTTTTACTTGAAGGCTATATAAGGCTTCGTGTGAAAATTTACCGTAGTGATTAAGATATGCAAAAAAATGTTAACATGTCTAGAGCAGACCATTTGTTTAGAATTGTGTAACTTTGGCATTAGAGCCATAGCCCATAAATCGTTGCGACCAATCTGTCAGCTGTTCAAACCGCCAAGGGCAACGCGGTGGATAATGCGCCAACCTCCCCGACTGTGTCAAGGAAACTGTGCTTTGCAATTTCTATGTTATTAATTTAAAAGGGTTCACAGAGAAGCTGTGTAAAGGATACAGAAAAATGATTAAGATGTTGTCACTTAGAGCTGAGATTCGAAGGCAAACGTATTTATTCCTTACTTGTGTGAAGATTCTAATAGATTGTTCAATGTAAATTTTACTAACCGATTGTCAAATTTCTTATAACATTTGAATTACTTCGAATTTGTGGCGATTCGTTGACTCTCATTACAATGTTTTGGTAAACTTCAGAGCAAAGTAGTTTACGTACGTCTTTTAAATCCTATTTAAATCTGTCCCGAAATTCATCAAAGTTAAATTGGTTCATGCATGGCAACGTTGCTTACGGAGTTTCTTTCGCATTTACCGTATTAGTTACAATACAAACCACCATACAGTTAATGATGCATAATTTGACATTAACGATGTCATTAATAAATGGTTGCAAGATAATAATAATTAAACATACGACAATAAAGTGGTAATACGTGTAAAATGTTACTTTCAGGCATTAGATATGTTTTCTCCGGAAGATACGTGTTATACGGGGCAAGGCTCCCCAGCCTTTCAACCGCCAGAGATAGCGAATGGAGCTGAACAGTTTTCCGGCATCAAAGTAGATATATGGAGCAGCGGGGTTACATTGTAAGTACAAAATATATTCTACCATTCAGCACATAAAGAAAGTCGTAAGGAATATCTGGTAATAAAATGCAACCTTGGTTCTTGAAACGCAAAAAGTAGGTAAATTGAAATCGGGGGAAACAGAAATGAAGCATCGATTGTGTTCTATTTCTAATACAAGTTTATAGAAACAATGAGTCATGTAAATCCCCGGTGCACGAATGTGAATACATGAGTAATATTGAACGAAATTAACATTTTGGCAACAATCGACCCGTATACATTTATTAACAGGATTACTTTTAAAATACGTTTATTCATTGGCTCGTTTACGAGACCTGTCTCGAGTGTAATATATCAGCAAGACTAAGGCTCACGACAGCAACATAATGTATAGGAAGGCCGTAATTACCTATCTGTTATGGGTACATAGATGTACATAAGATTTTGACTTATTACTGCTACACAAATTTTGTATAATTGTGTCATATTAAGGGGGTAAGCGCAGTGTTTAAAGAGAACGTCGACTGACGAGAAGATATAACGTAAGTCGGTACAGTTCCGTCGGTCTGTTTGTAACCATATAGATGCGGTGGTTCAACAAGTAGGATTTTACGTCAGTGGTTTTTGTTCGGGATAACATCTCGTTGTTTTGAAATACTACGTTTGAAAATGTAAGCATTTAGGTATTTTTAAATTCTTATTGTATACAGTTGCACACATGCGTTCGATACACTCGTGGTTCAGAAATGTCGGCATAATAAAGGTCATAAACTTAAACGCTGTAATAAAATTTGTTTTGGAAGATTCCGAGCCGTCAAGGTTGTTATGAAATATGCGATTTCAGAATCTAAATGCGATCAGTAAAGTTACACACGGTTAATTTATTGAATGCAAGCGATGGATGACAACATGTGCAGTATGGTGAACATTTTGAATCTTGTTTGTATAATATGAAATACATATGTACTTACAATTTAGCCTGCTAAATTTACGAATAAGAAATAACGGACTCAGTTTATTGTATATCTTAATCTGCATTAAGGCATATTGTCGGCCAAGTCGATAAATCGATTTCAAATATCAATTTTACGCCGTTTGTGTTTAAAATTAGGAATTTTACACTATTTGATCGTTCCTTAATTCATTCGCATCGTGTATATTGTAATGTAAGAAGATTTCAATGAGTTTTGCAATTGTGATTTGTTCTAGTTTTACTTTTTAACTAAATTAAAAAAAGGAATATTTTATTCTTTTATACCTTCCTTTAGTGCGGAGTTTCAGAGACTATTATATATAAACAATAATTTTTAGTAAATATTCAGTCATTTCAGCAATAGAATGTGATACGATTATTTCCTAAATTTGCTCTGCAAAGTGATGTATTGTCACTAGACACATTCATGCCTGCCTGCTTAGTTTCGTCTTTACGAACAAATTTAAGATGGAGAAAACAAGACGTGATGGCCTCGAGGTTAATGAGCGCGGTCGTTTTAAAAACCTCGGCGGTCGCGGGTTCAAACCCCAGGCTCACACCTCTGACTTTTCAAAGTTGTGTGTGTTCACTATGATTATCACGTACTTTAACGGTGAAGGAAAACATCGTGAAAAACCTGCATACCTACTAAAGTTTCTAAATAACCTCAAAAAGCGTGGTGGTCTTAGGTGTAACCCCTCTCAGTAGTAAAGGAGATCCGTGCCCAGCAGTGGGACGTATATGGGTTGGTGATGATGAAACAAGGGCGATGCAAAAAAAATCACAATTCATTTAAACGTAACACGCATCTCAGCCGGAAGGCATGAAAGTTTCGATGGTCTGTTAAGAGTTAGGACGGCATCCTGTATATTATCAAGTCCGCTTTTGTCTCGTGCACATGTGAGCGAGGTGTATGTTTTGTGTGGAGATACAACATGACGACGGGCCGGTACCCGTTCGAGGGCGACAACGTGTACCGGCTGCTGGAGGCGATCGGTCGCGGCTGGCCGGCGCCGCCGCCCGCCAGCGTGGGCCCGGCGCTCAGCGCGCTGCTCACCGCCATGCTGGCGCGCGACCCGCAGCGCCGCCCCTCCGTGCACGACATCCGCAGCCACGCGTGAGTACGCACACTACTTACATACAACCACAAGAGCCCAATAAAATTCACATTTTTCATCTTTAACCTTTTAATCTTTATATAACAAAAGCAATTTGACGTAGAAATGAGTATAGGAGTATTCCGTCCCCACAATAAAAATATATAAACTAGACATTCCAAATTAAAGTCAAACGCTTTTGGGCTTCTATGAAACTACCGCCACTGTCCGAAAGGTATATGTCGAGGACTCCGGCCTTCCAACTCGACATGCGTAATAATTACCCGTTTGGCTGAGTTGGAGCTCTAAGACTCGATAAATTATGTTTTAATTCTATACAACCCTAAAGTTTTAAGGGTCATGTTAGGTTACTTCTCAAATCAATAAATATCCAACAATTTCGCCGATTGCTGTGGTTAAACCCGCAAATTGCGTTTCACGGTGTGGACTGCGTCGATTTGCATTTAAGGAATAATTCAATAAGGGCTTTATAAATTTTGTTATTTGAACACATTTTTTTTGTATATGATAACAGTCTTCCGTATTGGAATGTTTTTACCGTATTACCTTGCCGTTGCATCTTTGACGTCCATAGTAACAAAGCATTTTTTTGTATTCCTTTAGATTACTGTTTTGTTAAGAGTTTTAATGGAGTAATACGAAAGTGAAACTGAATATCGATACTTAGTAACATTTACCGAAATTTCTTAATGTGTTATGGACTTAAACTTTTTTTAAGGAATCACAAAATATTTCGCACCACAACGTAACTTTTATTCTTTATTAAATGACATTTTAAAGTTGTATTATAATTTGATTGTCTTGTAGTATTAGTTATCTATGTACATTGTGTGCAATAAAAGGTAAGCAATAATATTAATTGTGAATAAAACCGTTTATTGTTGGGTGCGTGAGTGACGTAATGACAATAAAGAGCACCGACACTTGGTTTAAATAATGACATAATCACAAGGATATTAAACTGTTTGTATTGCAGCCTTGATGGCACACACACTGCTGTTCAATGGTATTTTGCTATTCCTTATTAGTAAAGAGATTCACATGAGGTATTATTCGTCCCACGTGAGATTTAAATTTCAATAACAATTGGTCTTATCTTGATGACCTTGTGGTTGTTGCTTTTCTACAATGTAAGACTAGATTTTGCAAATAATAGCATCGACATTATATCGTATATAATTCAAAGTAGGCTGGGGCATAGCTATGTCGAATTCTGTGCCGACACAAATTTGTGTAGACAAAAAAAAACTCGAGGTTTTATGGGCAATGCGGTGTTTCTGAATCTGGGTCTGTTGCGTCTTTAAAATAAAGTTAACAAACAGAAACAGAAAATCCCTTTGTCGATATTTATTTCACGATGACGTCATTAATGTCAACAATGTGTAAAATGCAAGGAATAATACAAAAATATAATAATGTATTTGTTTACAAGGAAAAGATGCTGTTGACCTCACCGCTCTCGTCGTCTGCTAATATAATATGTATATTATGTCTCTAGGATCCTTATTGTTGATTATTGTTTTGTACAAATGCTCCTAATGAATTTATTGGTACTTTTCTTTATGATATTTTAACTATGTTTAGTCAGATGATTGGGCCATTTACAATGAGAAAAATATGATAACCGGAATTAATTTAATACTTTTAAATTAAAATTTTCATTGTCAATATAATTCATCAATACAATTTACGACTTCATAGTTTTTTATATTTATTAAAAAAAATTGTTTATTGCAAAAAATATACCTATGTCAAAACTATATGTTTTAATTTATTGTACGAATAACTTAAAATTAAGTTATAGGAATAGTATTGACGTCAGAGTCATTAAAATGTACTTACACAAAAGACTGCTTTTTTTTCCATTTTTAATTATAGTTTCATTCTACACTTATAACTATGACAGAGAATGTTATTGTATAATAGTGTTTGGTTACGCCGTGATGTATACAGGATGTAAAAAGACCGTGATCGAAAACTAAGACAGGCAATATTTACGATGATATCAAACACATTGAGGTTAAAAAAAAACCCGACCAAAATTTTTTTGACTTTTTTCTTAATCACCACATACTTACATTTTATACTTACGGTTGTTAGGAAAACGTCAAAATTTTTATTTTTTGTCGGGATGTTTTTTACGTTAAGTTGTTTGTAATGACCGTAACTGTTCGCGGTGTTAGTTTCCGAGCGCGGTGTTTCCGCAGCCTGTATGAATGTGAAGTGCCCCCGCGGCAGGTGGGTGCGCTCGGTGCCCGCGCTGGAGGCGGGCGAGCGGCTCGTGAGTCCGCGCTCGCGCCGCTCCGACGAGCTGCACAACTCCACCGTCATACCCTACCTCGTCGACAGGCACTACCCCTCCGCCGACGAGTACTTCACCGAGAGGGACCTGAGGCACGGTCAGTACGCACTCACGAACACACCTTACTCATTACTCTTTACTCATTACATACAACAGACAATTCAGTAGTTTATTAAACACTAGCTGTCCCGGCAGATGTCGTCCTGCCCGGAAAAGCTTTTAGCGATATGCCGACAGCAGCGCCACCTACCAGGTCCAATTGTGTTTTGAGACCCATTGGAGTATAAAAAAAATCATCCCAATCGGTCCAGCCGATTGACATACCGACAACGGCGCCATCTATCTATCAAACGTGTTTTCTAAAACAATTGTCTAATTTACTGTGACATCTTCTTAACCGCTTGAATATCGATCAGCGTATATGAACTATAGATTCGCCAGTCACCTACGAAAAATACTGTTAATTTGGGTGATTGTCATGGTAACAAATAGGTTTGAGTTAACTGGCGAGATGTAGCTCTAATGATTTATCACCAGTCAGTCAATATGTTCCATACTAAACTTACAACCAGAAACAAACCATAAAAAGAAACCGTTGACATTTTTTTAACATAAAAAACTTTCAAAACTGCCCACGGGAATAATTACGTGGCTAAAACAGGATCTACAATATGTGCAGTGACATTATCGCCCTTGAAGCGCGTATGTTCGAAGGAGACGCAAATTGTTGCTATCTCACCCCCAGTTTTAATATAATAATCACTCAATTCACTTTCTGTAATTTCACCATCACACAGTTAATCTACGCTGTTATAATATACCTAAACGATATACTTCATTACAACTACAATACTTACAACATAAGACACTCATTAGATACACAAAAAAATGTATTTGACTCCATTTTTGGATGTTTGTTTGAGAAATATTTTAATGATAATATCAGCTGTCCATATCACATAAAGTGTAACATTTTATTTAATCACTAATGTAATTAATGTACATACAATTTTAACCTCGAAACATTTGGGTGTCTGGTGGCTTTGAATGAACCGGCATATAACTTTATAACATGGGGGTAAACACAATGTTGGTTGCAGAGTCGGAGGACGCGCGCGTTGTGGGTCGCGTGCGCGCGCGCATTTGCTCCTTGAGTTAGGTTCGTTGCATGACGAGTGGACATACATTTTAATTACTAACTTCTTGATGCACTAATATATTTGTGTTCATATTGGCTTTAGATTAATCGCGAAACGTGTAATTATTTAAAGTTTCGAATTCAATTTTCACGTCCTACCCGACAATTTCAAAAATTATGTTTTAAGAAAATAATAACAAGCTTTAGTGTATAATAAGCTTTGTGTTCCCATGCTTAAAGAATTTATCTAACATTATATAGCGTTTAGAAGAAATAAACTGCTCTATGAGAGTCGATATTAATTTACGCAAAAATCTGCATTAGTTTCTGTACTGTAAGAATGACATAAACAATTATGAATTTAATGTTCCGCGGAAAGTTACATGGAGTGATTTGCGGTTTCTCGAATAACAGCCACTGTTATGGTAATATTGGACCAATAATAACATTTGTTAGATTTTTGCAAATAGTAAGATTAAGTCAATATAATTTGTCGCTGTCGTCATGTTGATGGTATCTAGTTTCATTTTCCCGAATTATTTTTAAACGTTTATGATAAAAGTATAAGAAACCACTGTTTACAATTTCGAATTATTGATTGAAACAATTCGAGATCTAGTGACAATTAAGAATTTAGCGACAGGACAAAGTAGCGATTATTAAACTATGAAATTGTCACAGATCATAGAGAGTTTATTTGGCTTTGTTGGTAAAAGAAATGTTCAGTCTATAAAACGAAAAGCCATCGGTTCGATGTCTGAACTACAAAGACTGATATAAGTGTCTGGCTGTTTTTATGATCGTATTTGCTACTATAGATAATTTACTTGTGTCTTAGCAACATAATAAAGTTACGATAATTATATATATAAAATGGGAGCACTGTCAGTTTTGAATGATTGCCGAGACCAATTTGTGGTGAGAATAAAGATGAAGAGGCCAGTTTCCGTTGTACAGTGGTGTGTCGCGTGTTGCAGAGTGCTCGGGCGGGTCGCGCACGCTGTCCACGGCCGAGCTGTCGGAGGGCGAGTCGTCGCGACACAAGCGGCGCTGGCACTCCTCCTGCGGCCGCCTGCCCTCCTGCAGGCTCACCTGATGCAGCCCACACGCACCTCCGTCACCCTCCACCACCCTCCACTACTCTCCACTACCCTCAATCGCCCTCCGCATGCACTGCGTTGCCACTCACCATATCCTTCTCTCCATGTCTGCGCTCCAATTGCAATGCAGACCGTTTTATCCTTCGTATCGTTTTATATTTCTGTAAAATCCGCGTTTTCCATCGGGGTGATCTATGGAAAGGGGCCGTTCAAGTATTGCGTAAGCATTTTTTTTATAATTATCAACCAATGTAAAACTAACTACTGTGTAAAAGTAAGCAAATCTCTTACTCCCCCCTCTGATGCCTACGTAAGCATTAGTACACATGTTTTTGTAATCGGTGGTTTTTTTTTATTTAAGAATTTTTGAGAAAATTCAGAAACAAATGTTTACGTAATCACTATTAAATTCACCCCCGCCCCTCCCCTGTTGTTAAGAAAACTGAAAACCCTTCCCCATTAGTGTTTACGTAATACTTGAATGGCCCCAAAGTGAGTGTTGGGCCGCATGAGTTTCATAAATATTACTCGCGTTCCTAATTCGTGATTGGGCCGCGAGTGTGATGGCGAGGAGTTTCCCTATTTTTGTAAACGTTTTTCACGCTCTCAGCTGTTGTCGAACGTGTCGTGCCGTTGTAATTAAAGAGAAAGCTTTCTGCTGTCGGTCCGATGCGATTGAGTGACATTATTTCGTGTCATGTCTTCGCAATTTTTCACATAAGAGACAATTTATGTGAATGAGATGAGCCGTGAACATATAAAACAGTCAAATCAAATAGTTTGTGAATGTGTAATGTATGTTCACTCTTCAGACCTACCCATGTCGCCTTTCAATGTTTAACGGATTGTTTACTTCTGCTATATGTAGCGAGTTATTTTTTGATACTTATACACACAAAATTACGTGTCGATCACTACATTTTCAATCTTGCCTCGTCGTAAGCTGCAATCGTTTCATTACGTTTCTAAAGAGACATACAATCATTTTTGTTGTGTTCGTAATAAGAATTCGCTTTGAATGGATTTGGCTATGATATACTTAATGTTGCTGTTTAAGTGTGTTATCGAATAATTATTTGGTGTATGATTGCAATAGGTAGTGTTATTTAAAATTAATAATCAATTTATAGTGCAACCAAATTGTATTACCATGTTTGGTACATCGTATTACGTGCGAATCTCTATCTACAAGGGCAGTACGAAGGAAACATGGTAATATGTATATTGGTTGTCTTTCACAACATAAACATCCACAGTCCATTGTTAAAATATCTAATGTAAAGTAGTACCTGTCTAAATTACATTTCTCGTACGCATAGTGATTGTAGTGTGATTGTAGATCTCAAATTTTGGTGGCAATAATACAATAAAATATTTTTATAGAACATTACAATTGAAAAACATGTACGTCTTCATATCTCTATTAGTGTTGTGTACGTTCTGTATTTTGTGTTAAATTTTTTCACGTTACTCTTTAGGTGTGTAATTTGGAAATCAAATGTGTACCCTCAAAATTTCCAAATATAAGAGCATGTATCTCTAAAATATTGTCATTTGATTCATTTACGCTTAATGGACCCTGTCCGCTATTGGCTAGTAAGTGTGAATTTTGAATCGAGTGCTTTTAAATTTAGTTTGTTTTCTTTTTGTTTAATATGAAAAAGTACAACTAATCACTATTCACGCTTCAAGTGGAAAAGTGTCGTTAACCGAATTTAAATTTGAAAACCAACGCAACTTTTACCGTTACATCTAACATAAATTGATACTTGTTACATGTGTTAGTTGATAACAAATTGAACAAATTGTACGGTATATTTACTTTGCTATGTATTTGTTTTTTCGATAATCCGTATTATATCTACATATGTATGACTTATGCACGGACCTCACTTTTCATATATGTTTCTGTATGATATGATTAGTACTTAGAAATAGACTATGATAGATTGTAATTTTGATATTTCTCTTTTATCATTTAATAAAACGGGTTTTGTTGTAAATAGTGCCGAAAATTAGGGCTCGTCGATATTATCGATATTTTATCGTTTTTTAATAATTGATACAGATTTTTGAAATAATATCGACAGTTTAGCCAACGCAATTGACTACAGAATGTATTAATGTGTAATGAAATTCGATTGACTGAACTGTTGTTTATGTATATATTGTTCGATTTATACCCGACTGTGTTCGATTCCGTCAATATTTTGGATGTAGTCGCTAATTTGTAGTGAAGGCTGTGTTTATTTCGACACTGCCAATGGATAAAATATCGATTGCTTTGTTGAGCTCTGATGTCGATGAATGTTGCCTGCGCTAAATTACCGTGTCATCAAACGTGATGTTCATTAGTGCAATAAACTAGATAGATGGAACAATGTTTTAGCTGTTAATGTAGGTTATAAAACAATATTACTTAAGCCATACTCTACTGAGATTATTGCGCGGATGATCTCTTTTCGCCAAAGGCGTGCTTTACAACAAAGTATTTAATTTAATAGTTAACATTGCCCGTTTATTTTTTTTCTATATTTGAAAAGTGAGGTCTTTCAGGTTACAATATTTAATGTATGTTTACGCTTACGAAGCAAGAAGAAGTATGTTTAGTGCCTGAACTGAAAAAAAAACATGAAAACAAGAAAATGAATAAAGAGAATATTAATATATTGTAAATAAAAAGTCAAAAGTTATGTGAATTTTGTTTTCATTACTATCTACTTGAACCTTATAAATAAAAATGAAACTTTTAGTATTTATTAATTTGTTGATTACGATATGTTTTTCAAAAACTTACACGACTAAACCGATAGCTGCGATCCTAAAGTGTATTAGGTCTGCGCAAACTCTCGTAATTAGTACTAGTAGTTATTTGCCGACCTCTTTATCAGGCGGCGAGCGCATAAATGTTGAACACCACAATCTGGCAAGTACGCTTAACTAGATCCGCTAGATGGCGTTGCAATCGGATTTCAAGATGATGTATTAACGTTTTTTTACGAATAGGTATCGAATAGCGGCAAGCGAGTCTTGTCAGGACGAATAATTAAAATCGTATTGAATGTTCAATAAAGTCAATATTGTAAATAATAGAACAGACAGCTGATTGACTGGTCTTAAAATGGATGAGCCTAAGAGATATCTGTGCGTTGCCTCAGCTAGAAACTGGCAAATGGACGCTTCACAGTTTGAAATGGAAGATTTCATTGGAAGATGAGACTGATTTACTTTTAACCTTGGCCCAGTAGAGTGTGCTTACCCCTAGTTATGTTTCGGACGGTGACTGTTGCAAGTATCCCACTGTTTCGTGCCGTGGCTTACTTTGTGACCACAATGTACGGAAATGCACTTACGTATTGTGTTGGTATCACAATAAGAAATGGGCTTTCAGTCACATTGTCCTTAATACAAACGATGCTACACAAAATTTCTCCTGTATCCTAATGTTTATCCAAAGAAAATATAGCTACCTATTTTGAAAGTTGTATTCGATATATAACAATCTCTATAGCGATGTCCAGCAGGGTGTATTGGTATAGGCTTGGCTTGCTCCCTTGGCTTATGCTATTTATCGTCGGATTTATTAGTAATGGCAATGCTTTGTAGCGCATATCGTTAGATCGGGGTATACGAAGCAATGAGATCGCGCTCTACTCGTATGTATGTCGAGATAAATAAGCGAGGCAAATTGTTTGTTTCCGTTCTGAGACTAAGACAGAAAGTCTCTTGTAGTTTCTGGTACCCATGTTTATATACGTGTTTGCTGTTTCTCTTTAATTTTTATCCAACTTTGGGTCAACGATGTCAGATAAAATGTTACACAGTCCACCTCTACCATTTAGATCGATACGTGACAAATGCCATAAAATATATATGCATGGCAACAATATTTTAGGTGATTGCCGCTACCGTTGTGGAATGGTGTCATCAACACTTCATTACAAAATGAAGTGAAGGGTTGTCGAAGGTAGCTCATTATTGTTTTTCTCATCGACGGTTCCGTTGGGTGTAAAGGTCAAGGCATAATATTTACAAAGCTCGCGGCTTCTGCTTCAACGTTTGGATCACGTAGCGATGAAGATTTAATAGCCGTAATTTATTACCAGCGTTTATACACGAGATCTAGATTACTGTCAAATCATACCGTAAAATTTAAATTGTAATAATGGCTATATATACATACATACATAAACTCACGCCTGTGTTCCCCGAAGGGGTAGGCAGAGGTGCATTTCTGCACCCACATTTCGCCAAGTATGTATCAGTCCCACGTAATAGGGGGCGAGCCTATTGTCGTTATTCGGGCACATTTCCAGACTTCGTGCTGTTACCGAGAATTTCCTAATGGAAAAACCCAATAACACTAATGGCTATACAGTAAAGCAATATTGTGTACGTTAATATTTTTTTCGGTATGCGTCATTCCACATATTCTTATTCTTAGAGTCGAAGCATTGCAAATTGAAAAGTCATTTTTCCCGCGCCGTTGGCGTGTACCGTGCGTCGATAGGGTCTCCGTTTGGATCCCAGGTGAAATATATTGGTATTTGTTTTTTTTTTCATTAAGAAATTCTCAGTAGCAGTACAGATTTGTATGTTTGCGCCAACAACAATGGCTCCCTATTACTATGTAGAACTACATGTCTGTCTACATAAAAGAGGGAATTCTCACTATATTCATAATCTACGAATGAATAAAACAAAGTTATGGAGAATGAAGGCGGCGTCAAAACAAAATTGCGTAAAATAAAAAAAGAGCAAACATTTAAATATTTGTCCATACATCGTGAGCAGAGTTGCCTGATTTTAGCAGTGTAATCCAAAAACAAGATGAATGGACCCTTTCAAACCGGCCTATTTATGCATATAATGTTAATGTTATCTGTTTGTAGGTCGTGAAAGGCCGTACTAAAGATGTCGTCTGATCGCCGAGTCCTTGACGTGTTTGAAAGTTTTAAGATCATCTGTAAATACTAAACAACCGCTAACAAGCACTTACCTATTGTTGGTTTTGGGATATTTTTAACATTGACACTGTTTTAGCATAGTTACATTGTAGCGCTATTTGCTTCGTTGACCTTTACAATTAAACGCGGGAAAATATGCATGCCCTCGTTCAAATTTTAATGTAAAAGTTTTTTTTTCTTATGGCAATATGTAAAAGTTTGAATGCAAAAAGTTTCTTAAAAAAATGTAGTAGACCGTATGGAGATATGATTTCAGAACGAATAAGTTTATACGGAAATGGTGTAAGACAATGTGTGTCGTACGTAGGTCCTGGGTTTGAGTATCGTGACGGCTAAAGTGTTTTGGGTTTTTCAATTTGTGAATTCTCAGTAGCAACACGGAGTCTGGAAATTTGATCACAATATGCTCGCAAATGGCCAAAAGTAGTTGCAGGAATACACCTCTGTTTACCTCTTTGGGGGATACGTGTGTTTGTTTGTACATATGTATGTATGGTGTCACTTATAAAACCGCTATTACTTTGTTTAAGTTACCCTGTTTCAGTAAATTAAAACTGAAGAAACTTGAATAGAAATAGTAGGTACATATATAGGTTTCTAATAATGTATAGGAGTGGTATGTAATATTACTGGTAGGCATGTTATTTTGAGATGTAATCACCTTTGAGTTTGAATAAAGGTAGTTCAACTTCAAACCGAGGTTTGGGCACAATATTTTCAAATCCTGTATGATTTTTTGACGTATGTTATTATGAGAAGATAGTAAGCAGTAGCAGTGATGGCCTCGAGGTTTAGGCGCGCGGTCGAGAATTTCGGCGGTCGCAGGTTCGAAACCCAGGCACACACCTCTGACTTTTCGAAGTTATGTGTGTATTCACAATGAATTATCACTTGCTTTAACGGTGAAGGAAAACATCGTGATAAAACCTGCACACCTAAAAGTTCTTATGAATTTCTTAGGTGTGTAGTCCGCCAACCCGCACTAGGCCAGCGTGGTGGACTAAGGCCTAAACCCTCTCAGGTGTAGAGGAGGCCCGTGCCCAGCAGTGGGACGTATTTGGGCTGATGATGATGACGAAGTAAGCATGCATTATAGCATTCTGATAGCAAGCAGAAGTGGAATCACAGTTTTTTTGTACCTACAGTTTGTATAAAAATGTTATTGCTATATTTTTGATAAATAATAAAATGACGATGTCTTGCTGAGGGAGTTTCTTGCTGTTTCTTCTCTACAGCGATAACACGTTCCAAAGCAGCGATAGGTTAAAACTGACGATTCCAAAGCATTTGTAAAAATCTAATTGAATAAATATTATTTGACTTTGACTTAAATGTTGACTATGAATGCATCTTAGCGTAGTTCGTCGAAGTAGTAAATTGAGGCATAATTTTCCGGCGTCGTGTTACTGTTGCTTAACAATGCGTAGAACACCTTTGTGCAGCCGGCATATCCACATTACAATGACTGGTTTAGCCCTATTTTAACCTAAAGTAATATCTAGTATGTACAGATAACTGTATAAACAAAGGCACAAACATTTATTTATTTATTTTAAAACTTTAACGGCCTAACTTATAAACATTATTTAACGTAAATACTATTTAAATACCTATGCTTTGTTTTGTTCGATTGATTTGCCTGTGACGTTTGAGATATCGAGACAAAGAAGTTTGGTTAATAGTAAACATAACAAACGTTTATAACTAAAGCTGTTAATGTTTCTATTATCCGACCACAAAAACTACCATTAAAAGTTATATTCACTGGCAAAGTTCGATCGTTGATTTTGATATTGGTGAGAGGAGTCGGGAGTTGTGAAAGTAGTCCTGCAATTTCTTTGTGAAGATGATTGATTTGTGAGATAGACGCTAACTTACCGTACCATCGGCTCGCTATTGTTCTTTTAAATTTGATGATTAAATATGAGAATTCAACGTTGTTGAATTGTTCATTCATATTCCAAACCAGTTTTGAGAAATGATAAGGCTCGAAATATCGTGTTGGACGCTTTCTAAACATAAAATTTCACCTGACAGCGTTGTGATGTCATCTGTCTTGTACCTAACTTTTGTGGCGCATATTTTGATGGTGTGGTAGTTAATACATACTGCTATCACCATACAACAAATTAATACTAACAATAAGTGGGTCCATATAGTATCAGTTTTGGAAAGAGTACAGTCGAAATTTTGGTTGATTGCATACTTCCCTACCTTTGTGGCTAAATATAAATTGGGCAACCTTCTGTTTTTACTTCGGTTTTGCGTTTCAGTATCCATTTGATAGTGAAAACAGTAGTATTAAAAAATAAAATACACAATCATAGATTGACAGCCCCGTGGCACAGTTGGCTACACCCTATCTCGGAAGCGACAGGCCGCGGCCCGGGTTGGATCCCCGCACTGAGACAAATGTTTGTGTGTTCCAAAAATATTTGTTTCGGGTCTGGGTGTTTGTGAGACCGAAAAGTTTCTCGTAGTTTCTGATATCCACGACACAAGACTTGATCTTAGTGTGGCGTCAGAACTATGTACAATTGTGACTGTTGGGTGTATTTATATAGATAAGAAAAATAAGCTTTTTAAGGGTTTTGTGGGACTTACAACCTAGGCGTTGACGTAACTAGATCATATCTCTTCATCAGTTGAGTTATTCAAACATTTAGACTGCCTTATGGTTATTATACTTAGGCTAATGTAAAGAAGAAGCTAGTGAAAAGACGTCTTGATAATTTTGACGAAGTAAACAATGCACTTCGTAAAGTTGTTCAGTGGTTTGATAATAATAATCTACTTTTAAATGCAAAAAAAACTAAATGTATAAAATTCACAATGCCCAATGTTAAACAATTAAAAACCACTGTACAAATAAACGGCGAAGAACTGGATCCTGTTGCGTCAACCACATTTCTGGGCATTACGGTGGACGCAAAACTCCAGTGGGGACCGCACATTCAACAATTGGCAAGTAAATTGAGTTCAGCGGCTTATGCAGTAAAGAAGATCAGACGTCTGACTGACGAAGAAACGGCAAGAATGGTTTACTTTAGCTATTTCCATAGCCTTATGTCCTATGGTATTCTTTTGTGGGGAGCAGCTGCGGACATTAATACTATTTTTGTTTTGCAAAAAAGAGCCATTAGGGCTATTTATCATTTAGTCCCAGGGCTTCACTTAGGGAAAAATTTAAGGAAATAAATATTCTCACCGTTACTTGTCAGTTTATATACGCAAACGTCATGTACGTCCAAAAAAATAATGGTCAATTTCATAAAATTTGTGATGTTCATAATAAAAATAAGTACTATGAGCAAATGTAATCTTGTACAACACGTAACTCGTCTCCGGAAAATTATTAACTCTTTTATAGGGCAATGTATACGCTTCTATAACAAACTTCCGAAGGGTATTAGGGAGCTTCCTTTGAAAAGTTTAAAGAATCGATTAAAGAAAAACTATGTAAAAAAGCTTATTATAAAATGTCAGATTATATTGAGGATAATAAGCCCTGGGAGTAAGTAAACTGATCGGAGGTTGCTGCAATTTGTATCGTTATGACATGTATGAGGTTAAATTAAATATAATAAATAAAAATTATCATATAAAAAAAAATGACATTTCGTGTTGCTGAGGGAGTTTCTTGCCGTTTCTTCTCCACAGCGATAACACGTTTCGAAGCGGCAATAGTTAGTAAAAAAAAATTACTTGACGATTCAAAAGCACTTGTAAAAGTCTATTTGAATAAAGGTGATTTTGACTTTGACTTTGACTTTAATAACATTTAATAGCCGTTTTTATTGTAATGGACAAATATTTGTTTCTGTTTGGATATATGACACGACATAAAGTCACCCATATATATTCTAATACACACGATACAAGTCTCGAATCGGAGTGTGGGGTCAGATTTAGGTATACAACTTTTGGGTGTTTCATTATTACTCAACATTATTATCTAATTATGATTGAGTCTGTTTATTAATTATGTTTTTTTCCACTCCGTGACTACAGTATCCACTCCTACAGGGCATACATTCCTTTCCCATAACATGAAGTCAACGCGAGTCCCCTCCTGCCCTCGCCAACTCGCCTGCCAAGCGTGGCGAGTTTAGGCAATAACCTCTCAATGCTGAGGAAGTCATTGGGAGAGACCTTTGTCCAGCAGTGGATCTTTTTCGGCTGATGAATGGATGATTAATTGTGTTTATATATATAATTAATGCCGTTATTCAAATTTTGAGAAATTTGCGTAGTATTTATGTGAGTCTAGATGAATGTACTGAAAAAACAGCTATGGATATGCTATTACGTGGGAATTAATACGCAACTAGCCAAACGTACCCACGTCTGACGTAAATATAATATATCTCCGCCTTTCCCTTGAGGGTTATAGGCTTAAGTGTTTGTATTTTCAAATAATTGTATCCCGGCGACTGGCGAGTTCTTTCCGAGGCCACGGGTAACAATGACTCGTATATCATCATTAAATTTATAACGCCTTAATTGAACGAAGAGATGACTATCGCGTTTTTGAAGTTTCTGAGGTGTGTAATTAAGCCTATTAACATTTCCAAGTACTTAACTACAGGTTGTGCGTAATAGTAAATAAAACTTATATTAGATAATTGCGTATACCCTAACAAAAGTGCATATTATTTACGAGTTAAAATGAACACAAAGTTTTAATATATATGCCACATTAGAAATTCTTAATCGTTGTAGAATTTCTGGAAAAGAAAAGATTGTTGCAAGAACCACAAAATAATAAATTTTGTATGTCAATGTTTCTATAAATGATCAACATTCATTTCGATCGCGTTAACTATTTTGTATTCTATTGGTCGGTCAGCTTAGCGCAAAGGAGTTTGTGCAATATTAGACTAAAATTAATTAGGTCTTGAGAATCGGCTCCCTCCATCTGACACGCCTGTATTGCAATATCATATGAAGCAAATTACACCTCTCGAGATCCGCCAATAAAGATTCTTCGCGAAGTTGTTTATTGATGCGACTTACTCTTATATGGTCAAAGAGGAAACGTGAAGTATGTCGGGATTGCTGTTCTTAGAAACATCGCGATTCAATTAATTATGGTATAATTCCATCGCTTGCCAAATCATTTCGACTAATTATTTAATACTTTTAAACAATATTAACAGACGAATGATGAAACACGAGCGCACCTTGCAGTAGGTCTGACTATTGAGACCATTGATGAATTTTAAAGTAACTTTTAATTGCGTTTGTATTACAAAATCTACGATTATTAAGTCGGACTAACATTCGCAGAAAAAAGGTTTGATTAGGTACCTTTTAATTTTAGTTTTATTGTAAATATTTTAACTTATAGATCACGTTATTTAAACGATTCGACCAGTAAGATATGTTTAACTTTTTGTTAAAATAATTAAAATTAAAAAGAAAATAATTTGGGTTGTGGTCAATTATATAACACGTGCTATAGACATTTTGATATAACACCTCATTTTCCTATTAAAGTGCGCCTGGTTTGATCAACAAGTCAACAACCTCAGCGTTACTCAACTAGGCTCACAGGCCGGTGTAATAATTTTAATATCTTATACAAACTTACTTAATGGCTACTAGAAATACTATTGCCATATGGGTTTGCGCAAGTTAAAGGTTTTTATAGCAGAAGTCATTAAGTCGATTCGAAAACTATGGGATTTTAATTTTTTTGCACTAGAGTGCAACCACCACAGTTTAAATTACTTGTAAAATTATATGCCCAAAAACTTTGGAATTTTAACATATTTCGCGGACTAAGAAATAGGTAATCAACTCGTTCTGAAGACTACGTATATTAAAGACGGGTTGTCTTTAATCTATTCGTTTATTATATTTACTTAGTAATTTAGTGAATAGGGTTGTGGAGTTATGTGTTCTCACACTGTTGGTTTCATTTAGTACCTACATAAGTTGGTAGGGCCTCAATTAACTGGTAATAAGACAGATGTTACATGTAGCTCCTGTGATAGAAAAGCTAAAAGGAAACCGTCTGTCGTGGTATGGGCATGTTATGAGGAGGGATGAATCATACGTAGGTAAAAAGGTGACGGATATGAAAGTTGATGGATGGGCGATCAGAGGGAGGCCAAAGAAAAGATGGATGGAGTGCGTGACTGAAGATATGAAAGAAAAAGGGGTGAATGAAGACATGACGGCTGATAGGGATGTGTGGAAGGATAAAACATACTGCGCCGACCCCAAATGAAATTGGGAACAGGGCAAGGAGATGATAATGAAGACATGTTACATACTATACCGGTATGTATACTATAGATATGCCTTAAGGTGACCAGTGTGATTATTTCACTGTGCCAGCTTAAACAGTTTATTAATTTATATGCAATAGTTTGTGTTTTTGATGTATTTTTCGTTATTATGTTTTATTTTTATCTGCATGATTTTTTAAGCGAGCAAAGATTACATAGTTAAAAATTATGAGAATGAGAAATTGCTATAACGTTTATCGGATTTGATTGTTGAGATCTATTTTATCTAATACTTGGTACCGTGCGTGTCATTACAGCATTGTGGTTGATGAACTACATATGCATTTCCAGTGAACTACTTATCTCTTTTTACCAACGTTTATTGAGACGACACGTATGCGATAACATTCTCAGAAAAATATATTTTTTATTTTACTTTTCAAAACGTATAGGTACTGGGTATCTTGTTTTAATGATTGATAATATCCTCCATCATTTGTATTGTGGGAATACTTCTACCCGTATTGCTTTAATTAGCTTGTATATATCGTTTACAGTAAATTAATTGACTACCTCGTGGTCTCGCGGCACAAGTTCATATGTGCCGTGCCATCTAGAGGTCCTGGGTTCGATTCGATTCGATTTCCCAGTAAATCAATAACCCTTGAGTAAAATAATTTGGACTCAGGTATCATTTAACTACGAATATTTTGTTTAGATTCTTGGTTCTTGTTGTCAACATTATAAATTCAAGTCTAGTAATACAGGTTTGGAAATCACCTCGGCCTATTTAAGTTAGTACTTAGTTTTACCTAATGTAATAAAGAAGCTCTAAAGGTTAGTTGCGTAGCAAACGTCTCTAAGGTCTGTTGTGTATGCTAATGGGCGATGATGATAATTAAATATGATCAGACAAATTCATTACCTCCTTTATGATTGACATAAGTTTTCTAAATAGCTATGCAGATAATGTAGTAGACGATTTTGTGCGGGAGAAATACAAAGCTAAATCTGTAAATTAGATCATAGATGAAGGCAGAAAAGTATGTTTGCAAATTGAAGTGCATAAAGTTGATAATTATTCGTTATCCCTAGGTAAGTTTTGACGTATACCGAATAATACTATAGTTGTAATTTATTTAACAAGCGAACCGGATGAACAAATTTGAGAAGCATTTTTGTTTGAATTTTAATGTCTACCATTATAGTATTATTAATGTTAAAATACATACTATTTGTTTGATATGATTCATCATTAACCTTGAAGATGACGGCATCTAACAGGATGTAAGAAACTGATTTTAAAAACTAAGGTATTTAGGTCACCATGCCTTCTAATACTTAATGTAGTAAAGTAATGAATCCCGGGTAATATAAGTGGGCGCTGTACAATAAGTTACATGAGTAACGATGTGCCGACCTTAATGCAATGTGTACGTGAAGAAGCCATGATCACGCGAACATATAAATTGATCGCATTACTAATACATTAAAATTCACATGATTCTTTGACATTTTGATAGATACTATCGTCCACCTTTGACCCCGTAATGGATGAAATGCACGACCTACACGATTATCTCTCTTCACGGCTTGAGATTTTGGTGCCATACTAAAGTCATAATTGTCTGTGCCTTTTTAGAAATAATCCTATGGCTTTTTTTACCTTATAATAAGTAGGAACTTTATTGTATATTACTAAAGTATTTTGTGTCAACCGTATTTATAATGTTGTAGTAAATTGGTTACAATAAGATTTAAAGTTTTAGTAACGTTTTTCTGTAGCTTGAGTCTCTTTTTTTAGGTTTCATCCATAGCAACGTTTGCGTCATTTAAATTCTTGACTGTTGGATTTACTTAACGCAATGCATTACACAAAACAAATATTCAAATTGCCTCTAGGACTTTTTCTGTCGTGTCAATGTGTGACAAAATGACATGAAACAATTGTTGAACAATCAAGAAGTTACACACGATTCAGTGTATGTTTCACATCGAGTCACGCAGCGAACTCTCGTCTCCCAGAAACGAGGTTGAAGATCGCCAGGCGGCACCCACTCGTGATATACCGAGGGTGAAAGCTTGCCATTGTTTTGTTACACAAACAGTGAGGTGGGCCCTGATGTTGCGTAAAAATAAATTATACCTGTTTTTTATAATTAAGCCGTCATCGTCGATGTCGGACGTGCATACATGTAGAGGATAATGTGAGTTGAGGAAGCGAAAGAGGTATGTTTGGACCCCAGCATTTTGAAACCCTATAGTATCTGCCTACCCCAACGGGAGACCGATGTGAGGTTATATTATGTTATGTTTTTCTAAATTACTTTTTTTTTATACTGGCACGGCAAAGTGACCCCATTGCACCTGATGGTAAGTGTAATGGAGTCCAGAAAAAGTGCCGACCAGCGAGAGATGATGATCTCCCGTTCGTCGACGCAATCATGCCGGCCGAAAACCTCTTCACCTATCTTGTGAAGAAGTTTGGGGGACTAATAACATGGTGAACAAAGGACCGACCGCGAGAAACCGGCCAAAAAATGCCGGCACGGTCATCCTTTCACCATGATTGAAGCCCCCCCGAAAACCGGATATACACTGGCTGATCCTGGAACGCGGCACACTTGCATGTGCCACTATGGCGGGTTTTACGCTCTGTGTACGGTGGTCGCTATCCGGGCGGATACGAATATCCTACCACCAGCAATTACTGTTCTATAGGCAGATTATACTAGTTAATTCTCTGACACATGACGCAGCTCGTTATAGAAACATCTTCAAAGAAATCGTGTTGTTATTTTATTCTGGCACGACAAAGTACAAAACGGTACCTTCCTGATGGTAAGCACGATGTTTCTCATAAACTTCTCTCATTTTTTTGGTTGACATGGGTTTGTGTATTCTACCACCAGAAACACTGTATTACCTAGCATCAAAGTAATTCTGATTACCTTTAGGAATGTTTAGAATTTATTTAATGGTATTCGTTGGTATGTAAGTAGGCATTTATAATCAAAATTAACGAGCAATTTGAGACACCAGTTGGCATTTGATGTTGTTTTTTGTTTTAAGGCACAGAATGTGTTAACATTTTCAAAATGTTTTAAATTAGCATTCACTGATTCATTACATTCATGAATTGGTGACAATGGTTTTTCTAATGCGCATTTAATTTATTGGGTTATGGTAAAATATTATTTTCGACGTTATTTGTATATTCAAAAATCACGTGCTTTAACGGTGAAGGAAAATATCGTAAGAAAACCTAAATATTCTAAGGAATTCTTAGGTGTGTAACTGTGTAGTCTGGCAACTTGCACTAGGCCAGAGTGTTGGACTAAGGCTACAGTTAAACTCTCTCAGTTGCAGAGGAGACCCGTGCCCTACAGTAGAAGGTACATATATGACTGATGATGATTATTATTATTATGGTAACAACAATAATACTTATTTATTTGATATTTTTATTGAATGATAAATATACTCTGATAGTTAGTCGTGATGGCCTCGAGGTTTAAACACGCGGTCGAGAATCTCGACGGTCGCGGGTTCAAACTCCAGGCACACACCTCTGACTTTTCCAAGTTATGTGTGTATTCACAAATAATTATCACGAACTTTAACGGTGAAGGAAAACATCGTGATGAAACCTGCACACCTAAATGTACTTAGGAATTTCTTAGGTGTGTAGTCCGCCAACCCGCACTAGGCCAGCGTGGTAGACTAAGGCCTAAACCCTCTCAGTTGTAGAGGAGGCCCGTGCCCAGCAGTGGGACGTATATGGTCTGATGATGATAGTTCAATTGCTTAGAAATAGCGACTAAATATTAGGTTTTTATTTCCTGTTAAATATTTTATTTGGATTTAAATCAAATACCTGGCAGTTTAAATACAATACAATGCAATGCTATGAAAATGTATGGATAACATATTTATGATTAACCTTGCTTGAATTCACAAAAGCAATGTTTGAGGTATAATAGATTTATCTCATAAAATATGAAATGTAACTATGTTCACAAAGAATTATCACGTACTTTAACGATGAAGGCAAATATTGCGATGAAACCTGCACACCTAATAGTTCTCAGGAATTTCTTAATATGTAGTCCGCCAACCCGCACTAGGCCAGCGTGGTGGACTATGGCCTATAACCTTCTCAGTTGTAGAGGAAGCCCACAGTAGCGGGACAGCAGTGGGACGTATATGGGCTGATAATGATGAATATTAATATTTAATATTTTTTTAATGTTTAGATATAAACGTACACTATAATTTGCGAGCGTGCCGCTGCCCCGCGCTCAACTGCGGAGCTCACCTAGCTTATGAAATCAAATTATTTAAAGCGTGTTGCAAGCACACAAGAGTTATCCGCGACCTTCGGCAGCCGTGAGAAGCATCGCCCTGCGTGTGACCACATTGTCTCGTGTTAAATAATCGACAACAAGTTGCGTGTTGAAACTAATGCGCCCAACATCGGCCAACAACAGTATTTTGAGATATTTGAACATGTTTCTAGAGATTGATTTCAATAAACTAGGTTGATCAAAACAACTACAATTAACTTGAAGTTTGTAAGACACACCCTCAAATAAATTATTTTCGTTGGTTAATTTTACATCAAATTGGGGATAAGGATCAGGACTGTTTATAGAAATTGGCCGTTAGTAATTTGAATTAAAGTCGTGATGGCCTCGCGGTTTAGGCACGCGGTCGAGAAACTCGACGGTCGCGGGTTCAAACCCCAGGCACACCTCTGACTTTTCAAAGCTATGTGTGTATCCACAAAGAATTATCACAAACTTTAACGGTGAAGGAAAACATAGTGATGAAACCTGCAAACCAAAAAGTGCTTTGGAATTTCTTAGGTGTGTAATCCGCCAATCCGCACTAGGCCAGCGTGGTGGACTAGGGTCTAAAGACTCTCAGTTGTAGGGAGGCCCGTGCTCAGTAGTGGGACGTATATAGGCTGATGATGGTGATGATGATGATAGGTAGGTATCTAATTTTTTTCCACCAAGCAACTAGGTCATTTTATCAATAAAATACGCAAATGTGTCGAAAACATGACTACTTTAAAACAACGGTTCAATCACAAAAGATGTATCTTAGCCGATGATCGTATGGTAATTGTGGGAAAGTTTTATGAATAGCGGCCCGGAACGAAAGTAAGATCGCGTTTACTGTTCCATGTCCGGGGTTCAGCCAGCCACAGCTATTTGTTACAATGCTTTCGTTCACTTGTGTTTTACAAAGTGGTTTATTCTAAACGCTTTGTACTGCAGTTTATTTCAGTATTTTATATGTGTTTTATTTTTATCGTGATTCTTAGCCTCAGTGATCTCGCCGCACAAGTATGTGTCGTACGACCTATAGGTCCTGGGTTCGATTCTCGGGTCGGGCAGTGTTATGGGTTTTTTAAATAGGAAATTGTCGGTAGCAGCACGGAGTCTGGAAATGTGCCCGAAAAAAGGCAATAGGCTCGCCCCCTATTACGTGAGTCCGATACAAACCTGGCGAAATGTGGGTACAGAAATGCACTTCTGCCTACCCCATCGGGAAGTACAGCCATGTATGTATGTATTCTCAGCCAGTTTAAAATCTCTAGCAACATAAATATTTTCAGATCTAATTTCGATAGCTCGTGAGGTAATAAACAAAATCCTTATGATAATCATCACTTTTAGTTCCGCGATGAGTTGAGGTCAAATACACAATAAGGATGTTCCTCTGTCGGTCCGGTTTCTGATCCAACTAAAATGTTTTTTATCGTTAGTCAACAAATATCGATTGTTATTCAAACGATATAATTAATGCTGATTGTGCCACACACGATTGTATCCATCAATAAACACGCACAAGCTAAGAATTATTCATGATTAAAATTGTTGTTTGTTTTTCTTCGCACTTCCCTTTTCTCACGAAGATTAGCAAACTGTTTCTGTATAATTAAAGCATTATACATTGCGGTAGTTAATTGCCGTCAAATCAATCTTGTGAAAAGGTCAAGATTTTTATATCATTCATATTGTTCTTCTTTATATTTAAAATCGTGAAATCATTGTGATTTGCAACCTGATCTATTAGCACGTAGTAGTGATTTATTTTCTTATTACAATTGTTTTAAAGAGTATAAATGTTTATGGAGTAATTTATGCAAAGCCATAAATAAACAGATAAATATCGATAAACAGTCCCGTGGCGCAGTTGACTAGATACCAGCTTGCAAAACAAGAGGCCGCGGGTTCGATCCCCGCACCGAGACAAATGTTTGTGTGATCCACAAAACTGAAAAGTCTCTCGTAGTTTCTTATACCCACGACACAAGACTTGTATACTAGTGTGGGGTCAGAACTATGTATGTGACTGTTGGGTGTATTTATTATTATTTATTTATATTCATACCGATCCGGATTTCTCAAACTGAATCTCTAGATATTACGCGAGTCTAGAAATCAATCAAAGTGGTTATATAATGGTGATCGATTGATAAAACTTTTAAGACACAAAATGGAGTCTCATGCCTGGGGCGGTACTGTCCGCAGACTAATGAGCTATTAAGTTAGATTGTCTTGAGCAGTGTGAGTGATTGCTGGCTCGTTCCCACGCTTGCATCTTATCAGTGCCGTATCGGATGCATCGCGAGAAACGCGCGAGTTTCCTACGGTTCATTTGTTTCAAGTAGATTTATGTTTTTTTTTCAATGGGAACTTACAACCTTTTGTATAGAGAATACGCATTCATTTGTTTAGCGCAGTTACGTGCAATTTAAAAATTTTTGTCACTTGAAACAAAACTTAAATTAGGAATTTACATGCATACATAACTTCACGCTTGTACTCTCCGAATATCCTAACGGAAAAACCCAATGACACTTACGACGCAGCAATCGAACACGAGACCTCTTGATCGCACGGCACATTCTGGTGCCTCGAGACCACGAGGAATAGGGATTTTATCAAGGTGAATGCTCTGAATGGATATTTCTCGTCACGGATTTTCTAGTGGAATACCACTATTTGGACAGATCCGTAATTACCAGAAACACTCGTAATTCACACTCCGTAATTATCAGAAACTTGTTTAAGGAAAGCAACACTCATGTATTAAGAATATTTAAGTAATTAATTAATTTATATAATATAATTTATTAATTAAGATTAATTAATTACTTAAATATTCTTAATACATGAGTGTTGCTTTCCTTAAACAAGTTTCTGAACAAGGAGTAGAGAAGGAGACAAAGATAACGAAGAGGTGAAAAGCTAAACATATGCCTCTAGGTATTTTTACTCAGAAAAGGTGTTTTAGAGTTTTACTTCACTTGTGATTCCTTTTAGTTTAATAATCAGTTAATTATTACTTGTACCTATATACTCGAGGTCATTAACTGAGTTCTAGCTAAACAGCTATATTTACATATATATATATATAATTAAAGGTATAGTACTGATGTGTCCGTATATTTACACTATTACGTAAGGAGTAATAAACCAGCTTAGCGGTCCATTTCGCTGTAAATTGTAACTTTGCGATGTTTATTGATAGGATGTATTTAGTAAATTTCATATTTTATTAAATCAAATTCATTTTAACGTAAACGAGCGTAACATTTACCAAATTATTTTTGACGGTTTTTCAATACAAAATAAAATGTACCTCGGTTGTATTGTGGACAGTAGATAAAAATGATGGGTCATCCTATTGAGAAATTTATAAACAGATTCCTATAAGTAATCATCACAACAGAGAAAAAATAAGATTTTTATAAGCACATTAAACATTAAATAAAACAATGTAAATAATGTGACGGCAGTTGGAGCAGAAATGCACATTGCAGAATTCTTGGAAGATATAATGTAAGATAAACAAGATTCATCATGCAAGCGGAACTGCAGGCTAATGCTAGTACACATGTTGACGAGACGTCGATAACCGTCATTAATATGGATGAACAATCGAGTTTCGATTCAGACCACGTAAAAGACCACCTAAGTCGCAAATTCTTTAACAATGATGCATAAATCGTGCGCACTCATTTGCGCTACGCTATCCAGGAAATATAGAATTTCAGATCTCACATAATTGTCTCTAATTTAAGGATTGGTGAATGAATGAGAATGAGGTTGGTATGTTTGCACGAATTTAATGCACGATTTAGGAACATCGGCGCTTTTGAACATGGAAAATTGCTATTAGTTACGGTATCGGCGTTTTTAATATGCAAGGATTTAAATCATTACAATGAGTGATTCCTCATAAAAATAGCTGTGTAAAATAGAATTACTTTTAAAATGCGTAAATTTTCAGTTATATTGGCATAGAGAGACAAATGTTTGTTTGATGCAAAAATATTAGTTTTGGGTCTGGGTGTTTGTGGGACGGAAAAGTCTCTCGTAGTTTCTGATACCCACGACAAAGGACTTGTATCCTAGTGTGGGGTCAGAACTACTAACAAACTACTCTGGTGTATTTATTGATTTATTTATACATATTAATTTTCTCAAGCAAGTATCTGTATCGTCTTTCAAAAAACTACTTAAAGACTATTACTTGTCCTGCTAATTGAAGACATATGTAATTATTTGTATGTTAGTGTGTGCGTATGTATGTATGTATAAATGTATGTATATGTAGGCATGTATGTATGTATATGGTTATTTATTTATAAGTTTTTTTTTCCTTAATTTATTTTTTTATTCTTATTTATTTTTAGATTAGTCTGTACACTTCGACTACCTTTCATTTCTCTTGCTACATTTCCATCCCAGGTTGCCTGTAAGAGATCGCCTTGTGCGATAAGGCCGCCCATTGTATTTTTCTACTCTACTGTACTCCTTAGTTTTAGTGCTGTGTGTACAATGAAGTTTTAAATAAATAAATATCTGTAAACATATTTATAAGAGGTATAAACAAGATGTAGACAGATTAATCATTACAGAAGAGACATTTAATTGCCCAGTGATACGCCTAATATTTTCGAGGGTTTGCGGATTGGAGCTAGAGCTCGTGGCGCAATAGCCAGACCTTATTATAGAAAATAATTATTTTGATGAACAAAGGTAAAAATTTGCGAATTTTATCACTAATGAAAAAATAATAGATCATCAAAAAATACACATGTTGCCTCAGATGGATATGGTTCGTTCGGCAACAGCCGTTTATTCAGTCCGCGCTCCTCCCCGAGCACACACCGTGAAGAACATTTGGTTCATGGCCACAGACATATCGTCCGACTTATTCAACAGTAGAACATTTTATTGTGTGTTAATTTTTACTGAAATGGTACATATAGAAGTTGCATAATTTTTATCCTAGGTTCTGAAATAGAATGAAATATAATATATCAGTCTTCATTATTTATATGTTATGTTTTTTTTGTTGTTTTAAATTCATAGCCTTTTGTGTTTCATGAACCAAATGAACCAAAGCAACGTTACTAAAACAGCCGGCATGATTTGGTACACATAAGATTTGGTAGTATGTTATGAAATAAAAATACTATTAACACCTAAAAATAGGAATTTGTATAGGTAATGTTTTATTTTTATTTTAAGCAGTGAAGTCCACGGCAATCCTCGCTTAATCTAATATATGTACTTTACAAGGAAGGAAAATTAATCAAGTAAACCGTCATAGTGACGTAGCTAAGCGGTTTATGAATAACCACTTTCGAATAACTCTTTTCTGTTTTAACGCGAAGAACAAATAGCTGTCGCAATATCAGAGCCGCACGCGACTTCGCGTTTTCTCAATATGACAATGCTCTTTCGCAAATTACACTTGCCTAAAACGCGCTGTTAACTGACCTTTGACATATTTCCTATTCGTATAATCAAGTAAATTGGAGTTTAATTGCAAATTGACATAGAATGCGTGCCATATAGAATGCGACCATCTAGACGTCATTTTCATGCCTGTGAGCTTAAATACAAGCATACACTGATGTGTATGCTGAAGTAGATTGATATCTACTTGAGGTTTATTTACATACAGATTCGCCAAAGTAAAAAATATAAACACACCCAACAGTCACATATGTACATAGTTCTGACTCCACACTAAGTTAGTGCGTATCAGAAACTACGAGAGACTTTTCGCGCTTACAAACACTTAGACATATTTATAGATCACATTCGTCTTGGTGTGAGGATCGCGGCCCTCGTTTCACAAGCTAGTATTTAGCAAAGTACTCTGCGAGCTTCCAAGTGACAGTATTGACATTTGAAAACCAGACTGAATGTCGTATATCCCATAACGATTCCGATTATTATTATTATATTCAACATAATTATTCTGGCCTTTTACTAAGCCGATATGCACAAGCTGATCTCGGAACAGACTTGCATGTGTCACCACGGAGTTTTTAACGTCACGAAAGGAGGCCGCAATCCGGTATCTGTACAATATCATCAGCAAATTTGACCTTCAATAATCTCATTCACGAGACGCAATGAATCGCATTAAGTTGAATCGATTTTGTGCAAAAAATCGTACCACTTTAGTCGAGATGTCCCACCGTACCGCAGACTAAACTGACTGCGGCGTAGCTCTACCTCACTTATACTTAATGTATTACGTCACTAAAATAGGCTCGCCTCCAATTACGTGGGACTTATAAGACAATTCAGTATAAAGGAAATATGCCGAAAGCTGCATATAAGGTCCCTTTGTATGCATGGAAAATCCATCAACCCGAACTAAGCCTAAAGAAGTAGATTTTACTATTTAAGTATTTAGCCATGGTAGCTTAGTGTATCAGTAAGACTGTGTATATTGATATTTTAATTACCGATTACAACCCGACGAGTACGCATTACATAGTGAAATTCCGGATGTAGTAATTGCGTAGGACGCAGTAGTAAAAGTTAATTAATATCTACAGTCTAATTCCTACATACACTTATAAAGAATGCTAAATGGTGTTTTTCAAGTTGTGGTAGATTGGTTACGTAAAGTATTTTTTATGTAATTAAAATACTCATATGTCGGTTTAAGATTGCTACCATTAAGATATATATGTCCGCCCGGATTGCTACCACCAAACATGCGGTATATTAGCTATTGCAAGTGTGTGGCACTCCGGAATCATCTTGTATACTTTAAAATGGCATCAGGCCGGCAAAATTATGTTGACGAGTAAGCAATGACCGTGGTGGGTATTGTAAGTTTCGACCGAACATCCGCCATTAGGTCTTTTGTTGTCACTTCACTGTAGCTGTATGAAAATATGCCTAGCATGGAAAAGATACTAAACTTCCTATTGAATTAGAGTAAGGTCCAAATAAAGTGTCACCTAGCGACAAATAAGACACGCGGCTTAATTGTGCCAACGTGCTTAATGGTTTGTTCACGCTTCGTTTAAGGCGTAGTGTTTCAGGAAGGAAGGAACTCCAGGGCCGGCAGCGTGTTTACCATTTTGACTTAGCAAAGGATTATCTCATCTTCTGAATGGTAGTGAGCACGGAACTGCGATTTTGAGAAAATAATGACGGTTTTATGAACGGCTAGTTTGACCACTTATACAGAAAGCAAGCAAAAATTTTTTTTACTTGAAAAGATTTAATTAAAGTTAAAATGGGCACGTTAGACGTAAATTTTTACAAATTTCTGCCTTAAAGCTGTAAAGAAAAATCTGTAGAAGTAACATTGTCGATAATTATAATCAATGATAATTTTCTGTCAACATTTACGTTTTAATTAAAATAAACATTCAATTTTTTTTATACAAAATTATGTTTCGTGGGAGCACACAATTAAAAAATATAAAAACATTTAATGCACGCATGGTTGAAATTAGGAAGTAGGTATAAATTAACGGAAGGAATTAAATGTGTTCTGGTAAAGCGAGTTGCATTACCAAAAGAACATCACGAGGAAAAATAATTAATTCTATTTGTACTACTCGGTAAGTCACGCATGTGTTACGTTTATTCACAAATTAGTGGAGGCGACGTGTGAATAAGTTTCCATAATAGGTTAGATTACATATGCTACGTTTGGATATCTTTCGCGACGTGAGGATTTCACATTTATTTCCATGTTGGTAATATTCGATAACGTGAGCGTGTTATGCAAGCTTCCTCTCTTTTATTGCGGTTAGCCTGCGACAGTCCATCATTCATAATGAATCAACTAATAAAAAACCAAGCAGAAAGTTAGACGTGAGATTAGATGAAAGTGAGGGGATTTTTAAAATTGTTATACTTGTTATTGTGAACAGTAATTTAATTACTTGTTAGTATATATTATAACACATTTTGTAAAGCCGTGGTCATTGTAATAATTTATAATGTGATGATATTATGAATATTTGTCCTGCTTATCCTTCTAGGTGTTCCTTCCTAACTCTTTGTCTTGACGTTTTCGGGTCCTCCAGTGGTTTAAAGTTTTATTGGGTTTTCCATAAGGTTATTATCAGTCAACATCATAGGTACTGAAAACGTGCCCAAAAAACGGCAAATGCAGACGAATTTGTTCTATGTGTTAATTATGTGTATGTCTGTTTTCGTATTACTCAAATTACAGACGTTCTAATATGTACACCTGGGCACAAATCTTTGAAATAGCATATAGCCCGGACTTTAATGTTTGTTATGCATAACCGGTATTCATCTAATTTTATTATTTATTCACACCAGACAGGTTTGTAGCAGTAAGGACTTGTCCTTACTAATATGATAAATGCGAAAGTAACTGTCTGTCTGTCTGTCTCGCTTTCCTGCTAAAACTACTGAACCGATTTAAATGAAATTTGGTACACAGATAGTTTAGACCCTGAGAAAGGACATAGGTTACTTTTTATCCCGGAAAAGGGGTTTTAAGGGGATGAAAGGTTGTATGGAAGTATTGTCATTTTTAAAGCTAGAAGTTTAAAACTTATTTTTTAGGCTGTTGATTAGATATAAATAAATATGACATTAAAAGTTTGTAAAAAAATTTACCTTTAAGGGGGTAAAATAAAAAAAGGGGTGAAAGTTTGTGTGGAAATTCGTGATTTTTGAAGCTAGAATGATGAAACGACGTGTAGACGACTGTAACTATGTATATGTTTGTTATGCTTTTACGCCTAAATCATTTGACCGATGTAAACGATTTTTGATATGGACATAAATGGGACTCTGTGGAGTTAAATAGACTTCAACTTATTTTCTTTCTGAACCCAACCCTGTAGTCTACGCGGACGGAGACGCGGGCAAAAGCTAGTTGTAAATATATATACAAAGTTCATTCCACTTTGTGAATAAAGATTTACATACGTACATATTATTTGTTTGAGATGTCACATGTTATTGATGAATCATTAGTACATACTGGTATATAATTTGATTGACGTAAGCATCAGAAACTACGAGAGACTTCGGTAAAAGAAACATAAATATCTAAACTGAACATTTGTGGATGTCATTGACATTTGTTTCGGTGCGGAGATCAAAGTTATGGCATTTCGTTCCACAGTCCAGTATCTAGTCAACTGCGCCATCGTAAATATACATATATATAAATACACCCAACCGTCACATACATATGTAGTTCTGACCCCACACTAAGATACAAGTCTTGCGTCGTAGGTATCAGAAACTACGAAAGACTTTTCGGTTTCACGAACACCCAGACTCGAAACAAATATTTGTGGATCACAACCCGAACCCGCTGCCTCTCGTTTCGCAAGATAGTGGCTAACCGACTGCGATACGACGTTGTCCATCGTGTTTACAAATCATTTTTATTATTGCGAATTATTCGGGCGGAGTACAGCACGAAGTTAGTTTGCTTAACATTTAACGGCCAAAAATGATATCATAATGTATTTTAAATAAAAACGCTGTACATTTTGATTTGTATGCTTTTCAGCAGCCTCATTAGGCTGAGAAGACATGTTTTAAGATTTAATGCATTGCCTACCCGGTTCTGTACATAAAATATTTGGAGGTCTTAATGGTTATTGTTCGGTGTAACAAAATGCATTCTTAGATAATAAAATGGAGATTAAAACGTTTTATAGTCACACTATCAGTTGACAATGGTGCAGTGTTCCTCTTATTACATAAGTACAACATAAAGACAAGAGTCAACAAAAAGGAATGCCTAATAAGTTGGCAAACCTACGCAATTTCCTTGACCTAATCGACAGAGGAGTTTAACCTGTTGCAAGCGATCAAAGAATCTGCGTTACGCCGAATTGTATAGTGTAGGTTGCGTAAAGAACCATAAAGCCATCTCCCATTTGCATATTATATAATTTTGGGACCAAAATCTCTATAAAAAGTTTTTAATTACCACAATTTATTAATATATAAGCTGAGTGTTAATTACTTTGCAGATTACTGTCATATGTTTTCCAACTGAGAATATTGAAGTTGTATGTTTTCAGCTTATTGTTGATATCATAAGTACAAAAAGCTTAAAATGGTTGATTTATTCCATTAATCGTTAACATTGTTCACAACATTATTTGTGAAATAGAATAAAACAACAATAGAATCATTGGAAAATAGATACGCAAATTCAACTGTGTAAAAAATACATGATTTGGTTATAAAATATTGCCAAAACGTTGGATACTCCTAAAATGTAGTAAAAATAGCTCGAATCCTTGTCGCACACCTTAAAAATGTTATAGATATGTTTCTTTGTTTGAAAAACATTTCACAATAATATGACATTAAAAAAAGTATTTTGGGCCAACGCCGATGGTATAATTCCACGCATCATCTTAAATCATTTTGATAATTATTTTTTAATGAGCGTGTCATTTGAACATTTTACACAGCAGTAAAAACACAATAGTAGTAATACACTTAAAACGTCATTTTTATCCAATCCATTTTTAAAATCAGTAATTATGTAATGTAAAAGATCGATCATTTTCTAAGTCATCCGTACTATAAATTCTGACTTTTGTTTCTATCGTACATTTAAGTTCATGTAGCAATCGATGCGCAATAATATAATTTACAATAAACCTCATCGGAGATGATCAGAAATGGAACAACAATGGCCTTGCGCTCATCTCGACTAGGAACGGATGTGACTATTAAAATTACCAAATGCATGATTAATGACGCGTGCATAATTTGCGTATTGTACATTGAAATTAGTCGGGCGTGTGAATACAAGCACATTTCTATGACTTTTTGTACAGGTTCTAATGATCTCGAACACTTTACTTTGTAGGTATGTATTGCTTTGTCTGCTTACTTTGATATAAATTTCCCGTTAATCGTTGACTAATATTTTGCAATGATTCATTATATACCTAATAAATGACATTAATTTTATGCTTAGGTATTTTTAGTTGCAGTTAAGAAATTTACTAGTAAAGTGCATGAAAAATGAGGCTTAAATATTGTTTGTTAAAATGTCATTTTATGCCTATTTCAACGTATGTCTTGATAATTTAAACATACAAAGTAGGCGATAATTGTCTTGTGTATTCAATATTGTCTCATTAAAATTATATTCGGATTTATGACATGTAACTCGATAATGAATTATAATAGGTCCTTGAAAAACTTTGAAATTGCTTCTAATCAAAATTCTTGATCCTTAACCCTAAACATTATAATTTAACACCATGTTCCATTGAATAAACTGCAATGATCGAGGAATAAGTGGCCAAACAACGCGAGGACCATTCGCCAGAACGGAATGTGAGCATCCTCCCAGTCAAAGGTCAGCACGAGGTCACTTGCGGCTCGAACGTAGATACACTTTGTAAGTAGTACAATAACATCATCGCAATTAAGTAGAAGGTAAATTGGTCGACAGTATGATAAACCATTATTTTTAACATTGGACATATAATTAAATTGTGTCGAAAATCTTACAAATTATATCAGAATAACGTGTGGTTAAATGTCATGCACGGTGCTGGAATGAGCGGCATTGAGAATTATAGGAACGCCTTGGTTGCACCGTACGGTTTTATATTACCATTAAAATTATTATTTATTTGTAACGAATATATATATTTATTATTTATCGTTAATCAATAACCACAAAACATTCACTGTTGGACATAAGCGTCTTCTAAAGATTTCCAGAGAAACATGTTAGCATCCTGCATCCATTGAGGTCAAGCAAATAGTAGAATAAGATAGTACCACCTTGCAAATATATATATATGGGCCTAACTATATCAGAGCTTATAGCTTCTACTTCGACCTGTTTCATCTAGTTATTCAGGCTAGCTTTCGCAATAATCACATTGATGTTATCTATACGATTGTTTATCCTAAATCGGTTTCTAGTTTAGAGCCTGTTTGAACCAGTGTTCTATGATTTTTGAAAGTTTAGCAAAAACCTTGCAATTTAGTTTACCTTTGACGAGATGTCCTAATTCAGTGTTGGGCAATATTAACGATAGAGTAGGTATATATTAATTGGAAATATGTAACGTCAGTCGGTGCAATTTATTTATATATTTCCGGCCAGATTAAAACTATTATAAATTTAAGATTTTTTTTCTAGATCTAACAGAAATGACACATTCTTTGGCGGGTATTTATTGTGAAAACAGTATTTTGGTCTCACGTTACTCAGATGCGAAAGAAATATTTTTGTATCCCGTATTATTCCATGACCTCTCGACTTTACTCTGCTGCGAATAAATTTAAATATTCAAATTTAGAATTGTGATCTACTTGCATTTATTTCCATATTTTTAGAAACATAAATATATCTGAGCCATAGATCATTTAGAGATCTGACTTAACGAGTCTTTTAGCATATAAATAACTCCGCCAAATTCACTATTTCGTAACGTAGTTGCCCCGAAATTGCCATAAGCATAATCTTATCTTGATAAGAGTTGTGTCTAAGCCTGTCCATTTATCGTGGCGACCTCTGCTGTGATGAAGCCGCATCAGCTAGCGCTCGTCACATACCATCGAGATGACCGAGTTGCCGATGCGCTGATGCAACGCGCGCCGTATCGTAATTTATAATAATGTTCGTACTAAATTTGCTTTAGATTTTATGTGTATTTATGGTATGTAAATAAAAATAATAGTCTAAGATCCGACCGCGTGATTTATACGTTCATATGTTTGATTAATAAAATATAATTTTTATCGATATTTATAACTAAACCAATGCAGATCCGCAAAGGTGGCCATCCAAATTTGGCCGCAATTAATTTTAATTAAAATGTAATTAATTATTTATTTTTGAACAATTACGTTCACTTGTAATTGTTAAAAAATATATTTCATTAGAAAGAAATATACCTGAGATACCGAGAAAGTTCAAGGTGCCATCCCTCACTTGGCCGCAACCTAATGTCAGCCAGGTGTAAACAGGTATAATTTCGTTAAATATATACGTTCATAATGTATTATCATGTTATACATACCAAATTGAAGATTAATTCTTTCCCTACATGATGAGATATAGGTGCCTATGCAAAAATGCCCGCAAATAGTGACTGCCAACGATTAAAGATAAATAAAAGCGAGAGAAACTTAAGATAAACACCCCATGTCGAATAAAGATAGAGCATCCCAGCTGCTTGTCGTTTTTATGCTACTGCGCATGCGTCCATAGGCAAGGTGCTCAACTAAATACCGTACTGAATATTGCAATCATATGTTTTTGACAGTCTTATGCGCCACGTTGTTTTTTTTCAAGTCCAAAATTATAAAACTTTGTTAATATTAATATTGATATATTTCATTCTTAACGTTATTAAAACGTAAGAATAAAATGAAGAAGTGTTTTTTGTTGTGTAATGAAAAGCAAGAAGTGCTTAACTTTAGTGATGTATCATTTAAAAAGTGTTTTTTAATGATATTGTTTCGACGTCACAAAAATTTTATGTATCATAACCTAAAACTTAATGTGGAATCAACAAATGAATTTGGTTATCACATGAATTGTTTAAAAAAAGTTATTACTGTAAAAAGTAAATACAAGGAAGAATTTGAAGAATTTTGTAAAACCCAAAATGTAAGTACAATTTTTAATCACACAGGACAAATGAATAATTTTATAGCTACTAAATATAAATATTATTGCGTTGAGTGTAGGTTTAATAGTACGATGTTTTTAATCTAATAAAACTTGTATAATAGTAGACTATCTTTTTATATTTAATAATGTATAAAATAATGTTTAATACAGCGATATATACAGAAATTTTCAACTACCTAGTTTTTCATCTAATACTAAAATTGAAAATTATTCCAATGATACTTATTTCTCCACGAACTCAGGTAGGCAAACCTTTAAAGAACGAACTCAGGTAGCCAGACCTTCTTTAAAAAGAACAATACTATCTATCGAGTATCGTTTAGGTTTTTTTTTGTTACTCCAAGATGAACATTGTACATGATTTTGAACTGACAGTAGTACTAAAATGTATGTTGTGTATAAAGATAAATTTTAATATAGATTCAAATTAACGTCTTACAGTTCAAAGTTATTGTTTGAGTTGGATATAATTAAAAACACTGGTTTGGATAGTAATTTTTATGACATTTTTTATGAAGACCGAAAATAAACGAAACTTAATATTGTTAAAAATTGTAATAAAACAAAATTTATTTAAAAGATAAATTTTATATTTAAAATGACGTTTCACAGTTAAAAAATATTGTTTTAGTTGAATATAATTAAAAAAATATTGAAAACACTAGTTTGGTAGATTAATTATTATGACATATTATTTTTACTGCTCAATTTTTGGAGTATTTTAAACTCCAAGCAAATACGCGAGCTACTAGTTGAGCACCTTATCTATGGACGCATGCGCAGTAGCATAAAAACGACAAGCAGCTGGGATGCTCTATCTTTATTCGACATGGGGTGTTTATCTTAAGTTTCTCTCGCTTTTATTTATCTTTAATCGTTGGCAGTCACTATTTGCGGGCATTTTTGCATAGGCACCTATATCTCATCATGTAGGGAAAGAATTAATCTTCAATTTGGTATGTATAACATGATAATACATTATGAACGTATATATTTAACGAAATTATACCTGTTTACACCTGGCTGACATTAGGTTGCGGCCAAGTGAGGGATGGCACCTTGAACTTTCTCGGTATCTCAGGTATATTTCTTTCTAATGAAATATATTTTTTAACAATTACAAGTGAACGTAATTGTTCAAAAATAAATAATTAATTACATTTTAATTAAAATTAATTGCGGCCAAATTTGGATGGCCACCTTTGCGGATCTGCATTGGTTTAGTTATAAATATCGATAAAAATTATATTTTATTAATCAAACATATGAACGTATAAATCACGCGGTCGGATCTCGTACTATAAGGATTTGTATCAAACTAATAATAGTTTATGAAAAAAAAATTCAGATACTTCCGACATGTATCCCAAAGCGATAGGCACCATTGTATCTATATTTTGAGGCATAATTTTATTAATACACCCATGCATCGTCAATTATGACTTCCCACGTATTACGAAACAATAAGTTTCATTTATCAGGCATATTTTCATATTACGCGTTGATGTTTAGAATTTCATAACTTAAAAAGTTAAATAAATCTGCCTCCAAATGTAATTTTCATATCAATTAATCAAGATGGTCAATGTTAAAAATGCGATAGCCGTACTTTCAATAATATATGCATGTGTGTTGTTATTAGAAGGGTTATCACATGCGAATTAATTGCCTGTGCGCCATTCTATGCAGGTTTCGTCATAACCACCTAACAACTCGTCCTACTCCGACATTTGTACCTCATAGCCCTACGCACACTGAGACCGTGTGTTAGATCCTATACTGACAGATTTATCAAGCCTATATTGATATGACATTCTTGTACAAGAAGCCACGGAACAAGGAGACTGCTATTTTTAGGTTTATTAATAAAATAATCAAGATAAAAATCCGCACACGTTTCGCCAACTTTTTAAGTACCACATAGTAGAATTTAGCGACATATCTTTTCATTTATTTATTTCGTGCTGCTACTGGAATTACCCCAATGTTCTTTCATTACTGCAATGTTATTGGGCTGGGTCCAGGACTCTAGATTAACGGTTCGCACTTATACCTACAGCGTATCAAATCATAAAAAAATCGGTCCCGAGTTACTTGTCACTTGCCAACATTAGCTATATTCTTGCTTGTGACGAATATGGCTAGTAGTAGAATATAACTAGCATTCCGCAAGCAACAATCAGTGGCGGTACTTCCATAGAAGCCCAAAAGCGTTACACGTTAATTGTATAATGTCTAGTTTATAATTGTTTATTGTGGGATCAAGATACTCTCATTTATATGTCAAATTGCTTTTGGGCTTCTATGGCAGTACCGCCACTGCATACATATGTATTCGTACTTAATATGGTATTGTTACAAATATATAAAACAGAACACATGTTGTTACAGTCTATTATTTTAAGCAAGCGACACACAATAATTTGTTCTGACGCGCGTTGCTAGAATCATCTGTGGTTGGTAAACGTAATGGGTAAAGTGAACTCGCCTCAGTGTGCGATGTTCTAAGACTATTAAAGTCGCACCGCATGTGAACCTCACCGCAATTACGTAAATCACCTGCTTTTCATGTTCGCTGTCATTAGAACGTTTACCTTTACGTTATTGTATTTATATATAAGAGTTCAATGCAATTGTTTTGAGTATTTTTAGCAATTCGTGAGGAGTTTTTAATTGTTAGATTTATTAGTGTTCTATTTTTCGATTTATTTTTTATTCGACAGCCTCTGGCGCAGTTGGATTTGTTGATGGGTTGTCAAACAAATACATGTGTAACTCTCAAGTTTTAGTCATGATTTTGACATGTCATGATTTTGATGACAGTTTAAGCTGAAAACAGCCTTGCTTTATCATTTAATACTTTTACTATTGATTTAGCTTTGCTTACGAATAAGGAAAGAGCATTGGCTTAGATAAATTTACGGGTGACTTCATACAGTCTTCGAATGCAACAGAAGATGGCATAATACTACTTCAGTCCATAATTATTCATCTCTGAAGTTAGATGTGTTTTGCGTGCGAATCTGTCGCCACTTTCTTGGAAGTCCTTTCGTTTCTTGTATGTGGTAAGATTTTTTATCCGTCTCGGTAGCGAGTACTGAACGCGGGGTGTAAACTATTATATAGCTAGCTTCGTAAACGGCTTGCATTCGTTTGCATATCTAGTTTCCTACAGACGGAAACAGTTATGTCAACTAGTCAGAGACAACCGTAATCGTTTTCACCAGTCGATACTTTAAGTCGATGTTTAGACAGCACTGTACTTACCATCAGAAATCTGTCAATTACTTTATATACATATTTTTATTACTTAAAGATAAAACTAGAACAGTCCCACATACAGTCGTCGTGTTTGAAAATCCTTGCGTACTAACTACGATAATTATTATATGCAATAGGTATTGCAGTTGTAAGATAGTAAAAACAAAGTTACTTTGTTGACTGCCTCATGGTCTCGTGGCACATGTATGTGCTGTGCGATCTAGAGGTCCTGGATTCGATTCCCGCTTCCGGCAAAGGGGTATTGGGTTTTTCCATTAGGAAATTCTTAGTAGCAGCCCGAGATTGAAAATGTGCCCGAACAACGGACATAGGCTCGTATTACGTGGGTCTGATATATACTTGGCGTAATTTTGGTGCAGAAATGCACCTCGCCTACCCCTCCAGGGAACATAGGCGTGAGATTATGTATGTATGTACTTTGTTAACCAATATAAGGCAACGTGCGGAATTGCGATTATGCGGAAAGTTAGTATTTAAGTAACTCAGCCGACGTTTGAATAGGTTGACAAAAACTACAATGCAATTGCTTCATGTGACTTGAAGCATATATGTACGTATCACTGGTACACATTTAATAGATCTATCAATGATAAGTTTTTTAGAATAGAATACAATATGATTGTCTAAATCATTACAGTAAAATGGCGTAAAGAAGGCTTAACCATTTGAAGTTGAATTTTTAGGTTAACATTTAACTTATACCTTATGTCACGTAACGAAAATTATGTTTTCATTATTCCCGTCATTATATTTTTATAAAAAAAATATTAATGGTCTGACAATACGATATTTTTTCTTTGGAGTTTTGAGGAAAATCCTTACTACATATATTAATATTATAAATGCGAAAGTAACTCTATCTGTCTGTCTGTCGCGCTTTCCTGCTAAAACTACTGAACCGATTTAAATGAAATTTGGTACACAGATAGTTTAGACCCTGAGAAAGGACATAGGCTACTTTTTATCCCGGAAAAGGGGTTTTAAGGGGTTGAAAGGATGTATGGAAGTATTGGTGTAAAATAAAAATAGGGGTGAAAGTTTGTGTGGAAATTCGTCATTTTTTAACCTAGAACTAGAATGATGAAACGACGTGTAGACGACTGTAACTATGTATATGTAACTATATATGACTGTTATGCTTTTACGCCTATATCATTTGACTGATGTAAACGATTTTTGATATGTACATAAATGGGACTCTGTGGAGTAAAATAGACTACAACTTATTTTCTTTCTGAACCCAACCCTGTAGTCTACGCGGACGGAGTCGCGGGCAAAAGCTAGTATTTATATAAAGTAGTATATGCAAATGCCAAATATTAAAATTACTTACACCCTTAACGGAACTTATATGGCATATTGGATAAAAGAAAAAAATAATCTGATGATTCTTCACACAAAAGATTTCAACGAGTATCAGATACTTTTTTGTTTTTTGTTTGTCTTAACTACGTACCAAATTACGTCTGCCAATTTTTTATACGTCTTAAAATTTCTCTTTTTTATCGCTATTCTGATTGTGTTAAAAATATCAATGAGTTTGAATCTAGTCGCTGAGATGAGTTTTTAGCTCGCTCAAGGAGACAGACGAATGTAAATTCGCGCCGACAATATTAACATAAATATATAAGGAATCTTTTGAAACTGATAAGAATATCGTCGTCCTTGATACCTATGATAAAACTTTACAGACATACATCCTTATATGTTTTTTAGAATAATAAATATGGTTTCTAGGTCTATTTATTTGTTTTTTGTTTATATCTTTGGATAGAAGCGACTAGAGCGGAGGAGAACCGCTAGTTGGTTACAAATGAAAGTAGTCAGTTTACATATAATAAAATAAATGGTACTTATATTATAGTCGTTAGATATACGTACACTGCTTACGACAGACGGGTTACTGCATCCTTAAATTATTATCAGTTACTAAACTTGTTTTATTGCCGAGTTGTAACTCGTCATGTATCACACAGTTGTAAATTTTAATATGGTATGAACGACATATTGAAAGTACTTGTAGAAGACATGTCTTCAGTGGCGGTACTTCCATAGAAGCCCAAAAGCCCAGCTTGCCTAACAAATTTCTGAATAATCTATAAGCTTTAAATCTTCATTTAACAAAAGCAATTTGACATATAAATGAGAATATCCTGACTCCGCGATAAACAATTATAAACTAGACATTACAAGATTAACGTAACGCTTTTGGGTCTATGGAAGTACCGCCGTTGCATGTCTTAAGATCTGCGCTGAATGATGTGAATAAATGATGTACATGTAATCACGCATATTTGCCGAGCAACATTGTTGGTGAAAGATACAAAAGCGAGTGGCGAGTAAGAATTAATAATATTATGACCAGAAATTTAATATTTACGACTGTCTCGTGGTCTCGCGGCACAAGTATGTGCCGTGCGATCTAGAGGTCCTGGGTTCGATTCCCGGGTCGGGCAAAATGTAATTGCGTTTTTCCATCAGGAAATTCTCAGTAGCAGCACGGAGTCTGGAAAGTTGTCCGAAAAACTGCAATAGGATCGTCCCCTATTACGTGGGACTGATACATACCTGGCGAAATGTGGGTGCAGAAATGCACTGCTGCCTACCCCTTCCGGGAATACAGGCGTGAGGTTATGTGTGTATGTAAATTTAATACTTATTTTTGGTGAATGTCTGGTTCTTTACCCAGTTTCTGAGAACTGATTCCCGAGTCACGGATTTTATTGGTTACTGGTTGGTAAGCGGCAATTCTGAGGTACCCATTATCATCATCATCAGCCCATATACATCCCATTGCTAGGCACGGAACTGCTCTACCATTGAGAGGGTTTTAGGCCATAGTCCACCACGCTGGCCTAGTGAGGGCTGGCGGACAACACATCTAAGAAATTCCTAAGAACTTTTAGGTGTGCAGGTTTCATTTCGATATTTTCCTTCACCGTTAAAGTAAGTGATAATTCATTGTGAATACCCACATAACTTCTAAAAGTCAGAGGTGTGTGCCTGGGGTTTGAACCCGCGATTCTCCACCGCGCGCCTAAACCTTGAGGCCATCTATGCTGATTTATAAAAATAATTCCGGAACACGATACACTTACCTGAGCAACTATGCCCGGGTTTAGTCATATCACTTTGGAGCTTGCGTAAAAACATAAAAGTATTTTAGCGAGATGGTTATCGGTGAAATAATGATGTTGTTATAATCTTCTTACATTACATAACCTAGGTTTTTTTTACAATCAACAGGTTATATTTCCGTTTTCAAAGTAATAAAACATGTTTTTATAATATTGAAGCTGTATATAAAATGAATAGCATAAGCCACGAGTCATAGCAATTTATTTTGCACATACTGAAGAAACATTAAGCCAAAACGTGTTAAAATCGTAAAACTAAATGTGGTAATCCATAAATATTGACGAGACTACGGTTCATATGTTCATACTTTCATATGTGAAATTGTATTGTTTGTGTGATATATTTTGTTTAAGCTAAAAGTGATATTATCGGAAGTAGGTACTTTCGTCCTCCTACTTTCGCTTCTAGCCCCTTCTTCTTTTGATTTTTACCCAGGATATGAATGGCGATGATAATTTGCTTTCCGGAGAGTAGTTTTTGCCTTACTGTGTCCTTCTTAATAAAAAAACAATAAGATTTATTTAAATTTATTCAGTGCTAAGTAATAAACTATGACAATTATGCACAAAATTACTTTGTTTTCAAAGCGAGATATCATGTTAATTATTTTTAAACTGTGTGTGTGACACATTGCTACACAAAGGTTCAGCGGTGCTTTTATACAAGTTACATTTCATTAATTTATTTTTTAGGTTCCGAGAAAGTCTGTCTTATAATTTTTAATGTATTTTTGTTAACAATATTGTAAACCTCATTTGATGCTAATTCTATTTTTTAAATGACGTAAATATAAAACAAATCTGTGCAATTATGTTGAGTGAGGAGGGATTGTAGTTACTAGTTATTTGATAATTCCTTAGAATACCTGCACTGTACTTACGAGTACCATCGTATGCGCTGTGTCCCTTAAACGTGTCATTAAAATACAACGGACTTGAGGTTCACCTGATATTTATCGATCATCGCAGTCCATTAACAACGAAAAGTAGGTATAGGACATCGTAAGTACTTTCATGAGTTAATCAATGGATGAGAAATTGAAGGGGATGGCAAAGTTTATCAGACGATCAACGGTAATACTCATCATCATCATCATCAGCCCAAATACGTCCCACTGCTGGGCACGGACCTCCTCTACAACTGAGAGGGCTTAGGCCTTAGAGTACCACGCTGGCCTAGTGCGGGTTGGCGGACTACACACATAAGAAATTCCTAAGAACTTTTAGGTGTGCAGGTTTTATCACGATGTTTTCCTTTACCGTTAAAGCAAGTGATAATTCATTGTGAATACACACATAACTTGGAAAAGTCAGAGGTGTGTGCCTGGGGTTTGAACCTGCGACCGCCGAAATACTCATAGAATCGTGAATTTCGCTCCGGTATATTCATATTATTGCACTAGTTGACAACAGGGATAACACTTCTTATGACTATATTGACAGGCCATTGTTTCGATATTGTCTCGGAACCAAGTCCATTTATATGATAAGAGATTGTGCCTTCTTATTACTAAGTAAGTTGGACAAGGTATAGGCCGTAGATACTAAACAATCTATTTCTGGTTCTGATGCTTTCGATTTAAACTTATTTAAACGTATACTATGCGCAGGTGTTCCCATATAAATTCTGAAAGCGTCGTGTAACATGCACTTTTATTTGCGTAAACCATTGTTTTCTACTCATTTTGCTTAAAAAATTTACATATTTCTTGTGAATAATGTATTACTAGTTCAACTGAAGGCATATAAGTTTCTGCGTGATGCGAATTCAATAGATTGAATGTTATATAATACGTAAGGTCTTGTATCAGATCACTGATAGACATGTATATTAGAATATGTCTTTCCAATATGGTTCCAATAAGGATGTAACCAAACGTAGCTTATTACTTAGTGCAATCTATGTATGTATGCGCATACCTATTTGCCATACGGTTTCATTGCTGGATGTGATACGTTGAATTAAATACTTTGTAATATGCTCGGTATTTATGTATATGTGTTGCTTCTATGTCAAGTGGAGAAGTATAACAGAGAGCTTCTTTTTCATCATCATCATCATAATCATCAGCCCATGTCCCGCTGCTGGGCACGGGCCTCCTCCACAACTGAAAGGGCCTAACCGTAGTCAAATCAAATCAAATTATCTTTATTCAAATAGACTTTTACAAGTTCTTTTGAATCGACAATTTTACACTTCTTATTTTTTTTAAACTATTGCCGCTTCGAAACGTGTTATAGCTGTGGAGAAGAAACGGCAAGAAACTCCCTCAGCAACACGACATGTCATTTTTTTTTCTTTAAAAATTAATTAAAGTCAATCACGTTGGCCTAGTGCGAGCTAGTCTAAGAAAATTATAAGAACTTTTTAGGTGTGCAGGTTTCATCACGATGTTTTCCTTCACCGTTAAAGTACGTGATAATTTATTGTGAATACATTTCAAAAAGTCAGAGGTTTGTGCCTGGGGCTTGAACCCGCGACCGCCAAGATTCTCGACCGCAGTCTTAAACCTCGATGCCATCACGACTAGACTTCTTACTATTAGACTAGATAAATTTTGTATTATAATATTGATAAATATGATAATATTGATAAATTTTGTACTTTTACAGTTAAGAATGTTATTAAAGTCACACTTTTTTATTTGCTTTTTATTATCTAGACATTAAAATTATTTATTCATTTTCATATGTCATTATAGGACTATTACCAAAAATTACAGACATACAAATTATTTTCAAACAGCTACATATATTTATATGTCCCGTCGTAATCTGTAATTGATGAGCAATTGAATATTGCATCGTAGTCAATATCGATTTATTCAGGTCGCAGTTTCTCAACGGTTCGTGCGGTTTTGCCCCTTTCTAGTCGATACTTAGCGGTTTTCTCACATGTGCGTTACACACATTTTATTGCTTTTTAAATGCTTGTGTATAAATTTTATTTTTACGGCTGCCTCGTGGTCTCGCGGCTCAAGTATGTACCGTGTGACCTATAGGTCCTGGGTTCGATTCCAGGGTCGGGAAAGTGTTAATAGGTTTTTCATTAGGAAATTCGTCGTAACGCATCGAAAATGGCTGAGACTTTGTCAGAGACACGCGAGAATTATTTTAAAAAGTTTATGAATTTCAATTCAAACCTCAGTAGGAGTAACATTTCAACCTTGATTAAAGTTATAACTCTTGTACAATATATGTACCTACATATTATTATATTTATGTATATAGGACAATATTTTTTAGTCTAGTGGTACAAGTGTGCGACTTGCGATCGCGACGTCTTATGACGTCGACTTCAACGTGTGTTGAATCCGAATTTGGGTACCTAAAGCGTTATTAACAAGCGATGTTTTTCGAAAAATGGAAATTGGGCTCATATCCTGTTACCCGGAACAAAACTAACGAAACGTGGGATCAGTAATACACTACTATCTTACCTATTGGGAATACCAAAACAGGAGTGGTACGTAAATATTTTTTTCATCGCCAACAGCCTTTACTGTATGTGTCAACAGTTCTTTGGTAATGTCAAAAAAACAATACACACTGATATTTCTCAAGCAGTTAGTTAAGTTGCTCGGAGTCCAAGCGTGATGACTTAAAGTTCAGCGCACACGCGGCAGTCATGCAAACAAAAGGCCAAAGATTAATGGTAGACGAACCGACAATAACAAGGTTATAGGCTCGAAAGTTGACCCCTGTATTAGCATTGTTTTTGAAATTGTCGTCTCACTTGATATATGTACCTATGTAGCTAAATATTGCTTGTAAGAGGAATGGGTAATAATGGCACTAGAATAAAATTTGAGTTGGAAATGATCATGATTGCTAACTCTTGGATGTTTTAAAACAAGGCAAAAAATATTTCTTTTTGCAACCAAACATTTTGACTCGTAATTAATTTTAAAAATGAGATGTTGGGTAAGAGTTTTTTTTTTAAAAAGTGTTTTGTTTTTTAATAAGCTACAAATTCGAACCCCATGCTAAGCAAAAAAAAGGTTTTTTCACTCCACCCTAATAAGCCCATATATTATATCCCATTGCTGGACACGGGTCAAATCTAAGTTTGAGTTGTGCTTGAATCATTACTATTGGTTGGTGAAATTCACATACTTAAGAAATTCATTGTGGAGGGAGACCCTACCCGATGTTTTCTTTTTCATATAAAAGTAATATTAAAATATTAACATTCCTTAGGAACTTTAACAGATATCAGGAAATCTTTGTAAATACGACTGCTTTTATGTAATATACCGGAGTAAACAAATACAGTTTCTGGTTTACATGAGTAAAGGGAATTTAGAAACGTTTAAATTTGCCATATAATATGTTTATATTTTGCACACTGTCACCCAAGAATTTCGTGAGACGCGACACGACATGTTTTATCTATGTATCTTTCACGATCTCAGGATCCGTATACTCCAAGCCTGTTAAATTATTTTGCATGCTATTAAGATCTCCTAATTATTTACACAATAAAGTTCCATTTTCTGTGTTTTTCTTTGCAGCGAGGTTAGAAGAATTATGAGAAAGAAATAAGTTAAATATTTATGAGAATCTTTCTCGCGCTAATTCGTGGTTACTTCTATGCAAATATTTTAAAGATTACGAACTGAATTGAGTAACAACGCCACATTATTCATTAAATATTGTGTGAACAGTAGTTTTGGATCACCATATTAATAACGGACCGGTACAATTTATTACACAAACTATTATATTACTGTTTAATTCATCATCATTCACTTGCCCTGTTCCCAATTTTATTTGGGGTCGGCGCAGTATGTTTTATCCTTCCACACATCCCTATCAGCCGTCATGTCTTCAGTCACCCCTTTTTCTTTCATATCTGCTCTCACGCACTCCATCCGTCTTTTCTTTGGCATTCCTCTGTTTGTCCATCCTTCGACTTTCATACTCATTACTTTTTTACCAATATATGTTTCGTCCCTTCTCATAATATGACCATACCACGACAGACGGGTTCCTTTCAACTTATCTATCACAGGAGCCACTTTCAAACTTCCTCTAACGTATTCATTCCTCACTCTGTCAATCCGTGTTACCCCACACTGTATTACTGTTTAATTGATTGTTTAATTTGGTTCTAAAGTAAGTAAGTGTATAAGTATAAGTGGGTATAACAATAACTTCTAATTAGATGTACTTACCAAAAGATCCTTCGTTCAATTACTATGTTATTGATCTTAGAATATTAATACTTATCACGTGGGTTAAATTAACAACCTACGAGCATTGTACCTAAATAATATTTTTGTGTTTTATTAAGCTAAGAACGGGTTTTTAAAGTAATTTTCATCAACTTCTGGGAGTCCGAAAGAGCTAAAATTTGCCAACAACTTTAAATTGCAATATGTTGTCGCTGTTGTTCCTTTTGGCTGCCTCGTTCTTCTCGCGGAACCTGTGTGCTGTGTGCGATCAATAGGTCCTAGGAACAAAGCCCAGGCCGGGCAGTGTTATTGAGTTTTCTATTAAGAAAGTATATGGTTTATATTTATGGTTTAATCTGTAGTTTTTTTTTTCTGTTAGGTGTAAATGAAAAAATATGTGGTTAATAACATTATTTTACTCGTATTGTCTTAAGTAAATAGATGACGTCCTACCATTGATCGGTTATCGTTTAAACCATCTGACACTATAATGAAATAATTGTTATTAATTAAAACGTAGCAGTAAAACAACATTCATTTTTCCATACCGCATCATGTTCAATCCATATGTCATTAATTAATAAACAAAATTTGCATTTTTCCTTGTTACCGTCTATTTAATTTCCATTCAAGAAAATAAACACCTATTAGAATACAAAATGCGTAAATGTAGTATTTCTTAGCCAATTCTTCATTCATTATAAAGGAATCAAGTTTTTGCATTATATTGATTTCATGCTGACATATTTTAACATAGTAAAATGTATATTGGACTGCCTCGCGGCACAAGTATATGCGTGTGTGTGACCTAGAGTCTCCGGGTTCGATTCCAAGGCCGGGCAAAGTGTTGTTGGGGTTTTCCATTAAGAAATTCTCAGCAGCAGCACGGAGTCTGGAAATGTGCTCGACAAACAGCTATAAGATTGCCCCCTATTAGGTGGGACTAATATATTCCTGGTGGAGAAATACACCCTCTGCCTACACTTTCGGGGAATATAGGCGCGGGGTTATGTAGGTATGTATGTAAAGTGTAGGTTATAAGCTAATTTTTATATTAATATGGCATCGTCCGTTTATATATATTTTACAATTTCATTAATGCTTATGTACTATGTAATTCTGTCTTATTTATTTTATTACTGAATGTAGTATCACGGATCTTCCGCGTAATTTTTTTTTCCCGGAATCGTAATTACGAACATTTGAAATTGAAATATTATTATTTTTATAAATGTTACTCAATGTATGTTACGTGACCTGGGAATGCTGTTTTTGGCTTCCTCACCAACACAATCAAATGTTCGTAGAACGTCGTCTATTTCTTTTATTTTGTAGACATACATACATACTCACGCCTTGGTAGGGGTATATTTCCTTACCATCATCGTCATCATCAATTTCAAATTTTTGTTTCGGGTCTGGGTGTTTGTGAGACCGAAAAGTCTCTCGTAGTTTCTGATACCCACGACACAAGACTCGTTTCTTAATGTGAGGTCAGAACTATGTATGTGACAGTTGGGTGTATTTATTAAAAAAAAAAACTTACCATCTTAGCGCCAATTAAATTGAAGTCCCACCTAGCAAGGGCGAGCATCTACAAACAATTTCCTTTCTTTGCTGCTACAAAGTACTTCCTAATAGAAAATCCCCGACCTAATAACTGGCCTGTTCCAGGATTCAAATTCCGAATATCTAGATCGCACGACTCACATATGTGCTGCAACAGCACGAGGCTTGCCTCGTTGTATAATTTTTTTAAAGAGAGGAAATTAAATTTTCATTTTTCACTTGTACGAATAAGATTTCTACTATTTTTAAACTAAAAGGATCTATTGTATTGGCTATTCAGCAATTCATTACGTGTATTTAATTATAATTTGATATATTTCGTCATGTATTTTACATATCGAGGTATGTTTTAAAACTGTATCAACTAGTGAGAAGATAGCTAATTTTTCTATGCCACTTGAAAACGTCTGTCCTGTATTTATCATAAGTCTTCGGTTCAGTTACTTTGAGCCACGCTATACCCAGATTATTTTCTGAATGTTGTCCGATCGAGGTAGCACTACTGTCGCACGGAAATCATAAGTGAGCCAACATTTTTGATAACGTGCGTCCAGCACTAGTTGAATCACCTATCTTTCTTTTGTTTACTAGAGACTGATATAGTGACGTAGTAGCCTGTCAAATATTTTCCCTACCGTCGTATCTAATACATATATTTTATGCGTAATATCATTATGAATATGCGTCTTACCTGAACAATTTTTCCAAATTGCACCATATTCGGATGTAAAATCATTTTATCATTTGTTTCGAGACAACTTTTATCTACCATCTTTTATAACATTGATAACATCATAATAACGTAGGATGTCCATTAATAACGGTGTTCAAGACAAATGTATGTGATAATGTAATGTCAATGTATGAGGTAACACAATAAAAATGAATTATGACACACGAAGACAATAGATTGCTTGGAGATAATCAGCACTTGCATTCTATATGTTATGCAAGTTCATTAAAAACCTGTTACTGTAAATCACAATTAAGATAATTTGTTTAACATTTTTTAAAGATTTATGTGCAATATAATACGATATTGCAATTTACATTTAAACATACTTCAATGTACGCTTTAATAATAGACTTCCATTAAAAAATCACTGAAGATGTTTGTAATTTTCATAATTAATTGCAATTTATTGATATGTATGTTTTCTAGAATACATTCAATTAAAGCAATACCTAATTGGTCAGATAATGGTTTTTCTTACTTAATGAATATTTATAGTTTATCTTTAGGATTCAATTATTTAAATGACATTGTTTAGTTACAGATTGATTGGAAATCATGTATGCTCTAACATTCAGTATACAACACGTATAAAAAAATAGATAATTATACATCAATAAAAGCCCTTCACAACGTTTAACGCATACACAGCATATAAAAACCTTCAATTTAATTTGAATGTTTATTTAAGTATTTGAAGTATTTGGATAGATCGTCAGTTGCGGGCGGGCGGCAGCTTTCAGATCTCCCCTCCAGGCCGCGGGCGGGCGGTGCCTGCGCATCTAGCCGCCAGTCCCTTCGCGACGCACCTCGCGACACCATGTCCCCCTTGTGGATTTTACTCACGCTGCTCCCCGTGCTGGGTAAGTGTACTCCGCCCGCACCGACCGCTGCTGAGCTGTTCAGCTGAGCTGCTGAGCTGCCCATTTGGCGCAGCGCCATGGCGCAATATCGGGAGTGATTTTGTGTTTTGTTTGTGCTGAGGTATTGTACATATTGACACAGTCATTTATGTATCGAGTTCCGTAGTTTATGAGAAAAAAAGGAAATGTGTGGCAATTGTGCGTGCGTAGTGCGAGTGGGAAATTCGCGTTTTTTTGAATCTATGTTTGGTTTCATAGTTTAAATTCACTGTATGAAGTATTTTTTTTAAACAATTGTGTTGCATTATTGCTACAATACGCATGGTGTGTAGGACTTTGCGGGTTCGCTAATTAATCATTTTAGATGTCCGTACTTATTTCGTAACATTCTCACGCTTGTAACCTGGAAAAGTTATATTCAGGTGAATTTTTTGTAACCATATTTTGGAATATTTAAATTACGGTTTTTTCACATAATGGTACAATTCTTATTTCCATTTGAAACTACTAATATTTTTGTATATATCTAATAAAAACGCCCATACATGCCAGTGGCAGTACTTCTACAGAAGCCCAAAAACCCAGTTTGCCTTACAAAATTCCGAATCATAATTGTTAAGCTTTAAATCTTTATTTAACAAAATCAATTTGTCATATAAATGAGAATATACTGACCCCACAATAAACAATTATAAACTAGACATTACACAAGTATCGTTGAACGCTTTTGGGCTTCTATGGAAGTACCGCCACTGATGGATGCATTCGGAATGCTAGTTGTGAGTTACACATCTCGCGGAGCCGCACCGGCAACCGTTCTTGCGTAACCAATGATGCACTTTCCATTTGCCCACACCGTGTACTTCATCTGGGGACACCGGACTGTTTCGATCTATTAGCCATATCCTACGTAAGGGTAAATCGTGTATCGTAAACATATTTTGTGTGACCCCAAAAATATTAAGGTTTTAATGTTTGGCTATTACTATTTTTATAAAAAATGCAGCATTTTCTTAGGTTCTTTAAACACTTTAATAAAAATATCTTTCTAGCAACTTCACAATAAATCACCAGTCTGAAGAACAATTTCTTTTAATACATAGAATGGTCAAATATGCTTCGTTCTTTAAGGATACTTTTAGATATGTAGATGCGTTTTCTGATGGCCTTGGGACGTTATATATTCTAGGTAGATTTATCTGCCAATTAATCCATGAAACGTACTGATCGCAAATATTACTCTGAAGGAAGTGTGACACAAATATATGTTATGTATTTTTGCAATTTTACTGGGTGAACACGAATACGTGTAGACAGTGTTAATTATCTTGTCACTTGTCAGTACGTTTTTTGATATAACGATGACTTTTCCTGTTTTAGTGTGAGTTACTATCCACACCGGAATTGTTTGTTAAATGAGTATTTAGAAGTAATAGTAGTATTACCTTTGGAAAATGAAATTATTTGACTTGCATAAAAATTAAGGTAAATTAAGGTCTTGCGCAAAAAATCATACGTGACTTGACTTGAATGAAGGGTAGTAAAAAATGTATTAAATGCGCTCGCGCGGCGCATCGCATCACGGCAATAATCGATTCCCCGGATTTGCATAAGTGATTTTCCCACGCTCCGTTCGCCGTACGAAGTGGGCCGGCGTGACGACTGCTGGAGAACGGATGGGTAACTCAAGGTTCATCGCGACGTTTACCTTATACACGACTCTTTATTAATATTTACCAACGCATGTAGATGAAACAATAGGATTCACCTTTCACCCGCAATCGATTGTGCTTTTCTAAATCGATCACAAAACGAAAGCGGTTTCGATATTTAAGATAAAAGAGTTATTGTGTTTTTAACTTTTTTAAATACTGAACATAAGGAATATATATTTTCAAATACTATAAAAAAAGTCCATCAACATCTAATAATGTATGATGACTTAAATCATATTCAATAAATTCCATAATAATTGATAATTTCCTTTATCAAAAAACATGAAAGTTATCTAATGATCAGTTAATCTCGAAAGTCAATCTATTAAAACCGCACTCGCCAACAGGTCACAAGCGTGAGAAAAATATTGCACGGCGACATGAATGAGAATCGAAAGTTTTTTGACCTAGTGCAATAATGTTATTGATCAGCACGTCGCGAGTTTATTGACTTACACAATACTAGAATAATCGACACAAAGCTGATTCATCAAAACTTTGTTACGTCATCGCATACATTAACAAGATTCGATGAACTCAGCAAATCACCTGTGTTAGACGCCGTTTACATACTCGTCTTGGTTTTGCGGTTTTTAATGAATTTTACAAGTTTAGGTTAAATATTTTTTTTGTATCATTATTTAGTTACTTAAAGTAAAAGTAAACAGTTTTAAAAAATCTTTAAAAATGATTATGGGTGTGCAAAGCCCAAGTGAACACGTTATGCATAGAAATGGTACAGGGAAGTTAAGGACTTTACTTTCTATCCACATTTTATGTAAAATGTTACATATTAACATTTCTCCTTAGTGGAATGCGTAGACTTTCGCCAATGTAAAAACTCAGCGATATTTATCAAGGTATTTGGGGATTTATACCCACAGAAAACCATATCATGGAGCATGCAATTGTGTTGTCTAAATCTTTCGTGCGTTTAATTCACACGAACAGCGCTGATTGTTATTGTGAAGTCCTCCTAATATTGCACGTTCGCACAGAGGAATCCGCTGTCGTAAACACTATTTACATTTGCAATATTTTTGCTGAATTTGCGTACTCACGCAATAACATTCAAACATGAATACTTTTCGTACGCAGATATTCTTGCACCACATAAATTATTTCACGGCAGATCAAATACCGAGTTGATCTATGCGGTGTATTTCGTACAAATAGAATTTCGAAACTGTTTTATTTGTACAAACCAAATATTTGCCTGTACCTAAAATATGCAGAACGTCGCAAGCTAATTTGCCTATGATTACGCACAAAGCACATCTATTAGCCTACTTTCCTCAGTTTGAAATCAGTTAGCGACGTCCAAATGTATATATCACACGTAGAGCACATTATACTTACATAAGGTAGATGGTACTGTAGATAGAGTTGACCTTTCGCGGAGGATGCGCGGCACCTTGCGAGCGTTGCGCAAGCGATACTATCTCGAACGGCCCCTACTTGTACCGGCTTGGGAACCTTTAACCGCAGCCGTATTATGCTGGCTTCCTTCGATTATATCGCGATTATGCTCAAATTATTTCTTACTAGGTTTTAACAGCCGCGGCGTGCGCTGACCATCTTTTACGATTAGTATACAGGAAGGTATTTTTTTAATCAGTTTAAATTATCCGATGACTGCATTTCTATGCTAATTATTTAATGATTAAATTTTAATATTATTATATATTTTGTTCAATTGTTAAAATGTTGGCCTAGATGTGTTTTTTTTTTCACCAAAATTATTTAAAACATTTTGACTGTAGTTAATATAGATTACTTAATAAATGACAAATTAAAACAGTATAGATCACATTTTATACGTTTTGGAACGATTAATGAGTTTCTCCTTTTTTTATTTAATAAAAAAGGCTCTATTGTAGGGACTCATAACTTGACTTCAATGAATTCAGTTAGCAATCACTAAACATAATTTTCAAAGTAAACCACACCTCGTATAAATTTTACATAATTTATTCACAAGGCACACGACCTAGGCGTACTACATTTCCTAGTTTCAAATACCCTTCGGCGCCTGTCAATAAACCTAATTTAAGTGATCAGAGGTCGAAACGAGTGAAATACGTTGATCACGATGTTACCGGCTCGACTTGTACTCGGCTCGGGTCACCGCTCTTTACCGCGTCTTCCCGTCTGCACTCGCAACCACTGACACATTGTGATGCAATTACTCTACTGTTACTTATCTTGTCTACGAACTTTAACTATTTGGTCAATTGTGAATTATATTTGTGGAAAACAATTGTAGAAAATCTTACATACGTACATATGTCTAATACAGGTACATACTTTGTCACTTTTATAGGCCCGAAAGGGTAGGGAGAGTTTCGTTTTTGTATTATGATTGAGAGTTGCGAGTTGGCAGACTACACACCTAAGAAATTCCTAAGAACTTTTTAGGTGTGCAGGTTCTATCACGATGTTTTCCTTCATCGTTAAAGCAAGTGATAATTCATTGTGAATACACACATAACTTCGAAAAGTTCTCTCTCAGTTGTAGAGGAGGCTCGTGCCCAGCAGTGGGACGTATTTGGGCTGATGATGATGATTATGATTGAAGTCCTACGTAATAGGAGTTGTAGCCTATTGCAGTTTGACACATTTTGGACGCTAGAATCTTATTATTTTTATTTCGTGACTTAGTCGGAAAGGAATATGAAGATATTTTAAAACATAGCTGTGTACTTACGTTTATCGATAAAAATATGAAATTGACCGTAATAATAACAGCACAGTTGTAAAAATACAGGTGAATGAACAGTGAGTGCAATTAATTGCAACTAGAATTAGAATTCTCTGCTCGTAATTTAATTGATGAGGCTGAATATCCAGGTTCCGCAACTTTTTTTAAACTCTAAAGAGAGCTTTGCCCTGAAAAAATCAACAATCTGGTCGGAATCGTATTTATACACCTACACGGAAATAGCAAATGTCTAAACATGATAATTCGCAAACCTTATGGGTGGTGTAAAATATTTCAATTATCCTCGAAAATTATTGTTCACAATATAATATAACCGTTTATATCACAAATTTTATAGATGAAAATGGGTTCTATTCTAAAATTTTGCTTTTTACGAATGCGTTTAGTTATTGCGGTTAACTTATTACATAAATTATTTATCACCAAGCGTTCATAGGACATAGTTAAGCTCCGGACCATTGGGCAACAAACCGCACAGTAACTGTGGTTTACTAGAAACTTATCTTAGAGTACCAAAATAGCTTTTACGTATTTGTGTTACTCAATATTTGTCAAACTTAATTCGTTGTTAAGCAATGCCCAAAATAAGTATACCAAATTTACTAGCATAAAAATTCTTTGACATTGCTTTGTCCAGCAATTTTTAAGCCCGATCAAATACGAGTCTATTGGCATTTTCCCGGCATATTTATACACCCCGCGCTACAACCAAGTATATCCTTATTGAAAAAACTGTAAACATTTTGCTAGACCCGAAAATTGACCCCGGCACTTTTAATCGCTTGTCGTATACTTTGGTGCGAAACCAACGAGACAGTCTCCGTTGGAAGCCGATGTGAATAAAACAGGAATAACCGTCGTGTTTCCTTCAGCATAACGTTTATGCAATACTTTAATAATATGTTATTTAATAAAATACACTTTCCTATAAATGTGTAGTAAATATAAATTATTGAAATTGCTTATATTAAATTTTATGCGTCTTGTCCGTCAGTTCTAGCAATTGCGACGTTACAAAACAGGAATTTTACTTACGATTATACATTCTAAGAAAAATGTGTCCTTTTTTAAAGACACGCCTATTACCTATCGGAACAAAAACGTCTGTAGACGGAAACAGAAAGTATAAATGGTAAAAACCACATCAAAGAAATCCATATTGAACGTTCTTATCGCTCGACTTTACGCATCAGGCGACTTCCTTCTTCATATAGTCTGACACGACAAATTTGTGTACAGGGGCAGCAGAGAGGTTCAACTGTAAAGGCCGGATCCTCGGCGCATACTACGCAGACGCCAAGTCTGGTTGCAAGGCGTTCCACGTGTGCGTGAGGGTGGCAGGCGGCGGTATACGAGACTTCAGGTTCTTCTGCCCTCCCGGCACTCTGTTCCACCAGGAGGCGCAGACGTGCACCGACTGGGGTGACGACGATCCTCTAGCATGTCCTGCAGACATCTACGACGGTCAGTTTGATCTCTACAGGATAGGATCTGGTGAGCTCGCTTTGCAACTAACACTCACGTAAAATTGCACAATGTTTACAATATTATATGGATTTTTACACACTTTAATATAATAATCACGTAAAGGATTCTTATAAATAAATTAACTGTATAAAAACTTTAATATTTCATACGTTAAAAAATTGTTATTTAAATACAAGATAACATAAGATTTTTAATTATGAAATGTTGTTAATTAATTTTGCAAGTAGTACGAAGTTATTCAATTTCATTATTTGATGTATAATAATTTACTGATTATATTCTTGTAGAAACCCATTCTGTTCTATAAAGAGCAAAACCAAAGACGAAAACATGGTGAAGTATTTATTTAAATTACTCATTAAATCTTAGTTTTGCTGCTCAACTACTACTACGGCTTAAAATAAAAAAGGCTTATACTACAAGATATTTAAATTGCGAATAATTTGATTTTGCCTAAAGAGGCTTGCGACTGTATTGGATGGCAGCTTGAAAATAAATTATTGTTGTGTACTGTGATGCTAAAACATGCTTCAGCAGCCGAATCATGCTTAACGTAGGTAATGCTTTTGGAAACGCGCCATGAACTGCCTTACCTGTTACTTTTTTTTGTACCTATTCACTTTATTGGGATCTGTATAACTAATTATAACATGACGTAAGCTTACATTACGTGAATAAAATTGTGCCTTCGGGTAACTTATTACTTTTGGCACAGGATTTGACACCAGAAAAATATCGTCGCCGTCATATCGCGAAGACGAACCGGAGTTTGGGCTCCAGCGTGCTGAGACTGGCGATCGCCGTCTCTCGCAGAACAACGGCGGTTCCAACGGGCCAGCGTCCGACCTTCGTGCGGCTCACTCCTCCGACTTTTTCACCGGTCAGCGTGACCGCGGCCGCGATGACGCCGCATCTTCAGCACCTTCAGCGCCTGTCGCATCCCATGCCCCGCCCCCAACACAGCGGCAGTCCTTTAGAAGAGCTACGACACCTAATACGACTCCATTCACAACACAATACACAACACCCGCTTCTATCCCGCAACAACCTTCAAACCCACCACAATATGAAAGTTCCAAACGTAAATTCATAAGAAAACGACCAATTTACCCGTCTACGCCAGCTCCTCAAACGTTCCCACCAAATAATCAGCCGCAAGTATCATACCAAGATCAGCAACAAAACTTTAATCGCCGGACACCAGTGCAAAACAAACAGAGCTTCACTACGCCGAGTGTGCCAATTCAGTTCAGAGAGTTTAAGGATGAGTATGTGGAAGTGAGCAGGGTCACCCCGAAACAAAACCGATACTTCGGTAATAATCCAACTGCTCCTCCCTTTACTCAATCCAGCCAAACGCCCAACTTTAGCAAGAAGGAAGGTCTATCAGAATTGTATAATAACGAAGCACAATCAACCCCAGGCCTTAATATTCCAAACGAAAATCGACCATACAAAGTGCGAAATGGATTTAGTGTATCGGATATACCGCAGGAACAAGATTTTGTACGTAACAAAAAAATAAATAATAATTACAACAATAACAATAACTTCAACAACAATTATAACAGAGCCAGTCCTACAACTACAGCTGACTACAGCGCCGTGTCTAGGGGTGGTGGAAGTAGCACTCCGTCATATAAAAATTATAACAGCGTTTCATACGAATCAGAAAAGAACTTTGCTCCATTCGCAAAGAACGGTTATGCCAGCAGTCCTACTACTGTACCTACCACTACAACACAGATATACACAACTCAACGCCCAGAACCTCCTTCAAATTTGAACACAATTGCCTACAACACTAATATTGGCTTCCAGGCGCAATCAAATAATTTCGCTGAAAGCGATGAAGACGATGGACAATACCGTCCGCCGCAAGGTGAGGATGATGGTCAATATAGACCTGAATTATACGACCGAGAACTTCTTTCTGGAGCTCATTCTCTAAATATAGCAGCTAGTGGGAACAGATTACAAGAGGATAAGAAGACGTATTCAAAATCCCAAATTCAGCCAAAGCAGACTGCTGCCCCGCGTCCGTTTAGACCTGCGCCCACTCCTACGGTACAAGCTGTGCAAACCACCCAAACTACCCGAGTGCCCGAGACTGTTTACACGACGACACAAGCGCCGCAAACGATCAATACGCAGCGCACGTTCGATTACTACCAAACTTACACAACAACGTCTAGACCGAGCGAGCACCCGGGAAATAACATTCCCTCTGCGAACAACGCGCCCGCAAGGCCGACGACTACAGAACCTAGAATAGTTGAGGCGCGTCCCACTCGGCCGCAGAACCGCGCTCCACCGACGATACCGCCGACACTCGCGCCTCGACCGCCATCGCGCCCACCCCACTTTGCTAAACCGATAAACAATAAAGAGGATACGAGCTACGACTACGCTTACTACGACTCCGATCCAGGATTCTCAGAATACGACCACATAGAAGAATTCGGTAGAACTAAGAAGAGAGCATAAATGCTCTTAATTGCTGTTTCATTGCCATTAAATTAGTCGCCTCTTCAGATAGCAATCAAATTGTATAAAATATTTTTTTGTAAAATAATTTAGAAAATTTTCAGCTTCTTAATTCTATTTCTAAAAGAAGTTTTTCGATCATTTTCTTCCTAAAATGATTTCCTAAAACTATGTGAATATCTTAATACGTTGTAACTTTGATTTTATCTACTTTCAATATGTACCTTTAATATCGATCGCATATATCAGAAGAGGCTTATCCATAGTTACCCTAAATTATTTGTGATAATAATTTTATTATTGACGTTTCTATCGGTATAAGCTAAAACAGCATTTAGAAAAGCAAAAAGACACAAAGTTCCGTCTGGTGAATGTTGTAAGGAAACTGAATTTTGGGAATCACATAGTAATGTCTGACAGAACTGGTTTGTAATGAATTAAATTATAGATTTACTTATAATGTACGTACAATAGAAAGTAAGTTATTACTATAGATTGTAAAATATTTCATTGTAAATAAAGTTGTCTTAAAAACAATAGCTTGTGCAATTTGTGTCAATTCTCAAAGCTCGTGGGAACTAGTCACCAGCGTTCATGTTTAGATGTTTAGTCACTGCGCGTAAACAAACGGACAAAAGAAACTCCCAACAGTATGCAATAGTGATAATTCACCTAGATAATGTGCAATGTCAAACGTTTTTACATACAGTTAAACTCATATTTAGCCACGCATTTTGAAGTAACATTCAATTTGACTGCCCTGTGGTCTCGCGGCTCAGGTGGAGCAAAGTGAAATTAATTTTTTTTATAGGAAATTCTTAATAGTAACTCGTAGTGTGGAAGTATGCCCGAAAAACTGCAATAGGCTCGCTCTCTATTATGTGTGACAAAAAATATTTTTCGAGATGTGGATGTGGAAATGCATGTATGCCTATTCTTGTTAGGGATACAAGCGTTAGTGCGTATGTGTGTATCTGTATGTACGTATGTATTGCAATTAACCGTTTCTTTGCAACTAAATTTTGACAAATTTAAAGTAAATGCCATGGCAGTTGATCAAATAGCTTCTGCATTTGGAAAGATGCCGTAACCTTTGCTGCTAACGTGTCATTCATTAGTTTCACACGCGCGGGAGATTGCACAGATATCCGCGCCGGGACATTTTTGCACGAACTGCGGATTCTACAAATTCTTGCTGTTGTGAAATATTTCATGCGACATCTGGCATTTAAGCTTCATTTTCCTTTGACTCAGAAATGATCGATGAGCTATTTGTAAAGTGCCGAGTTTTAATTTACCCCGCCATTAATTTTGTTCGTCAGTTTTATTATGTTGATCTAGTATGGATTTATAAGATTACTTAGATTCAACCCAATGGATGATCATAACTACCGAATTGTGTTGGAAAAATATTTTTCTTTACTCTAGAGGTAAGTAGACAACAATTTGCTTCCAATTCCTCCTGTATATCTCTTTCTGACTAATTTCGTTGTGGGCGTATAACGAACTCGGACCCTTAGATTCGCAGGTCGTCACTTCGGTGTCAATACTGTGGGTGCCACTTTCAATCCTGGATTTTCTGTTAGAGTTGCTGTAGTGGGTGTGTGGCGGTGAAAAATTATAGTGCTATCGGAGAATAGTATGATTGTGATCTGCATACAAGGCTCCTCTTGTGTGGTACTTTAATAATAATGATATGACGAGATGCATACAGACATTACCTTAACCCCACGACTTTACATATATTATGCTGTATATAAATGATCATCGACGAAAGCATTTTTTTTTATTTTTAAAGTAATAATATTATCTCTACTCACACACATATACACTACATTCACTCATTGACTCCGTGCTGATACTCAGAATTCCGTAATAGAGAAACTCATTAACATTCTGTTCAATCCAGGGATCAAAACTAGGGTCTCTTAATCGCACGTCGCCCAATTTTGCTTCAGGACAAACGACTACCTCGTTTGTCAATCGATCTTTATGTTCATGCAACATATTCAGTTTCAAACGATGTAAATTAAATTTTGTAATTCAGCACTCATGGCACAAGATCCATTAAGTGGCGCTTCATCGAGATCCAATTTTATTCCTTTTATCAATTATATTACTTGTATAAAGCTGAAGAGTTTTCTTTTTTATTTGAAGGCTAGGATCTCAGGATGCGGTAGTTTAAAATAAAATATAGAACTATACCGACATGAAATATGAAATACCGACTATAAAACGAAGAGTAAGTGGAAATTATACTGAACGTCATGTAAGGTAATTTTTAAATAAATTTAAGGTATAGGAAGTGCATGTTGTAAACAGATCGCCTTCTTGTACATGTTTGTCTGTTTAACAGCCAATGCTCTGAAAAATTATACAATGTTATCCTGCCCCCTCATTTCCATAACTGAACCAATCGTATTGGATTGTGAAGCCACATCTTGTTTAAAAGTGATAACATAAACATGTAGAGCTACTTGCAACCTGTCTTGTATCGAACCTGTCTTGAACCATAGGAAAAAAGTCGGGTTTAAAAAAAAATATAATATTTTTAATCAATCAATTCTTCTATATTTAACTTTGATGGCTATTAGACAAATTAAATTATCAAATTAGACCCTAAACAGGTTTTAAAAATATCGTTCCGTTCCCAAAAAAAAACAACATTTTTTGCTTTAATATTAGATATATGTATACATATATGTATATGAAATTTATTTAAATTTATGAACTATAAATATACCTTAACAATAAAAAAATCTTAATTATTACATTTTATGATTTGAATATTACGCCATCAAACAAACAAAAAGAAACGAAACACGAACCTTTACTTTGGTAAAGGTTGGTGTTTGTTTTTTTTTTTTTGTAATTTAAGGTAAATTGTAAAATGGTCAACGAAATGAAAAAGCAAGAATAGCACAGGACTTGTTGTACCAAAATCCCGGAAAGTAGATTGCCAGGTCAATCTATTTTATTTAAATCAGCGGTCGGCAACGCGCGGCCCGCGGACGTCTTGCTTGTGGCCCGTGAATGTTAGCATTAGTTAGCATTTTAATTTTTTCTATGGGATATCACCATATGACCATATCAATGCCTCAATGTAGCGAAGTCAAAGCTTCAAGGTTAGTCAATAAAACCGTCGAGGCAGTGCGTCTTGTCCTCGACCAGTGGGTGGACAGGCTGGTGCCTGGTGCCCGGCGTGGCGACGCGACATTCCTCCTGACGCAGGTGTTGTCGGGGTACGAATGCTTCGGCCACTACCTTTGTCGGGTAGCCCAGAAGGTGGAGTTGGCCGTGTGTCACCATTGTGACAACTGTCTGGACGACACAGCCCAGCCCACTATAGAAGAGTGTCCAGCCTGGGAGGTGTAGCGCAGCGCTCTCCGCGCTTTTGTTGGTGTTGATCTCTCGCTCTCGGATGGACATGAAAGTTAATGGATGGGCGAGCAGAGGAAGGTCAAATAAAAGATGGATGGAGTGCGTGACTGAAAATATGAAAGAAAAGGGGTGAATGAAGACATGACGGCTGATAGGAATATGTGGAAGGATTAAACATACTGCGTCGACCCCAAATGAAATTGAGAACAGGGCAAGGAGATGATGATGATATCTCGCTCCCGGCCATCATCTCATCGATGGTCGGGAGTCCGAGGTCGTGGCGAGCGATGCTTTCCTTCTGCCAGCACGTCATGTCGCAGAAGGAGAGCGCGGAGCGGGATCGCTAGAGAAGTGATTCCGCCCGCCAAAGACGTCAAAGAAAGAGTCGTCGGGTCAACAGAGACAATTAGACCCGGCGCTAAAGCACGCTCGTTTTTTTAATATACGAGCACGACAAAGTAAAAATACTGAGATTTCCACCTCTCGTCACTTGATACACTCATGCCCGTAAAAAAGATTCCGTCAAAAACAAAACTTGTGAAAAAATAGGTCTCGCAACTCACCTCTACCATAAAAAGTTGTGAGATCCATGTAATATCAGGTCGGTTAATTTATTCAGTCGCTACTTAAGGGACCTTCTGTCTTAAGTTATTGTGTAATTAGCTTACCTAACAACATCTGACAGTGACCATATCAATATTTAAAATATTTAATTATTTAAATAAATAGATTGACTTGGCAATCTAATTTGCGGGATTTTGGTACAAGTTCATAAGTTCTGTGCCATTCTTGCTTTTTCATTCCGTTGACCATTTTACCTTGGAACATAATTATATCTAGGTACCTACCTACTTCTACGCCTATTTTTCCATAAAATTAAACATGTACTGGTACCTACACTGATTCAGTTACTGTAAATATTACTTTGTAGTCCTATACATGGAATTACAAAGTTATTTTTGCAGTTAGTGTATCTGGCAAACTGGACCGAAACTGCAAAACATTTTAGTTTTTCCTTGATTTGTACACTAAACACTAATAGTATTCTAAATTTCTAGCTTCTATGTCTGCTAGAAGTACCTTACAGTTTCAGTCAGTCAGTGAGGGACTCAAATTAAGAAAGTTTCACAAATTATAATTCTTAAACTGTTAGTTCAAATTGAATTAAAATTGAAATATAACGTATTTATATGACGCCTGCTTGGTTACTGAATATTCAGGCTTCTAGTTTTAACCACAATGAAGTTATAGGGGGACAAAAATGGCCTGAACTGATTCGAGAAACTGATTCAAAAACTGAGATAGACGGATACCAGCTAGGATAATGTTTGGTGGATCATAACCTAGACTAGAATATCGATATTAATGTATTTTTTTTCTACAAACGTTATTTCTAAAATTCATGTGTGAGCTCGAACCTACGACCGTATTATCCGAAATAAGTATAATAATCCGATATTGGCCATATCACATAAAAATCTGCCATCTCTCGGTGAGTAGGACAACTAAATAAATAAATAAAATATATTCATTGTAACTTATAGAATCTTAAAATAAATAAAATTACAGTTATTAATTAGCAATTCTAAAAAAACTGAACACACGCAGACGCAGCTTTAGATGTTGCAAAGGCGTGATTAGTAAGTACTAAAAAGAAAAGAGGAAGAGGTACTGCAGCGACTAAAAAATGAAAGTATAAAGTTACTATACGGAGTTTAGTCTTTGCTATTGAACAATAGAGGTCGCTATGTGCTTAACCAATTGATTTACACGTAATCTCATGAGTATTCATATGAAAGTGTAAAAAAAATATTCGCACACACTTCAAGGATACATCAGATATTCGAGCTCTCGTAAACTTAGAGCGGGTCCTAAAGTAGCTTCCCAATGCCGGCATAAATTAATAAACAGGATTCTATGACTCAAGACTTATACATTTTAATGAAGATCATTAAAATAGTTTCAGAACCACCTGGGATGCCAATGCCATTGTAACATATATTATTTCTAAAATTAATATTAACCTGATTAAAAACGTAAGTAAATATACATACGTAGGAAATAATAAATTTAGCGCATCGAGGAACGCAGTCGGTTTCAAACGCTTGTTTTGTATAATATTATGACTCATACCTAATAATACGATAGCATCTCTATCTAAAAGAACCTCATGTGTGATCAATTTATAAATAAAGAAATCTGGTGTCAAGTCTATAAGGGTCAATAGACTTTTCGAGAACAACACGGTGCATAAAACGGCGATTAAGAACCTTTAAATAAATCATGTAACACGCCTTAAAAACCGTATGTAGAATGTTTTTAATGCGAGATTCAAAAGCATTTTACTATTTTTTTACGTTTATCCGTGTTTGATAAATTAAGAGTAGGTCGGATATTGGCAATTTCCAGTCTAGTCTGGCTTGTCTTAGTTATTTTTATGACGGTTATACCGCTTTCGTTACTGGGAAACCATAAAGCGTGAGAAAACCTTCATAACACAAAGTTCTTCACAATTTTTTTGAGGATATGTGAACCGTATTACGAATTATATACGATAGGGATAACTGTGGGACATTAATTATTGTAGCTGATTAAATAGGTTACAAATGAAATAAGATAAATTTGGATTAGATTTCGTTTTTATTATTTTTACATTTTAATGTGCAATGTAAATTCAATAAATTTTGTGGGATCATTTTTTAACCCATGGAAAACGAAGGTTAAAGTATAGGAAACATAATAAAAACTCATAAAGTAATATTTAGGTTGTCACATTTCACGGCTCAGAATCTTACGAAATATTATAGGAGGCTTGTGAGTCTGTGGCATAGCTGGCCTACACTAGGACACTAAGTTTGATCCCTGCATTGAGACAAATATTTGAATGATCGAAAGTTTCGGGCCTGAGTATTTTTGACACCGAAAATTGTCTTTAAAGTTCTGATAGCCACCAAACGACACATATAAATCTTACTGTGACGTCAGTACAATGTGTGTGACTGTTGGGTGTAATAGTTTTCGATATAGTTTCATGTTGTTTAGGATGATAACACAAACCATTTTTTTTAATTAAAAATCTTGCAAGATAACAGTTATAAATTTTAAGAGTCGAGGTTCGCATTGCAAAAATAAATGTTCCGATACGTCCCCGTAACTGGTTCTGCCGCAAGTCAGTTCTAAAAACGGCAAAAATTTTGGACGAAAGGTGAATGCTCTAAATCGAGGTTCCATTTGGTCGATATGTGATCAACACGAATAATTTACATACCAAATACAGACACAATTAATGACAGAAATATTTGAACAACCCGATTAGAAAGATTTATTCACAGACACAATATTACGTCCCTAGTCTTCCAATTTGTCGTATATTATGAAATTTATCAGTATAAACTATTGACAATGTATGTCAAATATTCTACCAAGTGATTAAATTGTTACATTTTGTATGCCATATTGGCTTTTTCACTTAATTTCTATGCTATTATTATCTATTGCTACATACACTATATAAAGTGTTTTAAAATGGCGTCATCAACGATACATGACATTTTGCTTTTAATTTAATTTTTATAAATTATTAAACTAGCTGTAGCCCGAAATTTCGTCTTCTTGAAAATTCCATGAAGTGGACTTTTGTCCTGATAACAGCGTGGTGGACTAAGGCCTAAACTTTTTCAGTTGTAGAGGAGGGTACACAGCAGTGGAACGTATGTATATGGGCTCATAATGGACCGATTTTAACGATTTTTTACAATTTCTTTGCTCTGATCTGTCTATCTGTATTAGAACTTGTTATTCAAAGAATTAAAAATAGAATATCTACTGGTTTATTTTTCATTTTTTAATAATAGTTTTAGTATACAAACACGTTTCACTGCTTTAATATACAATTAATGATGATGATTTGTTGTTATTATTGTAAGTAATTCTCGTCATTCATGAATGGATTGTAATATTACAACATGTTGTAATATTCTAATGTCATTAATCTATTATAGCGTATACGAGTATATTATCTTATAGTTCTATTGATATTGTCTTGAAGTGACTCGTCCGCTTTATTTCCAACCCGAAGACGTCCGTAATGGAGACATCTCTAGAGCAGACATAAAATGAGTTCCAAGTAGTTAATATGCAAACATTCTTAGAAATCTTTTTGAGTTATCGTGTAATTAATATGAGTGCTAAAAATCACACATATTAATCAAGTTTCGGCAAGTCTACTTTTGTTAGTAACGAAATTGGATTACACTGTTTTACACAGAAAAAAAAACAAACACATCCAATTATATTTTTTTATTAATATAAGTATCACAAAATATCATGTGGATGTACTGTCGTATTACCTTCCTAACTTATTATATTTACAATCACTAAACAACATACAAACACATAATGCGACATTTTATTGTAAACAATTTTAGCTATTGGTTTAGAATTCCAATTTGTTCGACCTTTGGAATGGCTGCGACGAAGTGCACAATATGTCGATTAAAAATTAAGTACATACGTTTTTATTATTTTTTTACAGGACGATGATGTCATGACCAAAACTCACACATTGTTTTACAATTGAATCACAAAAATGAATGAACTCATAAAAATAACAACAGTGCCTATTGTGTAAAAATCATAAAATAAACAATTACAAATTTGCGAAATAAGTGGAGTAAACGAAGGTCAACAAGTATTCTACGAATACATTTCCATCGGTATAACAATACATTTCATATGTCAGTAAATAAGAATGTTGTAAAAAACAACTGCTTTGTTTTGCAGAACATTTTAATCGCAGTAACTTATGAATATGTATTCGTTCATTTGGTACAGCATCTTATTACGCTAAACAGCTAGTAGATCCTCATTCATTATTATGCGTTGTCATATTTTAGTCTACATGTGTTGCTGTAATTACATTGATATGTTAATTTGTTTCATTGCAATTTATTCTTGTAACAAAGATTTTACCCTTTCTACGCATATAGCAAAAACTTTTATTATGCATCGGATTCCTAATACCTTTTGAATTTATAGAGGACCTAGGTTTCTTTCCGTAACCGTGAATGTTAAATATTGCCAAGGATAATCGACAATCATGTGATAATCGTATTAATTGATATATCAATATGGTTATTACTTGGTTAGTTAAGTTAATAAACGCAGGTACAATGACTGCTTACACAACAAATTAAGATATCATTGTGGTTGCGGGAACAAATGCTACATATTCATTAAATAAGGAAATAATTCATAATCTCTTGCCGAATAATCAGTGTTTTATTTTAGATTTCATTTTATGAAATATGGGGAGATTTAAAATCTATTATATTTTTTGTATGGACGAATATTTTTATATAAATTACTTTTATTTACGGCCAAAGTCATTTTTGGCAAAAATACCATACATGCCAGACAAACTTTTACTTTATTTGTAATAAAAATATGTTCGATTTTTGTCGCTTGATGATACACCAAGAGCGTGGTATATGCACATTCTCACAAAATAGTGTCATATGTTTGGCTAAAAATTGTCGTTACGTATTATTTTCAAGCAGTTTGGACTGTGGTGGGCTAATCATCACAGACGATTTTTTATATTTTTGCGTGATCGTTAAATTGAGGTAGAGTATATGTTTTCTTTTTAATTTAACTTTTACATCTACTATCTGATGACACTTTCCATTCATACTGAAACACAATACACTAAATGATTTTAAAACTACTTTCCATACGTCCTACACCTGTCGTACAATTTAGAAAAGATAATAACTCAAAGAAGTTCTTCTTCGCCCACGATTAATACCTAGAAATTTAAAGTTCTGGCGGCTTAAATCGCTAGAAATTTATGTGACGTTCAACAGCGGCTCTACTGTAGCCCTACCGTATCCACCACAAATAAATATTAATCAACCGGTAAAAAAGTCGAGAAAATTCTAATATTGATTTTAATAAATTACAACAAACAGCATTACGCACCTAACTAAAAATACTTAAACATAATTGAGCTTTGTGTCGTCGAAAAGTGCGAATATGGGCTGGCGGAGTTAGCTCACAGCTCTCCGTTTTGTACTTTACTCTATGACGTGCCATAGAATGCTCTTTGATACACACAATGTCACTAGACGTCCATTGTTCGTACGAATTCACTATGGCTCTCGAAAGAGGAATCACTGAGATGCCACGGCACCTGCCATCCTTTGCCTGACATCACTGAGCGCTGAACCGTTGCTGAATCCATTTAGCAATGGCAGTTTCATTTCTTTAGTTTCTGCCTTGATGGTATCAGCTTCTACCTTCACTTTGGCTTTCTCCCTCTGTAAAAGAATTTATTGTCACTAAAAATTGTTTTTGGAAATACCGTCATTATACAAATTCCTTAGAACTATAACATAACTAACAGCATAACTTATTATGCTGCAAAATAACATAAGAAACCACCGGGTGCAGAACGCTTCCCGCAGGTAGCACAGGAATTCTTTGGTGTGAAGATGAATTGACACAATTTTTTTTGTTAATACTTGCCTTTGATTTCTTAAGATAGGCCTGTTTGTAGAAGTCAGAGAATAGGTAGTAGAAGAGGACGGCGTGCATGCCGATCCACCAGACGAAGGCGCGTGGGTAGTCGCAGTCAGTGAACAACAGTTGGAACGCGTGCAGGAACACCAGAACGAATTGGACCTGAAATAAAACGACATTAAGATATCATCTAATGTGGGAACTACAACAAATGGAAATATTTTGAAACAGAATTTAGAACCAGATGAATAGAGGGTTTATTATGAATATGAATTTGTGTAAATTGTAATTACCATTTGCAGAGCTGTCAGGTATTTCTTCCACCACAGATACTTCTGCACCTGAGGTCCCAGAGCTGCCAGCAAGTAGTAGGAGTACATAACAATGTGGACGAATGTGTTAAGCATGCCAAAGAAAGTAGAGTGACCACCTGGAACAAAACGAAGTATTATCACGTTGCTACTTACTCAAGATGTGTAAATTATTATTTACTTAATTGCTATCTGGGTGAGAAACAATCCTACTTGAACTAGTATTCTAAGCGTAATTATTACCTACGAGTATTATCTAATGCAGAATATTCTATCGTTCAATTCATAATGTTAGCTGGTGTGCATTTAGATAGCGGTTTGAAAATTTAAAACCAAAACACGTAGCGTAATAGAACTTATGCATTAAAGAAGTAGGCTTTAAGTGTATTTTATTATTTGAAACGTTTCCTTGTTTGTAATAAATACCTACTAAGAATAACACTACAAAAAAGAGGAAAACAGCTATTTAACAATTATTCTAAAAGGTTGAACGCATTAAAAAATGAGTAGTTATACGTATATTTATATTAAATCATAATTATTAACGACTACCTATTTCCTCGTACATTCTAGATGCAAAATATAGACGCCTCATATCTGCGATGGGTCTTTTACGATCAGTTCCAGGTAAATTAACTTGAAGAATTTTTTGTTTAAACACGTAATATATATAGAATTTAACCGCACACGGACCAAAGTAAACTCGTTGTCGGACGGTGTTATTTCAAGCGATGTTTTTGCGTCGCCATAATGCATCTAGAACATTCTATGTTCGAACGGATGTAGTTTACTTAGTGATTTATAAGACTGCTCGTCATTCTCAAGTACGCATGAGAGTTTGCTCACTTGAATTTTGTTAGGTAATGCATGTACTCGACTTGTTTGCACTCAACTTTACCCCTGAATGCCGCGGCGGGCTATTATTTAAGCAAACACGCAAATGCGCATTATAGACGTGTTTTGGAGGCGCTTGTTGTGATTATTTGTATGAGATCGATTGCTGTATTGATTGAAGGACGCCCTTCTTACCGGTCTATTGCACCCAAAATGAAACTTCAACAGATGTTCTAGGAACAGAGACTTTCTGACCGTTAATCTGTCGTACTGAACTTGCACAACAGATTAACAGCAGTACGGACAGAAGCGCAATAAAGCGGTAATTTTATATGGAATAGTCTTATAAAGCATTCTCTTGACAACAAAAAACAATAAAATAATAAGTTAATCGAAGGCAACTTTATGTTCAAATTTCTTTCTAAGAAAACTGGAGTCAAACATATTTGACCAGGAGGATATTACCCTCAAATAGACTTATAAATACAGAAGGAAATGTAAAAAAACAACAGTTATGTTCTGTTAGTTTAAAATAGCCTTTGCACTATAAAAACTCATATGAGTTCATTGAAATGTACTATGTGTGCGTATTACGCATATGGTTAAGGAATAAAAAAGGTGTTCGCAAGTTGCCATGCCACTACAATTTACATCCGATTATTACAACCAAATACGTACTCGGATTTTTTGTTAGTACATAAAATTATATAGTAAGTATAGCGTCACGGTTTACTTAAATTCACTTTAATAGTCCACATAAAAACCATGAGTAATATACTCGTATTATGTGACTTTGATTTGAATTTCGAATTAACAAAGTGTTTTTTTATATTTAAACCATGCAAAAAAACTAAGTTTTTCTTGGTACGGAAGTATATGCCAGCTTTAACAGAATATAAATTCATATTATGTTATGGCTACCACCATGTTTCTCTACGCCATACATTTGAAACATTCTAATTAGATTTTGCTGTAAGCAGTTCAAGTAAAGAAATTATAATTCATATAGAAACCATAATCCTCATGGACAATTTTAGTTTACATAGTACAATTTTAGTATACATAGTTTACATATCGTTTTTCGAAGAAAAAAAAAAAGGCGCAAAGGGAATATTTTAAGCAAGTAATGGAAGTTACTGGCCTAAATAATGTTAACATGTGTGCTACGTTATGTTTTTTTTGTTTTTTTTTTAATACTGTATCCGAGGCTCAAAAACCCTTAGTAACGGATATAATGCATTTCAATTGCATTTGCACATATTTCAAGACTTAGTTACGGCCTAATGACTGATAAATAACAAAATATAATAATCTATATTGAAAAAAATATTAAATGTTTTTGCATCAAGAGTAATTTCTGCTGATTTCATATTCAAATAAACACAACAATGACACTGGGTTTCCCCATTTGTAACCGCTGTCGATCGATAACTTTTATTAGCGCATGCACTATTTGACCTACGGCGCAATTCATTTTAATTAATTGGCAGATAGCAAATCATAACCATAAAATAATGTAGTGAATTTTATTGGGTTTCAAAAGTGGTATTTCTGATAATGCTATCGTAAGTGCAAAAACTATTTGCGTCACATTATTTCACGTTCGAGAACATCTCTAAATGTTTGCACCTACTGATTCGAGCCGTTGTTTGACTCTTTATCCGTTCAGTGCTAATCATATGTCATGGCTTCACGAGTTTACACGTCAATTTGTAATATTCTAATTAACAGAAATCATATTATGTATAATTTATCACAAAATATTTTCTATGCATAAGCAAGGAATGCTACAGTAGTTGTAGAGCAGTGCTCTTCGTCATTCTTTATTAAAATTAATTATTCAATCGTTTTAAGGCTGATGCTCCCATAGAAAAATAGTATATTTTTTTACCAAAATTATAAAAAGAAATTAATCATTACTTAAATAATGTAACCGAATTTTTTGTCTTAAATGATGTAATATATCGTATACTTAAGTATATTCAGATAGAAATAGGTAATAATGGGTTTAGGTGCGCTAACTTGAAATAAAATTAATCAGACATCACTTTTTAAATATTAGGAGGCATATTTCTAAGGACTACCTCTAGTACTTTTAGCAGAAAGAGAAACCGCGGCTTTACCGCATAACTATGATCAACAGCCTATATAAGTCCCACTGTTGGGCACGGGCCTTTTCTACAACTGAGAGGGTTCCACCACGGCGGCCTAGTGTGGGTTGGCGGATTAAACATCTAAGAAATTTATAAGAACATTTAGGTATGCACGTTCCCTCACGATGTTTTCTTTTACCGTAAAAGTACGTGATAAATTATTGTTAATGCACACATAAATTATAAAAATTAAAGGTGTGAGCCTGGGGTTTGAACCCGCAACCGCCAAGATTCTCGTCCGCGTGCTTTAGGCATCTTCGATATTCTATTCGAGGTCATATGAGACTCTTAACTATAATCACATGTAATTTCAAGTTAATTTTATGGGAATCTATATTTATCTACCGTTACTTATTGTCGAGCAAAAAAAGTAATAAAATAATTTTTTTTATGATTTAAATAACTAAAATATAGATATGGAAAATTCGAGAAAATCGTCCTTGTTCTTAAATTAATATATTATATCAATGGGCCATAACGTGTAACGTGGCAAAAACAAATATTCTTGAAATAGACTCGTTGAGTTACATAATACCTATAGTTATGATAATTAATATTACGAGTACTTTATAAATCATTATTTAATAATATACACACAATCATAGTCAAATATCATTTGAATTTAGACATATTCAAAATGCTTATACATATTTGTTTTTTAAACTGACCGCAAAAACTCGATTTAGTTGACACAATCTAAGAAAGATTTTGCGGTCAGAAAAAAGGTAAGTAGGGGAAACAGTATAGTTATTGGCCACTTAAGCGACTTCAGGATTTAAAAATTCAATAAAAATAAAAATTTCAGTAGGAAATAAATAAAAGTTATGACATATGGTTGCATATTAATTTTTTTACTAAATAATTTGTCTTACACACACTTTTATCAAATATTGTAGAAATAAAATGAACAAAAAGATAAAATACTTAAAATTACAGTAATTGGCCATAACATTGTAGTTATTGGCCATGAAATCATACAGTAATTAGCCACACCGAGACATAAAATATAAATTGAAACTTGAACAATTCTATAATAACTAAAGCATATCTTCTTGATGATCTTCATTCTCAAAAGACTCAGAGTCATCATCATTCAATAAAAAAACATTTATGGCATACAAAATCAGACAGATCATCGTCATCTGGTGCTCTTCGTGCTTGATTGGGATGCAATGACGATTATAATATTTATTACAACTATCACATAATAAGGACTTTTTTTAGCAGCTAGATGATGCCACATATCACAAGTAACTACTTCTATATTTGATATCATTGGTTCATAATTATTACACCTTTATTTGTCTTCAAAACATTTTCTTGCCGTGCAGCTGCTTTCTCCTCTCTTTTTCTTTTTCTTTCCGTTTTTTGATTCTCTTTTTCTCACTGTTCTAGTTTTTTTTTTCAATAACTGATCTAAATTCCTCGGAGGTAATGGCAAAGGGATTTTTTCCTTATTTTTGTCTCCTTTAGCGGCAAGCACGCGACCAGTAGACGGACATAGCTGAAATCCCGTCTCGTCAGCGTTGAAAACATGTTTTGGATCCTGAATTTCCTCTAACAAGTTTTCACTCGTCAAATAGTTTCTTACTTCAAGAAATAATTTCTTTATGTGAGCATCAGACAAGTAGGCACTGGCTTTAGTTACTCCTTCGCTGGTTCTTTTGACTAAACTAGGGTCACGTTTTAAGAAACCTTTTAGCCATCCCTGACCAGGTCGATTATTGACAAAAGGAGTAACACGTGCATTATATCAATCAAATAATTTTGAACAGTGTCGAGAACATCATCTAGCTTTCTAGGAAAGCCATTTTAATCAATCATTCTTCGATAGCATTTTCTTCTTCAAATGTCGAATACGGTGTTGGCCCAAATTGAGATTTTGAAAATTATAATATGACGCTTATTATCGTAGCAGAAGACGTTTTATTCATTAACATTTAACAACGCTATTTATTTATTTAATTTTATTTATAGTAATTGGCATAGGAGGCCAATAACTATAAGCTATTAAAAAATTTGTGACAGTTATTAGCCACTACAAAATTTTGAGTTAAAGATGACACTAGGTAATTTTTTGCCCTAAATCTGTTTATAACGCATACCAAGACACTATTTTATAGAATTTGAATAGCGGCACTAGTACATATAATTCATAAAATATTGCATAAAAAAATGTAGCAGTCTTAACATTTTTTTTAGAAAATTACTTATTTTGTACCTCCCGGCAAAATATCACACGACGAAAAGTAACCAGTTCCCCTAGCGGGATTTTGTTAAAACTATTTGACACATGATGAAATTGTTGCCATTAATGCAGTTTTTAATCTATTATTCTGTTAGGTTATTGCTTATTTTAGGCCGTCAAAGTTGAAATGGCCAATAACTGTATAGGGGCCAATAACTATAGCGTTTCCCCTATATGATTCTTTTTACTTTCTGAGGTGAGAAAAGGTTACTTAGCAGAAGGTTTATCTCTCACATATCAACATAATACAATAGCTAAGGTATCTCATCTTTTACTTTGTTGGCTTTCGTCAATAGTCAATGTTCTGAATGTTTCCAATATCATTGTTAAATTTCATTAAGGGCAATAATAAGTTGTATAGACGTACACGTCAGTACTTATTCATGTACCCTCTGTTGCAATAGCACGTGTTGTCCACGTAAGCGACCTCACATTTGATTGCCTTATTTCATAATTCATTTAGCACCTCTTTACAAAAACAATTTGAGTTCACACGCACGTTAAACCTTAAAAAAGTTGACGCGATGTATGTACATGCAAAATGTTCTAGCATTGAGATACACAAATATAAATAAAACACACGGAGACAGGTAAAATGTTCTACCCACGCATTAACCTCCAGCATTTACGCCGTTTATTGACATGAAACAATACCTATCATTAGTATAATAAATAAAAAAACAAGTTTGAAGTCGATTGAAATGACACCAAGCGGCGAATCTAATCGAGTTTCTATGAGATTTTTCTATCTTTAAGCTGCATTGAAAATAATTATGCCAATAATAGGATAAACTCGCTATAAAAATTTAGTTAGTCGATTGTAATGGTACAATATTCATAAAGTTTAAAGCTGTTCTAAAAATATATACATATTAAGGAATTCTCTGAACAGGCGCATGTGTATTGGTTTAATTAACTATAAAAATAAATTAACGACATGTTTTCAAATTAGCTTTGCTTGATAACCGATTTTATGAGTATATGTTACCGGCAATGTAAATTATTTAGCTATCATATTAAATATCCGGTTACTTTGCTATGCCGGATCTGTGATTAATTATAATCAGGTGCTTAAATTTCTGAATTAATCAAAAACAATGTAAATTTATGAAATCAGTCAACTAGTATTGCTATAGCGTATAATATGTAAAAGCTACTTGTATCGAAGTAAGAAATATAGAAAACGTTAAAATTTAGTAAAGAAAAACAAAAGCTTACGAAACTGCCTGCCAACGAAGCGGCATAGATAGTCTATATCATAAATATTAAATTAATAACGTTTTGTAGTTTAATACAGTATAGATCATTTCAAAATTATATTTCTAAAACGACTTCTTGGAAAGATCAAATACTAGCTGTGGGTTTAAATTAAATATAATAAAATTTCATAACGCTCCGGTTTAATAACAATTTATGCAGCGATAATTATGGATATAAAACGATCATCCATGCTATTTATTTAACCAGTATTTATTATTTATGATCGACAATCAAGGCCACTTCGCTGATTTCGACCACTAATATAACCGTCACTATCGACCTCTTATAGTATAGTACACCTGTACTTTATACATGGCAGTCCATTTCCGTTCCTCTTTTGATTATGGGTATAAGCAGTTCGTTTTTTAGGATTTGATCACAATCAAATTTCTTGTGACATCATATAATCGCGTGTTATTTAATCATCAATTAAATTGTATTAACTGTAATGTGCTCAAAATGTGCTATCGTATTCAAACATTTATATGCCATAGGTTTTTTTCCATGCAAGGATCTGTAATCATTCTGCCCACGAAAGGAACCGGGGCTGACGTAACATTACATAAACTCACGCCTGTATTCCCCGAAGGGTTAGGCAGAGGTGCATTTCTGCACCCACATTTCGACAGGTATGTATCAGTCCCACGTAATAGGGGGCGAGCCTATTGCCGTTTTTCGGGCACAATTCCAGACTCCGTGCTGCTACTGAGAATTTTCCTAATGGAAAAACCCAATAACACTTTGCCCGACAACCAAGTTACCAATTTTCTCCTAATAAATTTAGCGACGTGGAGTCCTCGTTTCCTTTATGGACACTTTATAGTAAATCGGAAGAATTGCTGTACGCATTTTTGTAATTATATCTTGAAATCGATTAGTAACGTGGTGAACGTAGTTTTTTAAAGACAGAGTCACTTAACAAATCCACGACAAATGCAAATGAATTATAAAGTTCCAGATGTAAAATCACGAAAAAAAATATTTGGACATAAAAAATAACCATGCCACGTCTACTAGCTGACTAACTCGCCAGAATTTTTTGACGTAAAAAATATGTGCCAACTAACCTGGTGTAAATTTAACTCCGAACCACACGGACATGGGCATGATGCCGTGGTGGATGACGTGGAGTTTCGACACGTGATCAAACTTCTTGCGCATCACGAAGAAGAACTGTAAAAAAGGAAATTTATGAATGTCATTTGAATGATTTACCGCCTCTGCTATCTATTGAGACTAATAACGACCAACTCTAACATGCTGGCCTATTGTAACTGGTAGTCTTCATATTCGTAAAATTCACATGAAAATTCGTAGGTAAGACAATTGATAATTTTCTATGAAATATAAATTAAGATATGATAGGTACTTAAAATTAGATCGAGGATGAAGACATCACCAGTTACAGCAGTCTTAAACGGAAAATGGAAATTCACAGATATGATTTTGTTATTTTAATTTGGTAGCATTAGACGTAGCTGCATAGTGATATCATAGCAAACGAAATATTCCTGTGATTAGCGTCAATGTATTTATTTATTTTCCGTATTGTACCCAACAAGAAGTTGACTTTTTCAGAAGCGCTAAAAGTTTGTAATGTAAACAAGGCATCGACGCTTTATTTAATCAAAAAGTGTGTATCTACGTCATTAATGTCGTAAGTGTTGCATATTCATTAGGAATTCAGATAATTCATTAAGTTGATCAACGTGTTTATTTATGGATTTGAATATTTTGTTCTCAATTAAATTCAATTTATATACTACATCAAATGGCGAACCTAATTAATGTCTTTTAAAGAGTGTTTAACATTCCTCAGGATCCAAAAGTAAGCACAGTTTAGATATTTTAATTTAGTGTTTGCTCACGTATGCGTTACGAATTCAACAAAGGAATACTTTTGTATTATAAAAATGACATACGCATACATTTAGAAATAATTTTCGGCGAGTAATTAGGGGCATATGAACGTACACTTCTACATAAAAAGCAACTATGCCAATGTCAAATTACATATCAAATGCAAATTTGTATTTATGACCGTAGTTTTTTATAATTAACGACATCCAAGTTAATGAAAATTATACATATAAATAAATTATGAAATAACGTAGTTAGATACGCGTCGATGCTTAACTATTTACTTCTCCTTTTCTTTAACTCAATGCAATTGGACGAAATTTTATTCATATTGATATAACAAAAAAAAAAACGATAAATATAGCGAGGCTGTAAGGGAGAGGTATTGAAATATGATATATTCGCACTACTTGTCCTAACCGTAAGTTTTTCAACGATGAATTTTATAAAAATAACTTAAGACAGAAGAAGCACAATGTCTGGTATATATTTACTGTAATGTTTCCGCATGACGGTGACGAAATGAAGTATGATATCTAAATCAATAATGGTGCTACTTTGATATATTTTTTTAGGCCTATATATAATAAGGAAGTGATCAAATTATAATATTATTAGTTTACTTTGATGTATGTAAATAGATCGCGTTGGCCATGTCGCGTACGGAAATAAGGGCCCTAATAACCTCCGTTGTCGGTTGCCTTGGCAGTGATAATGAGTAAATAGGCGAAAATTTATAGTTGGCGTTAAATCACGAAATTATAAAATGGGCGAAGGCAGACCACAATGTTAACTGCCGGCAGCTGAATAAAATAAACAACATTAACCAAAACCAACAAAAGTTATAACTTCGTCAAAACGTACAGCACGCGGACTTTTCATAAATAGCAATGAAACTGCACGCTTTATATAATTGCGTGGTTCAAGTGTAATGTCCAATATGAGCAGTTTAGCCTTGTTGCTTTTGTACGTTACATTACCAGAAGTGTTTTGATACCTTTACTTCTTATCGGTTTCAATTAAGAAAAACAACAATTTCATTAGCAGCTAAAACTTGATGCAACACTCAGTTCCACTGTTTTATATTTATATTATTGCATGAACACATTAATCTGCGTAATTAAGGGTGCAATATTCTTGTAAACTAGTGTCGAAAAAGAACAGAGCTAGCAAAGAATATCAATGTTAGTGCACATCATATTAGTGCATAAATTCATGTACAAAAACAGAATAAAATCATGTAAAATATTACAAAAACAAACAAAAAAAAACACTATACTTACTGTGTCGAAGAACTCTGTAAACTTCGAGAAATAATACCACCAACATCCTCTTGCAGTCTGCGAAGGAAAAACAAAGGCCATAATAATACAAGTGGACAGGAGACCTTAGCATGTCGACATGGAAAAATACCTATTAAGTAGCGAATAATTGATCAACTGAGATATTGTATCGTCGACTCTCCTACACTTTTGCATATTACCGATCTCGGGTTACACGTGTGGGAACTGCATTTACAAACGCCATTACATTCTCTTTTATTAAAACGTTATGAAATAGAGACACACACGCCTTGTCTTTACTTTTACGTTGTTCCCTTTCTGCGTGCTATCATTAATTTTGTGTTCACTGACTTTATTATCAACTCTATCACAAAATTAACTAAGAGTTTTACATACATACATACATATACATACACATTTACGTCCTTAGTCCAGAAGAGGTAGACATATATATGTGCATTTTAGCATCCACTTTTCGCCAATTGCGAGATTCGCCAATTTTCGCGAGTCTATTGCCATTTTTAAACAAATTTCCAGACTCCAATACAATTTACTTTTGATCTTACGTGCTCGAACAAAATGGAAACGTGTTGATTTGCTTAAATTTGTATACAATATACATTTGTATGATATGTTATGTGCGATATTGCTTCATTTCAATATAACACGACCGTGTGTAATTGATATATGTATGTATAAGGCAATTACGTGGCGATGCGAATGAACTTGAAGGCAAACAACCTAACCATGTGTTGTCTCTTAGCTATTTAACTACAACATTGTAAGACAATTTGTGTGCAATTTAAGTTACAGGCTTATGCCACAAAATGAGCTGTTATAACAAAGAGCATTACTGTTCATTTTGTGAAACTGCTCGCTTATTTCTGGCGGTAAATAATTTATATTTTTTAAAACATAATAATATATAACTTTGTAGGTGTATCTATATTAATAAATAATAATAATATAGAATGTGTGCGAACAATGATTTTCGAGCCCGTGTATGAATAAAGGTAATCTCCATGGCATTCGGAATAATTTCCTTTAATTATAATCTTAAAAGGACAGCGCGTTCGCTTATTTAAAAAGCTTATAAGTAAATAAAATACAATTATAAACAATCTGCTAGTTTATATCTACGTATGTTGTTTTAAACTACGAATATTTAATTTTCATTTAAAAATACATAAGCGTATGTATTTATTTACGAGTTATAGAAATTTCAACATCAAGAAATATAAGCGACAATGTATCAATAATAACAAGTATGGCTGGAGTCTAGAATTAAAATATTTTATATTATAGGTATGTAGGTACATGTGTAATTTAGAACCGAATATTTCTCGTTATCAGTAAAATAAATTGGGAGTCATATTGTGAACATCATTTTTGCGCTACTGTCAGGTTCTAATGAACATTTAATAGCTTTACAAAAGATTTCTAGAATAAAGTAATACGTTGTCTTGTTTTTTTTTTACAGATATAAATATTATGTGTCAATAAAATTAGAAATGACAATAGGATCGCACTCTGATACAGGAGCCTTTTAACACAGCTAGCGAATTGGGGGTGTTAAAATGCCCCTCTACCTATCCCATCGGGGATACAAACGTGAGTGTGGTAGTAAATAAAATATTATAATCTTACCCGTAATGCTAATGGACTCCGCGAGTAATCAACTGGCTGACATCTGAAGCTATACGTTGTGAACCATCCGCTTACTATGCTCTAAAAAGTAAAAAAATATATAATTCATAAAACAGGTTAAGAGTGAGGTTATAAATATAACAACAATATTGAATAGGACATTACCTCATAGAACAACCAACAACTGAATACGACTTGAAACAGGTTGTACCATATAAGCACATTCTTTAACTCGAACGGTTTTCTATTTTCCATATATTTTGGTCCTAGTACCTGTGAACAAGATAACCATTATTATTAATGTGGTAATAAAAATCCTTAGATGCCCATAACCAGATACCATAAAAATAATAGACAAATAAAATTTCGCATAATACAATAAATGTTTCACACACATGTATATAATTATCGTGGGCAGTTTCCAATAGAAAACATTCCTGGCGACGATCAATACATGTGACGTGATGTAAATCGCAACGCGCTTAATGAGCGTCTGTTAATGTATTAATAAACACGGTAATGTAACAAGGTACTCACTTTGACTATGAACACGTATGTGAGACATATCGCCAGTGTCGGGAAGGGCGAAGACATGAGGAACCAGTCCTTCACTCTCTGATCACTTTTGTTGTCCATTAGGTCGTGGTAGACCGCCACTACCCCACTCAGCGCCTCCATTTTCACTGCAACAACCATGTTAGCAACATTGGTGAAACATGTCTATATACAAGCACGGCTGGCTACGAATATGCTGAATGCAATGTGTAAACACACGTCATTACATGAGCCGAATGGGGGTTTGCGGAGCAGTTATTTTAAACGCTTGCAGTCGAACGTCGGCTCGAGTGAATGTCAGGGTGAACTGCATGCAATTGCAATTCGATAGTCGACTCGTCCACTCCACTTTTAAGAATGGATTGCGATGAGCACTACACCATAAAAAATCGTGCAACGAAAACGAGTTTCATAACAATTAGCCTAATTAGCGATTTACAAGCGCCATTAATAAAACGACAAAATACGTATTTCGATCGATCTAGGAGCTTCTAAATTGGTCGTGGTCAAGTGCAAGTTTATTAATTGTAATTTAATTGTTGCCGCAAATCGGTGTCACGACATACCTTAATATTTACGCATCGTATAATATTAATTATAATATAAGAAATGACCCCGTGTTAGTTACATATTTAAACAAAATCATTGATGAATGGTTGGTCCACGACCGTCGGTTTTGGAATGAATATATCAATTTTGCAATAACTTTGAGCGGGCCGTCGCCGATTCTCTACCCTACTGAATGTATCCTTCATATTAACGAGAAAAGTTGGCGTAGCCTTTTTACTGTTGTGAAATATTTTCGCATTATATTTGCCAACAAGCTTTATGAAATTGCCGCGGGTTAGCCAATTATCTGACATTATTGAATCCGTCGATGCGATTTCATTAATTTATACTCATGAATTTGGTTTAGATTAAAACTGTGTGTATATGGATTCGCGACAGCATTCTGCGGCAAATATTTCGTCAATTGATACCTTTCATCAGATACCTGTTGATTACGCGCCAATACCAAAAATTCAAGGCGATCAAGATTGCTCTCACTACCACCAACACTTCCCTTTGTACGCCCGATGACGAAACGAAACCGCCATTTCTAGTTTACGTACGTTCGTAAAATTATAAATATACTATTTAAAATGCAATTTATAGTTACACAAGAGTGCTTTTTAATTTTTGACGGGAAACTACGATACCGTAAAATATTTTTTGTCGTTTAATATTTTAACAATTTCCAAATATATCTTTAACCGATAATAGATTTTAGACAGCATCGTCTCCTGACCTTCACATTTGTGAAAATATTATAAACAATAACGCATTTATTCAAATACTGATGCAACAAATGTACAAAGAGCAGATTTATGTTAGAATCCGTTCGCACAATCCCACCCAAGGCTAATTGTTAGTACGTGAGTGTTTATACAATAAGCCATACATTCCCGAATGTATATTTTATAAACGTTAGATAACTCTATAAAAAGAGACATCAATTATGTCTAATTCGAGTCATTTTTATAAATTTAGTTGATTGTGCCACGAAATAAAATAAAAAATAAAATAAAACATTTTTATAACTTTGTATACTTATAGGAATGTACATACATCATCAGCCCATATACGTCCCACTGCTGGGCACGGGCCTCCTCTACAACTGAGAGGGGTTAGGCCTTACTACAGATCTAAAAATTCCTAAGAACTTTTAGGTGTGCGAGTTTCATCACGATGTTTTCCTCCACCGTTAAATTAATTATTCGTGACACACAGAATATAGGAACATGTATAAAATGTAATTAGTAAATATAATTATTTAGTGACATACACAGGTGTTAAGTCAAAGCATATAGTAAGCTGATACAATATTTATATTTCAATTTTCAATCTGTAATTTTTGAATTACTTATTATAATTATATATTGTTAAAACAGGTGATGGTAAGTAACAGTAAGTAGGACCATTTATCGTCGGATTATTTCGTAAAATATTAGTTTAATTATTTTAATACAACTACTGCACGATTATTTATATGAGTGTACAATGAACTCATGTGCCAAAAACTGTCAGAAAGATAAATTACAGCTATTATTTACGTCGGCCATACATCTCGAATATTTTTAAAATTCGGCGTAGATCCTGTTATTATTAATAGGTACGTTGAACGCGGACATAACTGGTTTTTTTTACATAAGCGCAGCTATAACGTAATTATAGTAATCCTTGTTTACGTGGAAAATTACCGTCCGAACACCGAAATATATAATACATAGTTTAACTGCCGGTTGAATGTAAATAGCCTTATAAATCTATTAACGTATGTCACTTACGCGAAGCACTGCCGGTTTCGGACTTTACCATGTCATTAACATGTACTTTTGATGTTCAGATGTCTAGATTATCGCCAATACTGATCTAAAGGTTCAAATACCTTTGTAAGGTGTGCCTTTATATCTTTTTTAGCGGAACACATTATTAGTATAATGATAAATCGAGTTATTTAAAATATGCTAACCAGATTGCCATTAAAATCACGAATATGTCTGAGCGGTGTAGTGGAATCTTTTAAAAATTTATGTAAATGGTTAAAGTTTTCGCCATTGATAATTATCTTAATTGCATCTCATTTCTTATCTTTTTCGCGTTATTCTTTGTAAACAATGAAAGTTTTTTAATCGTCGATCTTGTCAACCTCGTGACCCATACAGTCGTCAAAATGTGTCTGTGCCATCATTATCGATTTGGCTTGCTTGAGTCAGCGAGAAAAAATTCGGCTCGATAACCAATTCATTATTAAAAGAACCTACTACATTCGAAGTTAAAATCGCCACTGTATTCAGTCTTTACGCGAATAACATTTTCGATTTGACAGGTAACATCAAAACTAAAATAAGTAAAAAACATTATGACGAATGCTTTAATACAATAAGGAACTTCATTGAGAAATAAACGAAGCTACTCGGATAAGTCGGTTTCCTTGAAAAAACTCTCAAACAACTTTGATAACATGGATTTTTTTATACTGATGCGGAAATGTTCCACCACCGCCGCTGGTGTTTAGTGCAGGAGACTAAATGAGGTGTCGAGAGGCATAAAAAGGTAACACACAACTATTGCAGCTTTTGGTTAACCATGATTAGGCTGATGTAAATATCCCTATGGTATCTATACTGATGTCGGCCTTTCGTTGCACTTATGTTCGGTAATGCTCTAGTGATGTAGATACAAATATACGACTAGAAATTTATATTTATCATAAATTAATGATTTTTCCCAAAAAGCGGCAATACGCTTGTCCCCTATTACGTGGGAATAATACATACCTGGCGAAATGCGAATGCAGAAATGCACCTCTGCCTATCCCTTCGGGGAATAGGTACAGGCGTGGGGTTATGTATGTATGTATGTGTATAATTTCCATAATTCACATTTTTTTCATCCCACTGCTGGGCATAGGCCTCTCTTCTAGCATGCCATTCGTTTCTATCCTGGGCCAGTCTAAACCAAGATCTGCCAGCTATGTGTAATCATTTTTAAATACATACTCCAAGACTATAACACAGACTGAACTGAGAGAACTCGAATAAAATAAAGGCAATTGCATGAAGCATCTGTTAAACTTTAACTAGAAACAAACTATGATATATCTGATAATATAAACAAAAAGGGTTAACATAGAAATGGTGCAAAGCAATATTTTTACAATTGATTATAATTATATTGACAGGATGAGCGACAAACTATGTTCATGAGAGAGTTGCACCGTTTTGTCTTGACAGTCAAACAAATTCGGAACCTATATGGTAATAATGTTTATGAATAGGCAATTAACTTTTTAACTTCATAGACTAGTGCATTGTATCATAATTCTGAGTATGTTTCTTTATCAAAAAGCAATAAAATAATAAATACTACATCTTTTGGTCTCCATCAAATTTTAATATTAATTTGCATATTGTAATTTTGTAACATGAACTAAAGTCTACAAAGCATATGCAGTAAAACAAAACCTTGTACAACGAAAAAAATTTTATAACTTGTTTTACCATAAGACAATTTTTTAGTAAAGAAGCTTAAGAAAAAAATAATTTCAGCAAAAATCCCAAATACATTGGTAATTTTAAACAAATTCCGATTCTTTTTGATAAGATAGTAAAACTTTAAATGTCAAAAGTCTATTTATAATCCGAAATGGCGACACGCAAAAAATCTTCTAAAGAATATTCAATTCATACGCTTAAACAATGATGCAAAACACATGTTTAAATTATATTAAATAATAACAAACTGAATATTAATTTATATTAGCACATACTCACGCATCAGAAATGAATCTAGATATAGGAACTATTAAAGGCCATAATCCATTTTGAAGCAACACTATTCGTACTCATTAATTCACTTTGTGCTACTTGAAAGACGAACGTCTAAATGAATGTCAGAAGTGCTTTTAATACGAGTTTCTCTGTGACGTTCGAGTGGTAAAAAAATAAGTTTGAACATCATTTAAAAGTAAAATCTGTTCTACCTGACATATACAACGTTCTAGAGGTAGGTACTGATATTAGTCCACTGAACTGCAATTAGTTTTTGTGGAAGACGATTACTTCATGACGTTATTTTTAGTCATTGCATATCATTGTCTTAAACTTACGTCGCAAATTACAAAATAATTGCTCAACACAATTTGGGGAATACCACGCAATTCTCACTCATTCTGTTATTGTTTTCATCAAAGTGATTCGAAAAAATAATTGAGGTATCATGATGCCGAACATATAATCATTGTAGCTTCATTTCCAGACAAATAGTTAATTAAAACGGTACATAATTGCAGCACTTATGTACATGTAATACATACATTTTCAAACGAGTAGAATATGCGATTTAGTAGCTCACCACAATTTTCAACACATAAGAATATTATCACGGTATAAGTATAATAATACTATAAAATGTACCTATTTAAGTTTATTATCATAAAAATGAACATTTAAATAAAGAAATACTGCTGCTATTAATGCGGAACTGAAATTCAACAAACATAAAGTAGATTAGCATACTAGTAAGTAGCGTACACGCTACATACGATTTTCGTAGCCTACGAATTAGTCTACGAATACCCGTAGTTTGTATTCATGTGATTTTTTTAAACGGCTCACGCATAAACCGCTGTTCCAGAACAAAAGATTTAGTAAAAAACTTTTTCAAAATGTGACTCTAATTACGAATTTATTAAATTATATAATTATATTAAATTATAATTATTATATTAAAACAAATATTATACTGTATTGTGCGTCATACCAACATTTTGATGTAACATTGCTGTCGACTATAAGCTAATATATCTACATAAGCTTATATAAATACTATGTTGTATTTTTTATTTAACCTTGTACACTTACGACTACCTTTCATTTCTCTTCCTACATCTCCTTCCTTGGTTGTCTGTAATAGATCGACTTGCGCGATAAGACCACCTTTGGTTTTAATATAGTCTCCTGTACTCCATAGTTTTTATCTTATGTGTACAATAAAGTTTTAAATAAACAAATAAATCTTTTAATGACGTAACCAAAAGTTTTATAGTCTTATGTTACTCAACAGATGTCCTTTTCAATTCGTGTATATTAATTCGCCCATACATTTGCTACATCGGCCTTCTACCGCGTGTAAGATATGTGCAACCTTCAGATTGACAATGATCGAGTGCTTAGACGTACCTAAATTGTGTAGTTCGCAAGAGCCGTGAACGTAGAAACCCTTATTTGTAGTTTGCGCGATATACATGTCTCATCGGTTGAGTAATACGATTATAATTTGAGCAAAACACATTCCTGCGGTTGATTTGTTGGTGTGGAGTTGACATTTAGGTGTTGGTAATGGCGAATAGCAACGGTATGGTTCGGCTCACGCCGCCGGCCCCGGTGCGCGGCGAGTTTATTGCGCATTGACAACAACGTCCATGCGAGCGCCGCATACACACGACGTCGTTGACGAGCCGTAACTGCCTCTGATTTTACTAGGGCTGTCAGATATACAAATCCTTGGTATGGGGTCGGAAACACGCATAGAATATCAACGTTAAGCACGCGACGAGATTCGCACGAAAACAATTAAAAATTCTCGAGTTCATTCAGCAAGTTTCAATAACGGCGATTGTACTCAGTACAATGAAGTAGGCGTGGTGTAAATATTTCAAAACCATCATAACGGGCAAAGTTTAATGTGAGACGTGACCAGCGAAATACCATTACCATCAGAGCAATATGCGAATAACATTAACTTTAGCGCGTCGCAGATTGTGTTCAGTCGTGGGCATGAAGTGTTTGCTATTTTATTATGTACAAAAGGTATAATTTATGCACCATTGCGTTACAATTAATGGCTAACAGCCAAGCCCGGTAGTAGACAGCCCTGCGTCCGGCCGTGAGCGCATCCCTCCCCCCACCACTCCGCGCTCTAATTATGATACTGGCCGTGACATTACTGATTATCGCAGGTAAAAATTACTGTGATTTCCACAGTTAACAATTAATATAACTATTGTTTCCGCCGACTAACTTCGCAGCACGCCGCGTCATAGATTTAATTGCACTGATGACAAAACAAAAGAATACGGAACAATAAAGGCAACTTGGGATTTGTAATCGTCGCAGAATAATTAGTAAGGTATCTACCATTCATTATATCCTTGTAACACGTACAGATTATAGTAATGGAAGTATGTGGCCGCAAATAACTACGGTATTTATTTAATTAGACGGTTACCTAAATAAGGTGCATCTGCGTCACTGTCGACCTATTCGCTTGGTTTTACTTAACTGCATATTAATTATTTATTAAAGCGCTGATTCTCGTATTGTCAAGTCTGACGGTCGTTGTTGCTCCCGTGTTTTTATTGCGCTATTCAGTTTTGTTCGTGGTAAAAGATAATTTGCTTTGTTATTATCTTGTGGTGTTTTCCAGTACGATCGTTGACTTAATTGATTCGTGTTATTATAAGAGTTACATACCCAGGTCGCAATTATATTTTAAGGACATATTTGAAAGTAATATCGGAAATTGTTTATTTTAATTGGTTACAAAAATTTGTGTATACGCTATGTTCGCCACCTCTATAACATTGATAGATCGTAGCGTAAAGTGGGTGGTCTCGTTTTATGTGTGTGGCGACGCATTACTACTGCTTGGCTATTGTGAATAATCAATCAAGACCACATTTGAGATGTAGACCATGTGGTCGCATAAACGTAAACATAAAATTGCGATTTGTATTAAATCCATCACAATGATGTAGCTCACTTAATAACCCATGTGAATTATTCGTATATAAATTTTACGAATAGCAGTAGGTACAATTAGCCTGAACTATTTGCATTTTATTATAAACCATGTGGTAGGTTGCGGTAGAAATCAAAGTAGGTATTATAAATCGTTGACATTTTATGGCATTTAACACACGAGCGAAACGAGCACACGCGCCGCATTTATACATATTTGACGCGGCATTGTCACAAAGCCGCACAAATCGGATAAAGCACACTTACCGCACGCAATAACATTCAAATTGGCTGATTATCATGAAAATGACTCGTGGTTTCCTTTATATATTTCAATAATTATTTGGATTATTCCGTGTTCAACGAGTGAACAATTTTAATCTTGAATTAGCTCTACTTTTTGCGGACGGCACACTGTTTAATTAATTGCGGAAATAACGATAAAAAATTGGTGTATAATACGATAATATTTTTAGCTTTATAAAAATTGTCAATTATAATGGCCAATGAAAAAATATTTTTAAGACGTCGTAAATATTGTTTTTGCTTTTGTGCGGATTACAAAGAACATTTTATATGCCGCTAAGGTCTTTGCTATGCAACTATATTATGGTTGACTGAGGCTTATTTTTCATCTGCATATACGATCTGATATCTCACATCTAATATTTTACAACATACATACATCAATAGAAAATTGCGGGAATAGGAAGTAGCAATCAGGGATGTTATGGAACTCCGTAACCGTAACCGAAACTATCGGATATCCGAAATAAAAATATATCCGTAACCGTATCAGTTTCAGAAGTTTCGGATACTTTAAGAAAGTCTTGTGTTTTAAGTACTAAATTGCTTTTTATAGATAATAAACGACCAATATTGACTTTAATTTGGACATTTTTTTAATCAAGGTAATGTAGATTGTGCAAAATGTAAACAGTGTGATAAAAACTTTAGCCGGAAAGAAGGCATAGTGCGGAGTGCCTCCACTGAAACTTCATATAAAATCCAAACACAGTGACTAGTACAAAGATCTTTTATTGCTGGAACAAAATAAGCAACAAAAACCAAAAACATCCAAACAGCTCATACCTTTACAAGGGTGTCGAAAACAGTTATATTTTACTTCAATCTGATATCCGTAACCGAAATTATCCGAAACTAACGGATAATCCGAAATAATTACATATCCGTAACCGTATCTGAAACCGATATATATTTTTTTCCTATATCCGTATCCAGATCCGAAATATCATATCCATAACATCCCTAGTAGCAATAGGTACATAGACAACACTAATACAAACTTCAAGATTGAAATACGTTTATAATTCGAGAATTCTTTATGCCTGCATATACTAAAACTTATTATTATGTTTCTTAATAAGTCAACCAAAAATATCGCTCATTGCCTTGTCAATAATCGCTACACTGTCGCAACACCGACATGTGAGCGTAGCTGATTTGTAATTTTGTTCATTCATTATTTGTTATTGTAACATAATATTTATTGATGATACCGTGGTGCAGTAGAGCAGGGACTAGCTTGCGGAACGAGAATATTAAGAGGTTCGACTCTGATACTGGAACAAATGTTTGTGCGATTTACGAACATTTGTAGCGATTCTGGATGTTTACAAGACCGAAAAGTAGTTCGTAGTTTCAACAACATACACGACTTGCATCTAATAAGGGGCTACGATTAAATGTTTGATTATAGGATTTATAATTAATTAATAATAAAATTAAAAATATGCCTTAGCCTTAGATTGCGTTATACTCTTTATACTTTCAATGAATTTTAATTAGTACAAAAACTTTTAGCCGTTTCTTTAATAAACACGGATTATATTGTGCATGGAAGCGAAACGTTTTTGAGGTATGATATCACTAATTATATGGCCTATACCTACCAGATTTGGAGGTTATTATTTGAAATAAACACTTAAGTGATGGCTCCCGCTAGCAAAAACATTCGAAGCTTTATATTGGATTAGAGGATTATAATTAATTTGATAGCCACGACACAGGCTGTGCCTAGTGTGGTTATCATAGTTAATAAGTTATTGTTGTAAATTGTGAACTGATTTTGAATATATTATTATTATTATATATATTTTTTATTATTGTTTTGTAGTATGAGTGCCAGCAATAATTATATAAATACATTTAAATTAAATAGACGTTGCTTCAAGACAGTGCAGCAAAGACAATCACAAAGGATACATTGCCATGGTCAAGCGACACTTACAAGGACAATGACTCAAGTTAATCGTCTTTCTGTACGCGCAGTACCCGCCATTAGCATTTCTGCTGAACTTTATCGATGGAATCACCGGTAACTAATGCGGAAAATATTACAATTACGAAATTCAGTAATGAAAATGGAAACGAACGCCAGAAGATTTCGATGGTGCGACGGGCGCGAGCGAGTTTCAGTTACAACATGAGTTACCTAGAGCGATTGCGAGACGTCAGGATTAGCTGCTGGTTGCGACACCAGACCGCAGCACTTGACATAGGCGAGTTCGCATTCCACCGGTTAGTCCAGAATACTCCAAATGCCCAATGTCGCACCTACTCTCCACCCACGCGGCGGCCGTGACCCAAGCCGGACGTCTGCGCAAATACTTATACATATTCTTCGAATAAACGACGAGGCCTATATAATAAAATACTGGTTCCGGAAAACCAACCTCTTACAGAGCAAATGAGCTACCTACACCGGTATATTGAATATCCTTTGGAAATACGGAAATACCAACAGCCTCGTGAAACATGTAGGCAGAAGGCATTATGGGCAATTATGCCAAAATTTATAGATCCATATCCATCATAGTTAATTTAATGGACCCAGTTGCGTAAGTTCGTTAAGTTCAATGTAATTGTAATGTTATGTAAATATAACCTTCAGTAAATGGAAAATATTTTCCTTAATTGAACTTGTGACGCATGCGTAAATCGCCATAAGTATTTCCATCAATAATTATGCTTAATGTCTTTATGTCAATTTTCCATTCGACAGAGCTCAAGCAAACACACTAGGTATATAAGTAATTTGTGCATGCTTTAACCTAAGTAAGCATATACAAAAAACTACCAAAAACGAGGATAAAATTGTTATAAATGTAAATTTTTATAGCGGCACATATTTTTTCCTTGGAGTTAGGCAAGTTAATGTTCACTTATAAAACAATGTCACCGTGTATAATTCACTTAGTGTGTATATGTATAACAGTTCACACGCTGTGAGATTAAGTAACTTTTATAGCGTTTGTACCATAATTTAAGTGAATTAAATAGATATACAATTGTTCACATTCTTTGTCTCGCAAAGATGAATCAGATAGTAACGTTTTTCCAACTTGGATAGCATTATACTTTGAGGGGTTTTTTTTTTACTCCTGTGGATTTTTTTATTCTTAATGAGACTTGAATAGTACCTATTATTTAGGACGAATTGCTGCTTGGAGACTTCTTTAGTAAATCTTCCAAGAATTTAGTTTCTCTATTTATTTTTTTAATTTAATTAATAATTATTTAATTTAATTTTTTTATTTAACTAAAGCAGTAATGGCCTCGAGGTTTAGGCGCGCGATCGAGAATTTCGTCGGTCACAGGTTCAAACTCCAGGCACACACCTCTGTTTTCTTCTTTTCGAAGTTATGTGTGTATTCACAATGAATTATCACTTGCTTTAACGGTGAAGGAAAACATCGTGATAAAAACTGCACACCTAAAAGTTCTTAGGAATTTCTTAGGTGTGTAGTCTGCCAACCCGCACTAGGTCAGCGTGGTGGACTAAGGCCTAAACCCTCTCAGTTGTAGAGGAGGCCCGTGCCCAGCAGTGGGACGTATATGGGCTGATGATGATGATGAATAATTATTTATTACCTTAAAAGTTGTATACATTGTATAGTTGTAACTTACAAGTATGTGCCGTGCGATCTAGAGGTTCTGGGTTCGATTCCCGGGTCGGGCAGTGTTATTGGGTTTTTCCATATCAAGCACATTTCGGGAATGTATAAAAACTCGAAGTAATGATTCGATTGCGGTGTTTTTGCAAAGATGTTTTTTATACCATTGCGCCCATGCAGAGCTTGTCTTGGTTACTAGAACTATATCTATTATCAAGTGATTTGGCAAAGTCGGTTGTATTGGTATGTGTTCATATTTCAAAGTTATCTACTAAAATGATTGATGGAGTGTCAGTGCATATTGCGACTAAGTGACAATTACAAAGTTTATGCAAATTTTAAGATCAGATTACCATATTAGCGAGCAACATATCACCAATGATACAAAGAAATTCATAAACGGCACAAGACACCAGTTTCGTAATCCAGCCTATAAGACATTATCTAGCATAATTTATAAAGTCAAATACAGCCTTAGGGCTATTGACCCCAAACGTTGTGTGTTATTGTTTTATACTCGTAAATATGGAATTTGGTCAATGAGCCCTTACGGGCAGAAGAACGGGCAGTTCAGATATTTACTTGTATCAGGGAATGTTTGACGAATGAATTCCACGATATATATTTTGTTATCTCTTATAACATATAAATTTAAATTTAGTATTTAATTATACTTGATGATTCTTACAGCACAATATACTCTGTAAAATTTCATTTGGAGTAAATCACATTTTACACACGATAAAATTGAACGTGAGAAAAAAAAGCGATTAGATGATGTCTTTGATAAAAATGTACTCCGTCTTATCTCAGAAAATGTGTAACCATGTCGATGTCAAGGAATTCTTACAATACACATTCTGAATAAATTCAAAGAATATCATAATATAATTCATTAAGACGATACATTATTCCTTGTTGAATATTTTGAATACGCAATATTCAAAACTATATGAATTATAAAATCGCTGACTTGATTAAGAAACACATTTAAGTTTTTTTTTGAGAAGTGAATAATAAATTATGTAAAGTGATAACGGCTGATGAAACGTTAGACTCCTCAGGTTCCGCGTTGAATAAAAAAATATTGGCTATTACGCTTAAGCACAGCAAAGACAAAAATATGAATACGTTTTGAATAACCTTAAATCATTGTTGTTTTATCCAAATTAAAATGGTGATGTAGAAATAAAATATCATACCGTTTTATTTGAATATAATACTTCTAAACAACAAAAACGTTTTTTTTTTTCGAAAATGCTTTCGTTTTTTTTTAAATAAAAATATAAATGTAATGAATATTTAAGACTGACGAATAAACTGGATGGAATGTATGAGAAATATGGTTTTATCATGGTCGTTGTACATCGACATCACGATTCGTAACAAATAATAATACAATCTTCAAAAAACAATACGAAAAACAAACTGACCGATGATCTATTGTGGTATCAACGGCGCGTGATGATTTTATCAACGATCGACAATTAGGAGGTTTAAGGTCGATGCAGATTCGGGATATGACATGTGTCCAACTTTGGAACTATGCAGGCCATTGGTGGCCACTGTAATGTCAAGGATTCAATAAAGTGTGACCAATGAAGTAAAAGTAGGCTCACAAAGAAATCTATGTATTTATCATGGCTCGACCTTCAATACGAAATAAGTTTTTGTTTTTTGTACTTTACAACTATAGAAAATATATTGTTTCGAAATTACCTGGCAGTATTTTCAGTAATTTATGTCAATTACTACTGTTTCATTAGTCAAATTCAATTTGAACGAAAAAACTATAAACTGCGAAATAGATATTATCATCAGTTTATCGCATGCAATAAATTTAAATGATTTCACACGTTATTGCAAAACAAGATTGTTAAGGATTACTAGTGTGTGTAATAATATATTTACTAATTTATTTATAATTAAAACCATTAAAAACTTTGGCGGAGGTTTATTATGTATTCGTACGTTGCTCTACTGTTTGAAAGATTTTTTTGTTTTAATTTAAAACAAATTGTGTTCATTATAATCTTTTTAAATTGCATCTTCGCCTCATTTCTCAACATTTTTAAAAAAATTATGCCATGCATGTGCAACCAATTCACTGCCAAAGCGACGAACACGATTTCAACAATACTATTGCATACAAAATATTTAAATTCTTTCACATTTTAAATTAATTATTTTAAAACTTGCAAGTGGACTTGGAAATATATGTACATATGTTTTAAAAATGCTTCTAACTAACCGCGTTATAGTTAAGCTCACACTAATTGTCCATTTGTATCTTTTAAATAAAGTGTAGTACACAAATATCTCAGTATCGTAATTGCAACTTCTATTGAATTTGATATCAATCATTTTGTTTGGCAACAATAAATTTAAAAAGTAATACTTAGATGAATGTATTGCCGCGGCACCTCCGAGTAAACAAAATTGCATCAGAACTCACCGGCCAAGATATCTCCAGCACAAATATTCACTAAAAGCACTGGTGCAATGAAATGTTATTTATGTTGCAGCGGGTGAAAAGACAGCAAGTCAGCAGCGTCCGCAACAAGCAAGTCTTACAACGCGAACTGTAAGGCGCGTGGGCAAATGCGCGGGTCACTTGATCACTAATAATGTTCGCGCGCGCTCGACACTCGCGTATATATCACGGTTGGCTTTGACGTCACGCAGCCACCACGATAAGGGCTCCGCACCATTGAACCATATTAAAAACGTGTTCTATCTTCTACCATCACTAAACTGATAAACACATCGAAATTTTAGCATTAGATGTTCTTTTTATCATTATAATTACAGAACTAGAAAATTATTAATTAATATAATGGGCATTTGAAGTGTGTCAGAATCGTTATTTTTTTATTATGATGCAAAGAAGGTTTTACTGTGATGGCTGTTTTCCGATGATGAAGGTAATGGCTCTACACCTGTACCCTATGAGATATTAAATATTTGAAATAATTAGCTATTTAATAACTCAATTGTTAAAAACAGTGTTTACTTGAACTACACTTTGTACGATCATAGGTGGCACAGTGCAAATCACATTCCCAAATATTAACTTTGATGCGTGGCTGAACGTAGGTTTATAAAAAAATACTAGCTTTTGCCCGCGACTCCGTCGGCGTAGACTACAGGGTTGGGTTCAGAAATAAAATAAATTGTAGGCTATTTTACTCCACAGAGTCCCATTTATGTCCATATCAAAAATCGTTTACATCGGTCAAATGATTTAGGCGTGAAAGCATAACAGTCATATAGTTATATATACATAGTTACAGTCGTCTACACTTCGTTTCATCATTCTAGCTTCAAAAATGACGAATTTCCACACAAACTTTCACCCCTATTTTTATTTTACCACCTTAAAGGTACATTTTTTACAAACTTTTAATGTCATATTTATTTATATCTAATCAACAGCCTAAAAAATAAGTTTCAAGCTTCTAGCTTTAAAAATGACAATACTTCCATACAACCTTTCATCCCCCCTTTCGACCCCTTAAAACCCCTTTTCCGGGATAAAAGTAGCCTATGTCCTTTCTCAGGGTCTAAACTATTTGTGTACCAAATTTCATTTAAATCGGTTCAGTAGTTTTAGCAGGAAAGCGAGACAGACAGACAGAGTTACATTCGCATTTATAATATTATAGTAAGGATTATACGATGTATTTAGTCATTAAATTAAAAGATATATATATTTTCATATATTCAAATCCTATACCTATATGGCACAAATTGTAGCAATTAAAAAAACTTCCGTATGACATGACGTATTGAATGCTTTAAACATATAAACAAGCCAAAGACTATAGTAATAAAACAATCCTTCGGAGAGTGTCAGTCAACTTACATAATGACGGAAAGAAATAATAGTAATAAAAATGATTATTTTACAAAATTGACAAATTATTTGTTATCTGAGGATCTCTTTTAATTTAATCCTCTACGACCGGCATATCGTTATATTTTAATATAATGAATTCTGAAGCCTAGGTGCTTAAAAAAACTAAAGACGAGTTTTGTTTGGAATATTAGGTATTTTTTTATACACAAATTTATTTAATTTTTTATCTAAATTCAACCGTTTATGAAGCAAACTATAAGGTCATTGAGAAATAAATTTCCTATTTTTTGTTTCTATTACGTAAATACATAAATACTTGATGTGCATAATTAAATTCATAATGAAAATTTAAATGCAGCCGAGCAAATCCTTCCTAGTATACAGTGACGCTGAATAATTTCCATGCATCTTTGTCTTGGACGAGCTTCGATTACTCATTGCGTTAGAAATTTATGATCGTTTTAATAATCACAACGTTCTTTTGTACGTTCTTTTCTGCCTCGTGGTCTCGCGGCACAAGTATGTGCCGTGCGATCTAGAGGTCCTGGGTTTGATTCCCGGGTCGAGCAGTGTTATTGGGTTTTTCTATTACGAAATTCTCAGTAGCAGCACGGAGTCTGGAATTGTGCCCGAAAAACAGCAATAGGCTCGCCCCCTATTACGGGGGACTGATACATACCTGGCGAAATGTGGGTGCAGAAATGCACCTCTGCCTCCCCCTTCAGGGAATACAGGCGTGAGGTTATGTATGTATGTATGTCTTTTGTACACTACGGAGATTTTATTTTTCCGGTGTATTACAGATACAAGAGGATTATCTAGTTTTAAGATTAAATCGTTTTCTGGCAATAGTTTTTATACAAATAATTTCCGTAAAACAAATCGCAGTGGCGTCTAAAACTGACTGCAACAACCCATTTACATCCTGTTTTTGGGTTCTGAGCCTGCACTACCATCGAGATGGGTTAGACTTAAGCAACCAGGCTGGCCTAGGCAACACTACCTCTTTGGTTTCCTAATATAATTAATGTACGGCTTGTGATCTAGAGGTCCCGGATTTTTTTCCGGATCGGGCAAAGTGTTATAGGGTTTTTCAGTAATTTTTTAATTGCAGCATGGTGTCTGGAAACATGCTTCACAAAAAACCAGGAGCGAGGCTATTTAACATCCAACCAAAAAACTAGAAGCGAAACATGAACGTCGAAATACATCTTTTTCTAGCCATTGGGGGTATTTATGAATGGATATTCTGTATTGAAACGAAAATAGAACAACCAAAGTGTGCGAGTGGAAAAATCATCCGCGCTTATTTTCCAGGAAACATATTATGCAAAATGTAGAGGTGCGTTTGTTTAAATCAATGTCTCGCTGGCTCTGCTATATATACTCATTAGTAGGGGTAGAGCATATTGTCGTGCCTAAAACTTGCTCAAAATGAGGATCGGTTCACGCCTTAAATATTACACTGTAAACTAGTATTAAGTATTATATTTTAATATTCATCATAATATGCATATTATGGTAATTCGTCGGTCATCAAACCCGTATATCTAAGTTCATATGCATAATTGCCACTTGATCTAAGTCTCATTTTTTTTATATTTTAGTATATTATGCGCCTAAATGCTTTTATTTAAAAAATTAGACATTAACAAGGACATTTATATAAGTGAATTAATTAGAATTACTTTATAATATATTGAAATGTTAAAAGTGTATTTGCATTAGGAAATTCTCGGCAGCATCACGGAGTCTTGAAATGGGTACCAAAAATGGCTCCTATTTTCGGCATTGTACTAACATACATTGTAGGTGTATAATGCTTAAGAGAAAATTGTGAACTGTAAAATACAGGCACATAAGCACCAAATGTTAAATCTACACTTGCATATAATCATGTTGGAAAAATGGCGCCTTAAAGCAGTTTTTTTATAATAACTCCTTTGCGACGCATTTTACAGAAAATTATCGTGGTATCCCCATTAGGTAGACCTAATCCACATCTGACTCACTATTTATAAATTTAGTTCAATCTCCGTCGCTTCATTGTTGTTGCCGGACCAGGTGTTGTGACAACCGCCCTGTGGATCGGGGGCGTAAGAATTCCGCCACGGTACCCCCTACCTGTCGTAAGAGGCGACTAACAGGGGCCACTGGGGAGGCTGGGCGTACTGCGGGGGCGGTACACAATGGTGGCAGCAACCCTGAGATTTGCGGCAGAGGGCGTGACCGCTTGACTGTCGCGGACGTTCACAACGTGAACGTCCAAAAAAGCGTAAATGGAGGGCATCTCAAGCCCTCCCAATTTGGAGGAGTCCATAATCGGACGGTGCGCTAGGCGGAGGCGGATCATTTGGGGCGCTTCTCGCCCTGAGATGCCGCAAAACCGCCCTAAATGCGCGAGATGGTCACCGAGAGGTTTTAGTCGGTATGCTGGCGTAGGATTTTGGTTAGGGACCCAACTCAGCTAAGCGGACAATTATTGTTCTGCGCGCCGAGTTGGAAGGCCAGAGACCCCGACATACCCCTTTTCGGCCTCCCCCGAGGTACCGAACAGGGGAGCTTAAAGCGCTTTCCTCTCGTAAAAAAAAAGGTGTGACAAAATACCAAAGACGGAAGTTTATTTGCTCGAGAATAGTGTCCGTTTCATCTTCTTCACTGCTATTAAAAATTATATATTAAATTTTCACTACTATTATTTTGTATAGATAAGTATACTTAATACCTATAACAAAAATATGTGTATCAAACATAAATAAATATCCTGATATCTAAGTGTGTTGTGCATTAAATATAAAATTACATTGAATTGTATTCAATAAATAAAAAAATACAAAAATATTATTATAAACACAACATTAGCAACGCATGGGGTGTACCTATAATATAAATTTAGTGATAGCGCGTGACGTCATGAAGCAACATGTCGGAACTTGTTCACAGTGTAGTTGAAGTGTTTATCATTTAAAGACTTTTGTGTCATAAAAAAGCATTATTGAATGTATCACTAATTATACTTTTTATATTATTTAAAATTGTATATCGATTAGTATATTAATGTAAAATATAATGTAGGTGAAGATTAAATAAGTTCAATACAAAAACCTAATCACCTTAACAGTACATAGTTAAAGAATAATTAATATATTGTAGGTATGTTAAACAAAAAAAAGTGTATCAAGTACTATAAACCTATATCTAGACATTTACTCAGTGTGTATGTGTAAAAAATACGAACTTGTGGACTAAACTAACTAAATACAAATTTATGTGTTGTGTGTAAAGCTTCGTTTTTAAGTTTAATTACGTAAAACATTCAAGGTTAGTAAAAAATCATTGAAAAAATACATTACAATTCTTTGCTATTTTTAAAATAATTTTATATTTCAATAATCCGTTTTTTTTTTCAGATGACTTATACTTATGCATTAGTTTTATTTGTAAATGATTCATCCAATAAATAAATTGATATACTACCAAGTTCTTGGTTAGATCATTACAAAGAATATGGTGGTGGTGGTAAATATATGCCTGAATCATTGTTAAAAAGTGCTAAGTATTGTAAATTATTACAAACAATGGTGAAACATTGTGATGAGCCTGATCCGACATGGCCAACATTTCATGTTCAAATATGTGGCACAGCAGGTAATTTATTGTTATTTGAATTATAGATTTGTGAGAATTGATATCTTATTGTCAGAATAATAAGAAAGTAATGCATAATTACAATTAATGTTATCAGAAACAATGGAAGAGGCAGAGGAAAAAATAATAAGATTGGACAAAGAACCCTATGCTTTCTCTACTGATAATGAGCAGTCTAAAGCAAAAGCAGCTGCTGTTGAAAAAACTTCCAAATTAAAAGCATTATCAAAGGATTGATTAAAAATATATAATATATTTAGCCAAACAGCGGTAGAGTTGACTGACAAACCCGCTGAAATTGCAGGTAATATTTATTGTTTAAAATGTAAATATTGTTATTCAACAATTAATAATTAACTTTACAATTAATAATTAATTAACTAATTAATAATAATTAATTAGTAAAAAAATTAATAATATTTTTTTTACTAATAACTATAACTTAAAATAAAAATCAACTCAAATTTGAGGGACATAAATATGGGTATAGAAATAGCACATAAAGATGTACATTAACAACAATTATGAAGATATAAGATACATTAATTAAGATAATTAAAATACATTAATGCTATAAAGCAAGAAAGATTAAATTAAAATACATATATGAAAGATCTAATATAATATGTAGTTGCTCTATCTGACAATGTTGAAATTTATACTTTTCTCTTTATGGGAAAAATACTACATAATATGCAATGAAATAATATTTATTTAATCTATAAAATGTTAAATACATCACTTAGATTCAGTCATTTCAAAATTTTGTGTATCACCCTGTTCGGAAGGCAGTCATCACAAGAATAATTATAAAGAAGAAATATTGATACATATTAAAGACTGAATTTCTCAAATTAAAGCAGTTCATTAATACATACATACATACATAGCATACATGCATACATACATACATACATAACCTCACGCCTGTATTCCCGGAAGGGGTAGGCAGAGATGCATTTCTGCACCATTTTTTTTATTATTACTTATTTAATTAAATACATAATTAATTCAAATTTTGTATTTTAGATGCAAGAAGACATAAATACCACAATAACCAAGAAATTATTGCAATAAATTGCATCAAGCATTGTCTTCAGTATTGAATAATGCTAAAGATTGGGATGGCTATGGGATGGGTAGCCAGGATCAAAAAACAACCATCTAATGAAGATAAATCACAAGCAAATAATAGCTTTTATTTTATTTACTTTAAAAAAAAAATACTGTGTAACCAAAACAAAAATAAAAATGATATTTAAATTAAAAACAAAAAAAAATTGGAAAAATTAAATGTAAATAAATATAATAATATGTTAAGTAAAATATTTATAATATCAATTCATAAATAGTTTTTTTTAAATTAAACATATTTTTCAAGACTATACATTCATGTTTTTTTTAAAGGACCGGACCGGGCATACTCGATTTGGATCAGGCAAGGTTTTATAACGCAGATGATTGATTTGAATAATGAAAAAATGGAATACAACCCGACTAGAAATTTTTTCGTGTTCCTTAGAAGGACCGGACCGGGTATGCCCGATCTGGACCAGATAAGGTATGTAACGCAGAAGATTGGTCTGGACCCGATCACCACCACCACCACTAGGCCAGCGTGGTGGACTAAGGCCTAAACCCCCTCAATTGTAGAGGAGGCCCGTGCCCAGCAGTGGGACGTATATGGGATGGGATCATACGTACGTCATGTTTATTACGTAAAAGTCTTACGTCAAGAAGTGTGAAATAATGATTCACAGGTGACTCAAATCTGACCTATATCTTACGTAAATCCTGACTTAGCGCAATATCATATTGACGTCACTTTGACGTAATCGTGTTTACTGAGATATATGACACCTCTATGACATCATTGTTATATCAGCTTAAGGTCAGTTAGGTAATAATGATGTCAACTGGACATCATACGTACGTCATGTTTATTACGTAAAAGTCTTACGTCAAGAAGTGTGAAATAATGATTCACAGGTGACTCAAATCTGACGTATATCTTACGTAAATCCTGACATAGCGCAATATCATATTGACGTCACTTTGACGTAATCGTGTTTACTGGGTAGGTTTAATTGCTTGCTGATTCGACGGCCGTTTGGGTAAAGTTACATTGTCACAATGAACTGAATATCTACTGAGATAAATCAATGAGGCACTAAATGAAATATAATCATATGTACCTACATATATCTGTAAAAAAAAACAATTTACAAGGGTGTTTAACTAGTAAATTGTCATAGTTCAGCAGTAGTAGGTACATGCGTAAGCACTTGACTGGAAACCAATGCGGCTTGGAACTTCATAAAATTCCTTCAAGGTAAGGGGAAGCATAAAAAAATATATATTTTATGCCTGGGCTCAGCTATAACTCTAATTATGCAAAATGACGCATGAATTACGTTAATTATATTATTAAGAATTAGTTTTTGCCCACGGTTTCTCTTCTGTTCAAATATATAGAAATCTTTCTCCATATAAAGTATGAACCCTAATTCATCTCATAGGGGACAATTTTGGAAATCTGGTACCTACGTCGTAATGACTATGTGCGTGCTGATTTTTAGCGTAATATGTTTAAATACTTTCAATGGCTTGGACTATGTACCAATTAATAGGAAGATGATTCCTTTTATATATACAGAAAACAGCTCAGGCCCTACCTTGGCAGGGTGCAATTACCCATCATACATAATATGTCGAATTGTAAAATAATTGTAATCGGGCCCGTAGTCAATACATGCTATTTTTGAAGTTATACTTCTTTTGGCGTGTTAGGGAAAAATGATGAGAGTAAATTTTTACCATGCGCGCGCATACCGTCACGAAAAAGTTATTCAAAAAATGTTTATATGTTTCAGATTTTAAAAATGTAGAATAGTGACAGTAATAAAAATGGCGCTGGATTAATCTTGGCCTAGTAAGTGTATCTGGGACCAAAAATTTCTCCTGGCTATAGCACAAGAATTATATTTCATAAGAGGTGACTAATATGTGTTACGCTAAATAAATAAATACTCTCAACAGGCATACATGGTTCTGATCCCACGTTAAGGTAAGATACAAGTTTTGTGTCGTGGATATCAGAAACCACGAGAATTTTTTCGGTCTGACAAATACCTAGACCCGAATATTTGTGGATCATTCAAACATTACATCCAAACCGAGGCCTCTGGTTTCACAAACTGGTGTCTAGCCAACTGCGACACGGGGCTGTCAAAATTTTACATTTTACATTTGGGTAAAATAGCTATATAATACAGTTCGTTAATGTGTAACGGACTAATGTATAAACCCTGTCAAGCGAAGAGATAACCTAGATACTGCACTACTACTCGTACTACTAGCGTTCCTAATTTAGGTATCCAATTATTCAATCATTTAACCCATATTCTAATTAGTGCTAAATACTAAAAAGTGCAATTTTATACTAAAAAAAATATTACTTAAATGCTGATGCTTAATGTCGTGAGGACTAAAACATGACATAAATAGACCTATACGATAAATGAAGGAGGCAACGCAGTGTAAAACTGTATCAATCAAGGTTTACACACTAGCCGGCCTTGGTAAATCTTAAATTCATCACTTGAACGTTTTGTATGGTCAAATATAGATTATCAAATTTTATCGTACCAACATGACGTTACATGTGCCTAATATGTGTGAGACAAAAACCCAATATTTGTACAAGTGCGCTTTTTAATATTTACACAGGCACATATTTGTAACAATTCTATACTTCAGTTGAGTAATTACTGTAATTAATTGTACTATAACTACATGGAAAACAATTTCGAGGGAAATCGTTGGGGATCTTTGCGAAAATAGTAATGTTGGTCGTGAAACATACTATACATACGCATATAATTATTTGCGTTGTATTTGAGGAAATGTCCTAAAATAAACGCAAACAATTATATTTCACGTAAAATATCCATAAATATAATCCATTATATAACATTTTATATAACAAAGAGTATAAAGTGACGGTGCCAACTCATATTCCAGTACTCCAGCTGTAAACCATGAGGCCTTAAAGAGGCTAACCCTACTCTTCCACGCTGACCTAATGCAAGTTAAGATTGGTAAGCACTTTACCATTTAGTAGAGTTTCATAATGACGTAACAATACTAGAATACTGATTAATTATTATTAAAAAATGATTATTCCCAATTTATAATCGTTCTTAAAAAAATCTTAAAAATATTATTATTTCGGATAGTCGTTAAACAAACAATGATACTACTTGTAACATTCACAATAAGGTTTATACACTATTAATTTAGGTCTAAACGTGTAGGTTAAAGTAGGGATAGATGCCCCAGTGGGATAGATGCCCCATTTTCAAAAAACCTATCTTCCCAAACTCGCGACTAAGAAACAATAGTATAATTAAGAGCCGCAATCACCCCGCACCCTAATTAGCCATGGACCGACGTGCGTCATAAACACGTCAAAGTTTGAAAGGTTACTATTTTCTGTTGTATAACTTTATAAGTACTCATTAAGTGCGTTATATTTTTTTATTACGTCAGTATACTGATTCCTCAAGTATACATCTAGATGTAAATAGTAGCTCTTTTGTTTTTATTTATTTAAATATGTCCAAAACATCTATCGCTATCAAAAAGGATAGTTGCCCTGATTTTTTGAGGGATAGATGCCCCTAGGAGCCTCTATCCCTCCATGCACCATGTGTACCTATATGTGGCTTCAATGTATATTTTGAACATATTTTTGTGTTCTGTTATATTTATTATGCGTTTCTGTATATTTATATTTAGATTTTCATTGATTTTAGTAGAACCAAGCCACGAATATACTTAAATACTACTTGAATTTAAACTACCATAGAAAAAATCTTAAGATAAAAGAAGGGAACCTCTAGTACTAATTATATAGAACCAGGAAAAACATTATTTCAGTGACAGCAACGATGATGACCTAGAGCAAATTTATGTGATAAAAAATTATAATTATTTAAGTTGACTAGGGCCACGAACAACTAAAACGGTGAATTATTTATAGTTTAAACAGTGAAGAAGAAGATAATTCAACTCACTATAAAATTAAAGCAAAGAAAACTAAAGATTTTCCGGCAAAGAGCACTAAGAGAGATGAAGAGAATTAGCCTAAAGATACAAGTAAAGATAACTGCAATTAATGTTTTGAAAACTACAAAAAACTCGAAGTCTTAATCCGACTGGAATCAATGTATAAAGTGTCTGCACTGGCTATAGGTACATGATACCTGTACATTTTTCAGAAATGTACACAAGATGTGGAAAACTGAAACCACTCTTCGGCTAAACATCATTTAAGTAGGATTTCAAAATTCAGATCTTTATTGTGTTATTTTAATTTTTTTTAAAGAATGACTTTTATGATTATGCATAATGTTTTTTATGATTAAGCTTAATAATTAATATTTTATATAATAAGAGTTTAGAAATGTTTTTTTAACATGCTTTTAAATTTTTAATATGATAATATAATTTGATCTCATATTATAAATACGATGAAAATTAAAATATTTAAAAAACTGCAAAATGCTATTTATTATTAGGCCTATGTTTTTTGGAGACAATTTCTGTTTTAGGAGTAGCCTTTTAAAACTAAAATACTTATTGTCCTCAACCTCATAAAAGTTTGATTGAGTTTTTCGTTTATAGTTTATGAAGGGCATCTATCACTCTTCGTATTATCGTGGTGGGGCATCTATCCATACAAGTAGGCATCTATCCCCAAAAAAGGAGTTCCACAAGAAGTTAAAATCTGCAAAATCTATAATTTATAGGTAAAAAAAAACAAATCACAGTTAAACATAAAGGATTGACCTAGCCAAATTCATAGACATTATTTATATAAAATTAATATTTTAAAAATTAGGAGGATTATTCAAAAAGTGGGCAACTATCCCGCCTTTACCCTACTTTGCGCCACTATGAAGAACTTATTTTGTCCACCAACATATTGAAAACTAGCTTTTGCCCGCGACTCCGTCTGCGTAGACTTCAGGGTTGGGTGCAGAAACTAACTAAGTGAATCTATAAATCAAAAATTACGCCAATTGTTGCAGTAGTTCACCACCGGAGGTCATTTCTGTCTTTGAGAATCGTCTCAAGTGACATTATGACATTTTCCATAACCTCAGATCGTCTCATAAATTTATCGCGAAAATGTATCTAATGTCATCTAGGTGCGTATAATGGCACTTATGACTTAACATCGCATAATGACACCGAGCCCCATAAAAATGCACATGATAACATTTTACTGTACCGGTACCAGCCACCACTACTCCACAGTGCTAAATGGCATTTATCGTGAATTCAGGTCATCCAGGATACTGACTTCAAATAATGGTGCCTTTCGCAATTTCAGTTCCAAAAATAGCACCTAAATTCATAAAACGGAAAAATAGCTCTTCTATTCCTTAAGTTCCACTAAAATTCTTCTAAAATTGCCATAAGTGCCAATTATGGCACCTGTCGTCGCGTGATTTCCAATAACGGCACTTGTAGCCTTATAGATTCGACTAATGGAATCTGATGTCACTTCATCCAATAATGGCACCTGACGTTACTCACCATCCACTAATAGCACCTAACGTCACTTATCACCAATAACACTTATCGTCACTTAATTGTACATAACCGCACATAATCTTCCTTAAAGTTACTTATGGGTAAGCTCTTCAAAATCACATATCACATAAGAGAACTTAAAACCACCCAGTAGCAATACCAATCTAATAATGGCAAGTAAGTAACCTAAGTGCGTTTAACGTCACCTAAGTAAACTTAAGACCACCTTATGACACTTAACCGCACTTAACTATATTCAACGTAACTTAATGAATCCTTAGAATCTTAAATGGTCTAATGACACCTATCGTCTTCTAAGTGCCCGAAATGACACTTATTGAATTATTTAAAAAAGTAGCCTATGTCCCTTTTTAAGGTCTCATTTATGTCCATACCAAAATTCATTCAAATAGGACAAATGGTTTAGGCGTGAAAGCATAACACAGGCAGTGTTACTTTCGCATTACATTATATGCTCATCGCACGGGAATCTTACAAATTCCCGGGATAAAATTTAATCTATGTTACTTCATAGGATTTCATTTATCTCTGTACAAAAATTCATTTATATCGGTCAAACGGTTTAGGCGTAAAAGCAGAATATTGACATAGCTACTTATACCCATTCCCACGGGAATACTACGTTTTCCGGGATGAAAAGTATCCTAAGTTACTTCTGTGGGTTTCATCTATCTCCATACCAAAAATCATCGAAATCGGTTCAGTAGTTTTTGAGTTTAAGCGTAACAAACATCCAAAAATCCAAAAATACAAACCTTCCTTTAAACCTTCCTTTTCAAAAATACAAAATTTCCTCTTAATATAATAGTATAGATAGATAAATCTGAAAATAGTTTAGTACATACCTAAAATTAATAAAATCCTCAATTATTTTTGTATGAATAAATGTTTAATAAATACCACCATGACATAACTTAATGCTATACGACAATTTGTTATGAGCGCCGTATTTATTAACCAATAAATACTTTGTCAGGCCAATTCAATAAGTATGAACCGGAAATTGCAAGTAAATAATTGCGTCAAAGTTTATGTCACATAAAATCATTGGTATTATTAATTGTAATTTAAAAACGTCCAGTCCAAATGATCTTAATGTAATATCGTTACCTGCATAGTATTTGTGATATTAAAGTATATTGCGTTACTATTTCCATCCCCGATGTGCATAACCCATATGTCGCTATAGTGAAAATGTATGTCATTTATTCGCTCTCTTCACCTCATCTTAGATTCGCCTTAGTCTATCTATCACCTTCAAGTTGATACGTTTCTCGGAAACATTTATTTAGAACACCGCGACTTTCCAATGTCATCGTTCAAAGTCCCTTTACTTCGAATCCGTCGCGTCGCATCGTTGAGAGAAATTCTTAGTAACACTTTTTATAAATAGGTATGTATTTTAATGTCTAGGTAATGTTGACAGTAGTATACTTTTTTGTTCTCTCGTTCTTCTAACGATAATTATTTTTTTATTTTTTTACTTACCTCCTATTCAAACTTCCTATTTAATATTTTGGGAGGCTCTACTTATTGTCTGTTTTTTAATCTATGGTATTGTTTCGTTTTCCTTTTTGTTTAACATTCACTTATTTTTATATTTCTTATGTATTTTATTTAACCTATTCTCACTATTGTAGTTGCCTCATTTTCTATAGTTTATTAATATTTATTTTATTACTATTGGTATAAAATCTTTATGCCATACTACTCATAGTAATCCTATACTAGTAATGCTTATTTATCATAATTTATGCCTATTTCGATAGTATTAATCGTATTTTTTGTTTTTAAATATATGCATAGTTTTTTTATTTATTTTCCCAGGTCGGGAAAAGTGCTAATGGGTTTTCCATTTGGAAATTCTCTGTATTAGTAAGGAGTCTGGAAATGTGTCCGAAAGAACGACAATAAGCTCACCCCCTATTATGTGGGACTGATATATATACCTGGCGAAATGTGAGTGCAGAAATGAACCTTTGCCTATCCCATGAAGGGGTAAGTTAAGTAAAATAATACAAGAATCCATCGTATAGATGTGTAGAAATAGGAAAGTTCTTACATATTATGCTAAATAGTTATAATATGACTTAAGTGAGTATATATATAAGTCGTGATGGCCTTGAGGTTTGGGCATGCGGTCGAGAATCTCGACGGTCGCGGTTCAAACCCCAGGCATACACCTCTGACTTTTCGAAGTTATGTGTATATTCACAATGAATTATCACGTACTTTAACGGTGAAGGAAAACATCCTGATGAAACCTGCACACCTAAGAGTTCTTAGGAATTTCTTAGGTGTGTAGTCCGCCAACCCGCACTAGGCCAGCGTGGTGGACTAAGGCCTAAATCCTTTCAGTTGTAGAGGAGGCCCGTGCTCAGCAGTGGGACGTATATGGGCTGATGATGATGATGATGATGATGATGAGTATATATATGTATTGACTGCCTCGTGGCTTGCGGTACAAGTATGTGCCGAGCGATCTAGAGGTCCTGGATTCGATTCCCGGGTCGGGCAAAGTGTTATTGGGTTTTTCCATTAGGAAATTCTCAGTAGCAGCACGGAGTCTGGAAATGTGCCCGAAAAACGGCAATAGGCTCGCCCCCTATTACGTGAGACTAATACATACCAGGCGAAATGTGGGTGCAGAAATGCACTTCTGCCTACCCCTTCGGGGAATACAGGCGTGAGTTTATGTATGTATGTATGTATATATGTATATATATAGTATAATTTTATCTAAGAGACAGTCTGTTTGGAATTTACCAAGAAACCAAGGTTAATTTTGTGCCATATATGCGGCGTTATAATCATAAGCAAATGTGAAGGACTTTCGGTCATTTATTGATGGTCTGTGAACATAATACGCATTAATAATATCATGTTTTTATAGCTTACTTATTTGTCTAGTAGAAAATTTAACAATATAGCTTTTTTGTTTTTTTTTTTCATAGTAAGACATGACACGGCACCTGACGGTAAGTAATAATAATGGCAGAGTATCCAGCAGCGAGAGACGTTAATCCCTCGTCACATAACTCTACCGATCTGCTGATATGCAACTTAAAATTTAAACTTATAGGATGCCGGTTAATAGTAGAACAAGACTGGCTAAATGAATTTTTTTTTTTGAAGAAAACCTGACATGACTTTTCGAATTATAAATATGTAACAATGATTATTTTAAAGTTCTTATATAAATGCTCAAGTTCAGTTACGTACATACGTTTCCACCCAGGAGATCAAAGTGTAAATATAGTGACGTTTTTAGTGAATTTATAATGGCGTATTTCATATGTAAAAACCATAAAGTAGGTTTTGACAAAATGATTAAATAATGGTGCACCACGTAAAACCTATACCTGTGACCGCTATAGACCGTTTTAAGTCATCTATTGAAAAAGACAAAAAAATTGAGGATATTTTATTATGTAGTTTAAATAAAGCACCCCATACCATAATAACCTGGTCACCCGCGACGAATAACCTGATCCATGCTCATTACAATAACTGCTTTACTGCATCTATAAAAAAGATGCCCTTTAATACTCTTTACATTTTTCTTAGCTGCGTATTATTGTAATATTTGTTTATTAATTCACACTTTTAACGATTTGCAAAGATGGACTTAATGCCTGAGGCATTCTCTCACATTTAATTAATTAATTCTCACATTTTATTAAATTACTGACATAAATGTTATTAAAAAGTTGCGAATGAAGTATTTGAACTTCACCGCCAGTCAACCATGTCAAGGGAAATACATTATCCTGCCTAAGTGGGCACTGTGCAAGCGGTAATTTGATACTTGACACTTAATAGAATTTTACGAACTGCTTCATATTTTAATCTCCATAAATTCTAATTTGTTTATTATTTTTCGTTGTTAAATATGCTACCATTGTGAATACATACATAATCTCACGTCTGTATTCCCCGAAGGGGTAGGCAGAGGTGCATTTCTGCACTCACATTTCGCCAGCATTGTATCAGTCCTATGTAATTGGGGGCGAGCCTATTACCGTTTTTCGGGCACAATTCCAGACTCCGTGCTGTTACTGAGAATTTCCTGATGGAAAACCCAATAACACTTTGCCCGATCCGGTAATCGAACCCAGGACCCCTAGATCGCACGGCACATACTTGTGCCACGAGACCATGAGGCGGGCTACCATTAGGTTAAAAAGCTTTAGTCACATACCAACAACACCTTTTCTATATCAAAACTCATTTTTTGTAGGACCCCGCCAACGTACAAAACATATACAATTTTTTTTTGCCAAAAATATTCCACCTTCAATCTAAGTTCAATGTTCAATAAGCGATCTTTAAATTATGCTTTTATGTTCGAAAATTATTACATGACATCATTTATTTTTTACTACCACCTAATAAATCTTTTTTTTTTTGGTATGTAATAACTAACATGCCTTATGTCAGCGTATCGGAAACTACGAGAAACTTTTCGTTGCTGCAACATGAAACCGATGTTTGTTAATTAATATTTTTTTAATTATAATTAAAAAGAAAAACATGAAGTTGAAAATGTGTGATGTTTGAGTTTGCGACCTTTAAATGTGCATTTGCAAAAATAACTTCGCCACAGATGTTCTGAATTACTTAACTTACACTTACAGTGTCCTGTTAAACTGTTATTTTAACAAACATATGAAGCACAGTAAGATAACATTAGGTACATTTTTTTGTTGTTCTGTAAGGTAGTATACCTCTCGCGTGTCCTCTCGTGGGACATATCAAGTCTTTTCGTATCCTGAAGAGCTATGCTGTCATATTTTGAAAACGTTTTGTTCGCCTGCGAAATCCTGGTTTTATACTGGTATTTTTCTTTATAAATATTATAGATCCACTATCTCGGACGAGGCAAAAAAATGAACACTAGAGCCGGTTAAATAATGATATTAATGTTGTTACAAAGAAATTTAAATAGTAACCTCAAGCTCTTAATAGATTAATTATGCTTTATGGAAAATCAACAAAAACACTGAATCTTATTAAAAGCTTACTAATTGCCAATATTTGGAAATGCAAAGTAAAGTCTTTTTAAATTGAATTTTTGTTTCAAAACATTTGCCCAAAAAATACCGTTTTTTTAAAGTAATTATGTGCATCACTAAAAGGAGGCTGAATTAAAATATTTAGATATTAAGAGCAAAATACGCGGAAGGCGAATATGCACACGCGGTAATGAGGATGCGATACTAGTTCTCGGTTTTAGAATAGAACAGCTTAAAATCCTCGTGCGTCACAAAACACTTGACTATTAATAAATGACAATTTCGTTGGATCTAACGTTATTCTCTGTTATTCGTTTTCATATGTTAGTAAAGAGAATATATCGGAATTTGGATATCATATCCATGGTCTTTCTCCTCTTTGAAACAAATGATTTCGTGGGTATCGGAAACTAAGAGAGACTTTTCGGTCTAACTAACACCCAGACCTGAAATTAATATTTGTGAATTACACAAACATTTGTCTCGGTGCGGGGATCGGACCCGCGGCCTCTCGTTTCGCGAGCTGGTGACTAAACAACTGCGCCACGGGGCTGTCAAAATTGATGTTTTAGTTTCGATAAAACTCGTAGAGATTGTAATTAATATATAATTTTTATGTAATGGTGCATGTTTATCGTATAAAAGCAACCCCGGGTGGTCAAAAATAATCTTTACTTGCACGACGCAATGAAATTTCTACCTAATAAAAATAAATGTCTCTCCCACTACTGGAAGAATGTGCCGCTATTACAAGTCTACCTAGAATCTCTGGTCAAAATCACCTTCGACATATTCTTTGAGTTTGAACCTCACAATACTTTGGATAGTCGCTCGTAGGGAGCGTCCGCAACAGTCACGTGGCCGTGTGCGCTAGCACATAACTTGACTTTCGGGGAATGCAGCTCGATCAGCGACGTCAATAATTTAAGTTACCGTTTTATATAAATGGAGACGCAAAAATAACTGGAAGAGCAGTGCGTAATAAGATAAAAAACTTTTGACCGTCTGGTGGTCCCGCGGCAAAAGTGTGTGCCTTGAGATTTAGAGGTCTCGGGTTCAAACTTCACGTCGGGGGTTTTTGCAATAGGATATTCTCTGTAGTTATATGGTGTCTATAAATGTGCCTGAAAAACGACAACACTATAAATAAACCCTGCTTACCCTTTCGGTGATACAAGCGTAATTGTGTATGATTGTTTATAAAATAACTGAACAGTTACATGTTCTCTACATGAAGCTGTATTTATTCCCATAATCGCGTGGGAGTTAAGAGATAGGATGTTTTGATTCAATTTGATTTATGGTATGGACATAAACGGCACCTTAAGATGGAAAAAGAATATCGGTTTTTTTTTTTTAATTTCCCCGGACGAAGCGATGGCTGACTGCTTGTCTTAAATATTAATTCTAAACATAAGCAATACTTGGTACTCAAGTTACTTTTAATAAGCTATAAACTTCCAATAGCCTATTTCATTTATATCTCTTATTCAAACTAGATACATATGTATAATAAATAGAGTTAGTGCTAGAGCTAATTAAAACATTTAAATATGTATGTATAATTTTTTTCCCCCCAAACGTATAGTATAGACGTAAACTAGTTTTATTATTAAAATAGAAAGTATATGACGGATTAAGGTCTTCTAAATTTTTTTTAAAACAACCACAGCCGATTGCCACACCAATTATATTATTGATCTTTTTACACTTTATATTTCATCGTTCATTATTAATTAATAAAACTATTCCAAAACAAATTGAATGATTAAAATATTTTTTAATGTTCTCCTATGTAAAATGAAATTAAAAATATTAGACTACTTAAAAGTCAATCAAATTATTACGATAATATAATGTAGTTTTAATTATTGTTATTCTTGGAGGCGGTCTCAGCCAAGGTAGGATTGTCGTATTATTATTCATCATCATCATCAGCCCATATACGTCCCACTGCTGGGCATGGGCATCCTCTATAACTGTGATGCTATGTATATTGTCGTATTTCATTAGCTGACACCGCCTCCAAAAATAACAATAATTAAAACTATATGATCGTAATAATTTGATTGACTTTCAAGTAGTCTAATATTTTTAATTTCATTTTACATAGGAGAACATTAAAAAATATTTTAATCATTGTTTGTTATTCATAAGTATGTGTTGAGTTAGATTTGAAGTGGATAGGTATCTACCCACCTAGCTTCTTGCGTCGTAAACACATAGATCGTACCTATATATTGATGAAGAGAAATAGTAGGTTGATTATTACGTTATAGAAGAATACGCAATTATTTTTTTACTTTTTAGTGCATTTTAATTTGTTTTGGAATAGTTTTTTTTGAAGGCGGTTTTTGTTTTGTTAAAATTTTTGTTTATTTTTTAATTTTTAGTGAAGCCACACCCGGGATCAAACCTACAACCTCATGCGTTGCAAATCGGTTACTTTGCCACTCCGCTCCCACTAGTCTATTATATGGTTATAAAACTCATCAACAATACGCAAATGTTTCTACCACCCACTCGGCTACCACCGCTTCACACATTTAGCTATTATCATAACGGGACCAAATTTAAATGGGACCAATCTGGAAGCACCAGCTTTCAATTAAAAAAAGAATCATCAAAATCGGTCCACACAGTCAAAAGTTCTGAGGTAACAAACATAAAAAAATAAAAATAATACAGACGACTTGATAACCTCCTCCTTTTTTTGAAGTCGGTTAAAAATTAATCAAAATGATCACTAAATTATTCACAAAATCTATAAGAGCACTTGGAACAAGGTGTGCGCCGGGCCGCGCTCCGCGTAAGACTCCCCAAGTCAACCTAGTGCACGCCATTTTATAGTAACTTCTACGGGTGGGGGGAAGAGTGAGTGTCGCCAATTTGTTGTCTCCTACCCGCTGTACATTTTTTTCACCATTTAAAGTACGTAGCCGCCGTCATATAATTCCCCACAGCATAATACTTGTACACGCCAAATTTACGCAAGACGCAAAAGATTATTATAATCTATACCTACTTAACTTATAAACAGTAAGTAGGATTTTGTGTATTTTATATTTTATTTTATTTATTTGAGAAACCTATATAGCAATTAAAATCAAAAGTATGAATTTGTTTAAAAATATTTACGTAAGCATTTAAATTCAATAATTTAGAATCAGTTCAATAACTGACTCTGCAAAATAGAAATAGAGAACCGCAAATAGTAATAAAATAGGGTGTATCATGTATAAAATTGTTAATAGTCGTAGTAAGGCACCCGCTAACTTAATGATAAAAAATGAGGCAATAAAGAATTGCATAAATTATACAACTAAATATATTTGTCGGTGTGGAGTCACTAGCGACACCACGTCCATTAAGATGTCACGTTGTGAAAAAAAAAGCGCAGTGCGATTCTGGCGGAACGCTATAGCTTTTTTGGAAGCGGCGCTTGTTTGACGATCACAAAAAAGAAGACGAAATTAGATTGTCAAAGAAGTCGCTCGTGCTTGGCTGATCGTCTTTAACATATAAAAGTTGTATTCGTCATCATCAGCCCATATACGTCCCACTGCTGGGCACAGGCCTCTTCTACAGCTGAGAGGGTTTAGGCCTTAGTCCACCACACTGGCCTAGTGCGGGTTGGCAGACTACACATATAAGAAATTCCTAAAAACTTTTGGGTGTGTAGGTTTCATGACAATTTTCCTTCACCGTTAAAGTACGTGACAATTCTTTGTGAATACACACATAATTTCGTAAAGTTGTATTAGCGATTGCAAATTGTAATAGTCTGTTAATTGTAATTTAGTTGACCTAGTAATTTAAATATCTAATGGTGATGATCATTATAACGTTTTCACCCCGGAGCCGACATAATTGTATATCTTATCCTTCTTGTTTCATGAATGTTATCGTAGTCAGTGCTACGCTTTGCCTTCCGATTCAATGTTTCTTACCTCATTTGGTCTGCAGTCCTCATTAATCATCATTTGGACTGCCTCGTGGTCTCGCGGCACAAGTATGTGCCGTGCGATCTAGAGGTCCTGGGTTCGATTCCCGGGTCGGGCAAAGTGTTATTGGGTTTTTCTTTTAGGAAATTCTCGGTAACAGCACGGAGTCTGGAAATGTGCCCGAAAAACGGCAATAGGCTCGCCTATTACGTGGGACTGATACATACCTGGAGAAATGTGGGTGCAGAAATGCACCTCTGCCTACCCCTTCGGGGAATACAGGCGTGAGTTATGAGAGAAGAAATAGATACGCTATTAGAATTTCATGGTGTCATTAGAAGCGTTGTTGAAAGGGGTTTATATTGTCAACAATGATTTAAAAAAATACACCCAAAAGTCACTTAGTTCCGATAGCACACCAAAATATCTACAACTCTTGTGTCGTGGGTATCAGAAACTATAAAAGACTTTTTGGTCTCACAAGCACCCAGACCCGAAACATATTTGTGGATCGCAGAACATATAACAATAAAACTTAGTAGGTATTTTTTTGTCTCGAGGGGAAAGCTGTTTATGGCTCTACTTCCCGCTAGTGCTAGGAGGAGGGGGGCAGGAAGCGTATGTTGGGGTCATCGGTCATCCAGCCTGGCGCACGGTGACGTCACGTCCGCGAAGATGTTAGTGCCGGGCTGGGTCCATAACGAAATACCTACACCGCGCTGGCATACCGACCAAAACCACGCGGTTTGGCACCCCGGTGGGGCCGCAGCAGCCGGGTGCATTTCCGACACGAAAGCGTCTTGGCCCTCTCGGAATTTTAAGGGGCGCAATTGCACCCCCACTGACTTGATTCGGGCGCCCCTATTTTGGACGCTCTCGAAGGACACAGGCCACGGTGCCACCGTCCCTATCAGGTCATTTTCTGTGAATGTAGTACCCCCGCAACGCGTCCAGTGAATCCAAGGGCCTTAATGAGTCGCCTTTCATGACAAGCAGGGAATACCGAGGAGGGATTTTAACGGCCCCTTACCACAGGGCAGGCCGCCGAGTCTAATTTTCTCCGTTGACCCGGCGCCACCTTCTTTAACACCTTTCGCGGGCGGGATCATTTGTTCACGATCCCGCTCCGCACTCTCCTTCAGCGACATGACTTGTGTCGTCCGGGCAGTTGTCTCAATGGTGAAATACGACCGTCTCCTCCTCCATCGGCCCCGATAACACCTGCCTGATGTTCAACAGAAGGGACCCAAGAACCGACCCCTGCGGAACATCGCACAACATTGCTCTTTGATACCACCCGTCAGTGCAAGGATACCACGTCCCTGTTAGATAGATGCGAGTGTACCAGACGCCTGAAATAGTGTGGCACCACCACCATCGGCAGGAGTGCAATGACTTTTCAGCGTGGTTATCATGTGCCCGTATCGGTATATTGTGCCAACAAAATTATACTTTATGTGATAATTAAATTATGGAAACTTTGCAATGCATTTAAGTAACTACGTTCCTTCATACAAAACGTTTTATTTACGGAAATGTACGTAACTCTATATATATAAGACATTAAAAATGTTCGACAAAATCATGCTTATCTTATTATATTATGTAGTGATAAAATTACAAAAAAAAACTTTTCATCTTATCCTTATAAGCACATTTCGACGCTTTTCTTTAGAATGTTTGAGAGTTTTTGTTTTCAAGAAATGCCGCTTCATTCCACACATACCGTATTAATTTTTTCCGTGCAATATAAAGTAAAAAAGTAACAAAACAAATGCTGACTTATACACATGAAATATACAAATGTTGTATATTTGTCCTTGGGAAAATTTCCTGGCGACATTGATACAAATCCAACTTTCAAATCCGACGCTCGCATTTATTAAGGTATCCTTTTATTTCTCTCTTTACGGACATGCCAACATAATGTTATTGTACGACTCCTAAAAATAAACTTCATTGTGAATAAGATTAACAATAAATGTGTTATTAGTTTGCATTGGGGGCATTCCACGCGAAGCGGACAGGTATAATAGACATAAAATCGATGTTTCCCATTTTAGTAATATTCGAGTATGTTATACTGATACATGTCCTTGATACGTGTATCAAATATTTTTGTGATATAATGACTGGTTAAAGAATCAGTTACTTGTCCGCTTTGCGTGGAATGCCCCATTGGAATTTTAAAGCAAGAAACTTTTTTGCAAACGAAACAAAATATGTAGTAAAAATAAAAAATTCTACCTGTTTACCGACAGTTTATAAGTATAGAAGGGCCCTGACGCACAGCCACAACAGCCTCTGCCGGACTCAATATAAACGGCCCATTTTAATGAAAATAAAAAGAATGTCCAGACGTCATCGGGTCTCTTTTTATTGCATAGTGAACTACTACTCGTATAATAAACAGTGTGGTACTTAAAGAACTTTAACTCGCGTACAACAAAAATAAAATGACGTTATTACTCTAACTTACTATAAATATCAAGACATTAGTCGGAAATGTCCATGAACTAAGTTTTCTCTAAGTATTTCAAAGTGATGATAATACATTAGGAAACAAAGAAGACAACAAAGCTCACAAACAGGTATAACATCTCAGAAGAAAATAATAGCCACGGAAATAAAGTATTTATGTTACAGGAAAATTGAATCGGACTGGTTTCAAATGGAAAATCTGGTTTACGCAACAATAACATCATAGAGCATGACATCAACAAAATAATCCTCCAATATTCTTTTTTACAACAAAGAATAAAGCAATATCTGAATTATTTTATTCAAAAAAATATTTGGTCTAATGGTTCCGTAATTCCTCATTAGGTCAATTACTTTGGCGGAACTTATGGGCTCAATAAAGTCTATTGACATTGGCCATCAACTGCCCGTTCAAGATCATTGCTTATCAGAAGATGCGTAAAGCGGACGATAATAATACAAACACGGATGTCTTATACCAAAAGTATTTTATTTGTCTATTATGCAACATTTTGTGGGTTTGTTGATGATAAATTGATGGGTGTATAAATATAAGTTAATGAAAAACAACAAAGAAGTACTTTTAAATTCTAGAAAAGGAACTACTCATTGATATAATTAAAAGGATTAAATGCATAAATACGCATAGTCTTTTCTCGAAATGGCGAAATGACGTAGGTTCAATATTTATTTAATCTGCCTTTTTTACGGCCATATGTTTGATTCTATTTTCACGCTGTATCATAAGTCTCTTTTATGCTGTTATGACAGATCTGCTGACTAATGTTCTGTTATATGTATAAATTTAATTCCAGCAAAAAATTGATGGTCCGATAATAAATGAGACATGCTTGGAAAATACCTATATTTCATAATGCGGCGTATCTATAAATAGCTAAGTATTCTATTATTGGAAAATTTAGTAAATACATACATGTATATATGCCTATAAAAGCTATACTTATCTATCTATAACTATGTAAGTGCCGACCGAGATCTCGGTGTCGTTCTTGACTTAAACACCCCGAGATTATCGGTCGTTGCCAAGACTATTTACAGCCGCTTGAAACAGGTGCTTTCCTTGTATGAAATTTCAGCTTTTTTTAAGAATCAAGACTACAAAGAAACCACAATTATACTGACGCTAGAAAGTGACAACACTGTGTCTGAGGGCAAATATGGTATGTGTAATTTACGTAAAAATAACATATTTTATCAGTTCATTGTATCAAGCTTCAGTCTCAGTGTCAGCCGTGCTTTTTTTTCGTACTTGGTCTCGACCGAGGCAAAAAAATTAAGTTTGCTCGGACCGTACCTATAACAACATTTCGCCAGCTGCATTATTTATTCCACGTTGCTCACAGCTTGTCAGTGACTCGATGCATGTGGAATTCAGTTTTATAATTTGATGGCATCATTTTTGATTTAGATCAAAAAGCGTAATCAATTGTTTTTAAGCCAAAGCCGCATACAGCGGCATCTATACAGTCGCTTATAAAAAGAAAAAACTAGACGGTAATAAATAGATATTTACTAGACGGTCTGATCGTAATAATTTAATCTTTGATTTATATTCTTTAATTACCTTTTTGTTATGATCCCGTCTCAGTTTTTGATACTGAATTTTAAACAAACCGGATCTGCAGTTTTATTTAAAAAAAAAAACAATATAATTATGATTCTCTTATCATTTCTCATTCTTTGACGTTATCTTGACTAGTCCAATTCAATTGCCTTAAATTTTAACCAATACTCACCATGCTTTATTATTAGAAAATTTTCTCTCGTATTTTGGCTTAACATAAAAATAAGTAAGTCTTGATTTTACACCGGTAAAGCATATTGACCACAGCTAGTAGTCTTACTGTCATGTTAAGAGAAATAATTACTATAATCAACTACTAAGCTCCAAATAATTTAACAGTTCTCATTGATTTTACTTAAGTAGTAATATGTTTTGAAGCAAAACTAACCTTGACGTAGTTGGTAGTAAACTATGAGCAATAAAATATTTCAATGACTATATCAACAGGAACATACATATTGATAAGAGGTCTTGATTAAATAATGAGGTAGATATATACACTTTATTTAAACCTTCTCATAAACGCGGAAATCAAGCATTTCGTGAGTATAAAAAAAAATTTCCTCCCACGAGTTTCAAATTTTGGTCAAAATGAACCAATATCAATGTTTTATGTTAATTTTCTAGTTTATAGTAGACTCAAGGAAAATCCTATTCTGGATTTTGATCCTGACATTAAAATCGACACTTAACTTATCCTTAAGAAGCTACATTATATGAAAAAAGACTATTAACGTATACATATGTATATAATTAATATCTCAGTTTTCGATCACGGTCTGTTTACACCCTGTTTAAAGCCTTAGGAATAAATATATGCTAATATTTTGTAATTTTATACAGATTTAAACAAACCGTGACCGAATAATAAGAAAAGTAATAGTTATGGTGATTATAATATTATGTTTTTTTGGGTCGTCGCTGGATGCAGGCTGCCTCCAACAGGTCACTATGGAAGTCATCGGGGGAGGCCTATGTTCAACAGTGGACTTCCTTAGGCTGATAATGATGATGATGATGGTTTTTTATCATCAATGTGTTTGTAATCACCATTACTATTTAAATGTCTCAGTTTTCGTTCTCGGTCTTTTTACATCCGGTAGGTATAAAGTTATAAACAATTTAACCTCTTTAAACAGTACAGTGGTCTCTTGTATACAGTGTAAGTACATCCTATAGTATACACTACTAAAGAGACTTACATATATATTATAATATTATATACTCGTAACGACAATATTCGCAAGGTGGCTGGCAGCGGTTGGATGAGGAGGGCCGAAGATCGAGCCCAGTGGCGTGCCATAGGAAAGGCCTATGTCCAGCAGTGGACGTAATAAAGGCTGCTGATGATGATGATGATGATGATACTCGTAAATATATAAATAAATAAACATATAAAATATTTACATTTATTTGTGCATTACAAGAGTGCGGGTTCATTTACCTCTTATTTTAGTTATATCAGGCAATTGAAAAATAATTTTGTATAACTTTATGAAAGTAGTCTACATGTATATGGCAATGAAGGACTAAAAATACATGCATTTGTATTTACATCACTGACAAAAACAAATCTCTTTATCTGAAAATATCTCGGAATATTGCAATTTATACTAATATTTTAAAACTGAAGAGTTTCTTTGTTTGTTTACTTGATAGTGCTCATCTCAGAAACTACTGGACCAATTTGAAAACATTTTTCAGTATTGGCCAGGCCATTTATTGAGAAAGGCTATAGGCTATATATCATCATGCTGCTGCGACCAAGAGGAGCGGAGCAGCAACGGAAAATATTCCTTTTGATGTCTAATGTATCGCACAAGGAGTTGCGAACAACAACTAGTAATTTTGTAAAAGTGTAAGTTATCCAAGTTTTCAGGAGTAAGTAGTAGTTATAAGGACCTATATTGCCTATAATCAGCTAATGTCATTCAGAATAGACCGTTCTCTCGATGCATCTAGGGCTGCGTGCTCGACATCGACCTAAGTCTTCCTAATACTTACCGCTTCAGTAGAAAAGCATGTAGCAAAGAAAGGTAGAAGATGAAGGCCGCACATACTTTTGTTTCCCTTGTAGATTCTAGATGATGATAGAGATATAGATCCTAGGCTTTTGTGATATATATTTCGGATCTCTGCAAAACAATTGCCCAATCCGGACCCAGTTCAGGCCAAGAAATCCAAGTTCTCACGGTTGACAAGTGATAATTCAACTTTCGGCCTATCCAGAGGTACCGTAAGGAACCTTCCTCTCAATAAAAAAAGATGGTTCTATCTTACATAACCTACGACGTCTAATGAATTACTGCATCATTTAAGTAACCATTATAACCGTCATTATCACCATCACTATACATAAAAATAAAGATTTACGTCAATATCTAAAGCTTATTTGTAAATATTTGAATACGTTTAACATAATTGCGTCTATCTGTCTGCAAATGACACTCCAATATTTGTTTCATTATCTATTTTTTAAGGTTTAGACGTTATGGACACAGGAAGCACAGATCATAAAGCATATATTTGAGTCAACAGCTTGTTGTTGAGCACACACCTCTGACTTTTCGAAGTTATGTGTGTATTCACAATGAATTATCACTTGCTTTAACGGTGAAGGAAAACATCGTGATAAAACCTGCACACCTAAAAAATTCTTAAGAATTTCTTAGGTGTGTAGTCCGCCAACCCGCACTAGGCCAGCGTCGTGGACTAAGGCCTAAACCCTCTCAGTTGTAGAGGAGGCCCGTGCCCAGCAGTGGGACGTATTTGGGCTGATGATGATGATGATGATTGGATTTGTTGTTTTTTTTGTACTAATGCGCCAGAGTGATTGCACTGGGGCTTGATTCGCCATCAGTGCAATGCGATCCAGATAATGTCGATCGGCATTCAAAATAACAATTGTCTTTTGGTTACCGGATATCCAAAGCTAAACCCGGATCATGACACATCTGCGTAGGTTACATTAAATTATTCCGTCCTTGAATAATAAAGATAATAAAAATGTAGATATAAAACATTCTTGTATTTTCCTGTTTTTTCACTGTGGAGAATATTGTAGTGTTCTTTAATGCTGCCATGAATTTTATATGATATATATAATATAATGGTGATGTCAGCGTTGCGGAGTAAGATGTTGTTATCTGCCTTTTCAGAGCTATAGGAATGACTGAAAGGGATGCTTGTGGTGTTTCTGGGCCTATAACATTTTACAGTCAGTACCTACGCTGGCATACCAACTATAACCTTTTGCTACGAGAATTTATTCATTGGGTGACAAAAGTGTCCCTCACTTAGCATTCATTTTCAGTTCAGTTGAGCGCCCGCGATAGACACGAGGTTATCATAGATATGTATCTGATAAATGTCGATCATAGGCTGTCTGCAGCATCAGCTTGAGATTGCTTTTCAGTCAGCTAAGCAATACTTAATACCTTAAAAATTAATCCGTGAAAGTCTAAAGCCTAATGTCCATAAATAGATAAAATACAGCGGCTAGAAATTGGAAGATAGATATAATGAACTAAATTTTTATTTGTTTTGTACTCAGGAACACAATTATAAATGGAGGGTTTAGATGTATCCTATGATAACGTTCCTAAATTGTAGCCGCTGAGCCGACTACAACTGAGAGGGGTTAGGCTTTAGTCCACCACGCTGGCCTTATGCGGGTTGGTGGACTACACACCTAAGAAAATGCTAAGAAGTTTTACACGTGCAGGTTTTATCAAGATGTTTTCCTTCACCGTTAAAGTAAGTGATAATTCATTATGAAAACACACATAACTTGAAAGCAGTGATGGCCTCGAGGTTTAGGCGCACGGTAGAGAATTTCGGCGGTCGCAAGTTCAAACCCCAGGCACACACCTCTGACTTTTCGAAGTTATGTGTGTATTTACAATGAATTATCACTTGCTTTAACGGTGAAGGAAAACATCGTGATAAAACCTGCACACCTAAAAGTTCTTAGGAATTTCTTAGGTGTGTAGTCCGCCAACCCGCACTAGGCCAGCATGGTGGACTAAGGCCTTAACCCTCTCAGTTGAGAGAGAGGCCCGTGCTCAGCAGTGGAATGTATTTGGGCTGATGATGATGACATAACTACGGATAGTCAGAGATGTGTGCCTGGGGTTTGTACCCGCGACCGCCGAGATTTTCGACAGCGCCTATCCTCGAGGCCATTTAGAACAATGAATTACTACAAATATAGCAATATGGAAACCTGCGGTTAATTAAATATTGCACATAATTGTGATAACTGTTTGAATAAACAAACAAGTCTTTAGAATATAGCTTGCTCGTCTTGTATTTTCTCAGTAAGGTAATATTGTCACAATAATCCAGTTCGCATAAACTCGCAACACACTAACATAAGCAAACAACAAAGGTACACACTAAACAGATGTACCTACACGTTTAACTAGTTCTTACTTCCCAGCTAATCGGCTTATAACTGGAACAATTATACTATTCTCTGTCCATACCAGTCCACATACTTGATGGAATAATGGCATGGTCTATTTCGAAAAACATCCTCATTTTGGGAAAAAAAGTAGAGATATTTTTATTTGTGGATCACATAAACATTGTCTCGGTGGGGATGAAGCCCGCGGCCATAACGACAACCAACTCCGCCACGGGTCTGGCAGAAGGTTTGAAAATTTTCCATAACAGAGGTATTTTATTGGAAAACGTTTGGGAACCTAAATGTAATTATCAATCACAAAGGTTTCACGTATTAAGTGCCAATTTAAGGCAAGCTGTATTCTTTTTTGCGCGTTTAATAAAAAATAATAGCGTTCCTAAATTGTAGCCGCTGAGCCGACTGCTTATTACGTTGTAGGTACATTAGTTATTATTTTTAGACACTACATTATTTATATGTGCTTAATAAATTCATTGAATCCTATTTAAAATGACTTTCATAAATGCATGAAATTGTCATAAATATAATGTACGATTTTCATTTTGTGACAGTTTATATGATAGTATCACTTCACAAAAACTTGAAGCGACGAAATGTGGTGTCATAAAACAAAATAAAGTACTTAATTATCTAAGATTATTTTGCTTTAAAAATAAAATCTACATTTATTCAGACACTTAATAATATAATAGGTAGTAGAAGATACGTTTGGGGTAATGTCTTGCTAAATATATGGGGCCTTAATCATGCTTTCGCTTGTTCTATTAATTGACATATGACGTCGAAGGAAAATAAAAAAAGGACAAATCATTTAGTAGTAGTTAAGTTAACTAACGTTTATAAAAAAGGCCGTTTATATTAACGTTATGGTTTATTGCGTTTTCTCTTTATTTTGAGCTCGAGGACTTTATCTTACTAGTGTTTTATTCTTTGAATTCCTTTGCAATTATACCCGCCGGCAGTTTATGAAATTAAATAAAAGATTATTTATTTATCACGTAGGCAACAATGTAGCATTTTAACACATAAGTAATATATATAAAATAATAATTAGTTAATTAAGTATTTAATTCAATTCCTGATAATAATATTATATTGTATAACAATATAATTGTTTAGTAACAATAAAATAAATTAAATTGGCCTTCAATTTAACTTCATTACAAGTAATTTTGTAAACCAACCGTACTGTACGTACATGAGCTTGGTTATTCATCATGATGCTTTTTATTTGACTGTATAAAACAGGCTTAAAAGTTATTTATTTAAATATTTTATAACATCAGTTACAGTATACACCAATACCATGCTATAAATAATAATATACTTAGACTAATACATTGTATATGCAGGTCAAATCATGGCTTTCCTTCTTTAATCATTTTTTATGTTAATTATACACAGTCACGTCATAAGTAGGTATTGTCACACAGTAAAAACTTTTCTTTTAGAATGCTGGCCACAAAAAGTTTATTGAATTCGAATTTCGAATTGTTCATGAAAATAAAAATGTATACTTTTTAGAATTTTACTCATTTTTAAATATGGAGTGGACGCTTAAAGAAGACCGTGGTGCAGTTATTGCGTTGCATCGTTGCGGTTACGCGCCAATTCAATTTTTTCTCATACTGAAAATTTTTAATATAACCAAAACGTTTATCGTACCATCAAACGATACAATGAAGACTCTAGTGTAGATGACAGGTCAAGAAGTGGTCGCCCTCGGTCTGTTAGGACTCCAGCAGTGATAAAAGCTGTGAAGGCGCGAATTCAAAGGAATCCCAAACGTAAGCAGAAACTTCAGCCCTTCAAATGGGGTTAAGCAGAACCACGGTGAAAAGGGTGTTAAATAAAGACTTAGGGCTTCGGGCATATCGAAGAAAAACAGGACATCGTTTGAATGCTACAACAAACAAAATGATAAGGTGTACGCACACAGTAGAGAAGAAGCGAGCAACCGTATTCCGCGTGTCCAACGAGGTCATTTTCCATCCTTGCTCATGGTATGGTTGGGAGTTTCTTATTGGGGCTTAACAGAGGTACATTTTTGTGAGAAAGGTGTAAAAACGAATGCAGTTGTGTATCAAAATACAGTCCTGAGGAACCTTGTGGAACCTGTTTCTCATACCATGTTCAATAACAGGCACTGGGTATTCCAACAAGCTTCGGCGCCAGCTCATAGAGCGAAGAGCACACAAGACTGGCTGGCGGCGCGTGAAATCGACTTCATCCGGCACGAAGACTGGCCCTCCCCAGTCCAGATTTGAATCCGTTAGATTACAAGATATGGCAACACTTGGAGGAAAAGGCGTGCTCAAAGCCTCATCCCAATTTGGAGTCACTCAAGACATCCTTGATTAAGGCAGCCGCCGATAATCCTTTTTTTATTTTCCTCCTACGTCACATGTCAATTAATAGAATAAGCGAAAGCATGATTAAGGCCCCATATATTTAGCAAGACATTACCCCAAACGTATCTTCTACTATTATTTACTATTATATTATTAAGTGTCTGAATAAACGTAGATTTTATTTTTAAAGCAAAATAATCTATTAAATACTTTATTTTGTTTTATGACACCACATTTCGTTGCTTCAAGTTTTTGTGAAGTGATACCATCATATAAACTGTCACAAAATAAAAATCGTATATTATTTATGACAATTTCATGCATTTATTAAAGTCATTTTAAATAGGTTTCAATGAATTTATTAAGCACATATAAATAATGTAGTGTCTAAAAATAATAACTAATGTACAACGTAATAAGTAATACGTGAAACCTTTGTGATTGATAATTACATTTAGGTTCCCAAACGTTTTCCAATAAAATACCTCTGTTATGGAAAATTTTCAAACCTTCTGCCAGACCCGTGGCGGAGTTGGTTGTCGTTATGGCCGCGGGCTTCATCCCCACCGAGACAATGTTTATGTGATCCACAAATAAAAATATCTCTACTTTTTTTCCCAAAATGAGGATGTTTTTCGAAATAGACCATGCCATTATTCCATCAAGTATGTGGACTGGTATGGACAGAGAATAGTATAATTGTTCCAGTTATAAGCCGATTAGCTGGGAAGTGATATTAGTAATTTAGGTAAAGTAATATAAATTATGAAGTAAATATTTAATAAAAATATAATGCGCGTCATATTTTTGCAATAAATTTTTAAAATGTTTTTTTCCATAACATTAACCTCGAGCGATGGACTCGCCTGATAGTAAGTCACTTTCACACATGAGTATCCTTAATTTTAGGAGGCAGAAGGTGTAAGTTGTCATAATTTTTTAAATGGAATGAAAAACTGAATGAAAAAAAATCGCCTTACTCCGTCCTTATCTTTAATTTTACCTTCTATTTTTAATTATTGTTTTTCAACGAATCCTAGTCATTAAATAACATAGAAGATGTCAATATCTTGTAGTGCACTATATGGGTTGTATACTTACAAAGACAAAAGACTATGGATTTTAGCATAGATTTACAGTAGTATATTTGCAGATTTGCTTAAAAGTTAGTTTGAGCTCAGCTTTACAACATTTACTCATTAGAGTATATAATTTCTATAAGTTTATTATAAGAATGAGTTAAACCAAATATACATTTTCAAACAGCAATTGTACCTAGTCAGGTCATAAATTCTGTCACGTGTTTAATATAAAATAATTGAAACAAGTTTATTCATTATGTAACCATTTATATACCAAAATGAACTTAACAAAACATAGATTCTTATGACACTAATGTTTATTCAAAATGACCTCCGTAATTTTGAATACAGGCCTTCAATCTGCGCGGCCAGTCGTCTATCGCAGCACGAACGAAGTCCATGTCATCAGATCAATTTATTATTTTGTAGCTTATATTTTACACACATAAACTCTGTTTTTTACTACATCGTAGTAATTTAATCAAATAAAAAAAAGTTCAAAACGTAATAGGTGAAAAGTCAACATTTCGAATTATTAAAACAGTACAAAGATTCATTATATAAGAGCACGATTCATTTTACAATAGAGATAATTGATTTAAAAGATCTAGTAATTGATTTGAATGTTCCTGCCGGCAGATACCAGATATTTTTTGTCATCGTCTTAAATACGCTACTCTGTTGATTAGATATAATTGCACGTGGAAAAAAAATCAACCTTTCCCACAAAAAAATAATAAAAAAACAGTTTTCAAGGTACGTAAGGTTAGGTCTCAGGCCGTGAGGATTCACAACACATAAAGTATATGCGCAGTCGGCCTTATAAAGTGAATCGGGGAAATAAAATGAAAAAAAACGCGATATAATATGCAATATTTATCAGTACAACCGGTAATATAAAAAGGTTTTCTTTACAACAGTGGCTGTACCTCTGTGGAACGGTCCACTTTATATCACATTCTTCTACTGCAGCCATTTTTTTTTAATTTTACGGCTCTGCCATTTTCACATAATATTACTAAAAGTAATTACTTACAGTGCTTTAAATGTTACCTAAAACAGTCATTTAATTAAAACCACCTGCTAGAAACCGGATGCATACTATGTTTATGTTTAATATAACGTTCCTTTTTTATTAAACATCGCTGGATGGCAAAAAAATCTTAAATGGGGTTTTTCCACGCAGCTTAAATGAACTATATTTTTGAATATTCCATAGATAAAATTTATTTAATTGCTAGTAATTCGTCACAGCTCGCCTGGATTCAATGTTATGACCTCTTTTTATTGCAGTTTCAAATCAAGTTACCCGCTCATTAATTATATAAATAGAATACACCAAACAGTCAGATACATAGTTCTCACCTCACACTAAGATTGTATTGTAGGTTTCAGAAACTAGGAGAGACTTTTCGGTCTCACAAACACCCAGACCCGAAACAAATATTTGTGGATGACACATACATTAGTCTCGGTGCGCGAATGGAACCCGCAGCCTCTCGTTTCGCTAGCTGGTGTCTAGCCAACTGCCCCACGGGGGTGTTATAAACTACAACCATCCTATTCTTTCCCAAATATAAACTAATAATTCTTCGTACTACATCATCACTTACTACAGACCCAATATCTTTAACTTTCACATAATATATCTGAGCTATTAACCTCCAACACTGCGTGCCCGATTTAAATTCCACACTATAACTCATTTTCTTGACTCTATCCTCCACGAATTCATTTTCACTATATAAAAAGTAAAAGTAATATAAAGTATTACTTATTTAAAAAACAATAAAGTAATCTTAAATATTGTATGGGTCTAAACTAATCAGGTGATTTTGACAATACATTCTAGACCTCTCTTAGAATGGACTGTGTCCCTCGCTTCATTTCCATAGGTGTAGCCTCTCTGAAGTGATGTGCTATTGTGACGTAATACTTTTTGTACTGCCTCGTTGGTTCCGAAGCATAACTGCATGCTGCATGCAATCGGGCAGTCCCGGGTTCAGTTTCCGCGTTGCAAATTCTTGTAACAGAGAGTCAAAACACTGAGTAAACAAGAAGCGTGGGTAGTAGAAGTACACTATTGCCTACCAATCTAGGTAACCAGGCGTGTGCGTTTACATATGGAGATGCTATAAATAGCAACATTTCCGAAGAAATACTCACTGCAAGATTTACATAAAATCAAATAAAGAATAGTATCAAGTAGTTTTATCCATCAAGCTGTGGAATGGTTTGCCGGCTCACGTGTTCCCTCCTTCCTATGATCCTGGATCCTTTAAGCGAAGCGTGAAGAAGCATTTGTGCGGGCCGGCATGATTGTGTCGAACAGCAGGTGACCAAATCGTTTCTCGCTGGTCGGTATTATTTTTATGCACTCCGCTGTGCTTACCATCAAGTACAGTGGAGTCACTTTGCCGTGCCAGAATAAAAAAATAAATAAATATATATACAAAAGTAACAATTTCAGTCACCTCAGCTCATCACAGCGTAGCTTTTGGTACCACGCGTACAAGCGTTTACACTCAAGATCATTTCCCGTGTGTTACGCAATAATAGGATTACCCATTTCCGAATGCTCTCTAATTCAATTAGCGAGTTAATACTTTCGCGTTACCCGGATACTGTGAACATTATATCTGTGGACTAGTTGACGGTCTGGATGGTTTCTATAGTATAACCAAAAAAAATTGAAAGGTGATTCTGGCACTAACTCATCCCTACTGATTTAATCATTACAATCCATGACTCATACTGATTTCAATTCAATGTATTAAGATCTGAACTGACTGAAGCTATGCCAGTTATCAAAAAGGGAGGTTGGTCCGGCATAAATAATTCTACTCAATTGTCAGCGACACCAAAAGTTTCACTCGGTACGCCCGCCCCGTGTCGTTTTGTGAAGGAGTCCTCGGGATTCATAGTCGTGCGCCCTTACCAATAGAGATATGACAGGGTTACTGTCGCATACGTTCTTATTGTCATGAACATCAGATAACAGTAACTTATAACTTAAACCAAATAAATCTTATATCTTTAAATGAGCAATTCTTGTATATATATATATATATATATATAATTGGAATCTCGGAATCGGCTCCAACGATTTTCATAAAATTTAGTATATAGGGGGTTTCGGGGGCGATAAATCGATCTAGCTAGGAATTATTTTTGGAAAATGTCATTTGGAAGAAAAATAACAAAAATCAACTGAAAAATATGACTCTTCCTGACATCTATTGGCGAGGAATAATAATATTTTTTGTGAGCAACTAATCGCTTTAACGACACAACAGCAGATGGCGTTGTTAAGTAACATTATTCATATTTCATCATTTTATTAGTAATTCGTACTTAAATATAATTTCCAAAAAACACAATTTAAAAAAAAACCGAGCAAAGCTCGGTCATCCAGGTACTGAAAAATTATAGGTGATAAACTACAACGTATTTTATTTATATAGGTATGTAGATCTTTAGAAACCGTTAAAGTAGTACTGATCCTAAGATTGATATGAACCTATGATTTGTTGAGAACTGTTTTTTTTTGTCTCTTCTATTCTAATCTACAGTTTATGGATTCTTCATATTATAATTACTGTTGCGTTTAGCTACTCTTACAATCTCTTATAGCATAAATCAAATTTTCGTAGATAGGGATATATCTAACTTCTAAAACGTAATCAAACAAGGCATAATCATAGAATAAATCATAATTATTAAAAGTGCCTTCGTGTAGTAATTTGGTGTTACTACACAATTTTTGCCATTTAGTTGGCCACAATTCTAACATAATATATATGCAAAATATTGCTTAACTCGATAAATCAAAACCCCGCCTTAACGTATTACCAACAAAATATTTATAATATGGTGTTATAAATATTTACAATACTATAAAGAAGCTATTCTTTGGCATTTATGAAACCAAAAAGAATTTTCAATAATATGTTAGTACATACGGTGAATTATATACGAACTTAGGTATGTTAAGTCTTAATACGAACTACGAATTTCCACGTTTCCTATGTTTGACTATCTAATCTATACATCTATACAAATAAATAAATTTGGAGTATCTGTTTGTAATATTGAAATAGCCGCTTTTTATTAAAGGTACAGGTAAAGGATACACGGTACATATACCAAAATAACGTTTTTTACCATTTTTGTCTGTCTGTCTGTCTGTTTATTCCGGCTAATCTCTGTAACGAGAGGACCAATTTTAACGGGACTTTCACTGGCAGATAGTTGACGTAATAAGGAGTAACTTAGGCAATTATTAGTTTATAAATTTTCTTATTAAAAATAAATTTTCCGTGCGGACAAAGTCGCGGGCACAGCTAGTAAGAAATAAGTAAAAAGAAAAAAATAAGAAAATCTCAAATGTTTTAGTGTTTTAATTATAATTGATATTAAATGATAATTATTATCAAAAAATACGTGGTGATAAGCTGGGATTTTGGTCAACCATACAATCCACGTATTCCGACTACTTGTGAACGCCGGAACGTGCCGAATCGGTTAAGATATCAATGAAGTTTTAATGTGTGGGAGAATACACGCAATATTTATTCATTAATATTATGGGCCAGATACGAAGAACCTGGGAGTTGCCATTTGGGGGATTTTGCCATAGTCACCCCGCTTGGTAAACGGGTTGGTGACGGCTGTGACTGGAATGCTTTAGGCGGTGCTGCTGCCCGCCGAAGGTTTGGGTATTTAAGGCATTCCAGCTTATACGAGTGGTTATGCCGCCTGACTGGTCTGCTGCCAGAGCCACATCCGTTAGCTAGCAGGGTGTGCCTCGTGCAGGTAGAGTTAGCTTAGTTGGAAACATGAAATGTTATTCGCCCCCCTTACACCCCACTACACATAATATATGGGGCATTTCACGTGAAGCGGACAAGCAAAAAAGTGAGGTCTTGATTTTTTTTATATTTCGGTCAGTTATAGTGTTAATAATAGATGTAAACATGCATACACATTTTATTCTCGTTTGATGCTTATTTGCCCAGTTATGGACTTCTGAAGATTTGATTAAATTTGAGAAATACGGACCGAAACGTGGACACTCACTGAAGGTTTGACTCAAAAAATTAAAGTCACTCAGCGTGCCATGAAGTAGGCAATGCTAGTTTCTTTGGAGGATAGAATTCGTAATGAAGTCATCCGCCAGAGAAACGGAGTCATTCGACATTGCCCGCAGGAATAGCACGGTAAAGTGGAAATGGGCCGGCTGTGTCTGCCGACGGACGGACGACTGTTGGACCAGACAAGTATTGGAGTGGAGACAACGCTTAGGCAGACGTAGTGTAGGACGTCCTGCAGCTGGTTGGCCTCTACTTGGGGAGGCCTTCCTTAAGCAGTGGATGGCGTTAGGCTGCGTTATTATATTTTTAGATATGAAAATATTAATTGATTTTAACATAAAGATTTATTCGACCACGGATCATTACAAACAAATTGACATGACATTTAACATGAATTTGAAATAACAAAATGTTAACATTAATGAGGGTGAATTTAAAACACAAGACAAGCGTTGACGTTCGGACAGAGCTTCCGCAATGTAAGCCGGCCGATGAGTGAGTGCCTGATGCTCAGCAGTGCCTGTTATATAGGCAGCCGACGTGATGTCGTCGTGAGGTCGTCCTCAGCTACCCCCGAATTGATTTTATTCCTAACAATATAATAATGAGGTATATTTACATTGCGAGTCAAATTAAATCTGTTTTCGATATTAAGGTATTAATAAGATAGGTAACAGATTGGTTGATACCTAATATTATATTATATTGCTATATGAAACAATTTTTACATGAACCTCATTAAGGCAGACTAAAAAACTAGTTCAACTAGAAATTCTTCTATTGAAACAACCACGTCCAACGAATGTGCCTTTAATATTTACATAGGATAGTAGTTATACGCGCCTAAAAGAACAGGTTCAAATAATTTGACTTGTGCGACTAGATATCAGGTATATCTTTTTTAAGTATAAAAAATACCCAGTAGTTACATATTATGACCTCACACTAAGATACAAGTCGTGGATTCAAAAACTACGAGAAATTTTCCGGTCTTACAAAATACTCAATTACTTAAGTATTTCTTCTTTCCCATAAGATAATAATAATCATCATCATCATCATTGGAATACACACCTAAGAAATTCCTAAGAACTTTTAAGTGTGTAGGTTTCATTGCGATGTTTTCCTTCACTGTTAAAGTAAGTGATATTTCATTGTAAATAAAAAAATAACTTCGAAAACTCAGATAGACCGCGTGGCTAAACCTCGAGGCCATCACAACTTCAGATAATAATAGATATGCATAAAGTAACATGCTGTGTTATTATGTATAGCGAATAGCCAATGGAAAGAGTAGTGTTTACTCAATAAGGATTCCAATAAAAACTCCGGTGTGCTACATTTTTGAGTAGTCACAAAGCTTTCGATCGTTAAAAATGTATAATGTATGTATATTTTAATATTATTTTTATTAAGTTAATGTATAACAGAATCATAATTTTCATGTCACATTATAGCGAAGTAATATATTATTGCATTAATACACATAATCTGTAAGACTCCAGTTGTTTTTTACTACATTTTTTATCGTACGCCATCTAGTGACAAAAAGTCAAACTTTAACGGTAAGAAAACATTTAATTCTGCCACTCACTAACAGATGCTGCGGTTGTTACACCCACTGTATTTAAGATGTTTTATCGTTACGAAAACAGCAGTTGTAAACTTTTTTTATTTACCAGTTGCACATTTTATGACACAAAAGTCAGCTACTTAATCATTAAAGTTTCATTAAAGCGCATTTTTTTTACATAACACAATATTTTAATAAATTGCTTACATTTCTGCCTTCAACATCGTCAGATATCTTTTTTTTTACATCAAATTTACTTTTCTAATGTCTTGGTAATTTATGTTTTCAGTTTACCGTTTAAGTAATCTCATCGACTATTTGACATAATTTGACAGTCAGCTCACTATCGACAATAGTATAATTTAATAATTTTCCCATCTCTAGGTGGGTGGTGCCGAGAGGTTCGTTAGGAATTATATTTTAGAAATCTGTTTATTATTTTGTAATTGCATAGTTAATACGGAGTTAAATTATTATTTTTAGAATTAAGAATGACATTAATATTCATAAGTGTGCATAGGACATTCTGCTAAAGATAATCTTGTCAGCTATTTTTATAACCTAAATTAGTCATCGAATGGAGACTAGAACTAGTTAAGAGTAACAGACGGTGTCTGGATTCATTTCGTGAACTCTGATTGGTTTCTCCTGTGGTTCCTATAGTTTGATGTGTTGTGTTCATGGAATGACATTTAAACGAGCCAGGTATGTTAATATTTTCCTTCAATATAAATATTTTTGGGTCACTGTATTTCCGTTAAAATGCTACATGTAATTTTTATTGGGTCAATATCAGATTCTTAGTGAATTTTAGGTTGTAGAAGTATACTTTTGTGTGTATATTACAAATACATACTGTTTTTAGTTATATTACATCAATGATTTCACTAGTATGTTACTTCTTAAAAATTGAGTTATATCACATAATCTAAAGTATTTTTTACTGATCATATTTATTCAAAATATAAATGGATATTTTATTAATCCCTAATATATACCACACTTTAAACCAAATGTATTTTTGTATATTATATTAATATTTCTTTTTGTACATAGCATATAATATCATAAAAATTAATGAATAGTATTCATTTACAGTTCTCTATATTAAGTTTAAGTGAAGTTTAATTATTTATGTTCAAATGCTGTTATTTAATGCCTAAACAATACTTTTTTTATCTTTATTATTTAAACAAAACCACTTTCTATTAGTATCAAAGTCAAATTTCTTAGTTTAATAAATACATCATACATAACCTCACGCCTGTTTTCCCCGAAGGGTAGGCAGAGGTGCATTTCTGCACCCACATTTCGCCAGGTATGTATCAGTCCCACGTAATAGGGGGCGAGCCTATTGTCGTTTTCTGAGCACATTTCCAGACTCCATGCTGCTACTAAGAATTTCCTAATGGAAAATCCCAATAAGACTGGCCGACCCAGGAATCGAACCCAGGACCTCTAGATCGCACAGCACATACTTGTACTGGGAGACCACAAGGCAATATATAATGAGTCATAATGTAATCTATTCTTATTATTATTATATTATTATCATCAGCCCATTTACGTCCCACTGCTGGGCACGGGCCTCCTCTACCAATGAGAGGGTTTAAGCCTTAGTCCACCATGCTGGCCTAGTGCGGGTTGGTGGACTACACACCTAAGAAATTCCTATGAACTTTTAGGTGTGCAGGTTTCATCACGATGTTTTCCTTCACTGTTAAAGTAAGTGATAATTCATTATGAATACACACATAACTTCGAAAAGTCAGAGGTGTGTGCCTGGGGTTTGAACCCGCAACTGCCGAGATTCTCAACTATGCGCCTAAACCTTGAGGCCATCACTACTTCTAATCTATAGTGGCTGTGAATATACACCTTTGACTACCACTTGAGGTATACAGGCATATTATAAGTATAAATTAACAATTTTCATATATGTATAATATAGTATGAATTATTTATTTAGTAATCAGCTTTTACTATTTTTACTTTACAGCATATTTGTGATTTCAATGCTGGACACTTATTTAAGCTATCATTTGGAATTGAGAAAATCTTTCCATTGAGTTTATTATATACTACTTAGTATCACTCTATGACTTTTTAGTTTAGAATTGTGACCATAAAATGAGGAACAAGTAGTGGTGGCACTTCCATAAAAGCCCAAAAGTTACAAGTTAATTTGTTATGTCTAGTTTAATTGTTTATTATGGGGTCAGAATATTCTCATTTATATATCATATATAATGCACATTGGGCTTTTGGCCTTCTATGGAAGAACTGCCACAGGGAACAAGTGAAATGAAATTAATTATATGAGGTTTATAAAAAATATAAATAATGAACAGATTACACACTGTAACTGTATACGTGTATAGTTCGGTCGAGAATCTTGACAGTCACGGGTTCAAACCCCAGGCACACATCTCTTACTATCCGTAGTTATGTGTCTATTCACAAAGAATTATCACTTTAACAGTGAAGGAAAACATTGTGATGAAACCTGCACCCCTAAAAGTTCTTAGGTATATCATAAGTGTGTATTCTGCCAACCCGCACTCAGTCAGCATGGTGGACTAAGGCCTAAACCCTTTCAGTTGTAGAGCAGGCTCATGCCCAGTAGTGTGTATTATAATAAAATATAATGTTTGGAGTCAAATATTCAAAATACCTCATTTTGACCCAACCTTTCATTGTTAAGAATAGAGTTTGTAAAGGAAGGAAGTAGGTACATATAAATTTAATTAAGAAAATAATTGTTTGAAAGCTGGTCTGCAATCTTAAGTGAAGAAAACAAGATATATGCAATAAATAGTTAACTTAAGATCCTGGGTCAGCGTTATATTTGGTTCGGCCATCTTAATTATCTCAGTTATTTCTTGCCATTCAACACTGTTTGGATCGCACTGCACTTACCATCAGATGCTGCATGGTCACATTGCCATGCTAGTAGGAGTGAAATACAAATCTAGGTGTTGAATTCTACTAAAAGTATTTCTCATGTATGTGATTACTTCACAATGATTAATAATATTTCTGATTGTTTTTTACCAGTTTTAAAGCTTTATTTCTCCTCTGTTAATCATTCCCCTGTTAATATAAATAAAGTTTCAATATAATGCCTTTTTTCTTAATATATTGGTATGTTGGAATGTGGTTAACATTCAATAATATTTAGTTATATAGATTGTTATATTTTTTCCGCAAAAAGCATGCCAAATATTCATGGGATTTCTTTCCTTTAAGGTCATGTTTAGACATAATAATTAGGTATTAAAATTCAATATATATATAACTAGCTTTTGCCCGCGACTCCGTTCGCGTAGACTACAGGGTTGGGTTCAGAAAGAAAATAAGTTGTAGTCTATTTTACTTTATATTATTATTTTACCCCCGTGTTTGTAATATTTTTTACAAACTTTGAATATCATATTTATTTGTATCTAATCAACAGCCTAAAAAATAAGTTTCTAGCTTCTAGCTTTAAAAATGGCAATACTTCCATACAACCTTTCAACCCCTTAAAACCCTTTTTCGGTGATAAAAAGTAGCCTATGTCCTTTCTCAGGGTCTAAACTATCTGTGTACCAAAAAGAGTTCATATATCACATAGTTTGTGGCAGAGCAGTTAGTGATATGAGTGGTTACAATTTAAAGCCCTGCCCAGAAACAATATTTCATCCATAAATATTAGCTTAATGTCTAGGTATTTATTATACAGAAAAGTCTAATTTAGTTTCTGATACCCACAACACACCACCTGATTTGTGTTATGTTTGAACTATGTGTCTATTTTCATTCATTTATTGCAATAAAAGGAACGAAAATATGTTTTATGTATTATTTACATCAAATTTGCCTGTGGCCTTTCATTTACTTGTAATTTTGAGGTTCAATTGATAACGCAAATTATGTGACGCTGATGCCACGTGAATGCTCTTTTAGTATGTAACATGCCATTGTAAAATATAACAACTTACTTTTAGTGTTTATTTTTAGTCCCAATTATTTAGTAATAAAACGTCGTTGCTCCTGCGGCTATCTAATATCCATCGTACCTTCGAGTGGTACCCGGTTCGAAACAATGTATTTGGGTTTATCAATTAGAAAAAAATTAGTTGTACTTAAAAACCGCTGAAAAAACGTGGGCGTAGGAATACACCTCTGTCTATTCGTTCATAACAGGTGTGAGTTTATGTTTTTATTATTAATCAAAGTCTGAATGAATGCAAGACTAATAATAATATGTATCAATATTTCTTAATAATTGTAGTATTAAACCTTGATTAAACTGTAATCTAAGTGATAAGTTGAGTAATACGATGGACCGAAACACATGTAGTATCGCGATAAATATGATTCAGCGATAACAGTAACGTCTATCTTTAAGGTTACTCATACTATGAGTGTATAGATAAGCTTAACCTTATCAAATATACAAATGAATAGTTGATACGTAGCATATTACTAGTCATCGATTCTAAGTCGAATAAGATTGTTAGTAATGTTATGTAATATACTAAAATTTAAAAATAAATTAGGTAAGAGTTTTGTTACGCTAAAAACACTTGCAAAAGATTGCTTTATGGAGTCATTTGTTTATTACTTATTTTTTATATTACCACAGCATGGCAATTGTTGTAATAAGCTAAAGTACTAAGGAATGTTGTTTTTTCTACCTGCTTACTACTTAATAAACACTACGTTAATACTTCGATAGTTAACAACTATGCAAGACCAATTTTAACACAGGGTTTACCTTCAAACCTTTGTAGGATCTTTCTAGCCTAAAAATGTTTCGAATTGCTCTGTTGGAACTACTGTGACGATAGCGGAAATGAGATAATTACGTTTTTAAGACATTTCTTGCAGAAGAAAAATCTTAAAAACGTTTATATGTAACGGCCTTGGTATTTACATATGTATAAGAAATCCTGTAAGACGCCATTCTAATGTTACGTTGCGTATGCCGAATTAATGTAACGTAAAAAAATCCGCCTTTTAGTTTAAAAAATCAAACTATACAATGCTAACGTGACTGCATCGCATCTGATGCTAAGCACGGTGTTATCCTATCAGAGTGTAAGTCCCGAGAGTCTCCCATCAGTCATCATCTCCCTGCCTGTCGCAAGATGCCAGGGTCATGGAGGCAGCTGGGAGTACTGCCGGTAGGTAAATCGTCACTGAAAGCGACGCCGAGATGTGCGGCAGAGCGCGTGGCCTTGTGTCTATCGTGGTCTTTTTTGCGTTCACAATGAGTGAGCGTCCAAAATAACGTGGAGTGAAGGGCATCACAAGCCCTTTCAATTTTGCGGCATCCACAATTAGACGGTGCGCCGGGCTTTAGTGGATGCCAATTCAGGCTGCTTCTCGCCCTGATATACCGTGGTACCGCCCCAAATACGCATGACAGTCATCTAGAGGTCTTAGTCGGTATGCTGGCGTAGGTTAAAGACCCAACTCAACCAAATGGATAATTGTGCTGCGTACCGAGTATGACGGCCGGATATAGAGACTCCATGCTGCTATTGAAAATGCCCTTCGTTCATTAATTGAGAGGAATTATTAAAATCCCTTTCGTCTTAAAATAACTTCTCGATACAGACAAAGGTCAGTTAAGTAACAATTTAGGTAAATAAAAAACTCAGAAATGCGTAATTGAATTAAATATATATAAAAATTCCACTGCGTTAAAATGTTTCTTATAATACTCTGTCATAAAATATTCCTAGGGGTTTGCGTAAGTTGATCTTCGAGAACAAACGTAACTTATAAACTAGTTTTTGTTTCCGCGATTGGTTTTTCTTAATTTGTATATGATTGTTTATTGGGCTATACAATTATGTAAATATATCTTTGTAGGTACTTCTATAAATACTTTAGTCTGTTAAATATATGTATACTTACCTAGAATAATATACTTGTAACATAGTGTAAAGCTACTTTGTAAACAACATGTGGCATATAATCCATAAGTATCTCTCATAATGGTAATCGGTGGGTAATTCACCTAGAGGCGAATTTTTTAACGACATGAAAAATTCAGATGTGTTAAACTACAATGTAGCTGTCCGAGATCTCACGCAGCTATCCTCCAATTGGTAGGTGGAAGTGGAATTTCTACACTCACGTTTTGTCATAATATGAGAGCTACTCGTATAATCATTAATCGGGCACTTTTCCAGCCTTGTTGCGACTGAGAATTTTATAACCGGTAAAGCGCATTTCACTGCTCGATTCGATTTCAAAAATTAAATCCGAGATCTCTTATTCGCGAGCTGCAAATTTATGTCAATAAGCACTAAACATAAGCCCAACGAGTTAAATAAAAAGTTTTGATTATATTTTTTATTTAATATATCTTTTCAGATAAAATTTGAAGAACGTTTGCCTGGTCCAGAACACCGTCACACTGTGATATAAAACCCAGTTTGTGGTGAGTATTGTTTTTTTTAATCAAAACTCCCACAAATATACAAAAACTTAAAAATTACTGTGACTTAATAAAAATTAATTATCACTCCCAATAATACGTACACGGCTATTTTCATTCATCATAAGTGAATACTAAATATATGAACCTGTTAATAACAGGACTTTGACCTCGGCATAACTTAAATTTAATGGCCAGAATTGTAATTTAATTTTACATCCGTAAAAGATTGTTATACGAGGGCAGTCCGATAAGTACTTAGCCTCACCGCCCGATGGCACCACTATCGTAAGATAAATTTACCATCATGTAGCACATCTTCGTAGACGGCTATTGTCAAAATTTCAGCCGAATTGGATTTGTAGTTTTGTTTTGACCGCGTGTGTAAGCGGACGTGTCCGCGGATTTTCGAAAAATGGAAAAAGAGCAATATCGGCCGGTGATTTGATTCTTGTTTTTGGAAGGGAAATCGCGCAGCGATATCAAAAAGCGCTTGGATGCTGTTTACGGTGACTCTTCTCCTTCAATGGCGACCGTCAAAAATTGGTTTAACGAGTTTCAACGTGGTCGCACGTCAGTTTTTGATGAGCCACGCCCAGGTGCCCCAAAAACGGCTACCACGGAGGATAACGTGAGAAAAGTCCCGATCTTGTATTGGCAGACCGCCGATTGAAGGTGCGCGAGATAGCTGAGACAGTAGGCATCTTAAAAGACCGCGTGGGTCATATCCTGCATGAAATATTGGGCATGAGAAAGCTGTCGGCTCGATGGCTGCCGCGTTTGCTCACTTCGGACGACAAGCGCATCAGTGACACAACTTCAGAGCAGTGTTTGACACTGTTTAGGTGCAATCCGAAGGGGTTTCTGCGTCGTTTCGTGACCGTCGACGAAACATGGATTCACTGGTACACACCAGAGACCAATAAACAGTCGAAACAGTGGACTTTACCCGGCGAATGTGCTCCGAAGAAGGCGAACACTGTCCCATCGGCCGAAAAGGTGATGGCCACCGTTTTCTAGGTTTCACAAGGTGTGATTTACATCGACTACCTGGAGAAGGGCAAAACGGTCACAGGGCTCTACTATGCCGAACTATTGGGCCGATTCAACGCTGAATTGTAGAAAAAACGGCTCCATTTGGCGAAGAAAAAAGTGCTCTTCCACCATGACAACGCACCGGCTCACACCTCCGCCGTCGCAACGGCCAAATTGGTCACATTAGGCTACGAACAGCTGCTCCATCTACCGTATTCTCCAGATTAGGCCCCGTGTGACTTCTTTTTGTTTCCAAACTTGAAAAAGTCCGTCGCCGGACAGAAATTTGAGTCGAATGAGGAGGTTATCGCCGCCACGGAGGCCTACTTTGTAGACCTCCAGAAAACGTTCTTTTCAGACAGCTTAAAGAAGTTGGAGCATCGCTGGGTCAAGTGAATCGAGTTGAAAGAAGACTGTGATGAGAAATAAATCGCCACTTTTCCAAAATTTTCGTTTTTCTTTTGTAGGCTAAGTACTTATCGGACTGCCCTCGTATGATGAATATTAACGTGATTTTTAAATATTGTATTTTAGGAATGTGATAATTTGACCGTCCTTAATGATAAAATTTAATAAGTACAACATAAACGGTATTTCCGAACACAATTTTACATCAGTGAGTTTAATGAAAATAATTTATTTCATGATATTTTTCACTCCGTACTTCTTTACATACGTCATTAATACATACATACATAAACTCACGCCTGTATTCCCCGGAGGGGTAGGCAGAGGTGCATTTCTGCACCCACATTTCGCCAGGTATGTATCAGTCCCACGTAATAGGGGGCGAGCCTATTGCCGTTTTTCGGGCACAATTCCAGACTCCGTGCTGCTACTGAGAATTTCCTAATGGAAAAACCCAATAACACTCTGCCCGACCCGGGAATCGAACCCAGGACCTCTAGATCGCTCGGCACATACTTGTACCGCGAGACCACGAGGTACGTCATTAATCTTACAATAAATATATTGAAAGGATGAATGATTGTAGAATTACGAAAGAGATTTACTGTGCGGAAGAGAGTGGTGAAGTCGGTCTAGTACGTCCCACACGCACCTATAAAAACCTAATTGATAATTTATTAAAAAAGGGAACAAAATAAATCCTTGAAATCCACGTGCATGCATGAGGAAGATAATGTCAGTTGAGGAAGCGAAAAAAGTGTGGTTGGACTGTAGAATTTGGCGCTCTATAGTCTCTGCCTATTTCAATGAGGAACAGGCGTGAGTTTATGTATGTACATATATCACCAGTTGTACCGTCGCGTTAGTTTAAAACAGAAACCTTTATTTGCGTTATCTATTTTGAAGAACAAAAATAAATACAATGAATTATATTCAAAGTTCCTAATTTTTGGACTTAATCAATATGAATAATTTTCTAAATAGTATACCTACTATTCTTAAAAGTAGCTTTTTTTACTGCATTAGAACAAGTGTTTTATCAATTCTTTGCACTACTATGATTGATTTTGTTTCGTTGTATATTTTTAAAAAACTGGACTTAAAAATTAAACAGTTGGTAGTTCTGATGACAAATTTTACTAAACATTGAGTGAAAGAATATTTACTGCACTACGCATAAGAGTAACACGTGTATTCTTTCGAGTTTTAAGGATACGGAAACCTTGTGGGAAGTTTAATTGACAAAATCTTCTATCTGTCAAGGATTTCATAATATGACATCGTTGTGTCTTAAACTACTAAATATAACACATTTATCTGTAGCAATGTCCGTATACACATTTCCAGAATTTGTCATTAACCTTGTATCATTCACAATTTAAGAAATAAACAAAGACTGAGTAGCATAAGTGCGTAGTATTACACAAAGAACTCACGTTATAGGTACAGGTAAACACCGACGATTCGGAAGATTTTAACGAAGTACGTATGGTTCTAGTCTTCGACCTCTTATTTCTGGAACCGTCGTTTTTATTTTTAACCCGTATAAATAAAGTGTTGCACATATGTGAACAGGTAGTGAGACACTTTGGTCCATTGGTTTGATGTTAACCTTTTCGTCCTCGTAGGCTCAGATGGGTTGCTGGCCTTACCGTAGACAGGTTATTTAAATACTTCCGATAAAGATAAGTATATGACACTAAAGTGATCATCATTTTGGAAATATCGCGTTCAAGAGGTCGATGCACTGCGGTGCAGAGATACGAGTAAAATGCCAAATGATTTCATACACACACATAAAGTAGTGATGGCCTCGAGGTTTAGGCGCGCGGTCGGGAATCTCGGCGGTCGCAGGTTCAAACCCCAGGCACACACCCCTGACTTTGCGAAGTTATGTGTGTATTCACAATGAATCATCGCTTACTTTGAAACCGGCACTCCTAAAAGTTCTTAAAAATTTCTTAGATGTGTAGTCCGCCAACCCGCACTAGGCTAGCGTGGTGGACTAAGGCCTAAATCGTCTCAATTGTAGAGGAGGCCCGTGCCGAGTAGTGGGACGTACATGGGCTGATGATGTAAACCTTATTATGATATTAACACGATTTACAATATTAACTTTCGCCCTAATAATACTCTTATTTAGTTACATCCTACCTTATTCTATTGCATGTCGAGGGAGTCGAATGTTCTATGCTTATAACTACACTGCGAAACCTCATGGGGAGGAATACCAGGAGATCGCTTTGGGCTAGAATGCCCCGCCGTGACAGTACATGACCCCGATGAACATTTTAAGTTCCGTTTTCTTTGTAAGTATATAGATATGATTAGATTTGACAGAACAGTTTCAAACTGAAAATCAGCTATACCTAGAGTATATTGAAGATTTCATTTATCTTATTGGCAATGCAGAAATAAAAAAGTATTTAGATTAGATAACAAATTAATATTTGATTATCATGGATGTTCCTTTGTAGGGTACAAAGGTATTACTTTTTATTTAATTAACATATGACACCAAATGAATAGTTTTTACTTGAACAATGAAACACTCATATTGTTACCTTTTTTCATATCTATTGTTATCTTTGCTATATATTCGTAATGTATGCTAATTTGTTTTTTTGTTGTATAATATAACTATGTATGCATTAACTTTTTCTCCATAAATGTCGTATAACATATAACTATGTAAACATTCATGTTTCCGTTTTTTAGATACCTATGGGATTTTGTCACGTCTTTATTGATATGTATTTTATATATATGATATTTAACACACGATTTTATGAAATCCAATTTGTGCAAATACTGCCCCGATTTTATCGGAAAAGCGTCAGTACTAGTACGAAAAGACGGGCTCCAGAATTTATTACGCAATACCTCCCTTATTGGTGACCTATCCTAAAAATCAGTGTTTTATTATAATTTGGTTTTGCTTATCAAATTACGTGAACCCGCGACCGCCAAGATGTTGACTCGACGTCGGACCTAAGTTTCGAGGGCATACCGACTTTAACAGAAGAATAAATAAAATAAACATAAATGCCTATGTAAGCCTATGTATAACATATACATTGAGTCACCATCCACCATCCCAGTTAACCCTAGAACACTAAGCTTCGTCGAATCGACGACGCGAATCCAAAAAAAGTTTCGTAAATTTCGAGTACGCGGTCGCACGCATTGCAGCTCCCGTGTAATCTCTGTTGACCCATTGCCCCCTCGAGGGACTGTAGTGCTTTTTAGGCCAGAAGCCTGTAGGCTCGGGACCAGCCACCATTACTCGTCGAAACGACGAAGGTTAGTTTTAACGTTATTTTTTGAACTAATTAGTTCCCAATATTTTTCGGTTTTTACGACATTTAAATCATGCAGATTAATTTTTAGTTTATATGTGATTCTTCAGCTATTACTAGTTGATAATAGTGACTTAGAAAATTTAGAGTGAGAAGGAAGACCACATTGAGGTTCATTCTGCTTTTGAATCAGTTCATCCATCTCCAACTGACGACGATCAGGTAAACTACCATGCACCTTTATTAATTGAATATTAGATACCATGATCAAGAAAAAAATGAGCCATATGCCCATCAGCAAAACGAAGAATGACGAAAAGTTGTTGCCACAAGTCCAATAAATCGTCGTGTGGCGAACACAAACTTTAAGTATGTCACAAATATCTTAGATCGTAGTTTTTTTACCAAAATGTTAACGTTTTTTGTTTATTTTATGTGTTAATTTTGATTAATTAAGTGCTTTTCAAAGAATTTCGTTTTAGTTTATGATTGATAAGCACTAAAGAAAATATATATTTTTCATTAGAGAGAAAAATATGGTCTTAGTAAAAAGCCTGATAATGTAACAAATATGTAAATTAACTAAACAAAAATGTTATATTTCTGTTATTAAATGATTGTAATAATAAAATAATGCAAAAGGAGAAAGTATTTTATTTAGGAAAACCTCATAAACCTATTTTTTTCACAGCGTAAGATAAAAAAATAAGCTTAGTGTTCTAGGTTTAATAAAGTTAACTTTCGCGAAAGTTGTTTAACCATAAAGATTTACTGTTTGCAACATGCACCTTGTTTTGGTTTTGGTCAGTAACCTAACCTTTGTTCGGTCTTGAACTCATGACCCGCCGTATAGAACCTTGCCGTAAGGTGTCATTCACCTGTTATGTAGACTTTAAGTCATACCAAGCCATATCCAATGACTTCCTTGTCCACTATTAACAGTCCTGTTGAATAACGGGCCCGGCTCATCTCCAATTCGAGATTGACAACTTTTTAACATTTTACGCTATCGTCCTCTGAACATCATTCAACGCAAGGCATTCTTTGCGCCTTCATGATCGATAATGTCACGTGACGCCAGCGTCAATGTACTTGGAAATATAATTTTATTGACCTTAAAATCATAATATAAACATAATTAATATGGTTATGAGATGCGAGCGACAATTCATCGGCGTTATTATGCTGAAGGAGAACATCTCTGTAATATATTGTCAATGTAAATAAAAAAGTTTAAATAAGTCAAGGAAATCTTTTATTTTATAAAAAAAAAAAAACAATATACATAACTATTAGTTACAAACAGTATGAGACAATTGTAAGGTGTTTGTATATTTATATCAAGCCCAATAATTATATTATTGAATATATTTTTATCGCCTAAATGTAACAGTTGTGCTACAGTATCCACAAGCCACAATTATAAAATAGTAAAGCATGCGACAAGTTTCGAAGAAATCTATAATATTATGTGAACTAAATTCTTTGCTAAACCTATTTTTATTATTTCAATTCCACCACAATAAAAAAGAAACATGAACCTAAAAACGTTGACTGTAGAAGCGTCTAGAATCGTCCGATCTTCCTGCGGTCTTTATAAAATTCTACCTTGTGGGTGAACGTCCAATGCTGCACTTGCCATGTAGCCTCCATTCCAATAACTTATTACTAGCCATCGACCGTGTAACACATTAAACTATATAAAATCAATAAATCTCAACGATACGTCCAGAGTAACGATTATCAAATTTTAAACATGACTAATAATAACCCTCATATTAATAAAATTAAACCGCGCATTGTTCTATTAGTATATAGCTGGAGGGCTGGCAAACAGCCAAATGTGTGGAGATTCCATTTCTCAAAAATCTCATGTAAATGGAATGTAAATAGAACGTATTACACGCGGTAAACAGAATGGGTTGTTCGATTTAAAACTGTTAAACTATTTTGAATAGCATATTTATGGAAGATATTAACACTTTTAATAAACAATCATTTATAAAGAAGAAAGAAAGAAAAAAGTTTTATTGTTGGCTATACGAAAAACAAATACAAAAAACCAAACAATTAGTAGATACAATTTACATAGCATTCCGCTTGCACGGTATTGCAGCGCTGGTTATCAATAAAGGGACCAAGTGACAAACGGACGCTAGGTATTTATAGTATACATTTCCTACTTCGTGAAGTACAGTATGTATAATGCAAGTCTCATAATATTCTCGGTTTTGTAATGCGGCCTTGAGGTTCCGAAATTCCACCGCAAATGAAGTCAGATGCCAGAACTTTCACTTAGCGAACTTTTTTTCTCGGTGGCGTAAATACTTTTACTACGACAAAACATTAGGTTTAACGAATAATAACAAACTCAGACCTGTATACCTGAAAGTAAGAGAGTCACGAGAGAGTTAAGAGAGGCAGAGGTGCATTTGAACAACCACCATTCGTTAGCTGTTGCATATCACACATAATAGGAACGAGGATATTGCCGCTTTTCACACATAACCAGACTCTGTGCAGGTACTGATTATGTCCTAATCGAAAAACCCAGTAAAGTAAGCCCGGGGCCTCTAGAGCGCACGGTATAAACTTGTGGTACGAGACCACGACGCAGACAAATAATTGCCAATTATAGCATATTGTGCCTCAAACCCTCACAGTTGTAGAGGAGGCCCGCATCCAGCAGTGGGACGTATATGGGCTGATGATGATGATGATGATGTGCCTCAAACCCACACCCACTAATAGACATTAAATATTTAATTATATTTTTTACCAGATAGCAATAAACTTACGGTCTTGTAATATATTACTTTTTTCCGATAGTCTTATTTAATAAAATTGTAAGTTATTATTCTTGAAATTTTAATTTGGATTTATACTATATTATTTTACTTAATACTATACTCATTTTCGTTTAATACATATAGAATTACGGGACACGTACGTGAAGATTATTAAAAATATAATGGAAACAAATCTTATTGTTTTGTACAGTTCATTGTTATCCTCAGATGCAGATTTTAAGATTTTTCGTTTTTTGGTTTCACAATGGCATTCAAGTTACCTTGATTGGCATTAACAAATAAATTTAAAAATCAAGACTCATGATAACGGTAATTTTTTTAATTTTTTTTGTAATTTAACTAGCACTCTAATAAGCCAGCATTTTTTATTTATTTCGTCACTTAAAGGGCAATGGCGTGGCGTTCTAATGTTTCACATTTGTTGCAATGATACTGTTTATTTTAAAAAACCGACTGGTTCAGAAGTTTGCGTTATTCTTAAAATATAAATTGTTTTATTCATTCATCCGCGAACACAAAAAATAGTCGCAATTTTTACCTCTGCAAAATTGTACAATTCTGTATTCTGTATTGTACAAATGCACATGTTGAAACCTAATTTTTGCTTGCAATATAAAAGTTATATTTGCTTCTGCTGTTTATGATATTTGTCTCTACGTCCTTTGCTTTCATCTAATTAGAAGTATTGTCAAGCATTCGCATATGGCGGGCGCTTAAAATCACTTTTCCATACCGATTAGGTCATAGTCCTTTCTGATTCTGGATAGTCGTTGGGCTTCGAAGAGCATTTTAATCGCCTGGTTCCTCGCATTGAAAAGGCAACATGTGCTATGCATAGACTGCTACCTAACCTCGGAGGACCTAGGGAAGAAGTTCGCCGTCTCTATGCGGGAGTAGTAGATCGATGGCCCTCTATGGAGCACCTGTGTGGTCGAAACGACTTAGAATACGTCGCTGCAGGTCGAAATTATATCGACTACAGCGCAAGATGGCCATCAGAATTGTACGAGGATACCGCACGATATCATTTGAGGCTATACTGGCAGATATGGATGCAAAAGTGTATGAAAAGACACAAATTGCCAATCCAAGATACAAATTTTAATTTTATTTTATGTCTTCATATAATTAAGACACGAATTGCCTGCCAGCGTGAAGTCCAAATCCTGATGGCGTTCAAAGAGTTGATGAGACGGGAGGAGCAGAAAACCGCATTCGCGACGTGACAGTTAAGGCTCTACGAGGAGCCTTATAAATAAATAAAAATACACCCAACAGTCACATACATAGTTCTGACCCCACATTAAGATACGGGTCTTGTGTCGTGGGTATCAGAAACTACGAGAGACTTTTCGGTCTCACAAACACCCAGACCCGAAACACATACTTGTGGATCACACAAACATTTGTCTCGGTGCGGGGATCGAACCCGCGGCCTCTCGTTTCGCAAGGTGGTGTCTAGCCAACTGCGCCACGGGGCTGTGTACATAAAGGCGTCCATGAAGCGATACTACCCGTTTTCGAAGCTTGGATGAATCGGAAACATGGGAGACTTACCTACAGACTTACTCAGATAATTTACCGGGCATGGTTGCTTCGGTTATCTAAATAAGATAGATCGGGAAGCGACGTCAATCAATCAACGTTATTTTGGTATACGAGGGCAGTCCGATAAGTACTTAGCCTACAAAAGAAAAACGAAAATTTTGGAAAAGTGGCGATTTATTTCTCATCACAGTCTTCTTTCAACTCGATTCACTTGACCCAGCGATGCTCCAACTTCTTTAAGCTGTCTGAAAAGAACGTTTTCTGGAGGTCTACAAAGTAGGCCTCCGTGGCGGCGATAACCTCCTCATTCGACTCAAATTTCTGTCCGGCGACGGACTTTTTCAAGTTTGGAAACAAAAAGAAGTCACACGGGGCCTAATCTGGAGAATACGGTAGATGGAGCAGCTGTTCGTAGCCTAATGTGACCAATTTGGCCGTTGCGACGGCGGAGGTGTGAGCCGGTGCGTTGTCATGGTGGAAGAGCACTTTTTTCTTCGCCAAATGGAGCCGTTTTTTCTACAATTCAGCGTTGAATCGGCCCAATAGTTCGGCATAGTAGAGCCCTGTGACCGTTTTGCCCTTCTCCAGGTAGTCGATGTAAATCACACCTTGTGAAACCTAGAAAACGGTGGCCATCACCTTTTCGGCCGATGGGACAGTGTTCGCCTTCTTCGGAGCACATTCGCCGGGTAAAGTCCACTGTTTCGACTGTTTATTGGTCTCTGGTGTGTACCAGTGAATCCATGTTTCGTCGACGGTCACGAAACGACGCAGAAACCCCTTCGGATTGCACCTAAACAGTGTCAAACACTGCTCTGAAGTTGTGTCACTGATGCGCTTGTCGTCCGAAGTGAGCAAACGCGGCAGCCATCGAGCCGACAGCTTTCTCATGCCCAATATTTCATGCAGGATATGACCCACGCGGTCTTTTAAGATGCCTACTGTCTCAGCTATCTCGCGCACCTTCAATCGGCGGTCTGCCAATACAAGATCGGGACTTTTCTCACGTTATCCTCCGTGGTAGCCGTTTTTGGGGCACCTGGGCGTGGCTCATCAAAAACTGACGTGCGACCACGTTGAAACTCGTTAAACCAATTTTTGACGGTCGCCATTGAAGGAGAAGAGTCACCGTAAACAGCATCCAAGCGCTTTTTGATATCGCTGCGCGATTTCCCTTCCAAAAACAAGAATCAAATCACCGGCCGATATTGCTCTTTTTCCATTTTTCGAAAATCCGCGGACACGTCCGCTTACACACGCGGTCAAAACAAAACTACAAATCCAATTCGGCTGAAATTTTGACAATAGCCGTCTACGAAGATGTGCTACATGATGGTAAATTTATCTTACGATAGTGGTGCCATCGGGCGGTGAGGCTAAGTACTTATCGGACTGCCCTCGTATGTACCGTGCATACATTCATATGCATTTATTAAAAAGCGGTTATTTCAATATTACAAACAGACACTCCAATTTTATTTATTTGTATAGCTGTATAGATTAATATAATTATCTTTATATATGATTACAATGAGAGCGATACTAATATTATTTTTCCAAGAAATTTGCTCGCATTAATAAGATTAGGCCAAACAATGTTACAAAATTATTTTAACTTGAATAGACTCAACGATTCCATCAATCTATGCACCAAAACGGCTATCCAAATCGGTCGATCTATTATCCAAATCGGTTGAGCGCTAAAGACATGATAAAAACAAAAATCGTAATCTATTATAATTAATAGGGATAAAAACGAGACGTAACGAGTCCAGTTAGAAGAGCTATAAGACTTGAAAGGTCCGTGGTGTCCAGGATGCAGGGCGATTCCAACAGGTGTCTTCGTCTTTAGAAGCAGCGTGCGTCCAGTTTTGCTTATATTATAAGCAGAACAAGATACTGTTATTCTCATCGGCGCATATTACGATGTTATTGTTATTAGTCGTGTTAAAATTTTAATGACCCAGCTTCGTCTGTCTGATTTTAACAATTAAAAATAACTTAATTTACAAATTCTTCAACGAATATGGGTCTATTCTTCTTGTAGGATATACATTTTATCACAATGTCTTTGTTCCCCGTTAAACCATGATACATACTTACAACAGCCTATCTGAATAACAAAGAACTACTAATTTGCGTCAAATAAAGGAGTTTTATATAATCCTTATTTACTGTGATTAGTTAAATCTTCATACCTGTATTGAAAATATTACAATAATGTACATCCCACCAAATTGTTCATCATCATCAGCCCATATACGTCCCACTGCCGGGCACGGGCCTCCTCTACCATTCATTGATTACATAAGTATGTAATTGAAAATCACAAGTGCTGAATATTTAAATTTATTCTCGAGAGTTCAGCATTTTAAACAACAGACAATTGTTTACAGCTCTCGTAAAGAAGTTAATTTCTCATCTCCCTGGAACAATTGACTTTTTTATCTTCTTTTATATATAGGTACGCTAAATGGTAATAAGTACTTAATTTAAACACATTATAATAATATGAATATTATCTATATGTGTTTGCGTTGTTGATACATTTAAATCTCGGGTATGGTGTTTATTAAAATCATTTATGATACTGGTTTCCCAATATTGACGGCGTACGGGAGTGTCTGACACATTTGAGGTGAGGAGCTGATGACGCGGGTGACGCGGCTGGTGTGACGCAGGAGGTCGGTTGCAAGTGGTAATCGGCGGCTCGCGCCCGCGGCCGCACTGTCAGTCACTGTCCGTGTCCGCCGCCTGCCGCGCCGGTGGACGCAAGTCGCAACACCTGCGCACCACGCGTGCACAACACTACACACCCACGAAACGCGCGAAAGTCGACCCGCTTGCATTTTTATTTGTATTCACGCTGTGTCCCTAGCAGGTACGCTCCTTTAGAAAGGACAGTCTCATCCTTTCGTTGTTCAGTACGCGTCAGTTCCGTTCAGCCTATATATACATGTGAGTAAACATTATGATTACATTTAATTGTTTTAATTTGTTGAAAATTATTGTGTAGTTGATTGACAAAATGTAATATAAATCGATTCTTGATTAGCACCGTCATAATAATTGTACAAGAAATTATATTTCTACGGAGTTCTATGCACGATAAGGATGTACGGTGCGTGATTTACTACTCCTATTGTAATTCATTACTAGTATCAATAACTTAATCTTGTATAGCATCTTAATATGTTAATAACATGTATAGTGTTATCAATATAATTGTAGTCAAAACAATGAAAATTATAGCAATCCTATGATTGAATAATTGAGAGCTATGAGAGCACTGTGAGTAGGGCCCGCCGCTCGGGGTCGAGGCTACTCGCTCAAACTTAGCCTTACATGACTTTTCAATATGCCAGACAAAATGAATATATTATCACATACCATATGTATAAGAACGTTCAAAAACATATTAACGCAACATACATCCTCTTCAGAAACAAGTATGTGTATGATCGAATTAAATGTACTTTTATCGATTCAAAGTAATTCCTCTTTAATTCCTGTTGTCTTTTAAATCTTAATATTATAGTGACTCTGTTTGTTTGATTCTAAATTGCTTTCATGTCTAAATTGCCTAACTGTTTTTGATGAATTTCGATACAGAGATTGCATAGGACCTTGGTGCCACATAGAGACTAAGTTTTTGGCGGTGGCGAAGATGGACCGAGCTGTAAATGGGTTCTACAAAACTTTTTACTTTACAAAACTGATTTGTAAGATGCTGTATAAACCCTGTAACAGACGTGATGATTCAGAATTTAATCTTACAAAAAGATAACACGGTTACAACGAGTCGCAAATAAAGAAATAAAAGTAATTGTTATGTACTGTATGGAATATGCTTACATTAATCTTTAAACTGCCGGAAAACCGAAAATTATTGTAAAACTGGAAATGATTAATCCAGGTACAAACTCGATCACTAATACGTGAAAAAGAGTTAGTCGATAATATGTAGGTGCAGAAGTATATCGCCGCCTGTCCACGTGTGAATGTGTATGTTGTAATGTGTACAATTTATAAATACGAACTATGCGAGATTTGATGATATAATAATATGTTTGACGAGTCTACGCGATGTAATCGATTGATCGCCACGACATATCTATTTCTTTGCGTAACATCAAAGGTCCGCCTGGTGACGCTGCCTTATCTCTATCACACTATCAAGAAATATTTGCATGTCCTTCTAAATATGAAAACGAGTAAGCATTAGAAACTTAGATATTGCCTAATAAAAGTGAACGCTATCGATCTTTGAAATGATCCAAAACATCCTCATATTCCAAATCAGGACGTGACTTGAACAATCATTTTATTTTTGTTGGAATGTGAATATCATATTCATGCCATTAAGACTGCTATTTTTCCAGTTCTGCACTGCGTTGGATATAAAACACTCAGTATCTATTATTTTCATTCTTATACCAAATACTACCATGAATGAAGGGAGGCATTTTAATTATTCCAATGGTAAGTAAGTTCTAGAAGATAGGTTCCTATAATATTATTTAAGAAAGTGTATTATTAACAATGATATACTAACTGTTTTTCACGCCACGTCTTGATACTAATGACGCTGATATTTGTACCACAGCACCCGACACCAGGTCAATCGGTCTGACTTTAATTACGTGCAAACAATTCAACAATTTTCCCTATGTAATCACCAATGGTCGCATAAAGCCACATTTAACATACGTTCTATAAAAAAATCAAATGAACATATTTTTCTAAAATTACAGATAAATACGTGTGTTACATAAAAACAGTCGTGGTCAGTCAATTGCCCTCCTAAATTACCTATGATGGATTCAGATAAAATTTCCCGCGCGCTGATTGTACTTATGTAGTATTGCATATTGATCATGCCACCTAATGTGGCTCTTGACTTGATCCATCAACATTATGAGTATAACTAATACTGTAAGAAGTTATTTGTTTAAATTAATTTAAATTGAGTTTATTCAATTTTGGTGTTGCAAAGGTATAAAATTGCAACTTTACATGCGTTATGAACGTGAAAAGAGCTACCTATCGTATTATTAAATTATTCGTGTGTTCAAAACTTAAGATATGATATTAATTATACTTAGCTGTTTTTCATATAAATAATATGTGTATACACAGTCAGGTCATAAGTATTGTCGCACAGTAAAAACTTCTTTTAGAATGCTGGCCACAAAAAAGTTTATTGAATTCGAATTTCGAATTGTTCATGAAAATAAAAATGTATACTTTTTAGAATTTTACTCATTTTTAAATATGGAGTGGACGCTTAAAGAAGACCGTGGTGCAGTTATTGCGTTGCATCGTTGCGGTTACGCGCCAATTCAAATTTTTGACATACTGAAAAAATTAAATATATAACAAAAAGATTCGTTTATCGTACCATCAAACGATACAATGAAGACTCTAGTGTAGATGACAATTGACAGGTCAAGAAGTGGTCGCCCTCGGTCTGTTAGGACTCCAGCAGTGATAAAAGCTGTGAAGGCGCGAATTCAAAGAAATCCCAAACGTAAGCAGAAACTGTTGGCCCTTCAGATGGGGTTAAGCAGAACCACGGTGAAAAGGGTGTTAAATGAAGACTTAGGGCTTCGGGCATATCGAAGAAAAACAGGACATCGTTTGAATGCTCGTCTAATGGACCTGAGACTGAAGAGATGCCGCGCTTTGTTTAAGAGGTACGCGGGAAAAAAATATCGGGAAATTATTTTTTCGGACGAAATTATTTTTACCGTAGAAGAGAGCTACAACAAACAAAATGATAAGGTGTACGCACATAGTAGTGAAGAAGCGCGCTCATGGTATGGTTGGGAGTTTCTTATTGGGGCTTAACAGAGGTACATTTTTGTGAGAAAGGTGTAAAAACGAATACAGTTGTGTATCAAAATACAGTCCTGACGAACCTTGTGGAACCTGTTTCTCATACCATGTTCAATAACAGGCACTGGGTATTCCAACAAGATTCGGCGCCAGCTCAAAGAGCGAGGAGCACACAAAACTGGCTGGCGGCGCGTGAAATCGACTTCATCCGGCATGAAGACTGGCCCTCCTCCAGTCCAGATTTGAATCCGTTAGATTACAAGATATGGCAACACTTGGAGGAAAAGGCGTGCTCAAAGCCTCATCCCAATTTGGAGTCACTCAAGACATCCTTGATTAAGGCAGCCGCCGATATTGACATGGACCTCGTTCGTGCTGCGATAGACGACTGGCCGCGCAGATTGAAGGCCTGTATTCAAAATCACGGAGGTCATTTTGAATAAACTTTAGTGTCATAAGAATCTATGTTTTGTTAAGTTCATTTTGGTATATAAATGGTTACATAATGAATAAACTTGTGTCAATTATTTTATACTAGCTTTTGCCCGCGACTCCGTCTGCGTAGACTTCAGGGTTGGGTGCAGAAACTAACTAAGTGAATCTATAAATCAAAAATTACGCTAATTGTTGCAGTAGTTCACCACCGGAGGTCATTTCTATTTATGAGAATCGTGTCAAGTGACATTATAACATTTTTCATAACCTCAGATCGTCTCATAAATTTATCGCGAAAATGTATCTAATGTCATCTAGGTGCGTATAATGGCACTTAACATCGCATAATGACACCGAGCCCCATAAAAATGCACATGATAACATTTTACTGTACCGGTACCAGTCACCACTACTCCACAGTGCTAAATGGCATTTAACGTGAATTCAAGTCATCCAGGATACTGACTTCAAATAATGGTGCCTTTCGCAATTTCAGTTCCAAAAATGGCACCTAAATTCATAAAACGGAAAAATAGCTCTTCTATTCCTTAAGTTCCACTAAAATTCTTCTAAAATTGCCATAAGTGCCAATTATGGCACCTGTCGTCGCGTGATTTCCAATAACGGCACTTGTAGCCTTATGGATTCGACTAATGGAATCTGATTCATCCGATAATGGCACCTGACGTCACTCACCATCCACTAATAGCACCTAACGTCACTTAATATACACCAATAAAACTTATCGTCACTTAATTGTACATAACCGCACATAATCTTCCTTAAAGTTACTTATGGGTAAACTCTTCAAAATCACATATCACATAAGAGAACTTAAAACCACCCAGTAGCAATACCAATCTAATAATGGCAAGTAAGTAACCTAAGTGCGTTTAACGTCACCTAAGTAAACTTAAGACCACCTTATGACACTTAACCGCACTTAACTATATTCAACGTAACTTAATGAATCCTTAGAATCTAAAATGGTCTAATGCCACCTATCGTCTTCTAAGTGCCCGAAATGGCACTTATTGAATTATTTAAAAAAATTGCCTATGTCCCTTAAAGGTCTCATTTATGTCCATACCAAAATTCATTCAAATCGGACAAATGGTTTAGGCGTGAAAGCATAACACAGGCAGTGTTACTTTCGCATTACAATATATGCTCATCCCACGGGAACCCTACATATTCCCGCGATAAAATGTAGCTTATGTTACTTCATAGTGTCCCATTTGTATTCAAACCAAAAATCATATAAATCGGGCGAATAGTATAGGCGTGATAGCCCATTCTCACGGGAATACTACATTTTCCGGGATAAATAATATTCTACGTTGCGTCGGTGGGTCCTATCTAGCCCCATATTAAAAATCATCTAAATCAGTCCAATGGTTTAGGCCAGAAAGTATAACACAGGCAGCGTTACATTCGCATTACAATATATGCGCATCCCACGGGAACCCTACATACTCCCGGGATAAAATATAGTCTATGTTACTTCATAGGGTTCCATTTATATCCATACCAAAATTCATTCACGTCGGTCAAACGGTTTAGGCGTAAAAGCAGAATATTGACAGAGCTACTTATACCCATTCCCACGGGAATACTACATTTTCCGGGATAAAAAGTATCCTATGTTGCTTTGGTGAGTTCCATCTACTCCCATACTAAAAATCATCGAAATCGGTCAAATGATTTAGGCGAGAAAGCATAACACAGGCAGTTACTTTCGCATTACATTATATGCTCATCCCTCGGGAACCCTACATATTCCCGGGATAAAATGTATTTTATGTTACTTTATAGGATCACATTTATGTCTGTAAAAGAATTCATTCATATCGGTCAAATGGTTTAGGCGTAAAAGCAGAATATTGACAGAGCTACTTATTCCCATTCCCACGGGAATACTACATTTTCCGGGATAAAAAGTATCCTATGTTTTTTCCCAGGCTCCAACCTATCTGTGTACCAAATTTCATTTAAATCGGTTCAGTAGTTTTAGCAGGAAAGCGAGACAGACAGACAGACAGACAGACAGACAGAGTTACAATCGCATTTATAATATTAGTATGGATTAAACATGTGACAAAATTTATGACCTGACTAGGTATATGTAAGAATAAATATTATACTAGTCGAACTAACAGACGTTGTCCTGTACACAATTTTAAACTCAGAAAAATATAATTCTTTTTTTCCAAATTCGAATTCCCGAATCCACCTGAAGACACCCAAAAAAATTCATTTGCCTTCTATTGAATAAAGAAAATGAACTGTTTAAAATTTTGGGGTTATGTATTTACCTATATGTGAAAAATATAAATCCCAGAACTCGATCGCAGCTCCACCTACCGGGTACAATTACGAATCTAAACGATTCTCGAATCTAGCTGAAGATACACAGAAAATTTCATTAGTCATTGTTCAATAGTCATTCTGCGCAATTTAAACATCAAAACTATAATGACATCACATAGAATGTTAAAATAACTTGTTCAACGAGAAATACGTAACTCGTGTATTCATTTGATAGTTTTAAAATCTATCATTTAAGTTATTGCTTATATTATCATTATCATATTATTTCCAATAATGAATTTCATTTACATGCGACGTCCTAAAAACAAAAAATATAAATTTAGTGTCCTTATAAAAATGATATTTTCACATGTATTATCAATCAGCATCGATATTTCACGTAAATTGACTATGAAGTTGGGCGCAGTAAAACTAAATATTTATCTGTGAATTTGAATTGACGTCATGGCCTCAGTGTTATAATAAAAAATGAAGAAGGAAGGACGCGCGTCACAATATAGTATATGCATAAATAATGTGAAGAATTTTAAATAGTTATGTGTCAAATTATGTTCTGTGGATGGATGTGGGCAAGATAGTTGTCTCGTTCCAATATTTTTGCGCACATCAATAAGGTATTTTTTTATTATATTAAATCGATTTATTTTAACTGCATCTATAAGAAAAAAAAACATAATGTTCATTAATATAACATAATTATCCAGTCATAAATAGTTTTTGAAAATAATTACTGCTATATGTTTTTATTAAAGCGCTTAACCTTGCAACATCGTAACTTAAGTCATACATAAGAGGCTACTTTTTGTTTATTATATTCAACACTTAAATAACATTTCAAAATTGCCAGTTTTATAAGAATGGTTCTTATCATTACAACAATATTGTTGTAATCATATAATCATTATTATGAGTCACTGCTGCTATCTAAATTCTTATCATCAGGCGACATACCATAGAACCTACACACTTTAATATGTTTCACATTCCAAAATTATATATACATATATTCTATATGCAAATATTAGAAAATTCTGGATCGGCACAAACAGCAACAACATTTGAAGCAACATGTTTCATTGCTAATGCTATTAACCCACTAAAAATTAAATGACCATTTCATAATTGGTTTGGAGTTGTACTGCGCGCGATATTACCTACAATGAGCAAGACTAACGCAACAGTAGAGAACGTTCTGCGGGATGTGGAATAGTGGGGTTTGGAGCACTCGGTGCTGGGCGGCGGCGCGCGACTCTGTGGCACTGGGTCAGTGGTTCCGCAGGGCGCGAGCGCGGCCGCGTCGTACCCGACTCTGGCGCAACACCCTTACGTAAAAGCCTGCGGAGTGCGGACTACGAACGAGGCCCAGTGAAAGTTGTGACTGCTTCATAGAATACTCGAGACGAAACGTTACCTCGCCTTATTTCATACTTACAAGATCATGTTATCCTTGTACACGATTGAATATCATCAACTACGCACGGTCGGTTTGATTTTGTATAAAGTTTGGATATGTTGATTCTGTGACTATTAGGTCTAATGATGTTTTAATTTGGCCATTGGATTGGTATTATGCATAACATCCACATATGTGAGTGTGTACCTCTTTATTGATCACTAATATTTAGCTTCCTTCGATAACATCCCATGCTTAATCTCAAAGAGATAGTCAAGCGTCAATGTAAGTTTACTTTGTGCAGAACGGGTCAAGGCTGTCTAGCACGATAAACGGTTGTGTAACAGAAGTTTATACGTAGTGCCGCACCGCTAGCAACTATACTCGTTGAGCCATGCCATCTTGTCTGTTTCGGTTGCAACGAGCTCCAGCTGACACGGAACCGGGTTACGCATACAATAATTTGTTGATTCCACAATCGAGTTTTACAATGGCCGTCACCTAACCTTGCCTTAGTCTGTACAGCTCGTACTTAAAATATTATTGGCCTTTGCGTGTCACTTCCCTTAATTATTTGCTTTGGTAGGCATCTTGATGTATACCACAGGCGACGTTTCTTTTGGCGTTAGCTCGTCAAAATAAAAAGCATTATGTACCTACGTGACAATGACTGAACGGCACGCCACGACGTGATATTCAGACGCAAACGTGCTGTCTAATGGCTATCGACAACTAATTGAGCTGACTAAGATAATACGATTATTCGAAGCAGTATCAGATAAGTCAATAAGTAAATTACTCGTGAATTACTTAGATAAAATGATGCCTTGTCACAGATGACAAAACGTGTACATGTGAGATTTGTAGTGGGTATAGCTAGTTCCGAGTGCGCACAGGTCGGCTAGTTGAAATAGATCGTCCCCCTTTCTCCCAGTGCGATGTATCATGTGACGCAAGTGGCGGAAACTCCTCCTTAATCACTCATTCCGTATGCGAAATCTGCAAACGTCTAGTTTTTAAGGACAGTGCCGCAACGTGTTAACGTGCTCAGGCTTCCGCTATTGTGTTCGGTGATATTGCGCATTTCATACCTATTTGCGAAATAAGCTGCATGGTTTTGCCGGTCTCTTCATTGCCATTTTAAAAAATACATTCTGAGTTAGGTACTTGACGTAACATATCGTCACACATCTATTCTATGTGATATGGTAATGTATGAAAACTTCGTCAATATAGCTATTCCGTCCATGAAAAAATATTGGATTCTAGCTACATTAGACATAATTTTTTACGTTGGCAATCCACCACGAAGCACTGCTGAACCTATTAATCGAATTGGCAGGCTCCCCGGTCATATATGCTATTAAAACAATCAAATTATTTAAGAATGCAAAATCGAATCCTCGCTAATGTAAATACGAAAATTAATTTGTTCGGTAACGCTTTCACACCTACTGCTGGACTGATTTCCGTGAATTTTGGTACAGATAATATGATTGTGATCCTGGATGCAGAAACATAAATAATGTTAATAAAAAAGTAGCCGGGAGGACATTGTAGGTTTAGCCTTGAGGGATCAAAGTATCATCCATCTCAATAAAAAAAACATCCGAGTTGGTCAAGCGGTTACGGCATTCCATGATTGGACAAAGCGCCGGGCGGCAGCGGAAATTAATGCAGGGCTTCTCGCCGTGCGATGCCGTAGTACCGCCCCAAATGCGCGTGACGGCCACAGAGAGGTTTTAGTCGGTATGCTGGCGTAGGATTTTGGTTAGGGACCCAACTCAGGTAAACGGACAATTGTTCCGCGCGCCGAGTTGGAAGGCCAGAGGCCCCGACATACCCCTTTCGGCCTCCCCCGAGGTACCGAAAGGGGAGCTTAAGGCGCTTTCCTCTCGTTAAAAAAAAACAGTTACGGCATGAAAGCGCAACACAGCGATAGAGTTAACGACTTGGTTACTTTGTTAGATATATATCAAAGAAACGCTAAATTCGTTTATAGAAATCTATCGTAAAAATAAAAACTGAGTATCATAAATATTAAGCAGATATAAATGCTATTTTCTGTATGACATTGGTTAATGTTCATGGGAAACGACATAATGCAATAAATTTTATTTTATTTCTAAGACCTCTTCAATTTCTGTGACCCAAACGCAGAAGTGTGACGTGAATAGATGAAATCTGTAAATGGGAGGTCATTTTTGGGGGGAAGGTAGAAAAAAAAATGAAAAACGTATCATGTTACATATCAAATGAAAGGTCTTGTTGTGAAAATCTTAAATGTATTTTTTTTGTAATTTAAAATAAATAGTTTTCAAGTTATTCAAGAAAATATCGCAAAAATTTACCTTCCCCCCCTCTTATCTCCGAAACTATTAAACCTATAATAAAATTATGAAAAAATACAGAAATTAGTTACCCACTTATTATATATTATACGAAAACCTATAAGACATCCATGATGTTAAAATAAGATGGTAAATCACTCAATATTGTGCGTAACATATATTATTTTAAATTCTTTTATGAGATTATACTAATGTAGTGTAATGAATTTTAATATTGTTTTACAAATATGTCAAGTCAAATCGATTTTATTTTTATAATAATATTTATATTTAATGATTGTATTTGATTTTATATTGTTATTAATTTTAATATGTCAAATTAAGTTTATTTTTAAAATAATGTTTATATTTAATTTAATGATTGTATTTGATTTTATATATTTAAATTGATAGTAGGAGGTCAGTCGTTAAAATGTCGGTGTATGAAAAAGCGCGCAGATTTGTGGGTACTTGTCGTTAACTTCGGAAACGAAATGTGCTCAGTGGATATTCGGATCGGACGTCTCGACCGAGACAGACCTCCTAGTATAATTGTGTAGAATAGCTGTGCAGTTATAAGTAATTACTGATAATATATATATTTAGTTATATAAACGATTGTAACAAAGTAAAGCAAGCAGTGTTTGAAATAAAATAGTCGTTGTTACGAAGCAAGCAGTTTCATTATACGCCTGAGTTTGAAGTGTGGGATTTCTTTACAGTAGCTTACTCATGCATTTGTCAAATATATCTAATAATGATTCAATTCCTTGAAGAACGTTTTTGCTAACCATTGAATACATCAAAAATATACCTAGGTCTCAAACTAATATTATACATATAAAAACATTTCGTGTGGACATAGTTGGAACTCAAAGTACGACATACAAATATACATATATATTATGATTATTAATTAATATCCTATTTTTGAGCAGGAATCCGCTGCTTCTCAAAAAAGAGGGCTTCGAAATAATCAACTGTATCAGCGAAGAATTGTGCCAGAAATGTAAATTGTGAAAAAAATATACTTAAAAATGACGCCTTCAAAAGGTCGGGTTCAAAGATCTGAATAATTTTGTACCTGCGATGATTATCTCTTACAACAACCTGTTCCAATGGAATAATTTTAAACGAAATTCGTTTGTGTTTTGTTTACTGAACATTACAGTCCTTTTTAAATTCAACGATTAATATTGCTGTTAAATTAGCAGCATCGTTTCTTGAATTCAATGTTTCGTACGACTATGAAATGAATATATTATTTCTAAATGGCGTACAGTGGTCATAAGTTAGTAGTTATGAAAACTTCGTTTGGCCTATATGAGGCATATGGTTTAATTAGTGTACACCAACCCATCCCAAATAAATGTTTGTGTTCACGTTATATCAGGTGGTACAATACAATTAAATCAAAGTTTGCTTATCGAATAAGCAAAAGTGTTTATAATTAAAGCCTCACTATAGTACAAATTGATTTACGGAGTCGACAGAAGTGGTATCGACGTAATATCATGGTTCTGTCGCGCGTTTTTTTTCCTTTTGGGAGATTGTGGCATTTTATCAACTTTACCCCATCTTGCCTGTCGTCGCCACTTCGTATACATACTTATATTTTAAAATTCCAGCAACGCTCGTTACAGGCATGTTGTGGATTTTCATGACTTTAAGCATCAATAGAGCTGTTTGCACCTTTGTCAAGTTTAGTTATAAAGACAGAATGGTACAGTCATAATATATAAAGAAGAAATTCCTTGCTGAGAACTCACGGGCATGCAAGTGTCTTCAAATGATTTCGTTCAAGGAATTAAGTGCTGAATTATATCTACGTTCTGCAAAAAGCTTAATATTAAAATGACGTCTCAAAACAGATTGATGTAGTTCATAGTTTTGGATTTAAGAATTAAAATAATGAGGGGACATAATACGTAAATGAGTATTATATTTGTTTCAAATATTTTGTATTAACCTAATTCTAAAATCCACGCGTATTTATGCAAATTGTTACACACTCCTATCATTCATATTACGTAAAAGGTAAAAACCCAAACGTTTATAAATAATCACTACATCTCAAATTAATCTTGTGGTGCGCCAAAAAAACACTATTGAATATAAATACGTTATTTTGTGAAGTAGTTCATACACGTTGCTTGTTAATAATGCGTAAGGTGTACGGTTATTGTGGATAAGCTACGTTACTTTGGTGGAATCCCCGAAGGCTTAACACATTTGGATACATAAATTAAGGAGTTCTTGCATTACGTTCTTAGCTGAGCGTTTGAGTTGTACTCCGGGGTGTTACCGTACTTACGTTCAATGGCTTTATTTTTTTCCTTCTTTATTTATCTATCAACGTCTTATTGTACACTAGGAGACAATGAACAAAAGAAAAACAGAAAGGGAATCTCAGTACGATTGGCGGTCTTGTCGCTCAAGACGATCTTTTAAAGAAAACCATAGCTTGGGCATAAAGAAGGGATAGGTGAGAGGGTAGAGAGACGACCAAAAGTTGCCCTAGATTATAAACAGACGCAATATTTGAAGATATATTTAAATTATATAATTTTACTGTTTTTGAATAGTCACTCATAGTAGTAGCCACATAGCCACTGTAAAAAAATAGTTCCCCATAAAACACACATACTTGATTTGTTTGAAAAAAAACCCAGATAAAATCGTTTTATTTGTATCATATATATAGCATTAATATTATAATAATACATCAAATCAAACAATTTCGTTACATTGACACAATGTTACATATCGATATATTTTTCACTATTTTTAGCCAGTAACATTAACATGGTTAATGTTAATGTTAATACCGGCACCGGTAAATCGAGTATATTTCCAATACTTCGCGATAGCCATTGGCTGTTATTACTGTTTGTGTTTATTTATATATTACAAGTTTTAGCCCCACAAATGTGCTCCACTGATTAATAAGCAAGGTACTTTTCCGAAGTTTAACACTGAACCATTCACAATTATGTATTAATAGCGGCAATGTTAACACAAAATTAACTAATCTTCTGTTAATATGAAGTATTTAATTCCTCTTGTATTATATCCAGACGATTAGCTTCATGAATATGGTTCATTCGATATATTAATTTAATAATATATATTATTATTTCAGACATCTTTTGTTCATAAATTCGAATAATCGCTGGTCACATAAATAATAGTACCTGGATGTTTTTTTTTTTTATTGTGTTTTTTGGAAATTATATTTAAGTACGAATTACTAATAAAATGATGAAATATGAATAACGTTACTTAACAACGCCATCTGCTGTTGTGTCGTTAAAGCAATTAGTTGCTCACAAAAAATAGTATTATTATTCGCCAATAGATGGCAGGAAGAGTCATATTTTTCAGTTGATTTTTGTTATTTTTCTTCCAAATGACATTTTCTAAAAATGATTCCTAGCTTGATCGATTTATCGCCCCCGAAACCCCCTATATACTAAATTTTATGAAAATCGTTGGAGCCGATTCCGAGATTCCAATTATATATTTATATACAAGTCATATTGTTAAAATTTGAAAAAATTAAAAAGGACGATTTTCATTATTCTTGATTCAATTAATAAAATATACGTTATATATATATATCAGTTGTAGTGAATTTATTAAATAAAGGTTTAAATTTATTCACAAAGGTTTCGTTTGCGCAAACTTGGCCATAAACCTCTCTGGTCATAAGCCTTCTGTTACAACGATCTAAAAAGTTTTGCATGTTAACGAGTGTTAAACTGCGATCTTGGTAACACGCGCCCTTGTATTGTTTTTAATTATTATTTCGTTCGCTTAATACGTTAGCGTTCATTGTACTTTTTCGAAAATTTAAAGAGAACTCGCCGCCGCTCCGAATTTGGCGTCTTAAAAGCACACGCTATTGAAATATACGTCATTAAAAGTAGTTCACCCCGCGATGTATATTTTAATTAGTACTAATGCCACGCCTAAACGCTGTCAAAGGTAGCTATTTACTTCGGATCGCAAACACGCACACCAGTTACCATACTTTTCATCGAGTCGTATACATGTGAACATGTTTCGCTTGTAATGATCGTTTGATACATTGACTGTTTGTTTTGTTACAGATTTAATTAGTCGGTAAAGCAACCTATCCAAAGATGGCAACCATATACGATTGGTTCACAGATTTAATGGACAACAGGGGCGGTGAGTATTCCTTATGTTTTTAGCTTCAATTTAATATTTTACGTTATACTTTGGTTTTGCTTCTTTGTTTTGTTGGAATAAATTTACGAACTCTATTTTTATATCTACAATATACAGTATATTGTTTATTATATACTATATTTGTATCTAAAATATTTTAACGTAGTGAAACGATATTTTTAAAAGCTTAAAAGTTTTTAAGGTAAACAGATAGCTGTTCTTGTTTACAAATATTTATTTATTTTTAATGAAATAACATTTCAAATATTCTTGTGCTGTAAAAATAATAGCCGTTGAGTATTTCGCGAAATTAGTAACATTCGCTCACATTTTACCCAACTTTTTATACGGTTAGTTGGCAAATAGTTCAGTATGCGATAAGTCTCAGACTGCTGATCATTTTCCGTGAACGTCGCGCCGCCGTGGAGGCAGATTGCAACGACACAGTTTGCTCAATAGCTTACATAAGAATTACGCTACGATTCGCACTCCACGAGCGTAGCCCCACTCTGGTGTCTGTAATCAGAACACCATAGTCCACTCGTCGGCCCGTCTCCAATACTCCTTGAGTGAACTGCATTCGCGGCCTAGTGACCGCCCGTTACATGAATAAACCATCTGTACGAATTCTAAATGTTATTCACAATTATGTAAAGTGTAGAGCGCTCTCAACCTTGGTCAAATACGGAGCCATTAACTTGGTACACAATGTCCGTGTTTGTTTTTGTATTTAGCGATATGATTTACGAAGTTGTAATCTCTGAAGTGGCTCTAATAAGTTTAAATAATTAGTCATGTACTTGACCTTCAGAATTCAATGTCTGCGCTATATAGTGTTAACAGACCGTGATCGAAAACTAAGACGGATGGTCTGATGATATGATGATAGTTGGATGATTAGGCCATTTTTAATATTAATGTGTTCGTAATTACGGTAACTATAACGTGTCTCAGTTTTCGAACACGGTCTATTTACAATCTGAATTTAAAATAATGATTAAAATATGCTACCAGGGTATTTAATACATTACAAAATACAACAATACAAGCAAAATGGATTGATTCTTTGTCTGCTTAAGGTTATATCATTTGCGTAAAGCAATGAAAATAGTAACTTAGTTACAAGTCCTTATATTTTTACGTCCTTTCATGATCAATAAACAACTTATATATTTTCATTACAATGTTATAAAGTTTTTGCTATGTAGGTATTTTATGGGATTATTATTTTTGCCTATAATTGATATGGCAGTTGGTATTCATCGACAATTAAAAATTAATCGTGTGTTTTTGACTGAACTTTTATTTGTTACTACGTGAAGGACGTTCTTTCAATAACATAGCCTACTTTTTAATAAATCTAAAAATATTCGAATAATGAATTTTCTCGGATACTCATTAGAATTGGTAAAACAAGATAAATTTTAATATACCCTGAATTATAACCAAACGCACACACGCACAAACGCACATTTCAGACTGTTTAGTAATCCATTATTGTAATCGACGTGATATAATTAAGAATCTATCCGATGTACTCATTAATTCAATGTTCAATACGACGATGTTAGTTGAGTTTTAAAATAAAACATGTCATTTGTGTTGCGTGTTCAGCGAAAGCGAAGAAGCCGCACGGGCGCGTCGAGTTGAGACGACAAATAGCACATTGCACATAGGATGCTTTTAACTCTGTATTTCTCAGTATTATGATTCACACAAATCATTTGCAGATGTATAGTATTGTTCATTTTTATACTGGCTCTACAAGGTGCCAACATCATAAAACCCCGTTCAATATTAGGTACAATACAATATTATAACTCAAATGAGAAGCTCGGAAAAACTCGGAAAAAAATGTAATCATATCCTAGTAATTATTTCTGTTATTCGATGAAAGATTATTTTAATGAACCGAATATTGTGTTCAGATAACGTAAGCAAGTTTCCAACTGTAGGTATATTATTTGCAAATAATTGTTTCGTCAGCGATAATTTAATAAAACAATGTACAATATTTCTAGATCCCCGAGTGAAGGACTGGCCGATGACGTCATCGCCGTGGCCCACCCTCGCGATTTGCGTGTGCTACGCGTACTGCGCCAAAGAACTCGGCCCTCGGCTCATGGCGAACCGAAAACCTTTCGAACTTAGAGGGACGCTCGTTGTTTATAACCTCGCACAGACAATATTCAGCGCATGGATATTCTATGAGGTAAGTTTTTATTAAAATATAACGTATATAACATTACTATTTTTCACAGTTGGTAATTTACACATCCGATGAATATCATCATAATGTTCTCCATATATTTATTAATTAAACTTGACATACAAACAACGGATAATTAATGCAGCTCACCCAGTTGGAAAGTGTTTGTTTACCCAAAGTAACAGATTATGATTGTTCAAAATTCAAGCCCGTCAAGTGATATTTAATGTGGTTACTGGTAAGTTATAATTTATTTCGTTTTTTTTGTTCTTCAGTACCTGATGAGCGGATGGTGGGGCCACTACGACTTCAGATGCCAGCTGGTCGACTATTCTCGAAGCCCGATGGCAATGAGAGTTAGTATTAATTCTTACATAATACATGATTGCCAATGAATATTTGTGTTGCATTTTAGACTTGCTAATAAGTTGAATGACATAATGAAATACATATTTTGATGTTACGAGCACAAATTGAATTTAATCGCTGTTTGGTCTTGCGATGTTCCAATATTTGTTTACATGTTTATTTGTAAACTCAACATATAAAATTGCATCACTTCAAATTGATACAATTTTTTATACAATTTGTTCAACAAACGAGCAATCGCCTCATCTAACGGCATTTATTCACTGTTCTCTATTCACACATATAGCGAATTGTTTGCGCATCACCAGACAAGGATGAGGAAAGGGATGGCAGAAGTACAGTGGTTATAGATAATTAGAAAGAAGCACAACGTCTTACCGTTTCCACTAATTAAATAATAGGTTTTTCATTTGGAAATTCTCAATATCGGTAAAGAACATGAAAATAATGTGTTCAGAAAACAGTATAGGCATGTTATAGTACAGTATAGTTTCTTGGTGGGACATAAAAAAGCTGTCAAAAAGTTGTTGTAAAAATACATACTTAACAATTATGCCTACACAACAATACTTTTATTTAAATGTATGCTTTAATGATGTAACACAGATGTATAACAGATGTAACAGCCCTTGGCACGACTTGGTATAGAAATTTGAAAAGTGATAATCGTTTGTTATCAATCTACACTATTTGAATCGCTTCGCACCTACTATCAGGTGTCACTACGGTCACTTTGGCGTACTAGTGTAATATTTTTTTTATCAATATTATTAATAATATTTTTAATTATTTATTTATTTAGAGCTCATTATGTACACATACAAACACGTTTCATAAGCAATGTTAAAAAGTTTCTTGCCAATATAGTACGAGGCTAGCAACGTCAGGAAAATAAGAATTTCAGGTAGGCCAGTTTTTAGATATGCTATCTCTCTCACTCTACCGCACGTATGACGTAATACGGGCTATCTGGCTGGCGGTAGTGGTGTGGCTGTGGATGCGTATGAACGCACAGATGACTGCGCATCGTACCTGTATCAATTTTTCAAATAATTTTAAAAAGGTTCTTTTGCTGTGCTATCTAGAGTTCCTGGGTTCGATTCCTAGGTCGAGCAAAGTGTTATTGAGTTTTTCCATTAGGAAATTCTCAGTAGCAGCACGGAGTTTGGAAAGCCCGTATTACGTGCTGGATAGTGAGAGAGATAGCATATCTAATAACTGGCGTACCTGAAATTCTCTCAAAAACGTTGCTGCCTCTTAGACTAATAAAACATAATTAGTGCGCAAATCGATGTACCGTTTTAATTGGTGTCGTTTAGAAAAAAATATTTAAGATCAAGATTTTAAGAATGGTCAGTGGAACATCTTAACTTCATCTCAATATTAAAACAAAGATTTATTCTAATGTATTATGGTAAATTAAAGAATTTTGTTTTATCGCTTATTATTCCGATGCAACCCGTTTTAGTAAACCTAAATTATTATTATATATGTGTTTGAGAAATGATCTCACGATTGAATGTATAATTGTCGAACAAGGAAAAAATATGGCTCTTTTAGAGCATGTGATAAAGTTCCTAAGTGGATGAGTATTAATACCAATAACGGTCATTTCGGCACGTCAAGCGGAAAAAACCTCGCCACGTGCAAATTGATTGTTCAAATTACGTAAAAATATGTTTTTTTGTAGTCATGGGTGCGTCTTTTTTTCGTTCGTTCATTGATTTATATTTTTTTTAAATGCCAAAAACAAATTAATGCGTGAAAAAATTATTTAAGCCAATATTGTCTTACCATTTTTACAATATAATGATTATAAAGATTACTAAGATATAATGATTATAAGGACTACAGATAATTTGCAACGAGTTATTTTAAATCATGCGGCAAGGTCTTGATGTTTATGCGGTACAAGGAAAATTTTAAAATCCTTATAAATAACACGAATAAATACACACACATATGCCTGTATCCCCAAGAGAACCCACGTATTGCCAGTTGATTTTATAGATTCCTTTACCGGTTTTTGGGCACATGATTAAACTTGTACCACTGAGAAAAAACAATAAGTGTTATTGCTCGACCCGAAAATTAAACCCGAACCCTTTGAGTTGCACAAAACACAATAAGATGAAGAAATTTTAAACAAATATGTGATAGATAATATGAAAAGTGACAATCGTTTCCTACCAATCTACACTAATTGAATCGATCATATTCATAAATAGTTACATTTATTTCTTGTAAATGTTAGCAATTTGAAATATTTATAAAAACTGCATCGTAATTGATTGCAACTAAATAATCAGTAGGTATAAGAGTGCGGACCGCTCGACCACATTTTAATGGCGATGTGTAGCTGAGCATTTTGTGCAATCTTTTTTAAGTAACTTAGGAATTAGGCCCCCTATAAAATTTAATCGATTTCTTTATCAGCGGTTAAATTATGAATTTTATACCTACCTTTCTTTTCTCACAGGTAATAAAATGAATCATAAATTCATCATCCAAGAACATACATTACAGTTGTACATTTACCTCTCTAAACATATTTACTATTAATAGTAATTAATAATAAGTATTTTTTATCGTAAGCAGTGATGGCCTCGAGGTTTAGGCGCGCGTTCGAGAATTTCGGCGGTCGCAGGTTCAAACCCCAGGCACACACCTCTGACTTTTCGAAGTTATGTGTCTATTCACAATGAATTATCACTTGCTTTAACGGTGAAGGAAAACATCGTGATAAAACCTGCACACCTAAAAGTTCTTAGGAATTTGTTAGGCGTGTAGTCCGCCAACCCGCACTTGGCCAGCGTGGTGGACTAAGGCCTAAACCCTCTCAGTTGTAGAGGAGGCCCGTGCTCAGCAGTGGGACGTATTTGGGCTGATGATGATGATTTTTTTTATTTTTTGTGTTCAGATGGCGAACACCTGCTGGTGGTACTACTTCAGCAAGTTCACAGAGTTTATGGACACGCTATTCTTCGTGTTGCGCAAGAAGAACGAGCACGTGTCCACACTTCACGTCATACACCACGGCATCATGCCCATGTCCGTGTGGTTCGGACTTAAATTTGCGCCAGGTGGGTAACCTTTCGTCAACAATCCGGCTGTACTCAATAAAAAGTACTGCATTTAGGTGTATGTCGAAGTATTTATTGTGAAGGTAAATATGTGTGACGATTTTTCAAGATTGTATTCGTTCACATGCAACCTGTACTCGTCGCCCGATGCATTCTTTGTCTTTTATTTTGCTGCTTTTGGTGTTGATCTGAATATGATGGCATTCCATACTCGCTATAAATTGAATTGCTATAATTTTAAAAATGTTTCCACCTAGTTTCGAAAAATTTTTCTATGTACATTGGCAGAGCAAGAACAGAATTTGATATGGCCAAGATAAATTAGGCGAGCTTTTTAGCACGAATGAAACGGATTTTATATACCTACAGATATGAGTTACAAAGACTACAGGCGTGTGGACAATAATTGTCCTTAAAACTAATATTTCGCATAACTGCTAACTTAAATTAATATTAATTTATTTGCTTCTAAGCCCTTCTTATCAATTGTGATGATTTTTCCGTATAACATGAAGTATTTTTTAATAAATTTAATGCGGGCGTATCTGGGGTAATTTATCTATTCAATATTATCTATGCTAAATCTTAGGCCATGACGTCAAACTAACAATCTGCGGAAGAAAAGCAAGAGCGACATTGACCCGTTTCACGCCTTTTCACGCGTATACATGAAGGATATGCAGAATATCATAACTAATATTAATTATTCTAATTTTTCACTCGGAGGTCGTAAAAATACGTAGCTTCCTAGATAGAACACGATAAAGTTTCTAATGGCCTACACACCGTTTTCCGAAGGTTTCGGAACCTACAAATCATGTAAATGGCAGGACATTTGCACACTCAGACCTCGGTCCGGCCCACACTAATATTTAATTTGAGAGGCTCGAGGACGCGGAAGTTTGGAACTCGTTTTAAATATGCAAATAAACATTTAAGGGAAATATCATGATTTGTAAATAAGTTGTGCTGCCAACATTTCTACATCAGTGGCCGTGAGCCATGTAAATAAGAATCAGATTTTCCTACAACTTGTTTACAGAAGTGCCACTTGTTGCTTATTTGTACCTACTGACAAAACAATCAAGACCCGTTCGCAGAGTACTTTGCCGAGTGTAATTTATGTTATTATCGTCGTATTTGAGTACAGTACAAATACACATTAAGTGCAATTAATCTAACCAGCACTATGGCTTGAGTGCATTCGTATTTTAACCGTCACTAAACCAGTTGTGTAGAAAAGACTGTAAGTCATCGTTGAAACAATAGAAATGCCATTAAAAGCAGATGCTATTATTGGAATTACTTCGTCAATAATTTTGCACCAAGTGTTATAAGTAATGAGCAATTCTGTGTATACGTTTTATAAGTATTGATTTATGGTGACAACTACATCACACACATATTTAGCTAAAAGTCCAAATCCAAAGTAATACATTCCCCGTTCACCTTACTCGAAAATGAAATTAGTGGCAACGTGTCCCTCACGGTGTTATTTTGAAGTTTAATCTGTTTTGTTTTAGTCACACGGCGTCATATCAAATTAATTGTAACCTTGTGAAGTACGACGAATTTGTTTAGTTTTGACGGTGTCCATGGAAAATTATACATTAACACGAGCCATAGCGATTGTCCACTTCATTAGCGAGGCACGGTCCGCAGTGATTTAACAAATTAATAATTCAAATAGACAAATATTAGCGCCTCGTGTTTTTACCTTTACATTTTTGTTTACTTATGTGTTTGCTGTACTTATTACTTGGATATGGCGTTTCATGCGAATTACATACTGCAGTGAGTGAATCGTGACGCAACATCATATCAATTCTTTTTCACACTTAGATCACAATTCAATCTTACGGAAAGTTCGGATTGATCATTACATTATTATAATGATCATATACATAAGAGCTATTTCGCTTTAGATAACAAGTTAAATACTAAATCAATTATATCATCATCATCAGCCCAAATACGTCCCACTGCTGGGCACGGGCCTCCTCTACAACTGAGAGGGTTTAGGCTTTAGTCCACCACGCTGGCCTAGTACGGGTTGGCGAACTACACACCTAAGAAATTCCTAAGAAACTTTTAGGTGTGCAGGTTTTAACGGTGAAGGAAAAAATCAATTATATCAGCGATTAATACTTCTTAAAAAATATTGAGGTGTCTGAAAGGAGCTGTTACATCATCGTTGTAGAGATGTACTTAAAGAGATTATGATTAGAAATAAGAACTTACTTGAGACACTTTTTACTTGTACGTACATTTATCTGACGTTAGTGCAAGTTTATCTTTAATCCGCTTGTCCGACATCAACTCACGGAAATGGTCATAAAACTGCATTGAAATTAATAAGTAACCAAAAATAAAACATGTTTTAACAAGATCTTATTATGGGAATGTGATGCCAAATAAGTGAACATTAAAAGGTCCGCCCTGTGGATCGGGGGCGTAAGAATTCCGCCACGGTACCCCCTACCTGTCGTAAGAGGCGACTAACAGGGGCCACTGGGGAGGCTGGGCGTACTGCGGGGGCGGTACTCAACGGTGGCAGCAACCCTGAGATTTGCGGCAGAGGGCGTGACCGCTTGACTGTCGCGGACGTTCACAAGAGGTGAACGTCCAAAAAAGCGTAAGTGGAGGGCATCTCAAGCCCTCCCAATTTGGAGGAGTCCATAATCGGACGGTGCGCTAGGCGGAGGCGGACCATTTGGGGCGCTTCTCGCCCTGAGATGCCGCAAAACCGCCCTAAATGCGCGAGATGGTCACCGAGAGGTTTTAGTCGGTATGCTGGCGTAGGATTTTGGTTAGGGACCCAACTCAGCTAAGCGGACAATTATTGTTCTGCGCGCCGAGTTGGAAGGCCAGAGACCCCGACATACCCCTTTTCGGCCTCCCCCGAGGTACCGAACAGGGGAGCTTAAAGCGCTTTCCTCACGTAAAAAAAAAAAAAAAAAAAAAAAAACATTAAAAGGTAGTATATTTATTGCAAATGCCAACTAGGTTCGAAGATTAAAGAAAATGAAATAAACCAAGCGTCGTGCACGTGTTTGTAAAGACCATACTAATAATAATACTCACATGCATCGTTCTATCGCCAGGTGGTCACAGCACGTTCTTCGCGCTGCTCAACACGTTCGTGCACATAGTCATGTACTTTTACTACATGGTGGCTGCCATGGGTCCTAAGTATCAGAAGTACATCTGGTGGAAGAAGTACCTCACCGCTTTCCAGATGGTAAGCATTATGCTGTAACAAACGTAGTTTTGGTATATCTACCTTTGTTCTTTGCTTAAATTTAATTGAATATAATAATAAATCCAATAAATTTAATACAGTTATTGTAATTTGAAGAATAACCTATTCTACTTTATACAATTCTTCTGGCTTGCCTCGTTTCCTTCCATAGTGAGACAAAATGTATCTTGTATGTCAATGTTGATGAAGTCTTATTGTGTTGCTATCTAATTGTCATTGTGCTTGTGTCCAGGTTCAGTTCGTGTTGATCTTCAGTCATCAGCTGCAAGTTCTGTTCAGGCCGTCGTGCCAGTACCCGCGCGTGTTTGTGTACTGGATCGCGATGCACGGCTTCCTCTTCTTGTTCCTCTTCAGCGACTTCTACAAGGCGAGGTACACACCCGCCGACAGAAAATCTAAGCTCAAGAACGGGCTTTGTATGGTTAGTAACGTTTACCTTATACTCCAAACCCATTTAACAACGGTGCGCAAACTTGTGATCAATAAAAACATTATATTCAACTATGTAACTAATTAAGGTAATTTCCTTTTTGATTTTCTATAATGTTGAAAATGTTATTTTGCTTAAAAGTTAACAGTATCGACTGGCTGGAAACGAATGCGATTATCAACCAGTCATGATAATTATGCCAGTCCACTTCGGTTGTTGACGGTCGCGCAAGCAGACATAGTAACCAAGGCGACTACTGCTAATTCATTGTCCTCTTAGTGGTCATTAGGCTACACGTGCGATCGAATGTATTTAGTATCTAGTATAATCTGTATCATATACTCGTCGAGTACCGGAATGCAGTTTGTTGAAACATTATTACAGCGGGGTGGGGGGAGTGAAGTGCGGGGAGGCAATTAATACAAATGTCCGACACATCACGTGGCACTCAACGTGTAAAGAATATATTTGTTGTTCCAAGAAAACGATAGACAAACAGTTACTAAGAATATTGTTACAATATTATACAATATAAAGATTTTTTGCGGTGTATGCCGGTATACAGCGGCCTATCGTGTTCATCTGCTAACATTATTTATTTGCTGAATGCGTGGTAGCGACATGTCGCATAATATGCTTATTTCGGTTCCAATCTATTTTCAGAAATATTTCAATTACATTAATACTATTTCGGGGCGTTAATTAATCGAGTTTTATTTTTATATATTTATCACAAAAGGACGTCGACCTTCTCTACAGTTGTGACGGTCCAAAGTTAAACAACTACACAGGCATAATATGATTATCTGTACTTAAAAGAAAGGTGTATAAGCTTTACTTAATTTATAGATTGCTTTCTTGGTATATTCGTAATAGATAATCACTCAGAACCTGTAGTTATTTTTACGGTGGTGATCTTACTTAACCGTTCATGAACTACTAAGTCGTATGTCCCTTAGCCATAAAAACTAAAAAGCTTTCGGTTTATATTATTACACTAATACTTTGACAAGACGCGATTTTCTATCTCTTAACTTAGGAATTATTTATTCCGTAAAAAAATATCTCCATCTCATTTTATTTTCTCAACAAAAGTTGGACCATGTCCTCGATAATTCTATCTATCTCCTTATTACATTGCGTCACAATTGTCTCAAGCGTTTGAGTGTGAGCTCCTAACAGTTACCTCTCAGCCTTCCAAAGTTTAAGAAGACATTCGCATATTCATTATATTTGAATGTAAACACTGTTGAATATGCGAAGTGTTAATATATTTATAAGAAGCAATATAATGCAATGTAAATATGTGTGTCGAGGTTTGTCGTACGAAATTACATAACCCAACATATGTAATCGGTGTCGGGCTAGAGGCATTTGGTCGCGAGACCTCCACCGATGCGGAAGGAGTTGTCCAAACCGCAAATTTAGACCTTCTCACGTTTATGCATTCCCCTAGCAAGTTAACATTCGACTGTCCGTGATCTCAAGGTACACTTTAATTTAAATTTATATTAAATTTATATAATAACGTCATTTTTACTTTATTTTAAATTAGCACCTTTTTTCAATTCAAAATTATAAATGTATGTACGAACATAATTGACGATGAAGGTTTGTTTCATCATCATCATCATTATCAGCCCAAATACGTCCCACTGCTGGTTTTAGGCCTTAGTCCACCACGCTGGCCTAGTGCGGGTTGGCGGACTACACACCTAAGAAATTCCTAAGAACATTTAGGTGTGCAGGTTTAATCACGATGTTTTCCTTCACCGTTAAAGCAAGTGATAATTCATTGTGAATACACACATAACTTCGTAAAGTCAGAGGTGTGTGCCTGGGGCTTGAACCTGCGACCGACGAAATTCTCGACCGCGCGCCTAAACCTCGAGGCCTGAGGAGGTTTGTTTGGGTTCATATAATTAAACTAGTATAATTATCATTAACGTTCATGTTATTCAAGGTTACTTATGAACTGGGCATATAAATAATGTTTCTGTACATAGTCCAATAAAATATTTACACCAATAATTAATATCGAAAAAATATATATTTGTGGTCTACAATATTTCTTGAAATGATATTATTGTAAATATGTCAGATAAAGTTATTGAAATAAATAAGTAATAGAGTAATTCCTTGATTACGTCACGATCATCAAATTCATTTTCTGTCACTTTCATTGAATCATTGTCACGAATATGACTAGATTTATTATCGGGTGCCAAAGTGAGCAATTTGCCTCGATAATGCTAAACCTTTAGCTCAAACCATATTTCCATGTCGTTCTTGTCAATATTTAAAAATATAGAACGCATTTCATTCATTTTAACGTGATACCATTCAATTTGACATCAAATATATAGATTAATATCTCGTTTTTATCAGTCTGGGATAATTTTGTTCTCTGGTGCGGGATAATGGTAGTATTTTCTTGCTATTAATCACTCAATTTAGACCGCACAGCAACTAATATTATCAAGGGCAGTGTTGTCATTTGCTATGCTAAAAAAATACATTAATTGGTATATCGTAGAAGGAAACGAAATAACCTTAAAAATGAGTGAATAATTAAATCAACAAGGTTAATATGTCAGATAACCTAGTATTTAATCCTATTTTTTTCTAATTAGTAGTAATTATAAATTAGATTGGCCTCAAGACATTTGACCTGACTAACAATTGAATTGGTATACATTAAAAACATATTGTAAGTAAAATAAAGTTTTTAATACACACCGCATATGTTTTTTAGTGATTTTTAAAAATCTAAATCGATATTCATTATTATTATTTTTATAAAGAAATCAATAAATCGAAATTAACCTTTTGGAATGATCGAATGATAATAAAAAATGTGACTTGAATATAATATCAGATAAACTAAATAACCAGATAGCTAAAGTGCTGAATTCAAATACAAATTAAATCTATGTAAACTACATTATTGTTATTGCAATACGTAATAAAATGGTAATGCCTTACCAGGTATGAACCGGTCGCCAAGCATTCATCCACGTGCCAACATTAGAAGAATTCTAAATTGAATTTATATGAAATACTGCGAATAAATCAAATATAAATAACAGTATTAGACATGTGCTTCGCAAATAATCGATATTTGCTCAGTTGTAACCGAAACTATGTGTAATTTGCTATAGTGTTATAAATATAATAACATAAATTTATAATGATTACTTAAGTGATTTCTGACGTCATTTAACTTATGGTAAAGTAAACAGTAGGTACTATACGTGAATCGGAATGTTTATGTTTTACCATAATTGTCAAAAACCTTTTGAAGTTGTAAAACCATATTGGTGATCTAAAATATGAAGCTATCTATAACATTGGGTTGTCTCAAGCCTTGTGGCTTATTTGGAAACAATCGCGTAACGTTTAGCCATCAATAGACTAATAAAATCCCATAGGGCATAGACTATCAAAATACAGCCTTGAAATCAGAATGGTTGAATTTTGTATATGAATATTTGGAGGTCGAAGTTTCGCATTTAAGTTTAGCAATTTTAGAATATCACGTGGGAAGCAGTAACAAATTATTTACAGCGAAAATGTTTTGATTTTTTTGTGCGGAAACTAGCCAAAATAAATGCCAGTCAATTCGGAATCATAAATATACGATTTTATTTAGTTATACATTGCAGAGTACACTTTATTACAGGTACTATCCTGGTATCCATAAAAACTAGTAAGAGCAACGAAAACTGTGGTCTAAAATTACCACTCTCTATACATCACATAAATTATGTCTTAAATCAATTCTCTGACCCCGACTTCATTTTGTATTATTTAACAACGGTATTTAAATAACAGTCGATTAATCTTAAAAAAGGCAACATTCCGTATAACATTTAACTATGCCATACCTGTCAGTAATCGTGCCGTGATGTGTAGAATCATAGTAAAAAAATATTGCGCATAACGGGTCTGTGTTCGCAAAATATTGATTAGACACAATAAACTAAAAACAGGTCAATAACCGAGAGACGAGAAAGTTGTAGTTCTTGTTGTGTCAAAGTTGTAGGACTAATCCTCATGTTTAAAAGTATCAGAAAGTAGTAATCAATGGTCGACATCAATATACAACGTAAGAATCTATCCGTCATTTTTATTATTTAGAATACGTTTGGACAGAGTTGGGCAAATTCTAATCATGTTTAATATTTAAGTATCACTATAAAACGTTTAATCTAATGATCACGAGTCAAGTTACAATCTTATATATCTTATCTTTTGGTAACTACTCGAAAAGTTACAAACTAAGCGAATGATGAATTCAATTAAATAAAACAATATTGTGAGTTTCGGTGCGTTACAAACACGTAAAAACATTTATAATATATTCTGTGTAGTTAAAAGGCATAATATGAGTTTATAAAGTTTGAAACAGGATGTCTTTATTTTTTTAGATTACAAGTTATTTCTATAAATAGTATACTGCTCTAGTCACGTGCATTTTACTTAAGAATTAACCATACCTATTTCTTCAATAGCAAGTGCAAAATATACATCCAACAATAGAAAAGTGAATTTACATAGAATATTATTGTAATATTTTCGATTAAATAGTTCACATTGCTGATGTGATAACGAGTTTATAAAATGTTTTCCTTTTCTATAGATTAACTTGTTTTTCACTTCTAAACATTATTATAATTTTATCATTGTTGATTTAAGGTGAAAAAACATTGTTTAATTGGAACAAATGATGCCATTTTACACATGGTTATCTATATTCAATTATATCTATTTATAATGTTGTAAACAGTTATATCATATTGTTTGATAACATTGAAAAAATTAAGAAGGAAATGTTTACGAACCTAATTTGTCGGATGGACATTAAGTATTTCTCTTAACTGTTGGCGATATTTACAAAGCTCTCGAGTGTTTCGCGTTTTTGCGCACAGTTTGAACGACATTGCGTCAGTGTCCGCATGATTCCTGCGGTACTGTATCTTATTTTATATAGTATGTACAGGTAGTCGGCCGAGAATCTCGGCGGTCGCGGGTTCTAACCCCAGGAACACACCTCTGACTTTTCGAAGTTATGAGTGTATTCGCAATGAATTTTCACTTACTTTAACGGTGAAAGAAAACATCGTGAGGAAACCTGCACACCTAAAAAGTTCTTAGGACTTTCTTAGGTGTGTAGTCCGCCAAGCCGCACTAGGCCAGCGTGGTGGACTAAGGCCTAAACCCTCTCAGTTGTAGAGGAGGTCCATGCCAAGCAGTGGGCCGTATATGGGCTGATGAATGATGATGTACTGGTAGTAAACAAGCCATGGTTATTTCAGGCGGTGATGGACGACAGCAGCAGCTCGCTGAGCGGCAAGAACGGGTACAAGCAGGAGGTGGGGTCGGAGGTGCCCAACTCGTACGCGTCGTCGGGCGCGGACGCGTTCGTGCGGCGCCGCCCCGTGTCATAGTGCCGGCCGCGCCACCACCACACCACATGTCAAAGTGTAGCTTTAAACTTCAAAACACCATCTCGAACTTTCCACGTTAGTGTTCGACACCAGTTCACCTGAGACCGCTGGTTTGAACACACTGAAGGACTATCGGAGGCGATGTGACGTCACAGTGACGTGCGCCCCGCCAGGACTAGCGCAGCCGCTGCGACTCGAGTGAAGTGGACCTTATACTTTACTATTAAATTATAATTACAAATTTAATATGATTACGTAATGTAAAATTTTGAAATGCACAAATATCACTCTATCTCGAAACTCGCTTGGATAATCTATTGCCTTGTGATTTTTTTTAAGTACAAATTATAGTGTTGAGAATATTCTACGGATTGTTGAAAATGTCTTGGTTATATGAATCTACGTCGCACAATTGCGATATGTTTTTCCATTAATGAAAAAGAGTTTATTGTAATGACAGTTAGGGTGGTCGAATTGTATGGTCGCAAATTATTAAGAACGTTAGCGAAAGTGAGGTGGGCATTTTGTATTATGTATATAATTTTTTTATAGAAAATTATAGTTATGGTTATCGTGTAACTAGGTGTACTAAAGGTTAAAGGATTTTTGTAAATATAATTTTATTGAAAGTTGCTAGTAATGCAATTTAATTGATCATGTTACCATGGGTACAGTCTTTTAGATGATATTATAGTCCAGTGTTATTTACTAACTGCCTGTAATGTTTCCTTTCCCCTGCAATGTGCCCAAACTTCCCTTCATATTGTTACTTCCACAAACGGTGTACAACCTCGTAAATGTAAACGTGCTATGGCAAAGAGAAAGTATGAATTATATTAATTGATCATGTCATGTTACAACATTTTTATAGGTTTGTTACGTCGTATGTGAACTTCATACATACTTCTATACGTGGCGCGATATTTATGGATTGTAATTAGTTATTTTAATAAAAAGATCAGTGAATAAATACTTTTTCCCATCTTCTAATTGACCTTGTACTTAAAGAGCTTTTCTTTTACTAGTCTCAATATTGTACAGTAAACTGTCGTAACAGAATTATGTGAATGCACATCACTCATTAGGCATCAGTCGCATTAAAATTGTGGCGTTCCAATTTATTTTTGCCTAATACATACTAATGTTATAATAAATGGATATTTTATCATAAAGTATGAGAAAAGAATTCTTAAAATCAGCATTGGCAATATTCAGGCTGGTCGGACTATTAGAAGACAGCTCTTAGGGCAGGGCTCGGCGATACGAGCAGCAAGTATGCATAATCTCCGAACGCTATGTAATTTGGATTTTATGTTTGTAATCTTGTTGAGGTGTTGAGATGCTTTGAGTATTTGCGCAATGTAAAATTCCGGTTGCTTAGACATGTACGACGGCGAAATGACAGACCTGCTCAATTAATTGCTACGAGTTCACTCTTTTGCAACTTTATTTATTATTTTAATAAAGAATTTTACTAAATAATTGGAGTGCTTTTATTCTACAATTCATACCCTACATACGTGTAATAATACCATTCATCATCATCATCAGCAGCAGCCTTTTTTACATCTACTACTAGACATAGGCCTCTCCTATGGCACGCTACTGGGCTCGGATCTTCGGCGGTCCTCATCCAACCGCTGCCAGCCACCCTGCGAATATCGTCACCCACCTAGCCAGACGGCGCCCGACATTACGTTTGCCTAGTCTTTGTCTCCACTCCAGTACCTGTTTCCCCCAACGGTTGTAACTTCAGCGACAGATGTGACCTGCCCACTGCCACTTCAGCTCGCTAATCCTTATGGATATCCTTATGTATTATTATTAATACCATTATTGAATGGTAAATATTATCACCAGGCCCGCCGCTAGTTTCTTCAACGCCCATTATAAAACCCTACAACAACAAAAAAGGCAGTTTTCTAAAAACTTCTTGTATCCAAAAGGCCATGATATTTCTTATACTTATGGTGGGAAGAGTATTATGACAATTACTTGAATTCTTGGAGTACATTATGAATCGGCTCGATTTGCCGCCCCCTGGACGTGCCGTCTGCGTGCGGTGCACGCTTTGCACGCCTGCTTGCGGCGGGCCTGATCGTCACTGATTTATATGTAACAAAATATAAATATTTACATACTCAAGTATACACAAAGTCGACAATACCGTAATTAATGATTGCTCGCTTCTGTACGTTAAAACAATGAAAAAACAATCAAGGCTATAAATTATGGCGTCTCTGGCTCGCTCGCATGCTTCGTATACGCACAGAACATACAATCGGCGATATTAATAGCCCTTATCAACAGATTAACATGATAAGGCAAGCAATTATTCGTTTATATTAAACGTTATTAATCAGCAAATAGATAATTAACTGCTTTCGTAAACATAAAAATCATCATAAACAATAATAAATAATAATCAAACATAAATATCAATCCAAATACATACATCCCATTGCTGGACAAAGGTTTTCTCTACTAATTAGGTGTCAGGCTTTAGTTTCCCCGATTGCTGAAATTTGCCAGACACTTCCTCATTTAGTCTACTCCGGTAACTTAGTATATGAGGACATACTCGTATTATGTACCTGAGTCATATTCATACAAAGAACTCTCCGGAATTTTTGCCACCGTTAAAATTTATGTTAATACATTAAGAATGCACATGAACTTCATACGTCAGAATTGTGTGCCTGCGATTTCAACCCGCGACCGATAAAATGCAGTCTCGACAAACCGACAATAATGTTCTAGCGGCTGAGACAAGATAAATTTGGGAGCCCTTTTTCATCATCATCAGCCCATATACTTCCCACTGCTGGGCACGAGCCTCCTCTACAACTGAAAGGGTTTAAGCCTTAGTTCACCACGCTGGTCTAGTGCGGGTTGGCGGAATATACCTAAGAAAATCCTAAGAACTTTTTAGGTGTGCAGGTTTCCTCACGATAATTTCCTTCGCAAGAGTCTCATGCTCTACCGACTGAGCTAGCCGGGCTGACTGCCTCGTGGTCTCGCGGTACAAGTATGTGCCGAGCGATCTAGAGGTCCTGGGTTCGATTCCCGGGTCGGGCAAAGTGTTATTGGGTTTTTCCATTAGGAAATTCTCGGTAACAGCACGGAGTCTGGAAATGTGCCCGAAAAACGGCAATAGGCTCGCCCTCTATTACGTGGGACTGATACATACTTGGCGAAATGTGGGTGCAGAAATGCGCCTCTGCCTACCCCTTCGGGGAATACAGGCGTGAGTTTATGTATGTATGTAATTTCCTTCGCGGTTAAACTACGTGATAGTTCATTCTGAATACACATTTATACCTAACTACGAAAAGTCATAGGTGTGTGCCTGGGGTTTGAATCCGCGACCACCGAGATTCTCAAACGCGCGCCTAGACTCGAGGCCAACACCACTTTTCGAGGCCATCACTAACTACATTTTACTGCTAATTTATTGAAATAAAATGTATGCACTGATTTTTTTAATTCAAATTATTTTTGCATTTATTACGTGTGGACGTGTGTCCTTTGTGTGAAAATATATATTCAGTTTGACTGTTACATTTTATTTGTGTGCCTGGGGTTTAAACCCGCGGCCGTCGAGATTCTCGACCGCGTGCCTAAACCACGAGGCCATTACGACTTGTATCAGTAATAAAATCTCTCCTGCTTATTTTTTTTTATGGCCCAGACAAGGTATGCGCCTTTTATACCTGACCGGCCCCATGGCGAGACCCTGGGCATTTGTGCATCGTACCCGAAGAAAACAATTCCAAACATTTAAATATTTATATTTGTGTATTATCGTAAATCCTTCATTTTTGTAATTTTTTATCACACTTGAAGATTAATACATTCAATCGCTTAAAACTTTAGAATAAGAACATTCGTAATATGACGCACGTGTCTACGCGGGATAACCAAGGTTAATGAACTTTCAAACATCCGTCAGGTGACGTAGGTACTTTGCGATTGGTAGGTCATAAAATATAGGTACATATACAAAGGAAACTCAACCTTAGTAAATATTTTGTATACGAGACGGCTAAAGGAGATGGTCAAAGTCTATTTATCGGGTCGTGAACAAAAAGTATGTGTGGACGGCGTCACCTCAGTAGGATCAACAGTCAAAATAGGGGTTCCACAGGGCTCCATTCTGGGCCCCTTTTTGTTTCTAGTTTATATAAATGATCTCCCTTACATGGTACAGAAATTTACAGACATAGTTTTGTTCGCTGACGACACGTCACTAATATTTAAAATAAATCGTAAGGATAAAGATCTAGCTGTTCCAAATCATGTACTTAATTTAATTTTGAATTGGTTCTCATGTAATAATCTTCTACTCAATGCAGGAAAGACAAAATGCATTCGATTTACATTACCAAATGTTAGGAATGTAATGTCACCTGTTACATTAAACGCAGAAACACTTGACTTGGTGACTTCAACTGTTTTCCTAGGAATAACTCTAGATAGTAAACTGCAGTGGGGTCCGCAAATAGAGCGATTATCTAGTAAACTGAGTGCCGCGGCTTTTGCGATTCGTAAAATAAGAAAACTCACGGATGTTTCAACGGCTAGGTTAGTGTACTTTGCTTACTTTCACAGTATAATGTCTTATGGCATTCTATTGTGGGGATCGGCGGCTGATATTAACAGCATTTTCATACTACAGAAAAGAGCAGTCCGCGCTATCTATGATCTACGTAGCCGTGATTCCTTACGATCCATTTTCAAGGACTGTAATATACTGACCGTGCCGTCTGAATACATTTATCAAAATATTATGTATGTACGTAAGAATGTATTTAGCTTTAGTAAAATTGGTGATATACATAATGTAAATACCAGGGGTAGACATAAACTTGTGATACCCTCATTAAGATTAGAAAAAACCAGTAAGTCCTTTATAGGCAACTGCGTTAAATTTTACAATAAGCTCCCCAAATCTGTAACTGACCTATCAGATAATTCATTTAAGGTGCACATTAAACGTGTTCTGATGACAAGGGGATACTACAATATAAATCAGTATTTAGAGGATAAGGAAATTTGGCATTAGATCTCTCCCGCACATCGCCATCACCACATCTTGGAACCCAGTACCTTTCACATTCTTCTTTCTTAAACCAAATCATTTGAATAAATAAATATAAATTAACCCAAAGCTCCAAGTGTAACTTAAACCATTATAAAAACATCAAATATATACAAATTGATATCTAATATAAAATGTGCACAAAATAAATAAAATAAAAATAAAATGACGACCGATCGAGTAAATAATTCGAGCAAATAAATAATAAGAAGGCAATTTTTATTTGGCAGGTCATATAATATAATTATGTTATCCTTACTGGACCAAATACATGCCCACTGAGTTGGACTCGCTGGATCTACTCAGGTGTGGGTCGCGCCGCGTAAATTCCAGTAGTAAAGTGAGCCCGCTGAGTTTGTTTCGCCGGGTCTTCTCAGTCAGGGTCGCGTTTGGATCCGGTGGTACCATTAAAATAATACGTGACGTTTCGGAAATACACAAGGTCCATCTCGTTATTTACTTTAAAATAATAATAATAATAATAAGATATTATGTATTTCCTGATGAAAACTAAAAATAAATTATAAAAAAAACCGTAAATATTTTTGTACAAATTATATAAAATGAACCATAGTTAAATTATAATGTAATAATAAAGATTTTTCTTTTCTGTATTGACTTGTCATAAGTGCTATTTGATTGCCTACGTGACTAAATAAAGCAATTTCATTTCATTTCAAAGATATTGCCTATTGTCTATAAAATTGAAATAACCGTTTAAAGTGCCATTTCAATCGACCACTCGCTTGAAGTTTGTTCAAAATAAACACCATATAATCAAGGCAACCAAGGACGCAGCCAGCAGGTAAACGGTCACACTTATGCGTTGCCCAATAGGGAGCACAGGCCTGTCATTTGCAATAATATTATATTGATTTGCCAGTCCTGTGAATGTCCGAATTCCATTACAAAATTGTCGAATAGTAGGTAAGTATTAGCCTTCTTCGGTTCTTTAAATTACTACCACCATATAACCAGTTAAATGTCTGTCAAATGTCTCAAATTACTTATTACTTTTCCCAAGCAATATGGATTGTCTTCATTTTAATCAACACTAAATGCCATAAAACCAACATCCTACATTTTAAAATTACGGCCTTCCTCTTCTTGGACCATTGTACTCCAACTCTTATTTGCTTACGTTGAAAATATTCCAGGACACCAATCAGACTCTTCGAGCCTTGATGTCGGGTTTCGCCTAGATAGTTGTAATTATCGATCCTGTTTTTGTTTCATTGATAAAACACGTGTTCGTCTCTAAAGAACGTCGAATAATTAACAAATTAATACCAAGTAATACCACATTTTGTTAAATACATACCATGGTGACTCTTATTACACAACATAATTTATATGTTACTCATTTACATAAAAATATTATTTATTTATCATTTCTTTTTTAAGAAACCAAAACATAGTACTTATTTTACTAATAAATTAGTAAAATTAATTCAAATGTTAAAATGTAACAGTCAAACATACATTTAATATATATTTTCACACAAAGGACACACGTCCACACGTAATAAATGCAAATAATTTGAATTAAAAATTAATCAGTGCATACTTTTTATTTAAATAAATTAGCAGTAAAATGTAGTTAGTGATGGCCTCGAAAAGTGGTGTTGGCCTCGAGGCTTAGGCGCGCGTTTGAGAATCTCGGTGGTCGCGGATTCAAACCCCAGGCACACGCCTATGACTTTTCGTAGTTAGGTATATGTGTATTCAGAATGAATTATCATGTAGCTTAACGGCGAAGGAAAATATCGTGAGGAAACCTGCACACCTCAAAAGTTCTTAGGAATTTCTTAGGTGTATTCCACCAACCCGCACTAGGCCAACGTAGTGCGCTTGGATTTCTGTCTATCACGTCCGAAGTGGAAAGTGAATGTGTGGGATCTGCGCCCCTTTCTATTATAAAAATAATCACTAGGACTTCAATACTTGGATTGTGGGGTGGGATGACCTATGGAGACCAATCCGAGACGCTTCTCGCCCTGGGGTATCCTAATAAGGGTGATAGCTACTGCGAGAGTTTGTACGTAAGCCGGCGTAAAATTGAGTAGAAATACAGGAAGACTAAAACTGACTGACAGAATGAAGTATTAAATACCGCTACAGGCATTAATACATAAACTCAAGCCTGTAAGCAGAGATTTATTTCTATTTTCTACATAATAACATTTTGTCCATTCTGGGAATAGTACCTATACGATACTTCTCAATATCACGCCGCTTACTTATGCTGCAGGACCCCCTATCCCACCACAAACCCGCCACTGTAACTCCTGTGCTCCAGGATCAACAGCGACACGCACAGTATTGACGCCGAGCAATGAAGCTCAGCGAATCTAAGGGGACCTAAATTAGTTATAATACCGCAACGAAATTAATCAGCAAGACAAATAAAGGAGGAGTTGCAAAACAAAGAGTTGTCCACTTCCCTCCACAGCAAAGCGGGTGACAAAACATTGAGTTGCGAGCTGTTATGTAGATTTCCAATAATAGGCATGGCAAAAACGCTGAAAAGCACGGAAATTCTTCCTATATTCAACGAGGTCTACATAATAAACAACACAAGACGTTACATGCATACTATTGAGCATAATGTTACGCTCATCCGGCCAAAGATTGCACTCCCATTTTTTTTTTGTTCTCGAGGGGAAAGCTGATTATGGCTCTACTTCCCGCCAACCCTGGGGGAGGGGGGCGGGAAGCGTATGTCAGGGTCACCGGTCTTCCAGCTATTCTTCTATTAATTTCGAGTAAGTCTCGGGGTATGGTTTAAATAACCGAGTAATTTTCGAAAGGTAGCGCGATGAAAGAAAATCTTTATCAATATTCTGCTTGTTGGCAAAATATAACGCGGCGCGACGTTGTACTTCCAGGTCGACTGGAAGTACTCCCGCAAGAACAGGTAAAGCTTCAGTACTAACATTTCGGTACGCCTTACACAAAAATATCAACGCCAAACGTTTACTCTGGAGCAATTTCCTTCTGACTGCGCCGACGGTTGCCCTATCGGCCCACACAGGGGCAACAAATACAACCCAAATATTATGTAGCTCCTTTAATTACTTTTAAGGTAGTAAACAACAGACCCCAGGTTGACGTTGATATCCTTGTCAAGGCATAAAAGTTGTTTTTCGATTTTTCACCGACGCTTTTAATATGTTCAATAAAAGAGAAATTGCGTTCTAGAACGAGCCCTAGGTAACAAACAGATTGTTTACTTTTTATGGAGACGTTATTAAATTTTATACGCGGCGGCTTTTTCAGATTGCCATTCAGCAGCAAATGAAATGATTTTTGGGATGCGAACGAGAGACGGTTTCTTTCCCCCCAATGAGTAATTAACTGTAGACATGTGTCTGCTAACTTTTTTAGACCAGATCTGCTGCTGCAGGACCAACGATGTTTTAAAACGGGTCTTGGCACTCCAAACACCATTACAGTGGAGCCCCGGTAATCCGGCCCCTGTCTAATCCGGCGCTCCCTACGATCCGACATTTCTATCTTGACAAATCTTCACTAATTTAAAATCTGTAAGTTAAACAGGTTGCAACTTAACACGCCAACAAAACACTGTATTTTGATTTATAATTTGTCGGATTACAAGGGACTCTTCAAAAATATCCGGTCTTTAGGGGGTTTAAGGCAGTACTCTAATTATAGGGATGTCGGAAATCCAAAAAAAAACGATATATCGATAATTGGTATGATTTGAGTACGTACCTACTTAAGAACACGCGCGCGTTGAGAGAGTTGTCAACCAAAAAAAAAGGATAATGATAATTATTGTTACAAAGAAAAATCTTAATAAAAAGGGATTCCTTTTTAAGATTTTTAATCATAAAAAATATCGATTTTGATACCTTTTCGATACTTGGAATTTTATATCGATAGGTACATTGATATATCGAAAAAATAAAACGATGTATCGATATTTTTTCAACAAGCCTACTCTATAATCCAACAAATTAAATACGACACTGCCCTGCAAAACGTTTGTCGGAAAACCGGGGGTCCACTGTAAAGTGGCCCTACAGATTTCCGCTAGCTTACAAAAAAAACGTTTGGAGATTCACCAATGGGACAGTCACCAATCAGTCGCTATCGTTTGAAGCATCGTTGCACCATATATACAATATACATAGATCTTTTAGTCACCTGTAAACGTGAAACCGCAAGGTACAAGGCCGACAACTTAACTAAATTCTTACCATGCGACTTAATTTGCGTAATGGTATTTTTTTAACTTCAAGAAAATTCATTACCTGTGTCGGTTTAAAAATCCTAGTTTTACTCGCAAAAAACCCAGACTCACTTATGCCATAAATACACACATAAAGATGTTTTAAAGTATTATTTATTTATTTTTTGATTTCAGTGAATTACTTCTTTATCCTATTATTTAAATTATGACGAAAAGTTGTAGCCATGGCAGAACTGCCGAAGGTTCACTCATAAAGCAGCAACTTTAAATCAAACTCAAACTAAAAATTTAGCTCACCTACTACGGCGTATTTTTTTTTAAATACATGAGTAAAAATACCATTAACGACCTCTCAGGAACTGTAGTAAGCATACTATGTCCTAAAAATTTAATGAAGCATCAGATAGTTTGAATGCAAACACAATCTGAGAGGCAGATTTCATATTATATGATGACGATAATATTGGACTTAGCACATTCGAGATAATCGCCGTAAATTACTATCTAAATACTAATACCTTTTGCAAATATCGTCTTTTGCGTAGTTTTCTTTAACGATCGCCATCATACATTAGTCACTAGTGTATGACATGTGTCTAAGAACCATTGATGTCAACACGCCATAAATATGATCATAATTGTCATGTCAAAAAATGAAGTGTTTGCAATAAAATAACAACTTTTAATGATTGGAGGTGAAAGTGTAAGCGTCACTAATGACAAAAACACCCTTTAAAGTTTTTAGTATGTCTGTTCATTTGTTTGCGCTAATCTTCGAAACGAATATCTGGTTTCAAAATAACCATTTTAAAGTGGACTATCATTAGTATTATGAACTCTCCTGAGGTAGTGGAGAAAATAACTTTAAGGATAACTTCCTAGCTGGGAGTCGTAGAAACAACTTTAAAAAAGTGTGTTTAAGCTGTAAGCATTAAGATATCAATATATAAATACCTACTCGTATATTGATCCCTGCCTCTTGGCCTCGCGGCATCCGGCACAACTATGGGCCGGGCGATCTAGAGGTCCCGAGTTCGATTCCCAGGTCAGGCATTGTTATTGGGTTTTACTGTTAGGAAATTCTCAATAGCAGCATGGAGTCTGGAAATGTGCCTGAAAAACGGCAATAGGCTCGCCCTCTATTACGTGGTCCTGATACATACGTCTGGCTACCCGTTCGGGGAAGATAGGCATGGGGTAATGTCTGTATGTATAAAAATATACACTTTAACTTCTATTAATATTTCCCCATTGACCCAAGTCTAAAGTTTCACATATGAAGTTGCGGACAACAGCTGGTATTACCTAAATAAATACTGACACTACAATATTTAACAATGAAACAAACACAAAATTGTAAGTAAAACATAAAATTAAAAATATGCCAAGTAAGGCTTGGGCATTAAATATTTAAAGGGATTTAAAGAGATGTCTGTTATTATGGTATTTTCATAATTTTTCGTCCTCCTATTTATTTATTTATTATATTCTACAAGCTAGACACTGCGTAAGATACGGAAGTAATTAAATTTAAAAACATCCGTATAAGCAGTTCTCTCAAGACCCTTATTCTCAAAAACGAGTTATATTGATAGGAACATAAAAGTTTATTCATATCCAGAGTATAAAGTATGGTAAAATAATAATACTGCGCCTGATGTTTAACACTGTGCCATGACGTCTACACCTTTGTGCATAATTCAGACTCGCACAAGTAATTAATTAAGGTTCGACTGGAAGAAAATGCCTGAGGCATTAAGTCGGCCTTTACATTATTTATGTATAAAGGATAAATAAATAATTCACTTTATTACCGTAGAACCTCGATAAGTTGAAAACCACCAAATCTCGTAAAAATGCTTTGTTCCCTTCCCTTCAAACACCAAAACCTCCATTACTCGCAATCTCAACCCTATACCTAGGCTGCCTTTTAAGTTATGTCGTTTGAAATAAGTATAGACAATCTAATTGATTATTACCATTTATTGTTTTGTAAAGAATTCTCCGCGATATTTAATACACTTTTGCACGCGTTCAAACCAGTTTTTAAAACATTTATTCCACTCCGAAGTGGGAGTAGTCAAAATGGCCGATTTGTATGCGTCAACAGCTTCTTCGGGTGAGCTGAAACGATGACCACAAGGACTGCTTAATTTTGGGAAACGTAAAAAAATATTTAGGGCTTAAGTCAGGGCTGTAAGGCGGATGATCTAAAATTTCGACATTTTGGGTGCTCAGAAATATCTTTCTTTGGCAGGCGGGGTGCGAACTTGCATTGTCATGGTGCAGTATCATACGACGTCTTGAATTGATTTTTCAAATTTCGGTGATGATTAGTGACAAACAAACAGTGGTATACCAGTCAGCGGTAACCGTCTTGCGATCTTCTAGTATAATAGGGGTGATGTGAACACTCTTTACCACAAATGAGGCAACCAAAGTTTTTGAAGTGCTCCGTGAGCGTATGACTTTGGTCGGTTTTGGCTCATTCTAGAAGACCCAGACAGTTGACTGCTACTTAGAATCTGGATCGTAAGCACATATCAAAAACTCGTCACCACTAACCATATCATAAACATGCTTTGACTCTCCACGGTTGAATCGCTGCAGAGTTTTGCGACACCATCTAACACGGGCTGTTTTTGGTCGTCGCTAAGCAAATGTGGTATCAACTTTCTTACGCTAAGTTCTTTGTGCAGGATGTTTGGACAGTGGTCCCTGAAATGCCTACGCATGCCTCTATCTCACGGTATGTCACATGACGATCTTCGAGGATGATCTGCCGCACAGCTTCGATATTCTCTTGCGTTATGGCGGTTTTTGGACGACCTTCACGTGGCTTGTCACTGAGGCTAAACTGCCCACGTTGATATTCTAAATAGCGTTCCAGCGTTCTACAGTCCTAAGACATGGTGCTGTATCAATGAACACAGAAGTGATCTCCTCAAAGCACTGAAGTCGCGATAATCCCCTTTGAAAGTTGTAGAAAATTATCGCACGCAAATTTTTCTTAGATATTTCCATTTTTACAATCGACTTGTCACCTTTGAATAGACGAAAAAATAAAACTTTTCGACCAATCTGAAAACATTATTTTGCTTTCGAATTCTAAATTAAAAGAGATGAAAATGCCATTTATGTTTTTTTTTTAATAATAGCGGGAGGTTGGCAAACGACACGACTTAAAAGGTAGCCCTCGTATTAGTCGAAATAATCGAGAAATAATAATCTGAGGTCGGGGGGAGGTTTTAAGGGTGAAAACGGTTTATCTTGATTTCCGACAAAACTACAATTCCCATGCAAAAAAGTTAAATAGCAAAGTTGTAGATAATAAAAAGATCTACAACTTTTATATTTAAACCTTTTTCACATAACATCAAAACTTATGTGAAAAATTCAAATAACCACGTTTTTGGTTTTTTTTTGAAGTTTTTTAAAATCTGAGACGTCGTTATTGCTGACGTCACAATTAATGGTTTCATGATGATTACTCTTATTTTGGGTTTTCCTTAGGAAAACTTCACAACTGACGAGGCTGATAGCCCAGTATTGTTGAGAATAGCAGTGACATCATTATTATTGGAGGATGGATTTTGAGAAGTGATTTAAACAATCAACTTCAATCAAAATCTGAACTGAACTGGTCAAAAAGCGGGAAAAAGTCGTTTTACTTCCGTTTTCTGTGCGGGAATGGTCAACTAAAACTCATACAACATACAAAGTAAAGAAAAAAATTATAATAGTCCTCATTAAATCACTCATTTGGTATTTAAAAGCTAAAAGAGCACGAGTAATATTACTAATGTGTATACAACAATGACTTGCAAAATTTAATATTAAAGAAAATAGCACTTTAATGAATAGTTTACATTGTAATTATTATTATTTAAATATAATCAATACCGTGCAATGTGTCCATAAGCCGTGACACAAATATAATAAAAACATTTAACGCGTCACGCTTTTCCGTCCATGGTATCTCTGGAATTAAATGGTCCACCACCGTAGATCGAAAAGTGTGTTGCGTTGCAAGCATATTTTGTGTCCTGCATATTTAGATATACACGGAAACAAGGCAGGGTTATTATACAAACAGGTAAAAGATAATTGTATGTTTTTCACACCGGTCGATACCGCTACGTATATAATACACTCGCTATCCGTTGCCAGCTAAGTAACTTTTTAAAATATGTAATGTAATATTGCATCCGTACATTTAAAAAAAACATTGGTTAAGTTTAAGTTATTTTATAAGTAGGTATATTATAAACTGCACGGCTCTAAGTCACTTCCGCGAACAATATACTCTCATCTACCGCATCAAGGCAATACAAAGTTATGTGGTTGGCCGCCACTTGTATTATTTACAAAAACGAATATTTGATTTGTACAGTTGTCCACCAAATTATGGAAAAATGAACGTGAATCTACAACTTATTCCAATCAAATTTTGGACCAGTGGCGTTAATGTTTATTTCAATATTTGTCTAAATATGTGCTTAGGTGCACCTGTGCCTCGCTTAAATCACATTAACCTGCCTAAATACCGCGCCAAGTTTATTTGACGCTATAACTACGCAAAAACATTGACACTTCAACCGCAAACGATTAAACAAAGTGGTTGAATAAATCACGAGTTTTATAAAAACAGCGGAAAACATTACAATTGCATTAATAGTACCTACTTAGAACGCATATGTTATTATAATAGATTACATATTTATATTGTTGTAAAATTTATTAATCTAATTTGTTGAAGCAAATCGAGACTAAAACGCCCGGATAGCCCCCAGCGTTGCCTTCATTACTCGTACTAGGTGCGATGCTGCTCGTAAAATATCGCAATCTACCGCCAGGCATAAAACAGCCTACTTTGAAACACAAGAATACTAGCAAAGTCTAAAATACATAATATGAATTACAAATTCTCAATAGTCCATTTGGAATACGCCAATTTAGTCGTTAATACCTAAGACGTAGTAATAATGTCTAATATTCTGATTTTAATTTAATAACTTATAATGTTTAATGCATACTTTAAAAACTAAGAGAATTTTTTGACGGATCTAGATTTAATTTATAAAAAGACAACTTACTATGCACTCAATGGCGTCATAGTATTTTTTTCTTTTAATTAACCAGGTTTTAATGTTATAATAATAATTTTGTATTTCAAACTAACACTTACGAAGCATTGACATCTGGTGGAAAACACAGTGTGGTTGAAATAAAGTGTTATAAATATATAACAAATAGGTGGGGAAAACCGTTTAACCGATATCTATACTATCATAGTAGACACAATTTTCTTCTTTCTACATAATAGATACCCACGGGCTAATTCCAAAACACCACAAAGCACTTATATGTACAATGGTCACTATCCAGGTAGGACTGAATAACCTTAGACCATACTCATCATAAGTAGTGATGGCCTCGAGGTTTAGGCGCGCGGTCGAGAATCTCAGCGGTCGCGGGTTCAAATCCCAGGCACGTAGCTCTGACTTTTCTAAGTTTGCGTATTCTCAATGAATTATCACTTACTGTGACGGTTTAGGAAAATATCACGAGGAAAACTGCACATCTAGAAAGTTGTTAGGACTTTCTCAGGTGTGTAGTCCACCAACCCCCACTAGGCCAGCGGGTTGGACTGAGCCCTAAACTCTCTCAGTTGTAGAGGAAGCTGTGCCCAGCAGTGGGACGTATATATGGGCTGATGATAATAATTTTAGACTCATTAAGTTATTTACTGCGCGGTAAACAATTTGGTTGTACTCGGGTCGCTCAACCACAGATGTTGATGTGAAGCTTTTAAATAACGTAGTTATTAGAAACTCGCGGTATGGTCTAAGAAAAAATAGTGATCTATCCAAAAAAACGATTGTGTTCATCTTTGCATTTGTGTCAAGCAATTGAAATACTATTGAATTAATGGGATTGCTGTTCATTTATTTAAGTCTAAGAGCATTAGGATAAAAAATTGTTGACGTAAACGACGACGGCGAAAAATCTATAAGAAGTAACATGTAGATTACGCAGGGATACTTAGACCCTTCCTTTTTTACTTATATTACTCACCTTACTTTCTAAGGAATAACTGTGAGGCAGTGTTGTTTGCTGATCGTCTTGAATAATTAACTAGCTTTTGCTTGCGATTCCGTCCGCGTAGACTTCGACACTTTTCATCAACTTAAATTGCCTCACCAAGTCATCGCAAAAATGTTTCTTACGTCACCTAAGCGCGCTTAGTGGCACTTAACATCCCATAATGACAAGCGCCATCTAAATGCACATGATACCATTTTACGGTACTAAATGTGTCCCTTTTTAAGGTCTTATTTATGTCCATACCAAAATTCATTAAAATGGGTCAAACGGTTTAATCATAACACAGGCAGTGTTATTTCGCATTACAATATATGGTCATCCCCTGGGAACTCTACATATTGCCGGGATAAATTAATGTAGTTTATGTTACTTCGGTGGTTCCATCTACCCCCACGCTAAAAATCATCTAAATCGGTCAAATGATTTAGGCGTGAAAGCATAACACAGGCAGTGCTACTTTTGCATTACAATATATGTTCATCCCACGGGAACCCTACGTATTTCCGGGATAAAATGTGTGATATGAAATACATAGTGTCCCGTTTATATTCATACCAAAAATCATATAAATCAGGCGACTAGTTTAGGTGTGAAAGCCCATTCCCGCGGGAATACTATATTTTCCTTGATAAAAAGTATCCTATGTTAATTTAGTGGGTTCTATTTATCTACATACTAAAAATCATTTTAATCGGTTCAGTAGTTTTTGAGTTTATTCGTAACAAACATCCAAAAATACAAACCTTTCCTCTTTTTAATAGTAGGTATAGATATAATAATATAACATAATAAATACACCCAACAGTCACATACATAGTTCTGACCCCACATTAAGATACAAGTCTTGTGTTGTGGGTATCAGAAACTACGAGAGGCTTTTCGATCTCACAAACACCCAGACCCGAAACAAATATTTGTGAAAAATGTTTATGAAAAGAAACATCAACCTGTTCTTAACGATGTAAACAAAACATCAAAAGTAAACAAAATACCCTTAAATATAGTACATGGGTAAACAGAAATGTAATGCTAAAGCATTAACAATATATTATAAAATGAACAGAATATTAGATTTTAAAAAAAAACCTTAAAAAGTTAATGCTAACATAACATGAATAGGAATGAGTTGAGTCAATTATGTTTTTTGGAATCAAATTGAACTCTAAACTTTAACGGGGCTCCCACATAATAGTTTTTGCGAAAAAAAAAAAGAGTGCAGGAGTTTTTCCAGTGATTAAGATACGCGAATTGACTAGCTTTGCCACAGCGTTATAGGAATATTACTGCGGGACAATGCGGCTGATATTAATACTACCTATATATTTTCTTGAAGATCAAATATTTTTACAAAAAAAAATCAAAGACTAGAACATAATGACAGCGGCATCAATATTCATACCTAATATTTTAGTACACAGCATGAGGACTTAAATAACTTCCAAAGAAATAAAAATATCATCATCAGCCCATATACGCCATACTGCTGGGCACGGGCCTCCTCTACAACTGAGAATTTAGGCCTTAGTCCACCTCGTTGGCATCCTAAGAATTTTTAGGTGTGCAGGTTTAATCACGAGGTTTTCCTTCACCGTTAAAGCAAGTGATAATTCATTGTGAATACACACATAACTTCGAAAAGTCAGAGGTGTGTGCCTGGGGCTTGCACCTGCGACCGACGAAATTCTCGTCCGCGCGCCTAAACCTCGAGGCCATCACTGCTCTCAATAATAACTTTAATATGAAGTTATTAGTTTTATTTTATTTTTTATATGTAAGCAATTTGGGTATGTCGTGCTTAGTATGAACACTGTGCATGCATGTGCTGTTTTTATGGACTGGCCTAATCGATTTGTTGATAATATTATCATATATAAATAACTAGTTTTATGATCCTAGCCAATATTTTGTTTTAGATGACCGAATCATTTCTTGCTTTTATGAATTATTTGCAATCCTATTTAATAAATTACCTTTAAAGAAACTTTAAATATAAAATTAAGATTATGATTAATAAATGAACTGCTAAGTAATTAATTAACCTGCTGCCTAATTAATTGACTTAAATCAAATAAAAATGTCTTGTCTTATATGATTGTGTTAGTAAAAAGCTTATACAATTGTAAAACATTTCACTATATCAATAAAATATTTTCATTTCATTTTTTTCATATTTGTTCTAATTTTATTAGAGTTAGGCCCTTAATTCGACGAGTGGACAGAGTTCACATACCCAAGTAATTCCTAGAAGAGTTTTAGTTGTTGAGATTCTCTAATGATGATTTTCATTTCACTGTTTAAATACCATACTCGACATGACTTGCCATGTTTGTGTCTCTAAAATTTGAATCTGCAATCTCCGAGATGATTTGAAAAACGATTAACACGCGCTCTATCCTCAAAGTCACCACGCCGCGCAGTGGAGGACATCGATAGACAAACAACCTGGGAAAAGCCGTAGTCTGCTGAATGACTGCTGGATAGGGCGCTCCTTACGTTCCACCAATTTCCACCAAAGTCTTGTGAATGATAATAACAATATCTATTTTGTTATAGTACAAAATATTGCGATGAAATGCTTTTTAATATTTTTATTAAACAGGATTCGTCACTCAACTATATTCTCATATTTTGATTTTTGTACTGTTTATGAACCAGTCGTTAGCATACTTTTATGTAGTTTGGAGTTTCCATGCGTATGAAAAAAATGATACGCGTTATACGATTTGCATCAGATAAATTCATATTGTAAGCTGTGTGATCATCATTTTAATATAACTAGTTAATCGCAAACTAGTTGGGATACCGACGATCGACTGTCCACATGTTAAGTCACACGTGATCTACGTGAGAACGGAAGTTTTTTTTGTAAATTAATATCATCTTTGCGTTATATCCAAAACAATTTTTAATTATGATAGACGCGGAATATTTTTAAAGTTCACATGGTGAGATCTTTACATTATTTTTGTCTAGATTTTGGTACGACTTGAACAGATTTTTTTAGTTTTTTGAACACTTAATTTTTTTAAACATTCTTGCGATTTTACTTCACGATAACTTTAATTGTACTGGTAATTTAGAGATTTTTTCTTTCTGTAGGGAGACATTCTCCATGACAATCCATGTTGGAGGGGTTGGAAATGCTCCCCCTCTTGCTCTGTTTTGGACGCTCAGTCAGGATGAACCTTCGCGACAACCACGATGCCACGCGCACTGCCGCAAATTTCGTGATCGGTTCAATTCCCTTACTGTACCTACTTATATGTTTATTTTTTATAATGATTTAGTATTACTGCCTCGTGGTCTTGCGGCAAAAGCGGAGCCGTGCGATCTAGAGGTCCTGGGTTCGATTTCCGGGTCGGGCAAAGTATTATTGGGTTTTCCCATTAGGATATTCTCAGTAGCAGCACGGAGTCTGGAATTGTGCCGAAAAACGGCAATAGGCTCGCCCTGTATTACGTGGTACTGATAAATACTGGCGACATGTGGGTGCAGAAATGCACCTTTGCCTGGCTCTTCGGTGGATACAGGCGTGAGGTTATGTATGTATGTGATTTAGTATTAGCAGATAAAAAATATGCTATTTTTATACACATTACTAACAAGAGATAGTAAATACGTAGATAACCATATTTAATCGGGATTGTCCCAGCAATGTGTATCCGTATTTATTTATTCAAAACTTTATTGTACACACAACACTAAAACTAAGGAGTAGGTACTGAGGACTAGAAAAGTACAATGGGCGGCCTTATCGCACAAGGCGATCTCTTACAGGCAACCTGGGATGGAGATGCAGGAAGAGAAATGAAAGGTAGTCGAAGTGTACTGGTTAAAAAAAATACGTATCCGTTTATTATCCGTTCGCATGATTAAACATTTCGATCAGGACAAACGCCACAATCGTGTCTCACAGAGATATTGTAGCCCTACTGAGTCCATAGGAAATATCCTACGCAAACATACCGACTGAAATTTTTCGATAGCAATTACGCCCATTATGGGCTGGGCGAGATATTGCAGGACAGAAAAGGCCTGTATTTCTTCTTGCTTCTGATCGGCGCATGGTCCGGCAAAGTTTCAGACATTGCTAAATTTGAGAATACCCCTCATAACTTACCCAGTTTGGTCGCTCGGCAGGAATGAGCGGATCGATAGTTGTACGCATAGAAATTAAACAGACCCGTAAGGCTCAATGAGTCTCTATAGTTTGTCTTTTCGCCGCAATGAAATAAATCAGAAGAATAAAATATTGAAGGAGTTACAACATTGCGGTGTAGCAAATTCCTCGGCAATTTGCTACAAATATAAACTGTTTAGTCTGATAAGAAGCTTCATCATCAAATTTATTAGTGTAGGTAGTCATCATTACTACTAGAATTAAAACAAAGTATAATTCTAATATTATTTTGCCTCGTGGTCTCGCGGTACAAGTATGTGCCGTGCGATCTAGAGGTTTCGATTCCCGGGTCGCGCAAAGTGTTATTAGGTTTTTCCATTAGGAACTTCTCAGTAACAGCACGGAGTCCGGAAATGTGCCCGAAGAACGGCAATAGGCTCGCCCCCTATTACGAGGGACTGATACATTACCTGGCGAAATGTGGGTGCAGAAATGCACCTCTGCCTACCCCTTCGGGAAATACAGGCGAGACTTTATGTATGAATGTACTTATGTATAATTTTAATTAAGTCGTAATGGCCTCAAGGTTTGGACACGCGGTCGTGAATTTTGACGGTCGCGGGTTCAAACCCCAGACAAACACCTCTGACTTTCGAAGTTATATGTGTATTCACAATGAATTATCACGTACTTTAACGATGAAAGAAAACCTGCACACCTTAAAGTTCTTAGGAATTTCTTAGGTGTGTAGTCCGCCAACCCGCATTAGGCCAGCGTGGTGGACTTAGGCCTAAACCCTCCCAGTTGTAGAGGAAGCCCGTGCCTAGCAGTGGGACGTTTATGAGCTGATGATGATGATGATAATTTTAATTAACTCATTAGAAAAATTATCACAATAAAACATGCGAGCCTGCAACTTTTGTGGAGATTCTCCTAAGTTCGCACGTATTTTTGATATAAATTCAATAGCCACGAAAATAAAAACATTAATCAAGTTGCTATTTATCGTCAAGTGAGTAGTCTTACCTAATTAGCACATTGTACAGGTGACATATGGAAATAGAGAAACCACGAAACCCTGACATTGGCCCCATCAACGTTTAACTTGACATTTCGCCACATGATCTGTAAACATGGAAGTCATGGAACTACTTCAGTATTAACTGGCAATGAAGCACGACCTTCGTACACAGTGCAAATATCATAGTATAGGCAAATGTTTGTACAACTATTATTACGTAAAAACTACGAATGGTTTCTAGTGTGGCTTCGTTCATCTCTTAATGTATTCCATAAAGCATTGAAATTTGTTCCAGGAAGTCTTAAATCTTTATTTATCGCCAACACAAAAAATCTCTACAAAATTATTTACAATATGTGGAAAAACAAGTATAGGTACTCGTATACACACAAATGTTTTGACTGAATTAGCTGCTTGCCACAATGAAGTAATTTTACTCCTTCCTTAACTTGAGAAGGTCTGTATAGATGTATAAAAAATATACATGTAAATAAAGTTTTGTATATGCAAATTATTTTGCGTTAATAACTTGCTAGTTTTTTTGTTTGAAAATGCAAAACGTCACCCGATTGAAAAAGAGAGCTCTGATAAAAAATAATTTTAGTATTTTCGTCATTCTCTTGGTAAATTGAGACTATTAGCATATACATATGTATGTACTTACATAAAAAGATAAAAAACAACTATGAAAAACCTGCGACTGTCTAGATGGTGATAGCTATTTGATAATTGCATATTTAATCATTTTTTTATGTATCTTCTCATAGGATGTCTCATCTCATGACATTGCGGTTTTCGTTAGATATTTAAAGCATTAAGTAATCTTTGCATACAACGTACAAACTAATTCATAAGAAATACCCCGACATTGTGAACGATTCATCGAGTTTTTGCATACATTGTTCACATTTATTCACACACGACACTAGTTTGGCCTTGCAAAACTTTAATATACATTCTACGGAAAGTCGTTTATATCAGTTATTAAATACTATAGAGATATTTTCTTGTAATACCCTGTGATGTCAGAATTTTTTTATTGATAGAAGATATTGTTGGGATTTTGAATGTCATGGAAAAACACGTGAGCGAAATAATTGCATACGCTATTATTATCGTGCGCGTCGACTTTAGTTTGAAAACATGTTTCCTTAATGCAAAAAAGGGCGTTAAACTCGATTCACAATAAAAACACAAGGAATTTTACAACATAGTTGTTCTACTAATGCATTTTCTTACTGAATATCTATCCAGTTTAAAAATCTTTTATTTTATGGCTAGCAGACGAAATAAACTGGTGACAGCGGTATGCGACACACCTGCATGGTTCGACATAACTGGCTTTAAGCGTGTTGTACCTTGGTATTTCCCTGATATTAATGTTCCTACCACCAATTCTTGAGGCCCCAGCAATGTCACTCATCGAATAAAGGCTATGAACAAAACCCAGTAAGATTGCTTCACGTCGGTTTTCTATATGACAATGGTACCCACTCCGTTTGAGCTAACCCATTTCATAGACCCCTATGTAAACCGCTAAAATTATAAATGTCTTAAATTATTATATATTTATACATTACTTACACGTTTATTTTGGTCTTTCGTATTATTTTATGCACATATGTAACTCTGACTACATGAAACTATTGCTACTTCTTTCAAAGTGTTATTAAATAACTATAAATAAAGCGTATTAAATAAACATAATATGTTTATTTTCTAATAACATGCAAGGTTATTTTAAATACTGCGCAATATAAAGGATACTATAAGAAATAACCACTTTACAAGTGCTGCAAACACTCAGTCAGGATCGTTGCAAGTCATGGAATATAACACAAATATAAGAATTTACGTCAGCCTTCTTTGATTGTATGTCGAAAACACGCGCGCCTTCCAAAGTGCAAAAAAACCGGATCTCGTCGCGATCTTCGACGTTATGATACATGCTAATAAATTAGCGTTATGTGATGCAAATCAGCGTATAGGAAAATTTCAACGTCAGAATTGAGCATGCTTTGACGTCAAACACATATTCCAGAATTATGATTATTGTTAACTATACAATATACCTACTATTTGCTTCAACGCGCGAAGTTTAAATGACAATCATTATTTCAAAGTTTATTTATAAAATTTCAAAAATTATCATAATTGGTGGAAGGCTTGTGTTCTATAAACGACATCCTAACTGGTGGCGAATTGATAGTAAAACATAGTAAGTAGGTAGTTGAAACGTAAATAAAATCCTTATGTATGAACGTAATGAAAAATGCCATTAAATAAACTGATTATCACATGTATTATAAACTTATCTTCGTTCACGACTAAACTTCAATAAACCCGGTATAAAGCAGTACGTACCGCTATTCAAAAACCCTTTATGTAATAAAAACCGTGCAATCGAAGGGGCAAATGCCCTTACACCTTTTTTGTTTTGTAAGTGTATATAAAGACGCAGTTTCTTAGTAGTAGGGCCAAACGAAACTTGCTTCGAGTATGTATTTTTCGAATGTGCCGGTATATTGCTATTCCACGGTTTCATGGAAAACTGATAGAAAACAGTTTAAAAAATTTAAATTTCGAATTCATAACTATCGTAACGTTTGTATTACGCGGAAAGCGACTATCATTAATTTGGTAAACGAGTCAAAATTGTCATTGTGACCTATGCCAGTCTGCCGCGTTCTGAGGAAAGCGTCTGTTAATTCGTTAACAAACATGTCGACGTTATTGTGGCAACCATCGAGTGATAATTTCTACTGTTTCTCACCAGTTCCCGTTTCGTAAGATCATAGTAATATGATGATCAGGAAAATGTTACGATCAGCCAAAATTGTCATTACAGTCACTTTCCTGAAACAGTAACAGAAATATTATAGAAGTAGTTAAGTAGTATCAGTTTTTTATTAATTGTACAGGCAAGGTTAAGAGGAACAAACTACACGTGATTAAAGTAAAAAAGGCTTGTTAATTAATTTACATTAAAATACTCATTATTTCTAAAAAAACACCAACCATAACTAATATAATACGGTTATGAATAAAAAAAATTATGAAGTTCCATAATGTATTAGTGATTATGCATCTCTATCACTGAAGTACAAATATTTAAAAATTATAGAACGTTCAACTCGCGATTTTTATTCGTATAGAATACTTACGACCCTTATAGTCACAATAATAATATATATTTTTTTAGGTCCAATAAAAATAACAGTCTAATAAAAATAGCCCGCTTTGCTGTGGAGGGAAGTTGACAACTCTTTGTTTTCCAACTTCTCCTTTATTTGTCTTTCTGATTAACTTGGTTGCAGGATTATGACAAATTAGGTCCCCTTAGATTTGCTGAGCTTCATTGCTCGGCGTCAATACTGTGCGTGCCGCTGTTGATCCTGGAGCGCAGGAGTTACAGTGGCGAGTGTGTGGTGGGATAGGGCCAATAATAATTAACAGTTTTTTTTTCAGTTCAGACTTTCACCTGAATTCGTTTGATTTATCGCGAATCATTTTCACACAAAAATAACGAAGGAATGTTTTAAATGTGTCAAAAGCAATTTTAATATGAGTTCTTCAACGCAGTATTTTTATTTTTTACGTTACTTTTATGTTAATTTTACTTGTACAGAGATGCAACACTTTGTTAAAATTGCTGATGTACATGTTACCTCGACTCTAGGAAGTCTCTAGAATAGAGATAAATCTATATTCAATATTCATAGTCGAAAGTTCAAAGAGTACTACTGTATGTAGTTGTAGTGTTACACAAAAAATGTATGAATATATTAAAATTTTAAATTATATTGTTATCTAAATAATTTAAGTCTCGTTCTACCTACCTAATTTACCAACCGAAACAATAGTAGTTTTATATAGATGTAAGCAACGAGGCGACACACAGTTAGTTGTATCTTTATTAACTCACATAGTCTTAATATACGAGTACATAGGAATGTACCATCCAACTTTGTAATTGTTTTAGGATATTAAATAATATAAACAAAATAAAATGCAATTTGTATTTACATCAGACTAACAATAATTTTAGTACATATGTATATTTTAAGGTTATGTATTTTGTTTCAAGTATCTATGATTTTATCCATTGTTTATTGTTAAGCCTCCAGGGTATAACCCCAGCCCAAGAGGCCAGTGACAGGGTCATCGGGGTCACTGGGTGTCAGATACGGCACAGCGGGTTGCCTCGTGAATATTTCGAACGCTACGAAAAGCGTTCTGAGCGTTCAAAATGGGTCAATTATACAGGCGATCAATTTTGGTCGCTTCTCACCCTGTGATATCTCTTACCGCCTAAAAAGAACGTAACCGCCTAAAGCTTTAGGGTATACTGGAGCATGATTTTAGTTAGGCACCCAGCTCCAGACGACCGGACAGTTATAACGCCCGCTAAGTTAAAAGGCCTGAACTCTGATATGCCACTTCAGCCTTTCCCCAAGGACCAGGACCTGGACAGCAGCTTAAGGCACTTATCTCTCGTTAAAAAGACGCTATACCATCATGCGAATCGATTGTGTTACCTTGTTGATCAAATTAACACATACACTATAAATATCTAGTATAAATTCTCACACGTACAAATTTTTAAGTTAGTGAACTTACAGAGTCAATGCCCTCTAAGGCAGGCATCGTCTGCAGTTTTATTCTGTAAGGATGAATGCAGCGAGTTACGTATTATTTTTATTTTGGTGTAAGGTTCATCACCAAAACCTTTCTTGGGAATTATTGATTTAAGATTAATTACTTACAGTATGCAACCAAACCAAGTTCACATTTTGTTCACAATATTTATTCACCAAACATATGCATTACTTGTATTAAGTGCGTACGTACGTATCAAAATATACATTACTAGCTTTTGCCCGCGACTCCGTCCGCGTAGACTACAGGGTTGGGTTCAGAAAGAAAATAAGTTGTAGTCTATTTTACTCCACAGAGTCCCATTTATGTCCATATCAAAAATCGTTTACATCGGTCACATGACAAAGCATAACAGACATATAGTTACATATACATAGTTACAGTCGTCTACACGTCGTTTCATCATTCTAGCTTCAAAAATGACGAATTTCCACACAAACTTTCACCCCTATTTTTATTTTACCTCCTTAGAGGTACATTTTTTACAAACTTTTAATGTCATTTTTATTTATATCTAATCAACAGCCTAAAAAATAAGTTTCAAGCTTCTAGCTTTAAAAATGACAATACTTCCATACAACCTTTCATCCTCCCTTTCAACCTCTTTAAACCCCTTTTCCGGGATAAAAAGTAGCCTATGTTCTTTCTCAGGGTCTAAACTATCTGTGTACCAAATTTCATTTAAATCGGTTCAGTAGTTTTAGCAGGAAAGCGAGACAGACAGACAGACAGAGTTACTTTCGCATTTATAATATTAGTAAGGATAAGGATTATACGTCATGGTTAGGTGACTATTAAAAAAAAGTGTGTGTGTACTTATGTACCTACACGCGTTAGAAGTTATACCACACGACTGTAGTAAAACTTATAAATACGCGTAACAGTCACATACATACATAGTTCTTAGGTTACACAACAAATTTCTTACATTTCTGAACGCACTCATAAATATTTGACAACTAATAAATTCTAAATTCACTATTCTAAATTTTAAAAACATATTAAGTTGTTTTGAATAACTTTTTCGTGACTGTGTGCGCGCGCATCGTAAAAAAATACTCTCATCATTTTTCGCTAGCGCGCCAAAAGAAGTACTCGTATAACTTCAAAAACCTGGCAAAATTAAAGTAGATTTTTAACGACTTAATACAATCTGCGTATGATGATTTATTAATCATGATAGAATTTTTGTTCACTAGCACATTTACCAAAGAAATATAAGAGTCAATGAATGATAAGCTTTAATGTTGTATCATGTCTACAATGAAACTATTTATTGGTAATCGATTCATTAAAATGATTCAAAGCAAAAAATGAAAGTGGGCAAAGTATTATTGGACTTTTCCATTAGGAAATTCTCAGAAGCAGCACGGAGTCTGGAAGTGTGCCCGAAAAAACGGCAATAGGCTTGCCCCCTATTACGTGGGACTGAAACATACCTGGCGAAATGTGGGGTTTTTTTTTAACGAGGGGAAAGCCCATTAAGCTCCCCTGTTCGGTACCTCGGGGGTATGTCGGGGTCTCTGGCCTTCCAACTCGGCGCGCAGAACAATAATTGTCCGCTTAGCTGAGTTGGGTCCCTAACCAAAATCCTACGCCAGCATACCGACTAAAACCTCTCGGTGACCATCTCGCGCATTTAGGGCGGTTTTGAGGCATCTCAGGGCGAGAAGCGCCCTAAATGGTCCGCCTCCGGCCAGCGCACCGTCCGATTGTGGACTCCTCCAAATTGGGAGGGCTTGAGATGCCCTCCACTTACGCTTTTTTGGACGTTCACCTCATGTGAACGTCCGCGACAGTCAAGCGGTCACGCCCTCTGCCGCAAATCTCGGGGTTGCTGTCACCATTGTGTACCGCCCCCGCAGTACGCCCAGCCTCCCCAGTGGCCCCCTGTTAGTCGCCTCTTACGACAGGTAGGGGATACCGTGGCGGAATTCTTACGCCCCCAATCCACAGGGCGGGCAGAAATGCACCTCACAGAATACAGGCGTGAGGTTATGTATGTATGTATGGATTAACATAATAAACAAAGCCGAACAGGTCATGATGACCTGATAGAATGTCGACAAACATTCAACTTCTATTTATACACATCCATATTACGAGTACAATGCGTTAAATAGTTGTCATAAACAAGTCTAACAAAAAGACAAACAAAGTAACTTTGCCGTCATCATAATAAAGATGAAAATCAACATTGTTACTTTTTGCGTAAAAAATATCATAACATTTATTTAATCCTTCAATATGTGTACAATATAAACAAATGATTTCCATTTCTAGCTTTTTTTTCAATCTATTTAAATAATTATATATTCATCTATTTTCCCAGAAGATTCACACGGGCATATACGTATTTTTATTGGGTAATTTTAACCGTCACGCGTTCACCGCGCGTCACCTATTAACAGGTCAAGGGACAATGTGAGAGCAAAGAGCATCCTAAATAATACACGTATCACCCATAATAATACACGTATTATTCAATAAATAAACCAGGTATAACATTGTTAAACCTCAGGGTCAGTATGTTCTCATTTATATGTCAAATTGTTTTTGTTAAACAAGGATTTAAAGCTTAAAGATTATTATTCGGAATTTTGTAAGGCAAGCTGAGCTTTCTGGCTTCTATGGAAGTACCACCACTGGATCAATTCGTAATTGTTTCTACTGAGGTATTAGCTTGTAAGGAGAAAAAATACTTAAGTAAAATAAAATTATATCAATTTCAATACCTAAAAAGAATCCATAGATAGTCTGAAAGCGTAGGAATTCTACCACAGTAAAGTAGATAGCATTGTGGGCGCTTTTAGTTCATTCGCCGTATTTGCCCTCTTTGCGCAAATATGCGACTAGGGGGTTTTAGCCGGTATGCCGGCGTATGAAATTTTGTTTGGGATCTAACCCGCTATTAACATATGCGCGTATGTTACATCTCCGCACGCTAGGCTAGAACATCTCCGACTTCAACCTGGAAGTAGAGCCATATAAAGTTTCACCCTCAATAAAAAAAAGACTGCGTAGCACGAACTTTAAAGCTTGTTTATCGTTAAAAATCAAAACCAGCCAAGTGCGTATCGGACCACGCATAGAATAGGGTTCCGTATTCACCCATAATAATATATAAACCCATAACGTACGAACTTTTCCAAGTAACCGCATTTTACAAGTTAGGCCTCTATAGCTTCTCAACTAACAAAGTTATCTACGTCGTTATAGTTTTCCTTTAAAGTTCATCACCACCACCATATATTTTTTTAATATTTCGAGCCAGTTGAGCTTTTAGACGGGGGCACGCTCTATTGTAACAAAATGTGCTCTAAAGTTAAATATCTCGGAAACAGATTCCTAAATAAAAAAATCGTCTTAGCACATATGGGGAGGACACGAGAAAAAAAATCATCTCCACTTTATTTATTTTTCCAAAATAAATATGTTTCGTAATTTTATTTCAGCATTTTATCACCATTGCAAATACATATATCCATACAAAGTTTCATTTAGCTAATACTATAGTTTAGAAGATAAGCTGAGGACGGACGGACATGACGAAACTATAAGGGTTCCGAGACGTGAACTACGGAGCCCTAAAAAGATACGAATTGTTTTTTGAGGATATCTTTACTACACTGGATTTGTCAATGATTTCTATTGAATCTAACCGCAAAATAAATTAAGCAAACTTATGCAGGAATCACGTTTAAAAACAGGAAGTAAACAGTCCGACAAATTTTCCATAGAGATAAAAATAAATCGAATAAATGGATTCAATAGAAATAAATACTAGGTATACGGCATACGCAAAAAGCAATATATTTTTACGCAAAACTTCTTTAAACTAACGCGTTCGCAATTATATGTATATCTCCGTATTCTCAATTTTTTGTAGTTTTTTTTACGTATGAGCGGGCTGATTATAATCTGCATGAGTTTTTACACTATGTCGGGTACAACGTTCTAAGTTATTTTTAAATTGGATGGTCTCGGAAATTTCCAGGCTCGGTGTGGTACCGGTACAAACTAAAAACTTGTAACAGTGGAATGTGTGCCTCTCGCAGGATAAACCCAAATCGGCCATAGTGTTTTCTTTTTATAAATTGGAATGCTTCTTTCACATTTATATTTTATGTATAAAGTTAAATAAAATCTAATAAAGCAAATGCAATATATATAGGTATCAAATATGTAAACAATTATGCGTAGCGAATACCGGTTCTAGGATATGAAGTGCATAATACGAGTATATATGTTTTATATTACAACGCTGTATTATCTACCTAAACAACGTTTAGGGTTCCTCGTTATTAGGGAAAAAGATTTTTTTTGCAGGAAATAAAGTATAATGCAGAGAGCATTACACACGATTAATCAGACAATCCCACTCCCTCATATGCGGTGATCGCTATATCAATATCGAACATGATTTTACTACAAGTTAACGTCGGTTTTCAGTAAACAGAAGAAGTAACAGCCTACTCCACCACTTTCAATTATTTATGGAAGTTTTGAGGTGAGATACTAAAAGAACCCAGTGTTTAGGCTTTTGAGTTGCTGCGAATTAAAAATCCGGTTATGTAAATAGAATAGGTACACGTGCCCAAAGAATCCACGTGCATATTAACATTAGTTGCGGTCTCCACTCGGACGCTCCAGCTATATCCATTCTATGAAATACCTATTTTTATGTATATCTACATATAGTATATTAATACGTATAACATAAATCCATGTCTGTCAAAGTCTCTCTGTCTATCTACTTGTCTGTTACGCTTTCACGCCTAAACCGATAGACCGATTTGAATCATTTTTGGTATGAAGATAGACAGGACCTTGGTAAAGAAGATAAGGTACTATTACTATTTATCCCGGTAAATAACAGTGCCCCGAGACATGAGGGTGTAATTCAAAATTGGCCCCCTAGTTCACAGCTAGTATTTGTATAAACTGCCCGCTCACTGTTAGTTTATGAGTAGGCTGTTCCACGCTATGTCGACAACCGATATTTTCTGTCAGATCACTTCGTTCCAAATGCGAATGCTTCAAAAATTACCTCAAATTATATTTAAAAAATACCGTACAGTTTCGAGCATATACAGGATGTATAAAGATTGTGATTGAGGTGAGAGGTGATTACAACCACAAGTATTAAATGTATGTAGTTGTTAGGAAAAAGTTTTTTTTTGTCGGGTTTTTTTTTAATGTCACGGTGTTTGTAATCACCGTGGCTATAACCTGTTTTAGTTTTCAATCACGGTCTATATACACCCTGTATTAATCTCACAAATCGCACCGCTAACAACAGTTATTCGTAATGGTACCCACAATTACACTCAACGGGACTTAGAATCTATTAAGAATAGATCTAACATAAGACATTTTTTTCATATACCTATCAAAACAAGATACATAAATGTGAAAAGATTTTTATTCAGATTTAATTTAGGATTTTTTCATTGTCTTCTTTATATTATAACAACACTTTTATTACCCTTTATAAGTCTACATAACCATCTAATTGGATTACAACATACTTAAGATATTTTAGCTCAAGAGATGAAAGTAGAGTATTTCTTTCTATAAGTTTAGTGTTAAGGATTCTTCAAGATGTATGCCTTCACCATTTAAATGCCGGAAAATTCATCATGACTACACAGTATATTGTATTTTTTTTTCAAGCATAAATTTTGTATGTATTTTGTATGTATGGCCAAGTCGAGCAAAAAAGCGGCACGGCCGTACTATACTATTACTTTTCTCGAAGAAACTCAGGCCATTTTCGACACCCTATAACTTCGTTATGGATAAAACTAGAATCCTGAATTTTCAGTAATGGTATAAACTTTGTATACAGGGTGTCCCAGCAGTCGACGATAACCCGGAAACGGGGAATAGCCCAAGTCGTAAGAGTTATCAGAAAAATATTTAAAAAAATATAAGTTATGTATTTAGAAAAATATAGGGATTTCAAAAAAATCTAGAAAATCTACACCCTGTGACGGTTTTTTCACTACTGTTGCTGCAAATCTCTACTTTTTAAAATTATTATTTTTGTTATGTAATCCTGAATAATGCCTCTGCAAACTGTTATCCAACATTTAGAGCCACCTTGCTATACTTCGGAAGAAAATGACATTGTTTACCAAACCGCATATTTAAAATTAATCATACGCCCAAATTTAACTGACTGCCCTGAAAAAAAAATGTACTACGCGAGTTTGGCAAGTAGCTTTAAAAGTTGGCGCATTTAATAAGGAATCTAAAATGGTATAACACTTGCTACATTATTTTTTAAATGTGGCACAGTATTTTTTTATTTTGCGAAGAAACCCATTTGATCAAATTTTCTTATTAACTAAAGATGTTTCTATTCGGCTCTTCGAGACAGCAATTTTAAGATACTATTTGAGTGAGATGGAGAGAATCGTTTTACGATGTGTGAGCGAGACAGATAGTGACGCTAGTTCAGTTAGAGAATATTTCGATTAGGAATACCGGAGTAGATGGATAGGACGAGCTGGCACAATACAATGGCCAGCCCGTTCACCTGTCTTAAATCCTTTAGGCTATTTTTTACTGGGGAACGGTGAAAGAAAATTTTTGTTTAAAGCCACTTGAAAATTTACCTGAGCTACGGCAAAAAATAAATGGAAGTAGCTGAATTTGTTAGGAATAGAAGATTTTCGCCCCTGATAACCCGATCTTTTTTAAGAAGATGACGAGCGTGTATTGCGGCTGAAGGAAGGCAGTTTGAACATGTATTGTAAATTTTACTAAAGAAATATTTGATGTTAAGCAATTACTTAATAAATCTAAGATATCCAAATAAAAAAACCTAAATTTAAAATAAAAAAGTGATCATTGCTCCGATGCGTGGTGCCCATGGACTACCTGACAATGGAGTATCTGTCTCACTCACACATCGTAAAACAATTCTCTCCATCTCACTTATCAGTTCATCATCATGTCATCTTTAGTTAATAAGAAAATTTGATCAAATGGGTTTCTTCGCAAAATAAAAAATATTGTGCCACATTTAAAAAATAATGTAGCAAGTGTTATACCATTTTAGATTCCTTATTAAATGCGCCAACTTTTAAAGCTACTTGCCAAACTCGCGTAGTACATTTTTTTTCAGGACAGTCAGTTAAATTTGGGCGTATGATAAATTTTAAATATGTGGTTTGGTAAACAATGTCATTTTCTTCCGAAGTATAGCAAGGTGGCTCTAAATGTTGGATAACAGTTTGTAGAGGCATTATTCAGGATTACATAACAAAAATAATAATTTTAAAAAGTAGAGATTTGCAGCAACAGTAGTGAAAAAACCGTCACAGGGTGTAGATTTTCTAGATTTTTTTGAAATCCCTATATTTTTCTAAATACATAACTTATATTTTTTTAAATATTTTTCTGATAACTCTTACGACTTGGGCTATTCCCCGTTTCCGGGTTATCGTCGACTGCTGGGACACCCTGTATTTCAAATTTCATTCAATTTGAACCAGTAGTTTAAGAATTATAACTAGTCAAACTTCGTAATTATGTCACTCAGTACCTCACTGACAAATCATTAAAACTCTAAGGTACTTCTAGCACACATAGAAGCTTCAAATTTAGAACACAATTAGTGTTTAATGTATAAATTAAGGAAAAACTAAAATATTTTGCAATTTCGGTCTAGTTTTGTAGATACACAAACTGCATAAATAATAGGATACGTATAAATATATAGGATTACAAAGTTATATTTGCAGTAAATGAATCAATTTACCTATAATATATATGTTTAATGAATGAATAATGAAATAATAAGTGTATATAGATGGCGTGCGGTCCAGAATCCCCGCGGTCGCGGGTTCAAACCCTAGGCACACTCATCTGAATAGAGCTCATAAATAAGAAAAGCTCATAATACAGACTGTGGGCTTTAAGTAAATCCGTTGTTGGCATTCAAGAAGTAGAAGGTACCGAAAAGGGAAAAAGTAGGACTATCTACAAAAAAAATCAGATCCCTTTTTAAAAAAAACCTTGTAAAAAAACCTAAGATTGCCAATTTATTATGATAATCGCATGAAAACACAATGTATCTCACTTTTAGTGCGATAGCCAAGTCATACTATTATATTTAAAACATAAAAGATGTTTAATAGTCACTATAAGATGTTGTCTGGTAAGCTAAGTGCATAATAACTTAAGACAGAAGGTTCCATAAACGGGGACTGAATAAATTCATCGACTTGGTATCACATGGATCTCACAACTTTTTACGGTAGAAGTTGCGTTTTTACAAGTTTTTATTTTTTTGGGATAGAAATAACATGGAGAGATGAGGATATTATTTTTGAAGTTATACTTCTTTAGGCGCGTTATGAAAAAATGATGAGAGTGAAATTTTAAGATGCGCGCGCATCACTGTAACGCAAAAATTCACAGGTCGAAGCTGCCTATGTTTATTGTAAGTGTCAAAGGGATCAGAAAGGTTTTAATATGTTTCGGATCGAATATTTTTTCAAAAAAGTTTGTTTTCATTTTTTTAAACGTAGAATAGTGACAGTATTAAAAAAGGATTGACATATTTATTAGTTTTCAAATATTTATGAGTGCGCTCATAAATGTAATATGTTGTGATAACTAAGAACTATGTATGTGACTGTTGGGCGTATTTTTTTTATAATTATTAAAAAATATTAGAAATTAATAATAAATTATGTACACGCGTTAGAAGTTATACCACACGACTGAAGTAAAATTTATAAATATGCCTAATAAATGTTTGTAAATTATGAGTGCGTTCAGAAATGTGATATGTTGTGTAAACTAAGAACTATGTATGTGAATGTTGGGCGTATTTATAAGTTTTACTTCAATCGTGTGGTATAACTTCTAACGCGTGTACATAAGTACTCACACACATTTTTTCTGATTATAATTTACGCCATCACAGTTCACCGCCTCTCTAAACCACATCTTACTAAACGGCATAGACTTTACCGCTCGATAGATTGCCCTTATTTCATAAATGGTTTCCATCCATCTATTGATTTAAAAAAATAGATGTTCGTGAAGCCATATCTTTACAAGGACAAATAACTTGTTAAGATACCTTTCATACACTTAAAAAACAACTAAAATCAACCATGTTTGCAATTGAAGAGTTTCGTAACAGATTTAAATCATTGAATCGCAATTACATGGTGCATTTGATTGACCAAAAAGTTTGTTACATTGGTAATGAGGCAATCGCTTTGTAAAAATAATTTTGTTTTTTATTGTTCGATGTTACTCGAAATTAAATCCTGACGAGTTTTTTTTTTGTGTTATTTATGAAACCTCTTTAGTACGCACCTACCTAATGTCATTTTAATAATAGCAAAAAATAATGATACTTTTCATTATAAAATTATATTTCGACAAAAAACTGTTTAGGTAGGTACTTAAACATTTTATACCTTTCAAGTTGATATTTTAAATTAATTCAATTATCTCAAATTATAACCGCAGAACTATCCAAGGTTGTATGGATTATTAAACGATGTTATTGTTACATTTAAATTTAAAAATCTTATATAAAAGAAAAATATATAAAAAAATCAAAAATAATAAAAACATATATAAAATATTGGATTAAAACTGTAATATAAAGATAATTCCTACATCTTTCCGTTTTACCAGCGGCGGTCATTGGTCAATAACTGCCTATGAATATTAGCCATTGATTTGGATAAGCCGTCAATATGAAGTATTTAGTGTATCATTTAAAACTTTAAATAATTCGACTGAATTAAAACGTACAAATAAATACAAAGTGGTTTTCCCAGTTATTTAAATACGAGCATTATATTCACTCTACTGGAAACTGACGTCATGCAATATTTTCCATAATTATGATAATTGGAAGTAAATTGGTTCCAATCCGCACTGTTCAACAGCAGAAATCAGTATTAAAACTCATATATGGCATGTAAAATTTCATTGAATTTTTAAAACTTGGCTATTACAATAATCGGTCTTATTTGGTTTTATCTACGAGTATAATCGCCATTTATGACTAGAAGCTGTATAGTTAGCATATATAATGTCACCGTAAAATTGTAAACACCGTTAGATTATAATCTATCTAGCGAGATTGTAAACTGTCGAAAGATTTTGAACTGCTTACAATGTAACGTGTTATTATTCAAAGGCTGTCCCTGATTGGTCGGCCTTACAGTAGACCATTCTATATCCATTGAGTTAGGTTACTTTAGGTTCTGCCCTGTGGCAAGGGGGCGTTAGAATCTCACCACGGTATCCCCTGCCTGTCGTAAAAGGCGACTCAAAGGGGCCTTTGGGGTCGCTGGACGCGCTACGGGGGCAGCGCGTCCTCACTGAAAGTGACCCCGAGAGGGGCGGCGGCACTGTGGCCTGTGTCCGTCGCGGGCGCCTATCCATAACTGGGGCGCCCGAACCAAGCTAGTGGGGGTGCAACTGCGCCCCCTAAAACTCCGAGACGGCCGAGACAATTACGTCTCGGAGGCGCAACGGGCGGCTGTGGATTTACGGTGGGCGCTTCTCGCCCACGTACCGTGGTCGTCCCACTTGGCGCGGAGATGGCCACCGGGGGGTTTTGGTCGGTATACCGGTTTAGGGATATTGTTAGGGACCCACCCCGGCACTAACACCTGCGCGGACATGACGTCGCCGCGCGCCGGGCTGGAAGACCGGTGACCCCGACATACGCTTCCCGCCCCCCCTCCCCCGGGGCTGGCGGGAAGTAGAGCCATAAACAGCTTTCCCCTTGAGAACAAAAAAAGGTTACTTTAGGTTAGTATTCAACCAATCAGCGCGCGAGGTGCGTTTATATCCATTACGGTTCACAATACAGATTACAATCATAGATAGATAGATTATAATCTAACGGTGTTTACAATTTTACGGTGACATATACCTACATATAATGGATTAATTCTAATATACCGTAACACAACATTCGTAAGGGCACGGAGTACGTACCATACCATAGTGTACAATAATTGTGAAAATATAATTGATACCACGAGTATTGCGCACAAATACAATACAGCGAAGAGTATGAACGAATGTAATAAAATTTCATTTGAAAAATTATTTATGACTGGAAAAATAACTTAAGAGACTTAATTGAAACAATGTACCACCTTAAGATTAGTTTTGTTTTCATATGTTGAATGACCTACAAAAGAAGAAGAAAAATAAACAAAATTAACACCTGTAGTTAGGGCAGGCAATGTCGGGGTGTTTTAACAGGAAACCTCCATGTGGTGCACCCTGGGCAACGACGGCCAGCATAAGTTGTTGCAGATAACTCCTTATGCTGGCCGGCGGCTAATTCCTGTCGGTGGGGACTGGCGATTTTCGCCATTTTGTATTCATGTTCCCCACCGCTGCTGGGGCCCCTCCTGGGCCATCCCGGTTCTGTCCCGGGTCTTTGGCGGGCTCGGACAGCAAACTTTTGCTGCCGAGCAGGAAATGGGCGAAACCCATCTCCACCGCTGAACTCGTAATCCGGTCGAAGCTGTGGTCATGTCTCGCAGTTCGGCCGGCGCGAGGGTCTTGGCTTAACCGCCCGGGCCGCGAGGGAGAAAACCTCTATAAAAAGTTACCCCGAATCCCAAGCGGCGGCGCACCGTAAGGGGATGCATGGCTGATGGGAGGTTCAGTCGTTAGTGCGACCCCCGCCAGAGTACCAGCCGACCCTCTTGGCGGGTTACGCTAGGCTTACCCAGATACAGGGGGCTCTGTCTGGGTGGACCATCCTTTCCCCCATACTCGTGGGAATCAAAATGAATCCAATTAATAACACAAATACTTTGACGAGATTGCCTGCCTTGCAGGCGGAGAAATCAAACTCGGGTGAGATGCCCGCCCCAGATGTGGTCTTTGAGAGGCCTGCCTCAGCCCAATCACGGCGGAGACGGACTTCCTCGAGAATAAGGAATCGCTTGTTGGAGCCCTCGGATCAATCGCGGTCGCGCTCACACTCCAGGGCATCCGTTTCAAGCGATGATGTTGCAGAGCCAGCGGCCAAAATTCAGGCGGTGGACCGCCGTCGGGGCTTTGCGAAGCAACCATCAGCGGAAGACGTTATCTCAGAGACGGCTGCGGAAATACAGGTGAGCGGGGAAGCAGAGCAGCAGTCTGCTGTTTTACAGCAGCAGGAATTACGCGAGATTGCTGCAACAGTCAGGACAGTGGCCGAAAATTCGCGCAATGCAAGGGTCACAGGTGTTCGCGCCTTAAAGGAGGCTAGCAGTAAGCTAGACAATATAGCGGATCTGCCGGATTTATCACAAATGGCGCGCATAGAGGCGGATAACTCCCGGCTCCAGAAGGAGAACGACCGCTTACAAGAGCGGATCGCCTCGCTGGAGGCTGCGATGGTTCAACTGGAGACGCGGCTCACTAATATGTTTACTGCACGACAGGAGGCATTGGAGAGCCGCTTGCCTCCAGAGCCGCGTCTTCGTCCTCCGCTGGCAGCTGACCGCGCCAAAGAGGGTCCTTCACGGTTAGCACATTCCACTGCTGCCCCTAAGAAATCGCCTCCAATTCGGAAAGGCAAAGCGGTAGGCGGGGATGGTACTGATATATTCCCCCCCTTGCCCAAAAAGAATACACCTATATGGCCTACATCATCCGCGACTTCTGCTCCACAGTCGTCGCGCCGTTTAAAGAAAGGGAAACAGGTCGATTCTAAAAAATCAACTCCGTTGGAAGCTCAGCCACTGCCACCAGCGCCTTTATCCATGGAGGCGCCGTGGACTCAGGTGGTACAGAGAGGCAAGAGGCGGAAAAAACCTGTGGTCCTGCAGCCTCAGCAAACCACAAAAAAACCGGTGCCACGCATCCGGCCGCCTAGGTCCGCCGCAGTAACAATTACGTTAGCAAGTGGCGCGAAGGAGAAGGGCCTCTCATACGCCCACGTCGTCGCCGAGGCCCAACAACGTATCCAATTGAAGGACCTTGGCATCACGAATATAAAGTGGCGCAAAGCGGTCACTGGTGCTACCATTATCGAGGTGCCAGGGCCAGAAAACCAGGTGAAGGCTGACTCCCTCGCAACAAAACTGAGGGAGGTGTTCCGCGGGTCGGAGGACATTCGTGTCACACGACCCGTCAAAACCGCGGAACTGCGTCTCTCCGGGCTTGACGAATCGGTCACCCCCGAGAAGGTCGCACAAGCCTTCGCCGAGGCCTCTCAGTGTCCAGCGGAGGCAGTAAAAGTTGGCGAGGTCAGACCAGACCGCTCAGGTTTAGGTGTGGTCTGGCTTAGAGCCCCAGCTCAGGCGGCGGAGAGAGTGGCCAGGACTGGTCGAGTCTTGGTTGGGTGGTCGGCGGCACGTGTCAGTGTCTTAGAACCAAGGCCCCTGCGGTGCTTCCGGTGTCTCGAGTTGGGACACGTCAGGGAGCGCTGCACCGCCGAGACTGACCGTAGCAACTTATGCTACCGCTGCGGTCAGCCGGGCCATAAAGCGCGGGGTTGCTCCGCAGAGCCGCATTGCATTCTGTGCGCTGCGGCCAATAAACCTGCGGGGCACTCAGTCGGCAGCAAGGCCTGCATGATCAAGCCTAACCGCCGCACTAAGAAGAGCTGGAAACGTACTGCTGCTGAGGCCACGGTCCAGCCGCAGCCCGTACGCCCATTGCTGGCCGGGAATGAGCCAATGGAAGTCGCCCAATAATGGACAATATCAAGATCCTCCAGGCGAACATCAATCACTGCGCTGGAGCACAAGATCTGCTCCTTCAGTCTATGGCGCAGTGGTTGGTGAACGTGGCTGTGGTCGCCGAGCCGTACTTCGTCCCACCCCGTGACAACTGGGCTGGGGACCTTGACGGTTTGGTGGCCGTGATAACCCAGGGTGCCGCAGGCTCCCCACCCTTCGAAAAAGTAGCGAAGGACCGGGGATGCGTAGCGGCTCTGTTGGGAGGTGTTTGGATTGTAGGAGTTTATTTTTCTCCCAACAGACCTCTGGCCGAGTTTGAGGCTTTTCTCACTCGGCTGGGGACCCTGGTGTCGCAATGCCAACCCTGCCCGGTTGTCGTAGCTGGCGACTTCAACGCCAAATCTCGAGCTTGGGGTTCGTCGGCGACAGACGCTCGTGGCAGGGTCCTGGAGGAGTGGGCGATTTCACTCGGCCTGGCCGTCCTTAATCGGGGGACTGTTAATACTTGCGTGAGACACAACGGCGGATCGGTGGTGGATATATCGTTCGCCACCGATGCCGTCGCACGCCGTGTCCGCGGCTGGAAGGTTCTCGTGGGCGTGGAGACATTATCGGACCACCGTTACATCAGGTTCGATGTCTCTGCGCCCGCCGCAATTCAGTCCGGCGGGAGACAGAACGCTCCGATTGGGGACGGCCTGCGATGGGCAATGAAGCGCCTCGACAGAGAGGCCTTGGAGCTGGCCGCTCTGGTCCAAGCCTGGCTTCCCGCACCTGAATCACCGGTGCAGGTTGAGGAGGAGACTGAATGGTTCGGGGCAGCAATGACAAGCATCTGCGATGCGGCGATGCCCCGAGTCCAACGCCTCCCTCCGCGGCGCCAAGTATACTGGTGGTCGGCGGAGCTCGCACAGTTCAAGTATAGTTGCGAGGTGGCGCGCCGCCGACTCGCCAGACTCAGGCGCCGGCGGATACGCCAGGCTGATTACCTGGACCAGGAGCGGCTGCTCCGCGGCCTCTATAAAGAGGCCAGGAGAGCGCTGCGGGTGGCCATCAAAGAGGCGAAGGCTGCGGCCAGAAGGGAGTTCTTGGGGACTCTGGACCGCGATCCGTGGGGGCGCCCGTATCGGCTGGCGTTGAACAAGTTACGCCCGCCGGCGCCCCCCCTCACCCAGAGTCTCCGTCCGGAGCTCCTGGGGGACGTGGTCGCCGCACTCTTTCCGGCCACCGATGTCGTCGTCGTTCCTCCACGGATGCCGCCGAGATCTCCGGCGGCATCGTCGTCGTCGTCCGTTTCGGCAAGGGAGACCCCGGAGGGTCCTCCCCCGGGCGTGTCGCCCGGGGAGTTAGAGGCAGCAGTGCTTCGGCTGCGGAGCAAGAACTGCGCCCCGGGGCTCGACGGCATCCCAGGACGTATCTGGGTGCTCGTAGTCGAGTTCCTTGGGGAGAGGCTCCGCGGCCTGTTCTCCGCGTGCTTAGAGCAGGGCCAGTTTCCATCGAGATGGAAAACTGGGAAGCTGGTCCTGCTGAAGAAAGGCAATCGACCCGCTGAGTCGCCATCGGCCTACCGGCCCATCGTGCTGCTCGACGAGGTCGCCAAGCTCTTCGAACGCATCGTCCATGCGCGCCTCGTCGAGCATCTCGAGAGGGTCGGCCCGGACCTGGCCGATTGCCAATTCGGGTTCCGGCGGGGCCGATCTACCATCTCGGCGATTCTGCGGGTCAAGGCACAAGCGGAGGAAGCGGTGGCCCGGGGCAAATTCGTCGTGGCGGTGTCCCTGGACATCGCCAACGCTTTCAACACCCTGCCCTGGGCCTGTATCGAGGAAGCACTGCGGTACCACGTGGTGCCACCCTATCTCAGGCGTCTGGTGCACTCGTACCTCTCCAACAGGGACGTGGTGTATCCGGGCGCCAACGGGTGGTACCGGAGAGCGGTGTCGTGCGGTGTTCCACAGGGGTCGGTTCTTGGGCCCCTTCTGTGGAACATCGGCTACGACTGGGTGCTCCGTGGTGCCAACCCCCGGGGCGTCGGCGTATTCTGTTACGCCGACGACACGCTCGTCACTGCGACGGGCGGGACCTTCCAGGAGGCCGCCGACCTCGCCGCGGTTGGAACTGGCAACATGGCGAGGAGGATTCGGCGGCTGGGCCTCACGGTGGCCCTCCACAAATCCGAGGCCATTTGTTTTCACCGGCCTCGGATGGGACCACCGGCTGGGGCCCACATCGAGGTTCAGGGCGTGCGAATTCCCATCGGCAAGCAGCTCAAATACTTGGGGCTGCTGCTCGACAGTCGGTGGGAATTCCGCGCCCATTTTGAGGCGTTGCAGCCGAAGCTGCTGCGGGTAGCAGGCGCTCTGTCTGGCCTGCTGCCCAACCTGGAAGGTCCAGGCATCCCTTGCCGAAGGATGTACATGGGAGTCGTGCGGTCTATGGCGTTGTATGGAAGCCCAGTATGGGCCGAGTCCCTGAACAGGCGCTGCGTCGCTCTTCTGCGCAGGCCTCAGCGTGCGCTGGCGCAGCGACTGATCAGGGGCTACCGCACGATCTCCTTCGAGGCGGCCTGCGTCTTGGCCGGGTCCCTGCCGTGGGATCTTGACGCCAAATTCCTCTCGCGTCTTTATCATCAGAGGGAGGAGGCGTCAAGTCGCGGGGACAGACTGGCCCCAAGAGAGGTTGAGGCAATAAAAGCCTCCCTCCGTACGGCCGCCGTGGAGGAATGGCGAACCAGGCTGGAGGATCCCAGTGCTGGTGCTAGGACCGTCGAGGCAGTGCGTCCTGTCCTCGACCAGTGGGTGGACAGGCGCCACGGTGCGGCGACGTTCCGCCTGACGCAGGTGTTGTCGGGGCACGGATGCTTCGGCCACTACCTGTGTCGGGTGGCTCTGAAGGAGGAGTCGGCCGTGTGTCACCACTGTGACAACTGCCCGGACGACACAGCCCAGCACACACTACAAGAGTGTCCAGCCTGGGAGACGGAGCGCAGCGCTCTCCGCGCTATTGTTGGTGGCGACCTCTCGCTCCCGGCCGTCGTATCTGCAATGGTCGGGAGTCCGAGGTCGTGGCGAGCGATGCTCTCCTTCTGCGAGCACGTCATGTCGCAGAAGGAGAGCGCGGAGCGGGATCGAGAGATCAACGATCCCGCCCGCCAAAGACGTCAGAGAAGGAGGCGCCGGGTCGACAGAGATAACTAGACCCGGCGCCCTGCCCTGTGGCAAGGGGGCGTTAGAATCCCACCACGGTATCCCCTGCCTGTCGTAAAAGGCGACTCAAAGGGGCCCTTGGGGTCGCTGGGCGCGCTGCGGGGGCGGCGCGTCCTCACTGAAAGTGACCCCGAGAGGGGCGGCGGCACTGTGGCCTGTGTACGTCGCGGGCGCCCACTCACAACCGGGGCGCCCGAACCAAGCTAGTGGGGGTGCAACTGCGCCCCCTACAACTCCGAGACGGCCGAGACAAACACGTCTCGGAGGCGCACCGGGCGGCTGCGGCATTACGGTTGGCGTCTCTCGCCAACGTACCGCGGTCGCCCCACTCGGCGCGGAGATGGCCACCGGGGGGTTTTGGTCGGTATGCCGGTTTAGGGAATTTTGTTAGGGACCCAGCCCGGCACTAACATCTGCGCGGACATGACGTCGCCGCGCGCCGGGCTGGAAGACCGGTGACCCCGACATACGCTTCCCGCCCCCCCTCCCCCGGGGCTGGCGGGAAGTAGAGCCATAAACAGCTTTCCCCTCAAAAAAAAAAAAAAAAAAAAAAAAAAGGGCAGGCAATGTCGAATGAACACTAAGCTATAGGTTAAATCTTCTTTAGAGGCCAAATGTATTTTAATTCCATTAAATTTATTTTTAATTATTCAAATTAGTTTTTCAGAAATAAATAAGACATCATAACCACGTTTACACGTCGGTTAGCAAAACATAAATTTTGGCAAAAAATTCGTTGTATATCTATGATAAATAAAACGTAAAAGGAAATGTAAGTATCCTTATAATAATTACAAAAAAAAAGAGAAATCATTATTTTCGATGCCTATATTATATTATTATATATTTGTCGTGTTGCATAAGAAAAGCGAATATACTTTTGTGGCACTTACGTATTATATATGTAGGTACCTATGTATATTCACTATAGTGTCCCGTAGGGATAACAGTATGGATCTCCACTTTTCTCGGTCCTGTTTACCATTTTCGCTTCATCTACTTTCATCAATCACCAGGGAAATCACCTCTTGCATGTGGGACTTAATGAATGGCGAAAGATGTACATATATAGAAATGAACTTCTGGCTATTTCTTTTAGGATACACAGACTCACCTGTGTCTAGGTTTCTTAGATCTCAAATAAACTTAAGAATTTAATAATGTTTAAAAAAAAATGTACACGAAAAAAAAATCATACTCCACATCAGTATTCATTTTAACAAAGCAATAAAAATAAGCACGACGATATTTTTATTGCTTTGTTAAAATGAATACAATTGTAAGCTAAGAGTAGATAATCCTAGCTTTCAATAAGTCCTCGCGCTGACATTTTATTAATTAAAAAACTTAATAGATATTTTGGCTATATTAGAACTAAATTTAAATGCATTATACATACATTAATACATATATTTGAATATTTATATATTAAATATTTGAATAATTCAATTTACCTATAAAAATTAATTTGTACTTGCTAGATAATACTTTTTAATGAATTATTACGTACTGTAACGGGGAATAGAACACCGTGAAGAAACCTGCACACTTAAACTGCTACTGTCTGTTATTTCCTAATCCGCAATGTGGCCAACGTGGTGGACTAAGGCCTAAGCCCTCTCAGCTGTAGAGGTGCCAACTGCCAAGCAGTGCGGATTATATGGGCTGATGATGAAGTAATGTTTTTTATTAATTTCTTTTCTTGTTGACGCGATCTACAGAGTTCGCATATCGTTATAAATAAGTTTTTTTTACACCAAAATAATTCACATCAGCTTATAATTCATAGGTAGGTACTAGACTCATAAATACACGTTCACAGCTTAAACCTGTATCCCTGAAAGAATAGAAAAATTCCATTGCCATTTAAAAATAATAAATTAAAAATATTACAATAAATTCTCTTTTGAATTAGATAAGGACAATAAAAAATTTAAAATATACTTTAAATTCATTAAAATATTATACGGTTATAGCATAGTTTTGTGATTAATCTTGGCTATAACATTTATTCTTGAACTTTGGACCGTGTATCATTAGGAAAAACTAGTTTTGCCTAAATATACTTACAATATCACGTCTTAATTTTTCTGATTTACGTCGACCTAGCTGTTCCCCGCGGCTCCGCATGCTGTAATGCAATTTAAAATTGTTTTTCTATCCGTTTGAAACTACTTCTTGTGAACTCAATCAAATGCCTATACAAAAATGCATGTTGATCAACTTAACCGTTAACTTGCGAAAGCGTGGGAGAAGAACTTAGTAAAATTCGCCCACTTGTGACGTGTTACAGGAGCGAACGTTTTACTGATTCACGTTTCCAAAAGAAAAACCTATAGCGCTTTGCCCTTCAAACTCCATTTGTCGATCACACGCGCCACTTAATACCAAAGGACAAACTTTGACAGTTTCACTGTGTGATTTAAATAAAACTATATTAAAAGGATATTGTCGCGGTAATTTGAAAACCCAACGTTTTGAACTCTTTACAGCCTTCATAGTCACAGGGTGGGTTGAGTTAGTCATCCGAATAGCGATAAGCAGTTTAAATCATAGTTTTACATTACATCCTAACTTATACAGGGGGTGTATTCAGACCGTGATCGGAAACTAAGGCAGGTAATAGCTAAGGTCATTACAAACCCCCTGGCGTTAAAGAAAATCCCGACAAAAAATAAAAAAATTGAAGTTTTTCTAACAATCATAGGTATAAAATGTATGTGGTTGTTAGGAAAACGTAAAAAAAAATATTGTTTGTCGGGATTTTCTTTAACGCCAGGGGGTCATCCGATCACGGTCTGAATACACCCTGTATAATAAATACAAAAGTTAGATTCTTTGTTTTTTTTCCACGCCTAAATCACTGACTAAGGTCTAAACCCTCTTAGTTACAGAGGAGGCCCGTTCCCAGCAGTGGGACGTATATGGGCCGATGATGATGATGAAAACACTGACTATTGATTGTTCAAATTTTTTAACATTTAGCCGCTGTTCTGTTACATTTGTGTAATTACATCCATATTTATAAACGTTAGTTAATTCAACTACTGCTTAAGCATGGTTCAGTCTGCTCTATTGATTGACCTGTAACGTTAGAGAAAACGAGAGTCGTAAATAGTTTGTATATAATTCGTAAATATATTGGTAATAATAAAATTACCTTCGAGGATAAAAATGTCATGGGTGATGAACATGTAAATCATTCGCAAAAATGGAATAAAGTATGATTATTTTCTGTAAATTTATTCTGTTGTTGCGCATTCACTTGTGCTTCGAGACACTTTCTTTCACAAGAAATCTTTTATTTGTGTTAATTCATCCTCTCAGTTACTCGACTGTTAGTTTACTGTTTCAGGAAAACCAATATAAGATAATGGTGTTAAAAAATAGATTCCTTATCGAACTCTACTTCAATGAGATAATGATGAATACATTCTTGTATCACACAGAGTATATTTTATGCAGATATTTCGGTTATATATTTCCTTATGAATTTGAGTCGTACGTGGCCGTGCGTACATTCCGAATTCGTGTAGTATAGCTGTACAACACGCGCGTATACATTCGACGGCCATACAAGCAAAATGTCACGTTTCTTATACTTACCACTGATGTGTAATATCATAAATTCATTGATTCACATATTGTTATAACTTTTATCTAGAATGGATTATGTTAAATTCTCCATTTACACCAACAAACACAAAAAAATGTCTTATTCCACAAAGTGACATGAAAACTAAACCTAATTCTCTTATATTTTATTTTATTAAATGTCCTATAGAACTGAAAGGATATATATAACTTCACGGGATGCCCGCAAATCGAGATCAATTAGGCACAATTTATTTAATACTAGCGTTCTCATTGGTTTCGCTCGATTGTAATATTCCTGAAGTATTCATTAATAGAATACTGCCTAAAAACAATATCTAATTCAATCCCTGGTTTAGATGAAAGAAAAAAATCGGATACAACCTATAAAAAGAGTATATTTTATCTTGGAGTGTGATTTATTTTTTACATTTTTGATGCAATCTCCACTTTATGCATGTTATAATTATTTTTTTTAATGTAACAAAAAACAGGTAATTATTATAGCAAATTAAAACACAACTTATTATGCATCCAAGAAATATTAGAAGACATTTTTCGAGAATTATCGCATTACAAAGCCACATATTCATTAGAAATATGGTAATGAAAATAAAATATCACATAAAATACATTGGTATATTCCGGAGATAAAACGTTTTTTAATATATTAGTATTTAAGATTAGAGCAATAGAAAAAAGTTATTTTAAATGAAAAACTTAATTATCATATTACAAAAATTCTTTATTCGAATTATTATCGTTGCAAAATATGAGAATAATTTTGCAACGACGACAAAAGCTGCATCTTATGGTGCATTATCAGTACTTCAATATCACTATCAAGAATTTACGCGACTGTGTTAAGTGGAAATTATTAAATATACCCACTTGAAGATCATTTAGTGATGACAATGCAAAAAGGCATACAATTTCCGATTCGGAACCAAACGATTTACACGCAGAATTGGTTCTTAAAATCTTAGTTTGTGTGCTTGAATAACACACGTGTCTTACTGTAGTCGGTTTAGAGGCACTGCGCTTAAACGGCATTTTTTCATTATTACATAATTTAGTGCTTCATCGTTATTTATAGTTTGTCATACATATAATACATATAGATATAAGACAGTCAAATTATAAACCAATGCCAGCATAGAAAATAACATTTTCGATATCTAAATTTAATACAGTACACTAAACGTAGAACAAAATTAAAAAAAACATAATGTTTCCTGTCGACTTCACTGATCGCTGGAAATCTATTTATCCCTTTAATTTTACATACAATCTTTCACTTTACCAATTCAGTATAGCCAAAACAACTGACATCTTACAGTTTGATAGGAATTAACAGTTAACACATGTCTCCTGTTGAACCTGTTGCTGCTGTACTACTGCTGTTGTTGTTGTTTTTTTATAGTCGTAATCGTCTTATATGAATCTACTTTCTGTCAGCACTGGGGATTGGGGCACTCTGGCCGTGGCTAGGTCCCTAACTAAAAATTATTTTGGTCAGTGACCATCTAGGGAGTCATCTAATAGGGCGACCACGTCCTCAGATCAAATGAGTCTTCTTGGGCAGCGATAACCCCTTAGCATTAAATGGCCTATGTGCCCAATAAATACTTTGCTAGTAAATTACTAAAAAAAATCGTAATACCAATGGACTGAATATATAATACAAAGTTAATTTTATTTTCATTACGTCTTGTGAGTTATGTCGCCTGCCGTAAAAGTCAGTGTTAGTACTATTTTACGCGCATGGTAATATCATCGGTATTGTTAAAAAATATGTTATTTTTACCACTACTACAAGATATTATATTTTAATGCTTCAATAGACTCGTTTAAAACTATCTAGTTATTCAGTGCTAGTCATTATGTGTAGATTCACGACCTAAAGCAGTACAGAAAGGACAATAAATAGTTCACTATCAGAATATCTAAGGTTGACTGGTAGATAATGCCTTAGGCATTAAGTCCGCCTTTATACGTTATTATGTATAAAAAGCATAAATAAATATCCCATTGCGTCTTTTTCATATTTAACACGTCATTGTTCGATCCTCGCTCTTTATGGTACTTCTGGGTCGCAACACTCTCAATTTTATATTTACAATGTTATTATAATTATTGCCACAATTATCATTGACGTGAATTTACCACCGCGCCCCTATGGTCGCAAATTATACATTATAATATAATGGTACGTTTACATATTATTGTTGCTATTGCGATTAATAAGGGTTATGATCTCTACTAAACATTGTAACTGGAAGGAATATTTAACTAGCACATATCATTTGAGTTTTATTTTATTATTGGCGGTTTTACAACAGCAGTTACTTTAAAATGTACCAATGACATACTAAAAGAGGAGATAGTGAATAGTTTTAATAAATTGCCATTACTATACAACACGTAAGACACGTTGCTACATGCCAAAATTCAAGATTTTAGATGGCCTCGAGGTTTAGGCGCGCGGTCGAGAATTTCGACGGTCACAGGTTCAAACCCCAGGCACACACCTCTGACTTTTCGAAGTTATGTGTGTATTCACAATGAATTATCACTTGCTTTAACGGTGAAGGAAAACATCGTGATAAAACCTGCACACCTTAAAGTTCTTAGGAATTTCTTAGGTGTGTAGTCCGCCAACCCGCACTAGGCCAGCGTGGTGGACTAGGGCCTACACCCTCTCAGTTGTAGAGGAGGCCCGTGCCCAGCAGTGGGACGTATATGGGCTGATGATGATGATGATGATGATGATGATGATCGACTGGAAGTATCCTTTAGGTTTTGATTCCCTTGCGACTAGTTGGATTTGAAAATATGCGACTGCTGTTTTTTTTGATTACGTTGACATAGAAGTTAGAATTTATTACAGCTTAAAGGTATTATAGACCTGAGTATTTGACATGAAAATGAATTTAATACCTCTACGCGTTCCTGAGGAAAGAGGTAGTAGGTTTAAAATTATTAAAAATATTTTTATTATATGATGTAACAAAAAATTTGTCTTATGCAATTTGTCCCTTATCTGTTATTCTTATCTTTTTTCAAGATTCTGATTTCATGGGAACCGGTAGGTTTTGATTCCCTTGCGAGTGTCGAAAATTTTAAGCATAAACGGCTGTATCTTTTGATTGTGTTGGCTTAGAAATTTGATTTTTTCCCAGCTTCAAGGAACAGTAGACCTGAGTATTAACAGTAGACCTGAACTCCGCGGGTTTCTGAGAAAAAGGGTCTTCACAAACGACAGACGGACGACAAAGTGATCGTATTAGGGTTCCGTTTTTTCCTTTTGAGGCACGGAACCCTAAAAATACAATTTATTTATTTTATCACTTTTGAAGTTAATGTTTAACAACACAAACATTAAAAAATATGAATGTAATTAAAATTCAAACCTTACATAAACCTTGTGTGGTGCAGATTAGACGGCACCAAACGTGATATACCACAAAAGATATCCTTCGTTAATTTATTTGCAAGTATTGAACACACAATAGGTAAATGAATTGTAAGAAATGATGGAGTCATAACCTTGCGCAATCTTAACACAATTAATGATTAATCGACAAAGTAAAAAATTACCTCGATAGTTTATCGTCATTTAATATTCATTAGGTACCCTTCGGGGATTCTTTTCCGTTAAGGACGCGTCCAAGACCAAGATAATTTACGTATTCAATAACTATGCATAATATTATCAAGAAATACCCACCATCTTTTACGGCAGTTTCCACAATTTGTTTATCATTACTCATACCTGGGAAAAGCCCTTTCCGATACATTATGTTATTTTCCATAAACACAAGTATTATGTGTTTTAATGACAATTTCTCGCTCATATTATAAATAGGGATTTGCTAATAATTTCGTTGTGTAAACTTCGAAGAGTAAAAAGTAGTAATGGCCTCGAGGCTTAGGCCCACGGTCAAATCAAAACTCGGCAGTCGCGGTTTCAAGCTCGAACCACACACCTCTGACTTTTCGAAGTTATGTGTGTAGTCATAATGAATAATCACGTAGTTTAACGGCGAAGAAAAACATCGTGCACATACCTGCACACCTAAAAAGTTATTAAGAATTTGTTAGTTGTACTCGTATAGTCCGCCATCCCGCACTAGACCAGTGATGTGGACTACTTATCCCCTCTCAGCTGCAGAGAAGGCCCGTGCCCTGCAGTGGGACGTTATGAATATGGGCTGATAATGATGATGATGAAACTTCAAAGTGTCTGAAGTATCTTTAATTAAAACTTCTCCTACGTACGTTTTCTAATCTATAAAAGACTTCATTTCTTACTTTAATAAAATATAGTATCGAATGGACTATCTCACCTGAATATCATCGAAGATGATCGTCGCTAGATACAGGGTGATTCCAATACAAGTCCGATACAAGTCCTGCGTCGTAGGTATCAGAAACTACGAGAGACTTTTCGGTCTCACAAACACCCAGACTCGAAACAAATATTTGTGGATCACACAAACATTTGTCTAGTATCTAGCCAACTGCGCCACTGTTTATTTTTTACATTAGAAAATTGGAAAGCATAGTCAAATATTAGCTATTTACTTCGCATTACCTTTTAATTTGATACTAATCCTTCAAAACAGTCCTCTATTTGAACTTAACAAGTCTATTCTGTAGTTTAAACTGACCTTAGTCATGCTGTTGTGAATATTAACAGTCGCAACTCGCAATTATATTTTTATGTTCAATAAAACAAGTAATAATCCGCATTATTTTACACTGTCTGATTCAAACAGATAAAAAAAATTATATCTGAGCAAGTTTTGCAATATTTTCAGTTACAGTACGTTAAGTTACAAAAAAAATTTACATACTCATATGATGCAATGAGATGGTAAAAAAATGTATATCTACCGTATATCTACCGTGCCGTAGGTTTTTATCAAAGCGGGGTAATTATTATTAATGTATCTAAGATTAACATAAATCAGTTTAAAAAGTACGGCACAGAAAATGCAGAATAAATTGTGTCTATGCTATGTAAAAAAGCATCTGTATCCGTATCTGAGTTATGATTCTATGCTAATGCTAATATTATCACAATATACGCGCATGTTATTACAGTTCCGGTAACAAGTAGGTCTCCTCGGAGCATTATCCTTCACCATCAGAGCTTGTTATGCAAATGAGCACATAATTTACAAAAATGTGCCATGAATTAATATGGACAAATTTTATTGACGTGACAACAGTATAAGCGTGTTCGAATATTGGGTGAGAGGATGCTTGTAATACCTCTTTAAAGAGAATTAAGTAGATTTTACGGTAAAAAAAACTGATTAAAATTTCAATATATTATTATAATACATTTCAATGTTGCAAAATTGTGTATTGACGTCATAAAAGTTGAGATTGACACCAACTATACATATTTACTACTTTTTGTGTCATGAAACTGACAATTTTTTGTTATTTATTTAGTTTAAAGCCATTTGCGCCTTTACTGTTTTTTTTGTTTTCGAGGGGAAAGCTGATTATGGCTTTACTTCCCGCTAACCCTGGGGGCGGGGGTCGCTAAGCGCGGCGACGTCTTGTCCACGCAGATTTTAGTCCCGAGCTCCTTCTTCTTCTTCCGAAATCCTTAAACCGGTCTACCGATCAAAACCCCCCGGTGGCCATCTCCGCGCCAAGTGGGGCGACCACGATACGTAAACGAGAAGCGCCCACCGTTATTCCGCAGCCGCACGGTCTCGGAAATTTTAGGGGGTGCAGTTGCACCCCCACTAACTTGATTTGATATTTTGAGCGCCCGCGATGGATACAGACCACCGTGCCGCCGGAAAACACCTGCGTCGCTGCGCTGTGGTGCCTATCCATCCACTGGTCGAGGACAGGACGCGCTGCCTTGACGGTCCTAACACCAGCACTGGGATCGCTCAGCCTGGTTCGCCAATCCCCACGGCGGCCGTACGGAGGGAGGCTTTCATTGCCTCAATCTCTCTCGGGGCCAGTCTGTCCCCGCGACTGGACGCCTCCTCCCACCAATGGTAAAAGCGCGACAGGCATTTGGCGTGAAGATCCCACGACAGGGACTCGGCCAGAACGCAGGTCCCCTCGTAGGAGATCGTGCGGTAGCCCCTAATCAGTCACTGCACGAGCGCACATTCTACACGCTCGTACTCATACAGGGTTCCATTACAACGGCTTTTACTGTACATTAATTAAATAAATAATAATTAAATTAAACCACAAATTCTAAAGACAATTAGTTTTATTCATTATCAACGGAATTACCTAATTTATAAAAATAATTTTAGTTTTTAAGTGTTTTGTAAAGTGAAATTAAAAATATTGCTATTTGCTATGTAACATACACATTTATTAACCTCTTCAGCAATACAAGTACCCAATGTTATTGTCACTGTCACTACTCTTGGCGTTGTTTTTGTCGTAGTCGTTAACAAGTCAAGTTTTTCTGCGACTAATGTCATAGCATGTAAGGACTTCGCCCAAATCGACGACGCAAACACCTGTGTCAATTATATATTTGACGCTGTTATTCAAACATTATTCAGCGTGTGGACGCGAAATACTATTTTGGGCAATGATTGATGTAAATGTACATGTGGTTTAAATTTCGGGTTTTATTTATTCAAGTAACAATAACTGTAATGCTCCTTACTCTGTAAATGTCACAGAATTACGATAACAATTTAGGAACTCTGCATACTTTTGAAAATAATCTGGGAATAGGCTCTTGCCCAGATAGAAATACATGACTCACATTACGCGCAGAAAGGATTTCAACGAAAGATTCATAAAAGTTAATTTCTCCATTTGAACATAATGATGTTTTTGTACTTAAATGTTGGATCAATATCGATTTACCACAAACGTAATAAATAAGTAGATAATGTTCTCTAATAAAATGAATGTAATAATGGAATGTGTGTGTGAAAAGTGTTTTAAAACATTTAAATCAGTTTATTCACTTTTAAATTGCCTCGTTAGTCCGGCTGCACAAATGCAATCCCAGTTCGAGCACTTTTTTTTCCACTTAGAATTTATCAATTCAAGAGTCAGAAAATCTGCTCGAAAAACAGCTATAGACTAAACCATTTGCGTGGGATTAAAAAAAACTACTAGCGAAACGACCGTGCAGAAATGTACCTATGCTAACACTTTGTAGATATTGGTTATTTTTATGTAGGTATTAGTGTCCGTGTATGTATGTATGTGTTTGTGTAATATCAAATACCAATTTAAAAAATAATCATGAATGGACCAATAAACGTGCTAAAAGTCAACGTAACCTTCAAGAAATTATTATTGGCCCCCGTGACATCAACCTCTTTATACGAGTATAATAACGCTACGCGCGTCATATTTGGTTTTGGTTGTTTATTTTTTTAAAAGGACTAAAGGCAGCGGCGAGGAGTCCGGTAAGAAGATACACCTTTGTTTGTGTACTATAATTTACCGAGGGAACACTGTTGATTAAATTTCCAATGTTTATTACATGGGTTAGACGTGTATGGTATGATATGACCTCTTATAATTTATTATGTGTAGTGATAAAAAAGGAAGGTGTGGAAGAGTGACAGTCGTCTACTTAAATTAAACTTAGGTATAGGGTTTTCCTTAACACCGACACCTTCACATGGCTGCATATATGTAAATATGTATATAAATCCTCACGCCTATTTATTTTTATTTATTTTATATGTGAAATACACAGAACAATCACATTCAAAAATATAAAATAAAAATATAGAATACAAAGTACAATCCAAAATAATTTCCACTAATAGGTAAAGCACAAATTTGAAGAAGTGAACGACTAATCTGATAAGAAATAAAATTATACAAAAACAGAAAGCATTTATACAAAAACACTTTAAACAAAAAGTGATTTCTTATAATTATTAAAAAATATGATTTAATTATAAAAGATAATTAAAAATTAAATATATAGATATAAGCAGTGATGGCCTCGAGGTTTAGGCGCGCGTTCGAGAATTTCGGCGGTCGCAGGTTCAAACCCCAGGCACACACCTCTGACTTTTCGGAGTTATGTGTGTATTCACAATGAATTATCACTTGCTTTAACGGTGAAGGAAAACATCGTGATAAAACCTGCACACCTAAAAAGTTCTTACGAATTTCTTAGGTGTGTAGTTCCCCAACGCGCACTAGGCCAGCGTGGTGGACTATGGCCTAAACCCTCTCAGTTGTAGAGGAGGCCCGTGCCCAGCAGTGGGACGTATTTGGGCTGATGATGATGATGATGATTTAATTTGAATTACTCAAAAAATATGTCGATATCGGAGAAATGTATATTATAATTATTAGTCGAACTGCGAACAAACATGTTAGATCCATAATTATTATCCAATCCATAATCTATATTCTCCGAAGCGGCAGCAAAACATGCATTTCCGCAGCCACATTTCACCAATTATGTTTTCGTCCCGCGTAATAGGGGGCGAGAGCGTATGGGCGTTTTGCAGGTACAATTCCAGACTCCGTGCTGCTGAGAAAAACCTAGAAAAACCCAATAACACTTTACCCAACCCGAGAATTGAACCCGGGACCTCTCATGGCAGACCACGAACCAGTCATGGCTGCATTTTTTATTGAATTCATTTGATTGTCGTGTACTCTCCATGTAAAGAAAAATTCACTGCAAAATGAAATTTTTGTGTTGGACTAAACACAGAATCAGGTGTGTTATTCTGGAATTATATTAATTGCTACACGAGCATTTGTAGCTGTCATGTTTAATTACGATGTCTCAATGTTTCTCATAATATATTATAAAATCTAAAAAACATTAAAATATTCTTGTAGAAAAAAATATTTTTGTTAATTAGTAGGGCAGAATATTTTATTAACATTCCTAAGATGCAGTCGTTAGACAAAGTCATGTCAGGGTAACCTTCTAAACTAAAAGTCACCATTGTGATAAATACATGCAGCTCTCATAAACGATGCTAATTTCAGTGAGATTTTCTTTATACCAAGTAAATTAGCAACTTACAGCAATCTGAAAAACGTACAGCAATCCCAATTGCGGGAAGCGATAACTCAAAACACACTGTCTTGGCGCAAAAGGAAGGCCTGACCCCAAATAATGGGAAAAGGGAAGGAAAAACACAAAAAAAGAAAATCACATGATAGGCATAATTTGATTATATCTTTTGCTTTTAATCTCATTCATATTTATTATACATCTCTAACATCATTTTAAGATGTTTGGTGTGTTTTTCTCTCGTGTCGCAAATGACAAAACTTTAACTTCATAGTTAAGACCGACTTATACGAGTATAACGTTTATGAATAAAAAATATAAGTAGTTGAACACTAAACATTTTTAGTATCACTAATTGAAAGTCATTAAATTTCCATAAATTCGGTATCAACGTCAAGTTACTTTTATGATAAAAGGAAGTACAAATGCTAAAGAGAACTTTATTTCTTTTTGATAAATAAATAATAAAATTTAAGTTACATACTTTTATTTTCTATATCATCATTCACTTGCCCTGTTCCCAATTTTATTTGGGGTCGGCGCAGTATGTTTTATCCTTCCAAACATCCCTATCAGCCGTCATGTCTTCAGTCACCCCTTTTTCTTTCATATCTTCTCTCACGCACTCCATCCATCTTTTCTTTGGCCTTCCTCTGTTTGTCCATCCTTCGACTTTCATACTCATTACTTTTTTACCAATATATGTTTCGTCCCTTCTCATAATATGACCATACCACGACAGACGGTTTCCTTTCAACTTATCTATCACAGGACCATCTATCAAACGATGAAACCCCCAAGGAGGGTTGGCGTCAGGCAGGCGGCCGGCCGTAAAATATTTGCCAAAACAACAATACTTTTATTTTCTATACTAAACCTAAATACAGTTTGTAGTGTGTGAAATAAACCAATTGTTTATGTTTAATGTAATGGTTTCCTTTTGAGAAAAGTTTTGAAATCATATTTTGTAACATACGTACAAATATGTACATCCAAATTATATAATTACAACAAATCAATTGAGAACAAGGAAAATACTATCTTAAATATGTACGCAATAAATATTCATCATTCTTCAAATGATATAAGAAAAACAAAAAATAAGGGAATAAATAATATTTTCCTTCACCGTTTGCGTGTAAATTACGTAATAAATCTTTGTAAATACACACATAACTTTGAAAACTGTGTAGTGTGTTTTGGGGTTTGAATCCGCGACCGCTGAGATTCTCGACCACGCGCCTAAACTTCGAGGCCATAATAGAAGTAATTTAATATTTAAATTTTAATACAATTATAGTCATATACAGGGTATATTCAGACCGTGATCGGAAACTAAGGCAGGTAATAGCTACGGTGATTACAAACCCATTGGCGATAAAAAATACCCGACAAAAAATAAAAAAGTTGACGTTTTCCTAACAATCATAGATATGAAATGGATGTGGTTGTAAGGAAAACGTTTTTTTTTTTGTCGATTTTTATTTTAACGTCACGGTGTTTTTAATCACCGCAGCTACTATCTACCTTAGTTTCCGATTACGGTCTGAATACAATCTGTATAATATGTTATTAATACCCCGTATTAATATCGATAATTATCAAATATTTACACGGAAATGTCGGAACCACGTGATAAATCGAGAGATCGATTAAATATCGATTAAACAATCAATTAAATAAAATCTTGACCGCAAAACATTCATCTATTTATACCAATATTTATATCCAGTTCAGACTAAACAGTATGTTGGACACATTGAAGTGATTAGCTTATGTCATGTCATGATTAGGTTACCACGACTGTATTGGCACTACTGTTTCAAGAATAAACTGTTACAGAACAGCGGCCATACATAGGCTGTTATACGCATGTTGCAGACATAAACCTCGATTTAGCCATTACGCAAATTATAGAGGGTGCGAGTTGTCACTAGGCGAGATGCAATATCGCGATTGAATTCTAACACCCCCTTGTCACAGGGCAGGTGGATACTTACCGTTCAGAAGCTACCGTTCGATCCTATCCTTAACCAGGCTTACTTGAACGAACAGAAAATAACAACAAAAGACAACCTACGTTATAAATGTACCTACATTATAAAGATTTTGTATGTTGTGTTTCTTTATTTCCAAACTGTATTCAGCCGTTCAAGATCTTAGCGCTGCATAGGTTTAAAAATAATTTAGCAATTTTCCATTTAAACATAGGATAGAGGAGAGCGGAAGAATGAAACTAGGTATAATGTAAACACTTAAAAACCTCTGATAAATTCCAACATTATTCACCAAATGATTAAAGACGTACAATAAAAACTGAATGTTAATCCTATATATAAGTGGGTGGCGTGCAATTTACACTATCTTCCGAGTACGGTAAAATGATACTGGCTTTTTCCAAAAGGAAATTCCCACTAGCAGAACGGAATCTGGAGATGAGCCCCAGATCGGCAACAGACTAGGCATTTTAAACATATCAGGCGAAACATGGATGCAGAATTTCACCTCTATCTATTCCTTCGGGGATACAACCGCAAGTTTATCTCACTACACCCCAAAATCCAAATACACAAAAAACCTGAGCCACTAAGCAAATAAATAAATAAAAATAAATACACCCAACAATCACATACATAGTTCTGGTCCCACACTAGGATACACGTCTTGTGTCGTGGGTATCAGAAACTACGAGAGACTTTTCGGTCTCACAAACACCCAAACCAGAAACAAATATTTGTGGGTCACACAAACATTGGTCTCTGTGCGGGATCAAACTCGCGGCCTCTCGTTTCGCAAGCTGGTATCTAGCCCGCAGTTGGGCTGTCAAACTAACAATATTTAAAATTGAATCTTACCTATATGTATTTTGTATTTCTAATGCGTCAATGGATATAACATATTTGTTTATTAGTAAACATCCTTTACAATGCGCAAGGACATGCCAAGTTTTAAATAAATATGAACCAGTCTATGTATGTTACTCTTATATAACGACAAGACTTAAGATTATCCTTTATTGCTTATGCTATAAATCATTGCAGTGGGGTACAATTCGCTTATTCTTTTATGACTTATAATGTTGCACGTATGTATGAGTATAAGTGTGCCGCGTTCTGAAAACCTAGCATCTATCGTATAGATGCTAGGTTTTCGTACATAAAGATTACATAATACATAAAGTTCGTACATAAAGAGGAAAGATTTGATATTTTGTATGCTTGTTACGACTTAACTTAAAAACTACTCGCTCGATTTGACTGACTATTATTGGTCATTGGTAGGGACATTGGACATATATGGAGGACATAGTATATGGGAAGTAGCATAGGCTACTTTTTATACCGGGAAAATGTATTCCCGTGGAATAAGCATAAAATTCAAGACGTCCTAAAAACTATGGTATATCCTAACAAAATCCTAAGACCTAAGCCGATTTTAATTTCGATTTCGATTGATAGGTCTCTAAAGACCAAATATTAAACTAAAAAGCGGTTGCATTATATCCAGATAAATTGAAAGATATAGAATTAATTTTATACAAACGCAAACACGTAGTTATTAATAAGAATTATGTAGAAATCTGTTTATAGCAATATACCATCGTTGTGGGCAATGAATGTCATAAAGTATAATGGATCTCTTAACTTCGTTTTATGGGACTAAACAAAGCCTCACGGATGAAGTGAAATATACATTCTAAACAGCTCGCGTCATAACAAACTATATTTATATTCCTTTTAGTAATAACCTCCGAAACGCATATGTATAAAATCATCTCCTTCCTGTTAAAGTTACCTTTTTAACTATTAATTTCTGATGTGTTTGTCGGAATCTGTCTCATAACATTATAAATTATACCTAAAATACCATGGTCTATTACCATCAATTATGAGCCCTACAGACTGAAATATGCTTAGAAACGCCACAGGGAACATTTTCCTTAACCGTCTATGTAGCTCATGGTTGCCCTCTCTCCATCGTCCTTAAGCCTCTCAACGCTGTGAATCGCTTTATAATACAACTAAAAAACTTACAGTATCCACCACCAAAAGCATGCAGGCACTATACGCCTCGAAAACCAAATATAAGTTCTGGTATTCAGTGGACAGCCCCGTAGCGCAGATGGCTAGACACCAGCTTGCGAAACGAGTGGCCGCGGGTTCGATTCCCGCACCGAGACAAATATTTGTGTGATCCACAAATATGTATTTATTTCGGGTCTGGGTGTTCGTGAGACGACCGTGTGTTCTCTCGACACAGGACTTGTATCCTAGTGTGGGGTCAGATCTACATATGTATGTGACTGTTGGGTGTATTTATTTCTATATTGATATTCGAACAAACGACGTAACAATGAGGCAGCAGAAGGTGGTCATTTTGGTGCAAGAGTTTATAGGATTAATATCATTACCCACAGGTTTGCAACCTAACTTTGGACGCCCTCAGTAGAATGAAGTTTTGCCAATTGTTCAGTTTACATCGTACAGCAAATCAATTATTATTCATGCGTAAGCCTATCAGTCAAGCATGTGGCTATACAGTGACGGAATATGTATTTGAGCCTCTCGCTGCTTGATGCTCTATTTGGACATTGTACTTGCCATCAGGTACAGTGTTTTCATTTCGTCGTTCTAATATGAAAAATACCTTTTTAGTCTTACTGATTACAATGATCACACCAACCGTCACACGTCGCACTCTTCCAATAAATTGTAGAGTGAACTACGCGTAAGAACCTAGATAAAGTTTAGGGGTCCTAGGCCTAAAGTGTCAATTGCATTTCTCTACATTACTATACATTGATTAATACTAAGTATTATACAAAATATCTACCCAAAAAACATAAAAATATTTTCATAAATTAACGTACAATGTGTAAATGAATGCGACCTCAACCCTATAAAACACTGTGAAACTCTATTACTTCAAAACTCTAGCCCTATAATATACATATATTATGATTATTAAATCTTTATGGAATTCATATAAAAGTTATTAATATTAAAACTACTCTTTATTTCAAATACGATGACTCCTGATTCAGTAAGTTATTTATTCTAAATCTAATGATTGTATTATATTATACGGTCTACTAGAGGTTACTGTTGGTATGGCAGCCAAGAAATTTAGTTATTAATACCTATTAATAACTAAATCATCATGTACCTACATGATCGATATCCCTGATTTTTTGTAATTACAACTGTTTAAATATTTATACGCATGAAATACATTATTTTACATATTTCACTAATGTAAATAGTTACTACGTATATATTTTATATTCATGAGTCCTTAATAAGGAGGGGCAACATAAAATTTGAAATGGTAATAATTATTTTGAACATCTAAAATCTAAATAACTTAAGTGTGGCTGTACAACTTATCCTTTAAAAAATCTGAGAATGAAAAGTCATTATGTAACTGATATTTATAGAGGGGGAAAATTTTAATAAAAACAACGGTTCACCTTGTCTATGAAGGAAGTCACGTGATCAACACCAATCTATCTGGTAACGTAAACTTAATGTATATAGTCATGTTTAGTGAGATTCAATTCCTATGCCGGGAAATCCTATGGCATTGATTTGACGAATAATGAAAGCAACACTCAACAGGTTTTATGAAGTATCGGGATATTTCAATATTATTTTGGCTCTTAAATAGATTTTTGCTACTTAAAAACGTTGCTTTCGCGTGTTAGATACATGTAAATATAAATTTGCTCTGTATCCTTTCTTTGAAAAGTAAGATCTGAAAAAAAAAATATTTTTTTTGCTTATTTCAGCTTATGTGTTACAGATGAGAAATAAGAACCTTATAGGTCTTGACCATGAATCTTTGGTTGTGGCTTTGAATTTCCAGGAAATAGAAATGTAGGCTTCTTCGTACATACTTTTAATATGAACCATTTTTCACGATATTCTTTTTTAAATCTTTTATTTCCGTCGTTTTTTTACTGTTACCAGGTTTTTAAAAAGGTGGCGGGTAGCGCATGGATGAGAATTGATCAAGGGATGATTGTCGCTTACTTAGGGAGGCCTAAGTTAAACAGTCGACGGCGACAGGCTGAGTGGATATAGGTTTCTAAACACCTATATTAAAACAAAGGCATCCTACACTATTATGCAAATGAAACTTAATTAAACTTCATCATTGGCCTATGACGTCAAACAAAACGTTGTTTTTGTATTAGTACTTTTTACTCGTCTTACAAAAAAAGAACCTGCAATGAACTGAATATTTTAAACTAAAAAACATCGCATATATTATACCACATCCATATATCTTCTGACAAACAAAATACTTAAGGGACATTTTATTGTAACGTCATATAATAGTATTTAACCTTCAAAAAATCCTAATGTTTGAGGGCTTAAATTTGAAAGATTTCTGCACTTTTATGAGTGTAGTATTTTTTATTTATTTACTACATAATCGTGATACGTTTTTACGTATCCAGTTTATCCAAGGTCCTAAATAATTATTTTAATTACACTTATAAAACGATTCAGATCAAATCCAGCGTTCTCCTACACAGCGTAGGTACCTATAATATTCTCGGGCATGATCACGTATAAAACTCTTACAAAATAATTAAATCTCTTTAGATAAATCTCTTACAAGATATTACAATGGACGATAAGTAAACATTGACAACGTCTTTGAATATAATTGTACGTAAAAAGAACTTTAAACACAAACATTCATTTTAATTGAGATAAATGTCAACTTACAAGATACGCTATATGAGTTTCTTGAACCCAAAGGACCGAATTTTGATAGTCCTGAAACGTCATAGCTATGCTACGACATGAGGAGTCAAGTTGAAGGCGCGTGAAGTGACGATGTGATAAAAGCGCAACAGGGCAACGCGCGCCGCCAGTACTGAGCTCACCTGCAAGCCGAGCGCAGGCGCCGTCCGCGTTCGTCCCGCGACATCTACCGTTCCGCTCACGCAACCGTAGCGCCCCCGCCTACTGCTGTATTACTGGAGTGGACATCATCTGTCCGCATCCGGATAGTGTGAGTGCTCTTGGAGTGGACCACTTGGCTTCCTGACACAACTTAGCCATCCGCACAGATCCAGCGCAACCAGGTGAGGTTAATGATGAAACTGTTTTATCTAAAACGGCTTACGTCGGCTGAATCATGTGACGAAATAAACGGTTGTAACATCATGGTTAGCGCTAATAAGTAACCGCAAATCACGATAACCAGGCTAAAACTTGATTATAGCTTTCTGATCCGTATGATTATGATCCGTTTGCATGGAATATGTTAATATAGAATATGATAATATATGTAGTACAGGAAAAATTATGTTGTTTATTAATGTAACATATTCAATAAATATTTGCTATATGTAATAATATTGAAATCTCAAGTTCACAATTGTGCGATAATGATAGTGGAATAAACGAAAAACTAACGTTTTATTTTACGTGATATCTTTATGCCAAGTAGGTAACCAAGAACAATAGCATAAAACGAGATAAATTAGAAAATGTGTCTCTTGACGGCTTATTAGCAGTGTGATGTATCGTCGGCGCATGAGTCGCTAATGAACAATTTTGCCCGTTCCTGATGAAAGAGCCGCACTCGATCATGGGTCAGATTACAAAGATCAAACGGAGTCAATTTACGGGAACAACTGATCAGGGGCGCAAAATTAATACAATCAACACTTGACTTTTAGCATTAACAATCTTATGAATTTGTAAAAAAATCTCTATATATAAATATAACTGATAACTGCTAAGTAATATCGATGCTGATTGTATCGAACCGTACGATTATGGAAACAACAGCCAAACGCTAACTTGATAACATTAACTGCGAACTGAATAGTTGAAAACACGCATTGGACGCAATAGTGTACTAAGAAAGGAGCTCGGTTTTGAAGCCAAGGATTCACCAAGGCGTTCTGCTGGAGTTAGTATGCCCAGCGCGTGTGGCGGCGCAAAGCGGTGGCCGCATGACGTAAGGTCACTACGGCTGGCCACTGACTTGACATGAGATTAACATGCCTCCCCAGCGGGCTCAGCCACTACTCGCGACTCACCAGTAGTCACCGTGTTCAGCGCAAGTGTAACACAAAACGTTAGCGTAGCAAAATTCGCGGGTAAACTTACGAAATTCACATTTATAAAAGTCTACATCTGTTACTCCATCGAATTAATTTTAACAATATACGTTCCGTGATAGATAATAATCATTGAGGATTCTATATTAATATATGATAATGTTATCTTGACAACGATTGCTCTCACAAATCACATTATTATAGATAAAATTAATTTGACCTACTGATTACTGCTCATCATTTACGTCGCTTACAAAACGTACTGTTTTAGGTATAGTTTTATTCCAATAAAGTATTTTTTAATAACAGATATTTAAAACTTGGAAAACATGTACATACATAAACTCACGCCTGTATTCCCCGAAGGGGAAGGGTGCATTTCTGCACCCACATTTCGCCAAGTATGTATCAGTCCCACGTAATAGGGGGCGAGCCCATTGCCGTTTTTCGGGCACATTTCCAGACTCCGTGCTGTTACCGAGAATTTCCTTATAGAAAAACCCAATAACACTTTGCCCGACCCGGGAATCGAACCCAGGACCTCTAGATCGCACGGCACATACTTGTACCGCGAGACCACGAGGCAGTAAAAACATGTGTATTTTATGATATCGTTGAACATAACAAAACATTCTGATAATATTTTGTTTAGTCTTGTTTGTATTATACAATACTCATAAATAAATAAAATTTGATATATACCAAATTACTACTACATATTTAATTTGATTAACGTTAGACATAACTAAGGAAGTTACGAAAAAATACAATTATAGTTATATACCTACATATCGAAATTTATAACGCAAACTAAGTTATGTGCTAATCATAAATGATAATCTTTAACGCATATAACACAAAGCGAAGGTTAATTTAAACAACTCGGATTTTCCGTATTATCCACTATTGAAACAAAGTAGCTGAACGCATAAATAAGTCACGGTGTATAACGATATTGTAATAATGGGGATGGTTTTATTAAATCAACGCGTCAAAATATATATAAAAACGATGAGGTGATTAAATTGGAAATTGACGTGCAATAATTACGAAGGTTGTTTAGCTAAATAAGTTATGCTAACATCTGAGTTCCGCGAAGGTCAACTAGTTAAGCACAATTTTAACACCGCGAATAAAACTTGATTAATCTTTTATCATTGACCCATGACGTCAAACGGAGTTTGATATGTACTTTTTTACACGTCCGCGTCATCTGTATGCGGACTCTGCTATAAGGAAACATAAAATTATTTGGAGCCTCATAATGATATCAACAAACTAATCTCATATTTAATAGTTTTGTTTTGACGACTAATTGTCATTTAAAAAAATAACAGATTTATTTTTTTCCACTTTTTCAGGCAATCGTTTTTTTTCGCCTGTCAACTATTTTAATAGCAGGTACAAATTCTGAAACAAATTTATCTATCAACAAGTAATACTTTAATTTTGCCGATTTTTAACGGATGCTGATGATGATGATTTGATGGGCCATTCGCATTTCGCACCGCAATTCCATCTGAATACGTTGTAGCTCTACCATTTTCGTCTCCCCATTAACCATCAACGTACGAATTTATTCCTTTTTACGTAAGACATAAAACTCAAGTTTTGTGCATTATTCTATTTTTTAATATTGCAATATACACGCTCATGGTCGCAATAATGTTTTCATTCTATAAAAAGTATAACATAATAATGGATCGTCAGTTTTTCGGCTTTATTGCCGAAAGGTTTTGTAAGACTATTACAAAATGTATATGTTCAATTATAAAAAGATATATGAGAAATTCATTCTTTTCTATTTTTTACAAGATTTAGTTTATGCCTTCATCTCTGTCCACTTTTTTAGAGCGAAATTAACATGTAATAGGTAAAACACTGAACGCACCTGTTGGTGCATTTTCGATATTCTCATAGGATTTTTTCTTTCGGGATAAAAAGTCGCTGATAGCTTCCTCCTGGGACTTTTCCATGGGTGAAATACAATTCATCAAAACTAATTACGTGATTTATCCGTGACGTATTAACAAACAAAAAAAAACTCCCTTTGAATTTAAAAGGTTACTATTTAGGGCATTTTTTATTATATATTTTAAGTGTATGTTGAAGACTTAATTTTTTGTTGAGCACTAATTAAAATTAAAACATTTAATGCATATTCATAATTATCATTCATTTTTGCTTAGTGTTGATTTTTAAATATATTTATTTATTTATTGTATACTATATGTACATAGGTACGTACATTACGTTAAATCTACTTTTATGGACAATTCTATTTCCATATAATTTGTATACTAGACTTTTTATATTAGATATAAGTTACTCGCAAAAAATAATAATTAGTAAAATCGTAATAGGTTTTTGAAGACAATACTTTTAGTACAGATTCTTAATTATATTATCCTTTTAAATAATAATCTCCATTGAAAGAGAACTGTTATTTAAAACAATTATTTTAAACACATGCAATAATCGTAGGAAAACATTTTAATATTTAATTTTGTGCCAATTCTTAGTACACATTTAGTCTGCGTTAGCGAAGCGTACCTAAAACACATAATTGGATATAATGCTATGAGACCTGTAATTACAAAGGTATTGTTTTTATGTGGAGATTTGACCTTTTGCTTGATATTTTAATTTGTGTAAAAGAAACAAATTGTTTTATAAAGTCCATACATTATTATTTCCTTTTAATGGTGGCGGTGTTGATATTTAAAAATCAATTACGTTCACAACTGGTTTTGAAAATTATAATTATTAAAATAAAACAATACAAATTGAAGTAAATCTAAAAAAAATATCTACTATTAATCCAGAGTCGATATAAATTTAAAATTAATAGAATGGATGTCTGTTTTTAATAAAAACTATAATAGGGAAACTGTTTATGATAACGATAGGATATGCCCACTCACATCAATATCAACTTAAATGTTAATAGCCTCCACGAATTTTTGTGTAAAATATTCATACATCAGAAACTATTATAATCAATTATCTACACTAGAATTAAACAAAGCTAGTGTATAAATGATATTTTTACATAATCCGTTAATTGTCTCCTAATATGATCTTTAGAACTACCTTCATTTTTATTATAATAAAACATCGTTCAAACAACTTCATATGATGATATAATAAAGTAAACTCATGTACCTACGTTAGACAAGTTAGTTAAGGGGACAAACACATTATGGTAGAGTCTTCGATCACTCGAAGCGTAGAGTACATTAACTACAACAACTAATCAAATTCAATTTGAATTAACTTGAGAAGTAGACCTACTCGTATGTTAAAGTTGTAGATACACTCTCCTAATCTCTAACTTTAGGAGAGTGTATCTACAACTTTAAATACCCCACTGTTGAGTTGGGGCTCGCTTATTAAAATTGTATAAGCTCCATGTCTAAGCTTGCCGTAGCTCATTGAACATTATTTTGTAAGTGGTTCTTCGGGTTGTATTTAACAAAAGTCATATTAAAATCAATACTAAACTCAATAATTTTTTTTTATAAATGAAAACATTTGTTTCTGAACCTATTATATATAATTCATCAATGCGACCTCATTTAGGTTATTTAATTTGCATGCGAAATTAATATTACAACAGCTTAAGCATTGAATTGTAACATTGAATCTTAAATGTGTATAATATTATTTTTCATTGAGAAAGTTTATAGTTCTAATTATGTCAATTATATATACAGAAACATGTTCCTTTATGGTATATATAACAGATTGTTCCATAGACACATGTATTTCGAAACTAAAACAATAGCAAATCTCCAAATTTTGAAGTAGCATGCGTATTCATAAAAAAAATTAAGACATCTTAACGTTGCCTCTATCCTCTCGGATAGAGGCAAATCTTTTATGGATGTTGCAAAATACTCGGTTTTTAATTTATAGGATAGGCTCAATTAACTTAGTTAACTTATTATAAAAGTGATAAAATCCAGAACAAGTTACAGGAGTGCAATTGTAAAGGTTAAAAAATGATTCAAAACTTAAGCAGTGTTATTGCGAATGGTACGTAATAAACACTGATTTATTATCAATATAATTATTTAATACATAACACTGACTTCCACATAAAAATATCAACTTACTTAGAAGGAGCTAACACACTACACCTCTGTATTTTTTTAATGCTAATTTTAGTTATTCTTTAGAGTTTAGACGATAAGTAAGTCCTTATAAATAAACGGCTTAGGCATATTAATTTCGTTTTATGTAAATATTAATTTATGTCATGTTGAAACAGACAATTGTTTCGAATGTAGTATATTATATGTATATTTAAAATGTATTTAAACAGATGCGAACTTTAAAGTATGTTAAACTAGCTGACCCGACAAACTTCGTACCGCCTAACAGTCAATGAATTTTGTGTTACTCTCTTACTAATCACATAACTCAATAGTTTTCATAACACCAAGCGCATTCCATTGCTTAGCTAAGGGTGTTTTAGATTTTGAAGCATGATGGCTACCGTGTCCGCCCTCAGCTGTAAATTGTAGACCAGACCAACCAAGGAGTTTAAAAATTCAGTTTGATAATTAGGCTTAATATATTTTTCTTAGATTACACAACATACATTTCTGAACGCACTTATAAATATTTGACAACTAATAAATATGTCAATCCCTTTTTATTACTGACACTATTCTACATTTATAAAATCTAAAGTATGCAATTATTCGAATATTGAGGATATATGTTGTCGATTCGAAATACGTTCTTTAATTTCAGGGGACCTTTAACCGTATCGACGGGATAAACATTAAATGTTTGACAGGAAAATAGGTAGAACAGTTTATATGGGAAAATGAAATTGTTGTTTTTACCAAATTCCTCGCAATATTTTTTTTCATTCATAAGAACCTTCACCAGACAATAGCAAACAACAAGAAAAGAATTAGCGAAATCGGTTTAGCTGTTCTCGGGATTTGCGCTTAGTAGCTTAGCAAGTTCACGCATGAAAGAAAAACTATAATTTTTTACTTACTTATTTCCTTCTATGCTGCAAGACTCTTAAGAAGTTACTCTTTTAACGTTAAGATGTCTTAATTTTTTTTATGAATACGCATGCTACTTCAAAATTTGGAGATTTGCTATTGTTTTAGTTTCGAAATACATGTGTCTATGGAACAATCTGTTATATATACCATAAAGGAACATGTTTCTGTATATATAATTGACATAATTAGAACTATAAACTTTCTCAATGAAAAATAATATTATACACATTTAAGATTCAATGTTACAATTCAATGCTTAAGCTGTTGTAATATTAATTTCGCATGCAAATTAAATAACCTAAATGAGGTCGCATTGATGAATTATATATAATAGGTTCAGAAACAAATGTTTTCATTTATAAAAAAAAATTATTGAGTTTAGTATTGATTTTAATATGACTTTTGTTAAATACAACCCGAAGAACCACTTACAAAATAATGTTCAATGAGCTACGGCAAGCTTAGACATGGAGCTTATACAATTTTAATAAGCGAGCCCCAACTCAACAGTGGGGTATTTGATGATGATGATGATGATGAAAATATGAGCAATCATGTCCTGTTCTAGAACACAAATAACTAATTTGTGTTTACTATGTTTACCTTTACTATGAAATTATCGAACCTCTTTTTGAACCTCAGATTATAAGAATACCTATTGAATCCGTACATACTACAATATGTAAACAAAGAAAATTATAGAGTCTACGAAGGTTTCTTAAACACCACATAAGCGGAATTAAGTGTCAAGCGTATAAAGCAATTACTCGTAGTTTTACCATTGTAAAATACAAAGCGTCGCTGTAATATACAAACATTGATTTACCGTATTCATTACCAAAATGCGAATAGACTACGCAAATAGTTGTTTTTATTTGGTACGTATTATGTGAGGTTATAAATAGCAATGTAAATATAATAATTTATACACAATGTGCGTACAATTATAGACATGATTTAACCCCGAAATTAAGTGTGTAACGAAAGTAATACCAAAATAAAATATTAATTATAGCGTTCACGAACAATACTGACAGGACAGGTATTTAATTGTCAATGTATTGTGTCAAGTAAATGTTTCAAGTACTGGAATAAAACAAAGATAAATCTGGATAACAATTCTGATTTTTTTGGCAATTAGGTACTGTTTTTTGCAATTAACAGGTAAATATTCTATAAATGTTATAAAAACAATCGTATGACCCGGTATTTTTCTACTTTGCAATTGTTTACTTGTTTAAAACAACTTATCACGTTAATTAAAACATCCGGTTAAGGAAACAAGTTTATGTAACCTACATCTCAATTCTATCAAAGTGATCTTATATTAGCACCTTGTATAAATCTAGACTATAATGTATAGAGAAAAACTGAATCAAATTCAAATACTGTTGAATGCTTCAATCGTTGAATTCATTAAAGCGATACTACCATACATCTACCGAATATCGACCAGGGTAAAGATGTAAAACCTGCTATATTAAACCACTCAAGTTTGTTCCTGGGATCTGTATAAATTTCAACATTATCTTAGCTTCGACTGGTAGAGAATGTCTCTGAGGTTACATCCGCCTTTAGGTTATGCCTTCCCATCCGATATACTGGAACTGTGCTGCACTTGGCGTATGGTCCCACTATATTAGATTTCAAGTTATCACTAGAAATTATACTAGGAAGCTCACTTATTAAAATTCTTATTATCATAATAATTGAAAAACAATATAGAGTGTTAAGAAATATAGTGCTGGAAATAACGATCAGTTTTTTGAAATACTGTGTAGTTTAACAACCACTCTTCGTTCTCTGGGTATAGAGATTATAATAAGTATTCTATGGTATAGTTTCTACGATCAATTTCTTTTGCAATTTTATAAACAGCAAAAAATTAAGAATGCTCTTGCTTTGAAAAAGCTTTGTAGATTGAAGGAAAAGTCATTTAATCACCATGAAGCCTACTATAATTTCGAATGTTATTCCTGATGATTTCACATTGTTTATTTATCTTCTTGGCCTTTAATTCTTTTAATTTATCTGGATATATATTTATAAAATACTTTCTGCTTTAGAATGTAAGTAGCATAATTCGATGACAATGTCATGTCACGTTTTCTAAAATGCGTACTGTGTGCCTCAGCGAGCAAAGTGAACAAAACCATAAAATGTCTGAAGGGTTTAATGAACACAAATGGACAGCAAGGAATGTACTACGCATTATGACCGTGAAATTTTTGTTTCGTACATTACCTATAGTATGTTGACATATGGACCATATGACTTGGTGCAATTCATCACACGACCTTGTCGTTGCCTACAAAAATTATACATGTAAAATTTCAAAGTCAATTCACATGTGGTGACAAATCGTGGTACATTTAACAAGGATAGTCATTTGGTGGGGTATGAAGTGTTGAGGCACGTCCTCATCGGCCTCGCGCGATCGACTTACGCCTGCAAATGTTTACATTTGCGCCAACGACGTCCACTACGCCGCACCGACCACCGATTAGTTGCAAAATGATCGCGGCCGAATTGAGTTCAGGGTCGCGAGTGTTGCCTCCGGGTGTTGCGCAAAACGCATCACGCAGCTCCGCGCCGCGCCCCACACTGCCACCAACAAGAAATTGTTTCTTCTTGTCTTTCCTGACTCCCTAGTAACCGTCTAAAACATCCCTCCGTGTAATGCGACGGTTGAGACATTTAACTTATTATAATTGTGGGTTGAAAGGTCGGCTCTTAAATGAGGAAGTAAATAAAATTACGTACAAAAGAGCACTCGGAAAACTAATAAATTAAATACTATACAAGAGGGTATTTTAATACCCGGTAGCGTTTAATATATTTCAATAGCCCTGGAAGGAACAAAATGTCACTCTATATATTATATCTTTATTCTTGAACAACACAGCTCGGTTTCAAAATGACGTTACGATAAAAAAAATTAACGATTCGTCAGATTTATGTATTTTTAGATTTTGTAGAAAGATTCAAAGAGAATATCGTGTAATAATTAAGTACAATTAATAATATTTGGAAAAGTATCATTGATAAATGTTAAAATTATCTGCTACAACACATAATGACGAACAGATGTGCACGCATCATATCATAAGCGCTTTGGATATAATGTTTGTTATACATATATTATTTTAGTGATCATATTGTTTTCACAAAAGATAATAATATGACAAATCCTTTTATAATGTTTAAATGGCAATTTGTCTGGAAAGATGACTTACTACTTAGCAACTGTTTGCCAAGATTAAAATTATTTTTAATCCTAATACGCTGTTTGTAAAACGCGAGGATACAGGTTTGATTCCCAAGCCAAAATTAATATCTACTTTAAAATTTTGACCTTTACCGTATGAGTCGATATTTTAAAAAACAATGATGTAAAATATTAGAGGAAGTGACATAAAAAAAAGAAGAGTAAAATATAAGAGTGTCAATTTATCGCTCACTGCCCCACTTTCCGTTTGTTTTTGTAATACACCTGGCAGATATACTTTACACCAACGTTATAAAATTACAAATCCAGTTTCGTCATCGATATTAACATTTTTTATAATTTGTTGACTTTTCGCTATGAACTGATGTAAGCCGATAGATTACACGGTAGAGAGAAGGTAGTAATAATATTAAGGCTTGAATGAATGCTAGGAAATTCATGACTGAAAAATGTTACTACACGACCTAGGCGCACACCGAGAAATCTTACTCTGTTTACCTATAGAAGAAACTTACATGACAAATTGCCGTTCCGCATAATCAAAGGTGTGGTGGGCAACAGAGACATAAAAAATATTGGCTAAATTATTTACGCATAAATAATTCAAAATCGACAACGTTAGCGACTTGCGTAGAATGTACCTACACAGTTACAAAATGTGTTAGTTGACATCGATGTTGCTTAGGCACAATAATGAGAGGCAAGAGATGATGTAATGTTACACCTACCATTACCTACGTTAATATCTCAAGAGCATTAGACTTTTGCGTGAAATAAAGGCCTTGGTAAAATGAATGCAACATCATTCACATGTTGTTAGCAATATCACCGTAAATAATGGACAAACACACACAAAAATTCGGAATCAATACATGAATCACACGCACCGCTGAATTTAACTGGGTTACATAGATTTCAATCATACTCTAATTTTATGTTTCAAAACACATGCATACATACATAAACTCACGCCTGCATTCCCCAGAGGGGTAGGCAGAGGTGCATTTCTGCACCCACATTTCGCCAAGTATGTATCAGTCCCACGTAATAGGGGGCGAGCCTATTGCCGTTTTCCGGGCACATTTCCAGACTCCGTGCTGTTACCGAGAATTTCCTAATGTAAAAACCCAGTAACACTTTGCCCGACCCGGGAATCGAACCCAAGACCTCTAGATCGCACGGCACATACTTGTACCGCGAGACCACGAGGCAGTTTCAAAACACTATTATGTATATTTATAGCTTTACAGTATATCATACATATTCACAAACTGTTGGCGGAAATTTAATAAATACCACGCTATTAGTTACGTCAAAAACTAATCATTTACAAAATTTACTTTTATGCATAAGAAGTAGATACGAAATTATATAAACTGTATATTATGGAAACCACATCATTACTACGTTTATGTTCGCAATGATACAATTTGTGTAGGAGACTCATAATGCACTCAAAGAACGTGCGCTATGGAGGTGTAATCTTTGTTAAACCATGTCACAAATCTGCAACATTTTTTTGGATGTCCAATTTATTATATGCTGAATATAAATAATATCGCTATATTAATCAAGCTGTTTGTTAAGGCAGCGTATTTGCCTGCCCTTTATAGATTATTCGGGAAATTACAACCGATGTAAATATTAAAGCTTTAAGAAAAAAAAAGGAAGTAGTAAAAATGCCAAAGTGTCAAGATGCCCGCCTGTCACTGAACTTGCTTGCCTACATATGTTTGTCCAGCGCTCGAACAGTCAGGGCTAGCAATGCTTGACGACCTTGTATTTTGTACTGCCGCAGGTACTTTGTCGATGTCCGGAACACTGTGCTATAATTGGAAATTGCACGCATTCAGCGGTTACATTATCTTGTGCACGGTCGGTAACCTGTGTCATGTAAATGTTGCATTACGAAAAACTTAAATACTCGCAAGCGTGACAAAGACATTATAAGCCTAAGAAGTTGTAGTAATTTATAACTGGAAAGTAAGTTTGTCTGTTATGCTTTCACGCCTAAATCATTATATTGATTTTATGAATTTTGGTACAGAGATGTAGAAGCGATTACTTAGTAGTTATCCCAGAAAATCGGTACATTCCCAAGATGTAACTTTTTTCTTGCAGCATGCAAACTATAGGTAAGTACCTATCTAAAAATATATTTCGGGTCATGACAAATAGTTAGCGAGATTAAATGATAAAAACAAACAAAACATAACTATCACTATACACGTCACATGTATTCAACATTCAATAATTTAATGATCTAGATGACGAGTGGTAGAGAGACCGAACGTCCATAAGAACAGAGAGTGGTTGGAGCGTGTGGCGGTTGCTTTCACGAGCTCGAGCTGCAGTGAACAGCGCTCGTTACATTTCATTGAAAGTTATTTTCAATAACAAAGCGGAATTTTCGACGTCAGCTAGCGTGCAAGCACGCGCCACCAATGTCAATGCCGAAGACGCGGGCAATCGAATAGAGATACCACATAAGTCAATATACTTATTTAAATACAATGCTCTTAATTACCATGATTTTTACTTACATTTGACCGATATTCTTTTATTTCGTTTTATTGTATTTCAAACTAACTTTTTGCGCACGACTTTGTCTGTGTAATTAATTTATTGCATCAAACAACTGATATATCCTGTACTAATATTATATACAACAGTGGTTCACTACAGGAATATTTTTTTAAATAATAATAGCCATTTTAATTAATAGTGAAATATTATTGGCATCATTTTTTCGTTTAACGTGGGTGGTTCAATTGAAAATATGTATATCTTTAGTAATCGTGAAGTATTATGTAGGAACATTATACTTAGCTTTAGTAGGTACTTAATGTTCAAAAAGAAAAATTATTCATGTAGATTTTTTGTTATCTTCCGTCTAATAACATTGCTAATTAAGTTAATTTGCCTTGAAAACTCATAACCATTACGCACAAAATACTTATTGACGACCACTACTCGAGGACATCGTCAGTACAAAAATCAATGGAAATAATTTCATGTAATTTTATACAAACTACTTTATAGTTCCGTATTGTCAATAAATCCGACACAAACAACAGACTGTTTTTGTAATATTTAGGGTAGCGTGAACAAAATATGGGCCTTATACAACATGTGTGTAATTTGTATATGAATATTCAAAACTATCCAGTTTTCGAGGTGAACGTGCCCGTCAGCGGTCTCAGGATATATCTAATTTACCATACCGGTGTAATAATATTATTTCGCACATAAATATTTGTTTGTTTTACAGACTATTAATATATTGCAACAATGGACTCATCATTTAAAGGTTCTGGACTAGCAAATGGTATCTAGTTTAGACGACAAATACATGCGAATAAGTGCAGGAAAACAAAGGAATGTTAGTTAGTACCTACCTGTTAACTGATAATGTGTGAATGAGATGTATGACATCGATACGAAACAGAACTTCGTTTTTCTTTTTGTAACACGGTACAATGACTGCACTTGGAATAACTAATTAATTCAATAAATTATTTTCCGCGTCCATGTTAATTTCATTGTCATAAGAGTTAGTACCTACCTATAGAACTATTAAGTGACATTGCAGGACAAAACTGACGGAGTATATTTTTTTCCTCAATTTTAGTGTTATTGCGGACCTAAGCAAATGTTTCGGCGTCAGACTTAATTAGAATAGGCCGGCAAAATTGTTTTGAACTGTGAGACTGAGAGATAATCAACAAATCGACACTCTCTACTACTACTAGTTATTGTCAAGTACTTGTGTGGTCAACTGGTCACATTATCTTTTCCATATAAAAAAGAATGTTATTTCCTAGTGGCCATATGGGTCTATCATATACAAAATACACCCTGTGGTCATTCGCGTGTCACTCGTCTTCGCATTAGCTGCCCGAGTCAATGGGAGCATTCCTTTTATATTATTCATATTATGCACGTAATAAGTATGTAGTAACATTGCTCTTGATTTTTATATGCCCAACGGCCGGTAGTACGAGAAACGTCATTTGAATGTCAATATTACACGGATTTCCCCACCTTATTTGAACTATGCAGATATTGTTTCAAGTTTTTATGAGTCATTAGAATTAATTTTTGTTGTGACTTGTTGCAATGTTACCATTGTTTACGTGTGAATTTCAAAAATCTGATAACATTCATATGATTTAGCAAAAAACATCTTTTAGTAAATTATAATTAGTTATTAATTCCTTTTTTTATCATTTGCTTTTTTCTCCTTAAACTGGCAGCAAAAAGTCCATGTTTTTCATATAGTCACTAATAACTTCACAAACAAATTAGAATTTAAATTAATAATTATATTACTTCTTCAAAACATCTCAATTAGCGTAGATATTAAAACTTAATTTTGAATATTAAATAAAACAGAATTATCAATGTGAGTTATACTTAGTTACCAAGAACGTTACTGATCTACCAAGATAAGACCTATCTAAACATTTAAAACTCAAGTAAAGCACGTTCATCATGTATCCATAATCTTTATCTGTATATAAATTGGAAATATGCACTATTCTAAATAACCTCCAACAGCATTCTTCACATTGCATAATATCTGCTGTTACACAGGAACGTATCCATTTTCCTGTAAACTATGTATCTTCGCATTGTCTTTATGCTTCTTCGATTCTTTCACAGAATACTTTATTACGTCGAACACGGTTTCTTTGTTGTTCAAAGACAGTTTGTGCTAGGCACATAATACGTCGAGCACAAGTTAAGAATGTAAATATAATTATAATTCCAAGTACGTGTATTCCCACGCGACGACCATGACGGCAATGGCCGGCAGATGTGCAATCAGACCCTGGAAACATTTAATGCCTCTCCACGAACACTACGATAGTACAGTATAGACAAAAGTAACTACTTACTTTCATACCCACAACTATTTCTATTTTTGTAAAAAGCAAAGCTTTGGTATTTAAATTTCGAAATCTCTATCCAAATTACTAGCAGATTCCTTAGGTACCAAATTATAGTAAGTTGTATTATACTTAAGCATGCAAAAATTTAAATTATTTATAAAATTTAAAAAATGTAGTGTAGGAGGTATTCATAAAGAATTAGAGATGAAAATATTATAGAAATACAATTTCCCCGTGCTAGTGAGTCGAATGATCAGGAGAACTCGCACGATAGACTTACAAGCGAATCGCGAGTTACGACCAAGTCGCTGTTCACCATTACATAACTCGACGTGCAGCCAATGACCCACTTAGGCACAGGCCGATTGCTCCGGCTAATGACAACAACAAAATTATATTACTGCAAAGACCTTTACTCAGACTTCTTCAACGTCCACGCACATGGCGATAGGTACTGTTACTCTCGTATATAAAATAACATGTTAATGTGTAACTATGTACCTCAAAGCCACTGATCGCCGATACCGTGTTTGTGCTCTACATTTCGCCGCATGGTGTTTATTAAACGCATTCTTATTACATATATGTCAGTTATTTGCCTTACGTACGAAAGGATATCGTTTATTTTATGCACACTTACAAGGCAATTATTCAAATGATATGGAAACGTGACGTTAGTACTTAATTTCGACATATGTAGGTACAAATTAAGAATATTGATACACATCGGATGTGGCAAACGACACGTGAAGTGATAAGGTTTGGTGTAGTAATGACTCGTAAAAATCTATTAATAATACTAATCAACTTGTACCTAATTGTCTCTTCGATGTGAATAAATGTGTTAAAATGACTCACATTTATTGCGATAACGTATAGATTCAAGGAAAAAATTAGAAAACTAACACAAATGATTTATCTATGTAGGCAAATATATAATATGTATTATGACGTAAGAAGTCTTGCATCACAAAACATTAAAAAAATACTGGCAATTCATTGACACAGTTGATAAATGTATCAGAAAAATAATATATTTTGCTTGATATAAAATTGAACGTTTTTCTTATTTGCCTATATCTACATACCTATATCAATGCCCATCAATGCCTCGAGGTTTAGGCGCGCAGTCGAGAATCTCGGCGGTCGCGGGTTCAAACCCCAGGCACACACCTCTGACTTTTCGGAGTTATGTGTGTATTCACAATGAATTATCACTTGCTTTAACGGTGAAGGAAAACATCGTGATGAAACCTACACACCTAAAAAAATTCTTAGGAATTTCTTAGGTGTGTAGTCCGCCAACCCGCACTAGGCCAGTGTGGTGGACTAAGGCCTAAACCCTCTCAATTGCAGGGGAGGCCCGTGCCCAGCAGTGGGACGTATATGGGCTGATGATGATGATGATGATATCAATGCCCATATCAATCTATGCACTTTTGACTGCTCCGCCAGTCTTGGCTAATGCAACCCGCATTAAACTTCAGCGGCGTTTATTTTTTTTGTGAAGAACTCGTATGCCCGTAGGCTTTCTTACGACGATATCCGGCATCGCTAAAGTATACGACAATAACTTCGGAAAGTCAAATGCGTGTGTCCTACGCTCTCTGAACACACTTTCTTAGATTCTAACAGAAATGTCGCATATATAAGCATAGAAGATAAAAGTAATAAAAATAGTAGAATTATTATGAATTTGTCTCCTAACATTTTCGGCAAAAACGGCAATAGTTTCTCCCCCTGTAACGTGGGACTGATACATACCTGGCGAAATATGGGTGCAGAAATGCACCTCTGCCTATCCGTTCGGGGAATACAGTATACTTATACACTATATGTATGCATTTTCGGAGCTGCAGCGCTTACGCTTAAGTACTTACTTCTTGTAAAATGATGTCTTTGGAAAGTAGAACATTTTATAAAATATGATTGAATGATTAAATAACTGTAAGTACAGCGCGTATCACAGTCAACTATTTATTGTTCTTATCGCACGATCGGAAGATAAGTGTAACTTCTGTCATATCATATCTGACGTGTGCAGGCGGTATCTTATCATCACCAAGTAGACAGACACGCCTAAACCAAAGTAGGTCAAATAACTGAGAAAAAATAAATTTGCAAATATCTAAAAACACAAAAGTAAATTCCAAAATCAACATACATATAACATTATATATATAGTAATTACCAAAATTATATTTGTAGATACTTATGGCATCAGCACAATACACTTGGCTTTTCATAACCATGAGTTACAATAAAATTTAATGGTTACGTACGTACATACATTGTACAAACGTATGGACACTTACGTCCTACGTTCTTGAAGGGATGGGCAAAGATTTATTTTGATTCCCACTTAATAAGGGTTATACAATGGACCACACTAGACTAAAAGGCCTTTCACTTCTTCTAATTTGCAGTCTACATGCTGCTACGAGGAATTTGGTAGCGAAAAACTGAAAAAAAAAACGAAAATTGTAGGTACTAGATGTACCCAGGATCCATGGGAGAACCACATTTTTAGTTAGTTGAAATGCCGATATTAAACGCTATGTTAGTTGTTTACCTAATTTATACGAAGTGTAACGCTACAGACCCGTCTTTTGAATGTCACGAAACCAATGTCGTATATTTTTTGCATAGTGGCCAAAAAATGTTATCAAGTGACATTCATTCGAATGCAATTATTATACACATTTGTTGTGCATGTTTCCGACTATTTGAGAATAGAATTAGCTTTATATTATTATTGTTATTTATAAAAAAAAACTCCCTGTACTCCGTCCGTTTGTCACTTAGCCCCTTCATTGAAAATCAGCGCTGCAATACGGTGCAGGCATGAAGGTGAATAAAGAGATCACTCTTGGCTGTTTAAATCATAGCACCTAATTGTTGTTTGTGTATTTTTGTAGATTGGCCAGCAATAAGATCTTTTTTCTATCTTTCATTCATTAAGAAAACATGATGAGTGTTTCTGTCTCTATCAACATACCTATAGGTATACGTCCCACTTCTGGGCATGAGCCTCCTCTAGAACAGAGAGGCTTAAAGATTTGATATTAGCAAAGAGATGTGTGCAGATTTTGTTAAAGTGCGTGCTTAATGATTAATTTAGAATACACATAGAACTTCAGAGGTGTGCCAGGGGTTTGAGCCGTCGACCCCAAACCTCGGGGCCATCAGGTCTTAAGTCATATTTTTATAGTACTTAATTAAAGAAAAAATGTTGAATTGACTCGTGGTCTCGCGGCAAAAGTATGTGCCGTGCGATCTAGAGGTCCTGGGTTCGACTCTCGGGTCGGGCAGGGTGTTATTTCGTTTTTCCATTAGGAAATTTTCAGTAGCAGCACGGAGTCTATAATTGTGCCCGAGGAACGGCAATAAGCTCGCCCCCTATTACGTAGGACTGATACATACCTGGCTAAATGTGGGTGCAGAAATGCACCTCTGCCTACCCCTTTGAATACAGGCGCGAGGTTATGTATGGATGTATGGAATTTACTTTTAAACAAATGCTAAATTATGTACTTATTTATATATCATTTAATCATAAAATCTACATAGAGCAATACAGACGTGATTTATAACATTATTTCAGATGTAAGATCGTACATACACATCGACCACTGAGATTCCGCGAAACAATACAAAACGCCATTCATCGGCAATGAGCCCGTTCCGTCATTCTATTCACCGTGTGTAAATTGTTCATTTCCTGAGCTTCAATTTAGTTACAGTTTTGATTACCGAAGATGATATTTCGCTTAGGAACAAGTTTGTTAAGAAATGACTCTTTATTAACGTCGATATGCTTTCATCATAATAATCATCATCAGCCTATAGGTATACGTCCCACTGCTGGGCACGGACCTCCTCTACTGCTGAGAGGGGTTATTCCTTAATCCACCACGCTGGCCTAGTGCGGGTTGAGATTTTTTTAGGTGCGCTGGTTTCCTCACTATGTTTTCCACTCCTCTCTCTAGACTCCATGAAACCACAATTATTATATAATTGATATGCTTCAATAAAGTAACAGTTGTCTTTTAAAATAATCCGCTTTCTCCTTTTTTCAGAATACCTTTTACCTGAACTGCTTAAATAGGAGACTGCCTCGAAAACAAACATTCTGTAGGTAAGTATCATAAATACTTTAAATTTTATATTAATTTATTAATTAATCCTATTTTTATACAAAACAAGAGAATAAGGAAAATAATTTAAAAAATACACCTAATAGTTACATACATGGTTCTAACCCCACACTAAGATACCGAGTCTTGTGACGGGGCATCAGAAACTATCAGAAACTTTTCAGTCTCACAAACACCCAGATCCGACACAAATAGGTACTTTTGGATCACACAAATTCTCAGTGCGGGGAGCGAACCCGTAGCTTCTTGTTTCACAAGCTGGCGTCTAGTAAACTGCGCCATGGGCCTGTAAAAACAAAACGAATACTCGTTCTTGCGTATAACCATATAATCAATTAAAACTTTCAGATGACCTTGACCTTGATTAAATAAATCTTCAAAAGCCAATCTTTAAGAGACACCTATAGTTTAAGCTTTAATTTTTTAATATTGTTCATATTCCTTCATATTTAAGGTTCGATGGCGACAAGCAACCTTTTTTTAAAATTGCTGTCGAAATTAACTATTTCCAATAGGTACATTTAATGGGAGTGATGCAGATTTTTTTATGAAAAGTAAATAATTAAAAGTGCATAACAATTAGAATAAAACATTATTTATAGTTTTCAACCTATTAATCCACCCGAAATCTTAAAATTTACACCAATTCTAGATTAACGCCAAAACACAAGTTTAAATGACGAGGCGGCATCTGCTATTTCTAGCAGATAAATATTTCTATTTACCTTTCAATAACACACCTTTAAAATAATAATTAATAAAATTAATTCATTGTTTGTGTGGATTTTTATTTTTTAACACTGAAAGTGCCAAGGTTTTTCCAAGTATGACAAAATTACGGAAAGGTGACACTCTGTTATGTTTCACTGGCGTTCCATTCCGGCGTAGTGTTGTCGACACTCAGCTCAAACGTGACTCATACGTTGACATCAGTCACTAGTTAGTTCAGTGACAGTCCAATGTGCGCCATCTATCCTGTGGTTAGTATGAAGTATCTGATAATCTGACTTTGCTCTGTCAGGACCAGGACCACAAACTGAGATGTTATAACATGTCAGGATAGTTACATCTGCATAACCTAGTTTCGCCTTTCGATTTTCTAATGTAAAATAAAAGTAATGGCACATTTTCTTTACAATAATTATTTTTACGCCAGTTGATAAAATGTATAAACTTTAGCGTCCTGTGTGCGTCTTATGTGTTCAGCTACAGGTACCATAATGGCATAATCGGTACATAGATAGTTGCTAGCTGTACTACATTGACACTTGCTTATATCATTTCTCAAGATTTATTTTTATATTTTTCAGAAGTCGACATAATGGCGTTAATACTACAATATTTAAATGATATGCACGTCTTTATGGACAAATATGGAGGTAAGAAAAAACTTCGTACCTTATAAGCACATAGTAAAGCCAGTGTTACAGCTACGTATCCAAGTTCTCCGGATATAATAAACGATGACATAAAATTGATAATACTTGCATGTTATTATAATACATCACATGTAGTGATTTGTTTGACGCGACCTTAAAGTGTGTTCCATCGTTAGAAACTCTTAAAATGTTTGTTCTACTCAAGTACACTGTTTGCAGAAAAATATAGAACCTGTTTTAAAAATATCAATAATATTGACAGGTTTACTTATGTATAATTATTTTTGCAATTACATGTATGCATAATGCCTAGTCATGAATAAAATGCAAAACTCATAAACTAAATGGTATTTGTATAAAGAACCGGTTTAACACATTAAAAGATGACCCACAAAATAGGTGTATTTTATTCGTGCATACTTATGTGGTATTTATAAATTATTAAACATAGTGCTAGTAAACAAGTTCTTTAAACAACTCTATGCATGTTGATAACTGCTGCTCAATACCTAATTTCTTGTAACTTAATAATGTAATATTAATCTAACTCTCTGAATTTAACATAATTGTTAAAATATCCTAATATAGACAGTAATAAATTTTCACATTGATTTCAGCAATTTTGGTAAGATATTGTTCCCTAGTTTTGTTGTGTCATTGCCACTGATCTATTTTACCCATAGAGAATCTTGTTAGAATCTTACTAATACTTTTTTTATCAGAGCCTAGCTATGTTAATGAAGTATAAATTAATTGAATAATGTTAGTTAACATAATATATTGTTTATATTTCCAGATCCTCGGACAAATCCATGGTTCCTGATGAGTTCCCCATTACCTACATTATTAATATGTTTAAGCTATGTTTATCTAGTCAAGGTGAGCGAGGTTTTCCATATTGTGTAAAATGTATATGTTGTTTATAATAATTGCATAACTAGTTTAGCCTTGTATATGCATAATTATTATAGTTAATAAAAATATGCAAAAAAACAATTTTTTACAATATCATTGGAATAATCCATGAGAATGTCAAATATGGTTGATTTATGTAAAATAATCCCATGATCAATCCAAGTGACTTAAAAGTAAAATAAAATATTCCAATACAAATTCTGTCATAGCATTGATTAGTTTTCACACTTTTTATAAACTACAATAGATTTGAATATAGTATGCACCATTCCAAAAATATATTTTTTGTGTGAAACCTTATTACTGCTATTTATGAATTAAATAAAAATAGAATTGTATTGAATATTCAATATTTTAAAGTGTAATTTAAATATCAAGACCCAAGAAGGAGTGCAAATGTAGAATGATAAAGATTTATAGCAATTAGATTTTAACTTATAACTGAATAAATACCGTATGATTTTATCAATATTCATAATATAGTTATTATTTTCATCTATTTCAGGTTCTAGGGCCAAGATTTATGGAAAATAGAAAACCTTATGAACTGAAAAATTTCTTAATAGCATACAATTTTATACAAGTACTTTTCAGTACCTGGTTATTCTATGAGGTAAGAGACTTGACCAAATGTAACTACTCTACTAATGTAATATTGTTATGTAATGTTAATGAAATAAGTTGTGTTACTGTTGCCTTATTAAGTAAGTTTATTGTTTTGTTGCCTAATTCTATTGTTTAAGGTACCTATCTACACATTGCACGGAGCTAATTGTTGATTATGATAATTAACAAAATATTGAGCTTTATCTAGACAATGTGTGCATTGTGTTTTGTGCAACTCAGTCAACAATAATTGCCCTTATCACAGTATAATTTTCATCATGTATGCTTTACTTGATTTGCAATGTTTTGTTATGATGTATGTTTGAATGATCATCTGCTAGCAAGATAAATATATACTAATGAATGAAAAGCTACTTGCCTGTAGAGGATATGCATTTATCCTTTCATATTGTTTATTTCGTTTTAATGTGACATTCAGAGTATGATGGGGGGCTGGTTGAAGCATTACAGCTTAAAATGCCAACCTGTGGACTACACAGATAATCCTGTAGCTCTGAGAGTAAGTGAAGAAAGGTTTACATACATCTGGTACATTTGATCCAGATCAACGACTAACCTTTTCTCATGTGTATATAGACATTGGCCTTGGTATGATTTGCAGGATATCTATGTACCAACTGTATATAGAAATACATGGTAATGATAGTACATATTATTTTAAGGCTTTAAATAGTATAATGTAAATATGATGTAGAAGTGTTTTATGGACTACTAACCTGTATACATTACAAAGTCTTGGAACAGACATTTCAGTCACATGTTATACTTTTATAGACTGAACATTAACACTGGACTCCGTGGCACAAAGTGCTGCGTGATAGACCTGTAAATAAGGGATCGGTGTCGGCATATTGTTTCAGATCGGAGCCGCGGGCTGGTTTACAGGCAGGTATAACTTTCAATGTCAGCCGGTCGACCACTCCAAACATCCACAAACTATGAGGGTGAATTATCACTTCCGTTTTTAAACACACTATAAAGCGTCCCTCACAATGTGTTCAAATGCTAGAGACGATTTTTTCACTCCGTTTGCAATCGTTTACAAGCCTAATCATTATCTGTTTAAAAGATTTAAACTAAAGGTCTTTATTTGAAATAATGTTTTTAATCGAAATGGTTGTCGAAAATCTGCGCTGAATTGCCCTCGCCAGCCGATCTATAAAACAAAATTTGAATACCAAACATCCAACACAATCATAGCTATCGTATGTAGAACGAATTACACAATTCATAGTAGCATTGATATAACATGCATACAGCCAATAAAAACGCCATACAGCTTGCATTACATTTCTCAGATTCATAATAATTCAATCTTATGTAGCTTTATAGTTAACCACGCATTACTTCACTGAAGTTATAATGATCTGCATGTTCAGCGGCTCATGAAAACCAACATATCCATCATGTTATATAAATTCATACATCATCAATCGGTATCACGACGCTTCATACTAATACAATGATTTATCGCTTCATTACTATGACATTAAGTACCTAATTATAAAGGTTTTTGTTAAAGATAATTCGATTTTTAGTTCTATATTATGTAGAGGATTAAATTGATTCATAAGATAACTTTTGTTTTGTAGTTAACGTAATATGCACGCTAATGGTTGTATTTGTTTTATATTTTACTTTAACAGCGATTTATAATTTCAGATGGTAAACGTTTGTTGGTGGTACTACTTCTCTAAATTCACAGAATTTTTTGATACGGTTAGTAGCATTTAAAATCTCTTTTTGTTTATCATTGTGATTTAGCAAAATATAAGAAATGAGTGGTAACAAATGATGTAACAACAAAGTTTCCTCAGCGCTTATACGAATGAATCTTTAATAACCTGTTGACCTGTTCTCATTTGTGTGTTGGAGGCCATGTCTATTTTATTCTGTTTATTATTGAAAGGTCGTAAAACAATTCCGCAGTTTTTTTGCTATTAATTTAGGATTAGTATTCAATATTCACTTATGAGAAATATTTATGATTATATCAAACAAATCCTGTTTATCGTACCGCTGTATAATTAATTCTATGGACGTGTGCCGTAATTTTACCTTCTTATTTGAGAATAAGGCAGTCAAACAGCCTTTTCAGTTTAACGGGGATGACGACAGAAATAATGTCAGTGTCTTTCAGTCTGTTAGACATTCTCTTAATGGCCAGGCTGGTGTTAACCTGTCGAGGCCAGGTTCTGAGGTTTGACATGCATGTCCGTTAGACAGGGTCAATGAATTTTATATCGCGAATAAAATAAGCGTCTGCAACAGAAATTACGTCACGCGTCCTGCCACACATCTCAGGACGGCATTCAGTGAGAATGCACCAAGAACAGTGCGCCCAGCAACCATTGTAATCGCCTAATGTCAGACCGGAGATACAGTGACGGAATTATTACTAATTTTAACTTAAATGTGATTGCAGATCTTCTTTGTGCTAAGAAAGAAATTTGATCATGTGTCAACTCTGCACGTGATCCACCACGGCGTGATGCCGATGTCGGTGTGGTTCGGCGTCAAGTTCACGCCGGGCGGTCATTCCACGTTCTTCGGATTGCTCAACACATTCGTGCACATTATTATGTACACTTACTACATGTTAGCCGCCATGGGACCGCAGATGAGGAGATATCTGTGGTGGAAGAAATACCTCACCACGTTGCAAATGGTAAGAATTCTTTAAGCTATCTAGACAAAATGTTAAATTTAGCAGACCACAAAAAAACTTGTCAAGTAATAAGTATACAGAGTGTATTCAGACCGTGATCGGAAACTAAGGCAGGATAGCTAAGGTCATTACAAACCCCCTGGCGTTAAAGAATTGTAATTACCTCAGCTATTACTTGCCTTAGTTTCCGATCACGGTCTGAATACATTCTGTATATAGGTACATATAATTACTTTAAAGTTATGCGTGTTATTTTTTTAAATAGCCTAAACGAACATACTAATTGTACGCCATAAGTTCAGATCTGCGTAGAATGTAATTCTGCTCGCTATTCTTTTAACTTCTTCTCGGAGTTCTGAGTCGTGCTGTAGCCAACGACATTATTATTATACTAATTAAGAGTTAATTCAACCAAATTTGTCTACCGATAATCACTAGGAAATACTAGAATGAAATTAATAATTTTATAATAGATTTCTAGACTTGGGCCCTAGCACACAGCGTATTTTAAACGCTCGTCTACAGGGCAGTAGTCGCTCGTAGCTTTTACGTTTTGATCAGATCAGTTGTTCAATTGTGCGGTTGAGACTACACTGCTTACGCTGGGATTAGCACTGCTTTTAAAAAAGAAAAAACGTAAAAATAAGCGCCTCTATTGGATGGACCCATTAACGCCTCTGCCTCTTCCCCGCCCCTTCGTACGCGCTTCAAACGAGCTGCGAGCGCGCTTCACACGCGCGAGTGTATCGCGTTTTACGCGTGTTTGAATCTATACAAAGGCAAAAATCGGGATCTACAGCGCGTTTTAAATACGCCGTTTGCCAGGGCCCTTAGTTCTCTTTGTTTAGTCTCACTCCTCTTACATCATAGGTCATAGAAAAAAGCAAGAATTTTTACCTTTTTGTATTTCCAAGAATTTTTATAAATCGTCTACATCTAATTCAAAAAGTGTACATAGTATTCTTATATCTATTAGTCTACATTTAAAAAAAAGAATCGCAAACTATGTCGTATTTGGGAGTTCGTTCCCATTTTATTTGTGCACTGTACAAACACGCGTCTGTGACGTCACGTGACGTGACGTGACCACACTCAAGTCCTTGCTGATCGCCCATGAGTATTAGAATAATGTTAACATTTACATTATCCAATATATTTTTCATTCGCAGGTGCAATTCGTTGGTATTATGGTGCACGCCTTCCAGCTGTTGTTCATCGAGTGCGACTACCCGCGCGCATTCGTCTGGTGGATTGGCATGCACGCCGTCATGTTCTTCTTCCTCTTCAAAGACTTCTACAACCAGTCCTACTCTAAACCTAGGGTTAATATTTTTATAATAATTTATAATTATGTTTGATTTTGTTGCCATTTTGTGGCCACATTACTAGACTCCTTATTGCTATTGAGAATTTCCTAATGTAATTATCCCACACTGGTTTGATGCATAATTTTATACGCTTTTGTTATAAAATTAATCAATTCCAAATAATTACCATAGAATGTAAACGATGACTGTGATGACAGGTACGAGCCAGGTCTCCGCAGCCCGAGACGACGCAGCTGAAGGAGATGTCGTACAAGAACGGGTCGGTGAAGGGGCTGAGCAACGGCCACAGTGGTCACAACGGTCACAGTGGTCACAGCGGTCACAACGGTCACAGCGCAGGCGCGCCGGTGCGGGCGCGCACGGTGCTGGCGGCCGGCAACTGACGCCGGACGCGCCGCCCTCCTTAGCATTCCGTACTACTCTGTGATTCATAGCCTCAACTATCACGGGACCTTGTATGTAATTCGAAGCGCGGACTCCCGGGGTGACGGTGTGGATGTACGTGTGACGGTGCCTCAGCGGTAGCCCTAGACGTGTAGTGTTAAAGTGATCCATTTAGTGTACATACATAGGCGGTGTCGACGGTGTAAATTTTATTTTATCCATGTTGAAGTATGGCTAGATATGTGATCGCATAGCGTTTTATACTTTATCAGTTGTAGCGATGTCGCTTTTAGACTTAATCTTAGGTATTTGAATTGAAGCAGTCACAATTGAAGACGCGATTCTTTTTTACAAAGGTGCTATTATATTTTGTTACTTTTGCAATGTTTATGTAATATAAACGTAATTTAAAATAAAAATAAGAGAACCTAATGAAATTACAAATTAAATGTAATGAACCAATAGTATTTCGAATGTGAATGTCAATTAATTTGTTAATGAAAATATAATTTTATACATTTGTATGTATAATACACAGTAACGACTGACTGCAGGTTACTAGACAGTTACATTCTTTAGACAGCACCTTTATTGTAAACCACTTGTGAATGGTTTATCTTTTCTTAAGTACAATTACAGTGTTTTTTTCAACCTAACATTCTTTGTAGATTTAGTTTATTATGACACTAAAGTGGTTGTGTTGGTTATTTATTTTGTTTAATTTATCTTTTATTTATACCAAAATTATGTATATAAGATCAAATCGATAACGGGTTTTTATATAGCTGTAGCTTTCAAAGTTCTTCCTTGTTTTTAGTCTTCCGTTTTTTTTTTGTACTTAGCAAAATTACAAGGTGCTTATTGTAATCGGATTATATTACTGCTTTCGTAAGCAGCCGGTCATAATGTTAATGCTCGCCATTTTGTAAATATAATGTTTGTTTCATTAATCAAAAGAAAATCAGTTTATGTACCAATTGTAATTTTTATACAAAAATATGCAAATAAATAATAATAAGTAAATTTATTTTTCTACATTTTCTTTTTTGACTCCATTTAAATTCAAGAGTTCATACACGAAAATAATAAAATCTTTGAACACCCAAACACACACAAGTTATCCAAAAGGGATTGACAAATCTTATACACTAAAAAAAAGATCACGTAGATAGAAATCAACACTAACTTGGAACAAAAAAAAATACAAGTACTTTTTAGGTATGCGCTAACTATCAATGACAATACCTAACTTTGCTTAGATGAATAAGATGCCGTTTACCAGCACTAAGACACGTAACTAATGCAGAAGGAGTTTTTAAGGATAATAATAGAACCCGTTCTGGTTCAAGTGAAAAATTGGTGAGTTGAAAACTTTGCAACCTTGTAAAATGTTTTATTCCATTCCCTTTTCCCTTCTTCCTTCCTCAAAGAAAATTATGTTTCACTAAAACTTATAATTCGTCATTAGAAACTCGAAGCTCTAAGTCTAAAGGAAAAAAAAAATAAGTTGCTGACTTTGAGAATTAGCGATTATCACTTTTTTTTTTACAAAATAGAGTAAGTGGATCTTTTCCGAAGTAGCATTTCTTGACAATTTCCTTGAAGTTATATTGTATTATGTTACAAATTATTTATACAGCAAGTCATGACGTTAAAAATTAACATTTATTATGTATTTAAATTGAACTTAACTTGTTTTTAAGTTTTAAATTTCTTCTATAATAATATTAATTATTTTGCACACAATAACGAACTTTATTTTAATAAGTGTAAGGTCTACTAAATAAAGTAAACATAATTGGTAAAAAGAAAATAACAATATAATTGACATGAATAGAGTATGCTTTACAGGTAAAATATATCACTATTTAAAATTAGGAACACATGTTTAAGTGATCAAACAATCATCATCATCATCAGCCCAAATACGTCCCACTGCTGGGCACGGGCCTCCTCTACAACTGAGAGGGTTTAGGCCATAGTCCACCACGCTGGCCTAGTGTGGGTTGGCGGACTACACACCTAAGAAATTCCTAAGAACTTTTTAGGTGTGCAGGTTTTATCACGATGTTTTCCTTCACCGTTAAAGCAAGTGATAATTCATTGTGAATACACACATAACTTCGAAAAGTCAGAGGTGTGTGCCTGGGGTTTGAACCTGCGACCGCCGAAATTCTCGACCGCGCGCCTAAACCTCGAGGCGATCACTGCTTTTTAACAAAAACAATAATTCAAACAATAATTATTATAAATTCCAGATATTTGTAGTGGAGGATTGGTCAACAAGCAATCAAATAATGACCTAATTGAAGGCCATCACTCAAGCTATGTGTAGCCACTGCTAATGCATAATAAATGTATCCTATTTAAGTACAAACTTGAAGCTTGTCTTGAAGCAAGTCTTCAATACACAGTATATCTTATAGAATTAATTTACATGGATTTTGCACATCGAAATCCTAAATTTCCTGCAGAACTGTCATCGGTATTGTGGGACCTTGCTGAACATCTGTAGCGATAGCAATATGATTGGTGGCACAAATAAGAACCTCCCTTCTTTACTTTTTCTTTAGACTGAAAAAAAAAATTTTTTTTATTAAACTATAATTCCTATGAGAGGGTATGAAAGTGTTCATGTATATTCATATAAAATGAATTTAAAGAAATAATTTATCATAAACAAAACCACACCTGTATTCCCATTTGTACTTTATTCTCCAGCTAAACTGATTTATCATTCTGAAAAAAAAATATACTCACTTGGTCATCCAACCAGTTATCTTCAGTCCACTCCCAAACATTACCAGCCATATTGTGAAGTCCAAATTCATTTTGGGGAAATAAATGTACTGGATTTGTGCCAATGTATTCATCCTTTGCTGAGTTGTAGTGTGGAAATGTGCCTTGCCAAATATTTGCCCTTAAAATAAAATAAAAGTTATTATAATTAGATGAATTATTCAAATCAAATGTTTAAATAACCATCCAAAATAGCAGAACAAATATTGTTTGCTTCTGTTTCAAATCTGGAAGTCCAATATGATGTCAATTATTTATCACATAACTACACTTACATGTGTTTCCTTCCTGGAAATAGTTTGTCACCCCAAGGAAAATTTCTGTCTTCATGTCCACCTCTACATGCTGCTTCCCATTCAGCCTCAGTCGGGAGCCTTGCACCTCTCCACTTGCAATAGGCCTTAGCGTCATTCCATGACACATGTATAACTGGATGATCCATTAATTCTAAAATTTGTGATCAAATATTATGTATATGTCACCATAAAATTGCAAACACCGTTAGATTATAATCTAACTGGCGAGATTGTAAACTGTTGAAAGATTGCGAACTGCTTACAATTTAATGTGTTATTATTCAACGGCTGTCCTTGATTGGTCGGCCTCACAGTAGACCATTCTATATCCATAAAGTAAGGTTACGTTAGGTTAGTATTCAACCAATCAGCGTGTGAGGTGCGATTACGGTTCACAATCTTTCGACAGTTTACAATCTCGCTAGATAGATTATAATCTAATGGTGTTTACAATATTATGGGTCACCATATCGTCATCAGTATTCTTTTGAAAAAGTTTGAAAAATAATTATAAATATGAACATAATTGACTTAAACAATCAACTGTAATATTCAGTTTTATTCCTTTTAAAGACACACCAATAAATCAGGATTTTGGAAATGCAATATATTTAGTGATAATTTAATATTAAAGTAATATATGTCAATATATTACTTTAATATTAAATTATCACTAAATATATTGCATTTCCAAAATCCTGATTTATTGGTGTGTCTTTAAAAGGAATAAAACTGAATATTACAGTTGATTGTTTAAGTCAATTATGTTCATATTTATAATTATTTTTCAAACTTTTTCAAAAGAATACTGATGACTATCACTATTAACCTTATAATAAAATATGTTACAGCCAGGGCTGGGCAAAATACATGCTTTGCTTTAATTGAAATACAAATTACAAAATACTGTATCACAAGTAATTAAAATACGAAATACAAAATACATTTAGGTAAGGTATTTGAAATACAAAATACAGTATTTTAGCTATTTTTAATTGAAATACAAAATACAAATTACAAAATAATGCATATTTATTTGTTTTGGAATAGTTTTTTTTTAAGGCGGTTTTTGTTTTGTTATTGCAGGTCCTGATGAGCACAAACTTAATACTAAATGAAGGCTAAATGTATTTTAATAAATGTATTTTGAAGCCTCGAGTATTTGAAATACTAATTACAAAATACTTCGGCTTCACGTATTTGAAATACAAATTACAAATTACATTTTAAGAAAGTAATTAAAATACAAATACAAAATACGTATTTGTATTTCAATTACGTATTTCAATTACAAGTAATTCAAATACTGCCCAACCCTGGTTACAGCTATATGTAAGGAGACAATTGCTTATGAAGTAAGAAGTTGTTCAAAGTATCATCATCATCATCACCAGCCTCTCACATCCACTGCTGGACATAGGCCTCTCCTATGGCATGAGTATCAAAGTATCAATGTGTTAAAAATCCAAAAATATTTTTCAAAGTCGAAACAAAACAAGCTTGCCTACCTGAAATATTTGATTGTGGTCCATAGGGATGTTTCCAATTGGCCCCTAATACTTTATACCACCACTTTGCTTGCATGACGCGGAAATCTTTCAATTGCTCTTTTAAGGTGTTATTTAAAAATAAAGTAAATACAAAGCTATCACCGAATGTCTCGGCCTCTGTCACATATTTAGTAACTTCGACAAATCTACTAAAATCCCTGTTTGAAACTTCATACTTGTCTAAATAAAAATCAGTCATTCTAACTAGACGTTTCGGGCCTTCCCTGTCACTCACTATGATAATATCATCGGTCCCGACTTGGTAATCACCCGCGGGAATAAGGACCATGTTGTCTTCATTACCACCATCCTGCAACTCATTATCTTTAAGTTCTATTAGACACTGTTCGGCATTTTCGATAGATTTAAATATATTTCCATTTTTTATGTTTCCCGTTTGTGCGCGATCGACACAACCGCAGCCACTTTCTTTATTATGAGTTACAACAATTTGTAAGGAGGCCAATAATATTGTGTAAAATTTCATTTTGAAAGAATTAAAACACTAAATCCATTACGATTTACAGGAACTCAACCAATTTGATTTGATGCTGTTAATACTACACTGCACCACAATTTAAAATATTAATACTATACAGTACAATAATATGATTTGTTGAAAGTGTAAATCGGTTTAAATAATCTTTCATTTACAGCTGTATATTTAACACCGACCAGTAAAAAGTAAAAAGTAAAGTAGCAAATACCTAGTGTCCTAGTGCCACAATATTGACATTCAATTAGGGTCTAGGGTCTAGGGATGACAATCCGAGATCGATTAATCGAAGAATCGATTTTTCAGGCCCAAAAGATCGATTTTATAAATGCAGTTATGCAGTTATGCAGTACTGAATCGATTCAGTGGATCGATATTTCACCCTTGAAAATTGCCATTAGATTTTTTTTTTTTGGTAAAACAATAAATTTATTTACAATTATGTAGTTACCGTTACATTACGGTGTTGCCGGTTAAAGGGCTGATTATTAGAAAATATGAGTGGGCTTTAGAGCACACGACTGAAATAAACTTATAAATACGCCCAACAGTCACATACATAGTTGTTAGTTTACACAACATACATTTCTAAACGCACTCATAAATATTTGACAACTTATTAATATGTCAATTCATTTTTAAAAGCTTTTATTTAACTTGCAATAATAATAATAATAATAATTCATCGCCAACGAACCCAGACCCCACACAAATTACCAATAGTCTTCAGAATCTTCCACAAAGTAACACTACGAATGAGACTCAAAAACTTCCTACAGAATTACAGAAACAATTAGAAGACATATTTTCACAGACTTTTAATAGATTCCGAGACACGTCACCAACATCCCGACCCTCCTTGCCAAAATTGAAACCCTGTAAAAAATTAGCTAATATAGTAAATCACCTCAACTCCGATATAATACCCAGATTCCTTTCTACTGACACCGACTTTAACACAACACAAACTTTTATCTATTGCGGGGCCTATACAGCAGCTAAGTTTAACGGTAGTCGAATTTTAGACGGAAACAAATCTCGCATTGTTACCCAAGTAAAACCTAGATGGCAAAGACGCCTCGAAGATAGAATTAGTGGCCTCAGAGTTGATATAGGTAGATTGACAGAATACGCCAGGGGAATAAGATCCAAAAAATTAGAAAAATACATTCAGAAAATAATGCAACAGTACAAAAACCATTCAAAACACGAAAGTGAAAACACCGACATTACTCATTACATGGATACGCTTAAACAAAAATTAAATACCCTAGCCAGTAGATTAAGAAGATATAAACAGACAACACTGAGAAAGACCCAAAATAAACTGTTTTGTAATAACGAAAAACTATTTTATAGGAAACTTACACAACATAACCCACAAATACAGAACACACGACTACCTACCACCGAAGCGCTTCACGAATTCTGGTCCAATATCTGGTCTCGCCCTGTTGAACATAATAAAAATCAGTGGATCGAAAAAGATAAACAGCGCTACAAAAATATACCACAAATGGAATTTGACCATATCTCCATAGATCATTTGACATCTGTTATTCATAAAACACACAACTGGAAAGCTGCAGGTTCAGACCACATACACAACTTTTGGTATAAGAAATTTACATGTACACATCCTTTATTACTAAAACATATAAACGCGTTTATCATCTCACCTGACACGATGCCACATTATATTACACAAGGTATTACCTATATGATACCTAAAGATCCGACGGACACCACAAATCCTGCTAAATTTCGACCCATCACCTGCTTGCAGAATATCTATAAAATTATAACATCTTGTTTAACTCAATCCATATACCACCACATACAAAAATATAAAATTTTAGCCGAAGAACAGAAAGGATGTTGCAGAAACAGTAAGGGATGTAAAGAACAACTTACAATAGACGCTGTGGCCTCGAGCCAGGCACTTATCCAGAAACGCAATATTCATTCCATGTACATAGACTATAAAAAGGCTTTTGACTCTGTACCACACTCTTGGTTGTTATATATCTTAAAACATTACAATATCCACCCTAAAATCACCTTCTTTCTAGAAAATACAATTGTAAATTGGAGCACAAAATTAAAAATCTGCAACTCCTTTTGTAATACAGAGACAGAACTGATTCCTATAAAGAGGGGTATTTTCCAAGGAGATTCACTCAGCCCGCTATGGTTTTGCTTAGCATTAAATCCACTGTCCAATATGCTCAATGAACAGAGCATTGGTTATAATATAACTTACCTTTCACAACACATAACTCTCTCGCATCTCATGTACATGGATGACATTAAACTTTTCGGAAGTTCTCTCAGCGACCTCCATACTCTTGCCGACGTAACTCAGATTTTTTCAAACGACATTCACATGGAGTTTGGAATTGATAAGTGCAAAATCCAATCCATTGACAGAGGAAAATTTGTACCTACTTCGTATGAGCTAGTAAGCCATAAAATAATAGAACCTATCGACTTAATAGAGGGGTACAAATACCTCGGATTTCACCAGTCACGTCAAATACACCATAAAGAAATGAAAGCGACACTCCAACAAAACTTCAAAACTAGACTCCATAGGATATTACACACCCAACTAAATGCATATAACACCACCAAAGCTATTAACACCTATGCAATACCTGTACTTACCTACTCTTTCGGGATCATTCGTTGGACACAAACAGACCTCAAAGTATTGCAAAGAACAGTTAATACTACAATGACTAAACACCGTAAACACCATCCACGAGCATGCACCGAGAGATTAACGTTACCTAAACACGAAGGCGGCAGAGGTCTGATAGACATAATAAACCTACACAATAAACAAATCGAAAGCCTTAGAACATTTTTCTATAGTCAGTCTCAACAATCCACATTACATAAAGCTATATGCCAAGCCGATACATATACACCACTAAACCTTGCTGATAAAAACAAACAATTCACAATTAATACAGACCACCAAAAAATTGATAGTTGGACTAAGAAATCTCTGCATGGTCGGCACCGTCTCGATTTGACTAACCCTAATGTCGACAAAATAGCGTCGAACGCATGGTTGCGACGAGGTGAGCTATTCCCCGAAACGGAAGGGTTCATGCTGGCTATCCAGGATCAAGTAATTGATACCAAGAACTATAGGAAATACATAATTCGTAAAAGTAGTCTCAATAGTGATCACTGCCGCCACTGCCATAAACACCCAGAGACCATCCAACACATTACAGGTGCATGTTCATTTATTACACAGACCGACTACAAGCACAGACACGATCAGGTAGCAGCCATAATACATCAGATACTAGCCCATAAACACAATTTAATTAAAGAAAAAATAGCGTACTATAAGTACAAACCACCGATTGTACTTGATTCCCCTAATTATAAACTGTACTGGGATAGAACTATACTGACTGACAAAACTATACACCATAACAGACCTGATATTACACTACACGATAAGTTAAATAGAATAGTTTACCTAATAGATATAGCTATCCCCAATACGCACAACCTCACATCCACACACACCAACAAGTTAACGAAATACACGGACCTATCCATTGAGTTGAAAACCCAATGGAAAGCCGAAACGGTGAAGACTGTCCCTATTATTATATCTAGCACTGGTGTCATCCCTAAAACACTACACGCAAGTCTGAATACTCTACATATCCACCCTCTCACTTACATAGTTTTGCAAAAAGCCGCCATACTTAATACATGCAGAATCGTCAGAAAGTTTCTTTCATTAGAATAACTCTATTTAAATCAAAGTACCTTGGCCACAAGCCCGGTACTTTGGTAGTTACCCCTATCCTTAGGGAGATACTTTAGAAAAATATAAATAAAAATAATAATAATAATAATAAGCCCCCTAAAATCCAACCTTACGTCCGGGACCGACCATCTGGCCCACGTGGGGGGCGGACACATGTAAATTCTTATCACTAACATGGCTAACAAGGCACTGGTAACCCATTTACCATGGAGACGAGAAGTAAAAGTAAACGTATAGGGCCGCTTCCCGGGGGTGATCGCCGGGGCACACTTGGAGCTGACGCTGGGTGTGACAGTGGACGGACCGTCAGCGGTGCGGAGTTGAATAGGCGGGCTCCCACCGGGTTACCCGAAGATACTACAGCCAACCCACAGAACAAACCGACTGACAATAGATCAACTAGTCCGATATCATCCATAACCGAACCTTATAGCCCAAGTACAATATCCTACGCGCCAAGCGCCACAGATGAAGAATCCAGACATTCTAATTCCCCCCCAATTCCAGCTTTGAGTGTTGCGCAGGAGGTGAATACCTTTTTACCTGCGTCCACCAAAGCCGGAAAGACGAGAGTACGCATGAAATGGACTTCAGATGTTAATACATTTATAATGCGTACTTACTACCGTATTACAAAATTAGAAACCGACATGACAACCTACAGACAAACACTCCATGAACTATTTTTAAAGCAATATCCAGGAATCAATGTATAAAGTATACATTGTGCCTGTAGTGTTATCAACTACAGGCATAATACCACGACATCTTCACCATAGCATAAAACTAATAAACCTTAAACCGAATACTTACATTTTACTTCAGAAAGCAGCTATATTAAACACTTGCCGAATAGTCAGAAGATTCCTGCAGATAGACGAAAACTCAACACACCAAGATCCTACAACTCTTTTTTCCGACTGAAAAGTAATTCCTAAGAGGATGCTTACTTGGTTCCGACCCGTAAGCATCATCTAAAAATCCAGGTTCACTGAGAATTTGTGAAATTAAATTAATAAATAATAATAACTCTTTATTTATTTCACACCACATGTACAGACTAAGCATATAAAATAAAGTATAGTTGGTGACATAAAATGGCGGCCTTATCGCTTAAAGCGATCTCTACCAGGCAACCTTGCAGGGAGAGGAATAAGCAAACTAGTTATGGACGGTGCTATATTTAATAGACTTACATAAAAATATATACTTGTATACATATGTGAAAAAAAAAAAATACAATATAAGATAGACTTACATACGATTAAATACATATAAATACTAATATATATATATAGTATAAATAAGTAGCGAGTTATACATCGAAGGAGCCATGTTATTGTGCAAAATAGTGTGATTTTAGTCTGGACTTGAAAATTTCCGGCGAGGACGACAGTTTAATGCTTAAAGGTAGTGCATTCCATAAACGGACTGCTTCCACCGCAAAGGAATGGTCATAAAATGATGTCCTGTGAGCCGGGAATTTCAGCATCAAATTCTCCGATGACCTAAGTGAGTGGGTGTTAGCAGTATGAAGGAAATCAAAACGTTCCTGAAGATAGCGCGGGGACGAGGGATTAAACAGGACACTGTAAAGAAGAGACAAAATATGAATATTCCGGCGATAACGAATAGGAAGCCACTTGAGCTTAACTCGATACTCGGAGACGTGGTCATATTTGCGTAAACCAAATATAAACCTTATACAGAAATTTTGAAGACGCTCAAGTTTATTTAGCTGGGCCTCAGTTAGATCAAGATAGCTGGCGTCGGCATAATCAATAATGGGGAGTAACAGAGACTGTGCAAGCGCAATTTTAGTAGATGTTGGAAGAAAATTACGCAACCTACGTAAGGATCCCGCAGAAGCAAATAGTTTGCGACTGACAGACATCAGTTGTGGTCCCCATGAAAGATGACGGTCAATGATAACACCAAGATTTTTAACGGTGTCACTAAACGGGATGTTTATCCCGTCAAGTGACAATTGGGGCAAATGTGACCACTCGATCTTGCTGCACGTTCTTTGACTACCAACAATTATGCACTGCGTTTTTGTTGGATTCAATTTAAGGCCGTATGCGTTACTCCACTCAGATAAGACGCGTAAGTCGCAATTCATGTTTTGAATAGCATCATGTAACTGAGGGAGAGGAGCTTGGCAATACAACTGAAGGTCGTCTGCATAAAGGTGGTAGGACGAAGAGAGATTACAAGATATCGAATTAATGAAAAGAGAAAACAGAAGAGGAGATAAAACGCCACCCTGAGGTACACCGGCAGATGTATTACACCAAGATGAAATCGATTCACCAAGGCGAACACACTGTCGACGTCCGTACAGGTAATTACGAAACCATTCAATCACAGTTGGAGATATGTTGAAGGAGCTAAGAACGGCAAGGAGAATGTCAAAATCAACAGTATTGAACGCATTGCTGAAGTCCAGCAGCGTCAACACAGTTAACTGACCGTTTTCCATCCCCAGGCGTATGTCGTCGGTGATTTTTACCAGAGCAGTGACTGTACTATGGCCAGGACGAAAACCGGATTGAAAAGGGTTCAGGAGATCATGACTATTAAGGAACGAACTCAACTGGTTATGGATAAGGCGCTCGAGGACTTTAGATAGGAAAGGAAGAATGGATATAGGTCGATAATCGGAAAAGGATTTAGGGTTAGGTTTCTTGGGCAGAGGTATAATCTGTGCTTCTTTCCAAACGGAAGGAAAAACACAGTTGGAAATTGAAAAATTAAGGATGTGACAAAGAATAGGAAGTAGGATATCAAGTAATGGGATGACCATATTACGGCTTATTCCGTCTGTTCCGATAGCATTGGACGCAATAGAAAGAATGCTCCTTCGAACATCACAAGCTGTGAATTGACGAAATTCAAAAGTAGAATGGTCAGGAGCGGAAATGTTAGAAAGAGAATTAATGGTAGTTGACTTAACAACGTCATCTAATAAAGACGAAGAAGTAAAAAAAATGTTCATCTGATCAAGGTTAATGTTAGTAGAATTACACTCTTGACGAGATTTACCAACTCCTAATGACCTTAGAAATTTCCAGACTTTTGCTGGATCCTCAACTTGAACGGAATCATGAATGTGACGTCTTTGAGCGTCTCTACACACCATATTGCAACGATTTCTGATTTTAACGTAACGTGTTCGGTTAGACTCGCTTGGTCGCAACTTATACTTAGTCTTAGCCGCAGACTTCCTCCTCTTCAGATCCCTAATGTGGTCAGTGATCCAAGGCGCCGGCTGGTGTTTAATTTTTATCGCCCTTAAAGGAGCATGGATGTCATATAAACGAATGATTAATGAATTAAATATTGCCACTTGGTCATCAATTGAGCTAGCCGCCATCACAGGCTCCCAATCTACAGTTTTGGCATCCGTTATAAATGCATCCATGTCCATTCTACTAAAATTGCGTTGCAGAATAACGGTAGGTTTACGTTTAGGAGGCCGAATTTTGTAGGACAAGAAAATCAGATGATGATAGGAAAAAGAATCAGCTGAGCATTGTCCGTGCTTAGCAACATGCTCTAGGGATGAAACTAAGATGAGATCAAGCAAGGATGGGGAAGAATTTGGAAAATGGTGTGTAGCGCTAAGTGGGAGGATGTGCATGTTGCTCGACGTGACAATGCTTTCTAAAGAAGAAGAACGATGATCACGTTTAAGAAGGCAGGTATTAAAGTCACCCATAATTATGGTGTGCTCATAGCAAGGAAGTAGGTCTTCCAAGACCTTTTCAAAAGAAGAAAAATAGTTAATGTGAAGAGATGGGCTATAAAAGACTCCAAGTAAGATTTTAGCATGTGTTAAACCGACTTCAACGAACAAATGCTCGCCAACATTCGGCAAGGGTAATTGGTCGGAGGCGCTAACGATAGTATAAGGTATGTGGGAGCGTAGGTATATGGCAACTCCACCGCCGCCTTTGCCGATCCTATCATTGCGAATTAGGTTGAAGCCGGGTAAGGAATACGAGATAGAAGGAAGAGAAGGTTTAAGCCAAGACTCGGAGACTAATATAGCATGGATGTTTTTTATATCAAATGATACCAGCATATCAGAGAAATGAGCCGGAATACTCTGCGCATTTATGTGAACTACATTCAGGTTCTTAGGCACATCGGAGAAATTAGAGTCCAACGTTTCTGCGAGGGAAGGAATACTCAAGAAGCTATCTTCACTTCCACTACAGTCACTGGATGAAGTAATAGACAAATAGTCACTACTATCGCTACAATTCAAAATGTCAACCATTAAGATAATATTATAAACATATAATATAATAATAATATATATAACACTAACAATAATACTTGTGATATAAACAATAATAATAAACAAAGAATAAAAAAAATAAAAAATAAAAATTAAAAAAAAAAAAAACATTCACTCAACCTGCCGGTGTCTGATACGAAGAGAAAACTTAAAAAATAACACTTAAATAACACTTAAGAAACAGATTTTACCCATACAACAGAAATTCAATTTTGAATTACGAACTGATGTAGAAAAGAAAAATATATATATATATTAGTAAATTAAAACAAATCAAATAAAATAAAATAAAAAGATATACAAAAAAAAAAATTAAAATAACAAATTATAACACTAATAGGCAATTAAAATAAAAGGAATCTTAAAAAGTTGTTAAAACATTAATAGAATGAAATAATAATGTGACAGTAAAAACAGAACGTAACAAATAACATATAGACAGAGTGGCTGTATGGCAGCTTCCATAGCCTTATACAGAAACAACAACTACTAATGTCAACAGTCAAAATATCAAAAAGACAAATTTTGTGCATTTACCTACTTACTAAAATAATATTAAAACTAAATCCTAAACTAAATTCTACATCAGTTAATACTAAATTTGAACAATGACAACAATGGACAGACAATTGCAATGGGTAACAAATATAGAAGCAATGAACGACACCAAGAACGAACACTACTTCTTGTTCGCAGCCGCACGTTTTGGTCTGGTTGCAGCTGAAGACTCCTTGGTGTCCTTGCCGGTTTGTGTCTTCTTTTGAGTAGCATCTTCTGGCATAGTCGTCTTGGCAAGAGCATCCAGATCAGACATCGTTTCGACACGATGTCGCACCCCATCCGATGCCTGAACGTAAATGCAGCCGTCACGAGTCCAGCACCTGGTTACTCCGAAGCGTTGACGTGCGGACATAAAAACGTCATGACGTCTTTTAGTCAGGAATTCGGAGAGTGTTATTCCTGAGCCCTTAAGCAAAGTCTTCGCAGCCCAAACCTTAGAGCGTAGATTCATGTCACATAGCTTCAAAAGAATGGGCCTAGGTCTCTCCGGAGTAAATGTTTTACCCATTCTGTGACACCGGGAAATGTTAGAGGTATTAAACTCCATAAGTTTCAACTTACTGACAACAGTTTCAATAACAGCAGCTGATGTGTCCTCTTTCTGTTGTTCAGGGACACCGTGTATCAGAAGAATTTTCCTCCTTGAGTGCATCTCTAGGCGATCATTTTCAAGTGAAATGAGCTCCACTTGAGTCTGCAGTGTGCGAAGTGCATTCAAAGTGAAATTTTTAAAAGTGAGAAACTCCTCTTCCAGCGTGGAGAGTGTTGAAGTGGATGGAGCGCTCAGTTTCTGCTGTCTTACCTCAAATTCAGCAAATTTTTTGTTGAATATATCAGTTAATTGTGCCATGGACTGCTGAATACTTTCCATTTTGATGATTAATAAAAAAATATGTTCTGTAGTGTTTTATTGAGAGGAATCACTGCCGGCAGGTTAAAAGTGTTATAGCCTATGCATATATATCATTACACTTTAAAATTAATCTGATTTACTAATTTAAAAAAATTAATTAACAGAGAGCACTTAAAATCAACACAGTTCACACTACACACACTACAATACTTACATACAATGTATGTATGTAAGTATGTTTGTTCGCGTGGAATCTTTGAACTCAATTTTGAAATAGATATCTTGAAAGCGATCGAGCTGAAATTTTGTATACATGTTTAGTTTAGATGACAATGCACGATATGGTGTGCGACATTGTTCTAAATCTAATATGGCGGACCATCCAACGGAATAGTTATTTTTAATGCACTTCTACAATATGGGTATCAAATGAAAGGGATGGTTGAGAGTAACTCGAAAAAATTAATAAATAATAATAATAATAAATACACCCAACAGTCACATACATAGTTCTGACCCCACACTAGGATACAAGTCCTGTGTCGTGGATATCAGAAACTACGAGAGACTTTTCGGTCTCACAAACACCCAGACCCGAAACAAATATTTGTGGATCACACAAACATTTGTCTCGGTGCGGGGATCGAACCCGCGGCCTCTCGTTTCGCAAGCTGATGTCTAGCCAACTGCGCCACGGGGCTGTCAATTAAAAGCAATAATACTGAATTTAAACGCTCTAAAAAGAAGAAAATATTTTTTCCTTAAAAAAATTAACTATCAATTTATAACGTCATTATATACAATTTTTATAATCATAAAAGCTTGTCGCGCGATTTATAAATACACTAGTACCAATTTAACTATGTAAATTGGACGTAGTTACACAAAAAGGATCCAATCCACACAAAGTCATTTTCAAGATATTGACATTTGAAGTTTATAACGCATTTCTTCATGGATATTGATTTTCAAGTAAAATGTGAATATGTTGTTGATGTAGAATATTATTGTTATTGTTAATTGTTTGTAGTACAATTTATACACAATATTGTATTTGACGAGATATTTGTAAATACAAACGGTTGGAAAAAATGTGTAAAGAATATATATATAATACATATGTATGTCCCAATAGATGTGAGTTGGTTCTGATGTTAATAATCATTGAAAAACAGCTGTTTTTACGTGGGTCTCTTTACTGACCTATAATATCGGTATTTAGCATCAGTTTGGTGCACTTAAGTAATTTTTGACGTTATTGTGGATTGGATCCTTTTCGTATAACTAACTATGTCCAATTGATCTGCTAAGTTTATTATATTTACAATTTCAATTTAATTAAATACTGATGGGTAATTATATCTCGCGATAAGCTTTTATGATCATATATAATGAGGTTATAAGTTGACACTTAAATTTTTTTTAGGGAAAAAAATATACTCTTCTTTTTGGAGCGTTTAAATAAATAAAAAATAAAAATGTTTTTTGCTTTAAATTTTTAATATTTTTTTGTTCGATCTTTCATAATAAAGATTTATATTTACATTTAAATAAAAAATTAAAAAAAAGAATAGATTTTTCAGGTATCGATTCGAATCGATTCAAAAATCGATATATTTTTTAAAATCGCCATCCCTATTTCAATTTCACTTTTGACAGTTGACAGATTTACACTTTTATTTTTAATTTATATAATGGCTTCGCACTTCTTGTGCATTTAGCCAATGTCAGAAAAAAGGGCGGGAAGTGTTCGGATTGGGAGGCGCGTTTTTTGTTTTTCTCACATATAATTTTTATTTTATTTTTTGATAATGGTGAACGGGGGATTAAGTGTTGCTTGTACGTGTTGTGTTTTTGATTTAGTTTTCCCTTTTTTCTTCCCTGTCTCGCTGTATCTGGTAAGTCTTTTTTGGTGATTGTTGGCGAGAGGATGGAGGAGCCTCCTGATCCAGGAGGGACGGTCCCACCGATGCGGTGGGACGGGTAAGGGGGAGGTGAGGGGTGAATTAGATACGCTGTGTGTAATATCGACAAGTGGTGCTTGATTCTCTGTTCACTATTGTAGTGAAGGGATTAAGGGTTGTATGTGGAAAGGATGGGGGGCGCGCCTTTCAGTTTGGGAATTTCCCGCCCTTTTTCTTTCATCATTCATTATACATGAAATTAAATTACTAAGACTTGGCAGCATGGTCTTTGACCTTAGCCGGTTCCTTGCGGAACAAAGAAAAGAAAAAAAAAATTTGCCAATGTCAAGTAGACGTTGATAATAAGATTTTTTTGTAGGTAGGTATTGGTTTGATTTTAGCGAGGACAAAGGTAGGTTATGATGGGTTGGGAAAGGAAAATATTTACATACGAGGATATCTATCAGGAGAGTTGAAACGGAAAGATGGAAAATGGGAGATGAATTCCAAGATTTACACTTTGATATTTTGTTGATATTTTCTTTCCAGAAAATATGGAGGGTAGAGGTAAGAATTAGGAGAATCATCTGTGTAAATGCAAAAGTGTCCGTCAAACTGTATTAAATTAGGATGGCGCCACATTAGCATCAGGGTAAATTTTTAAAGGAAGCAGAAACCAATAAACGTACTATTCACAGTTCAGAATATAAATTCATTCTAGCTACACGCGTTTTCTCATAACAACTCTTTAAGGTTATATTTACTACATTATTTTGTACTACGCAAGTAGTTGACATTTTCAATAAGTAAGTACTTTAGTCGACAATAATATTAAAATCTTACCATACCCTTTGTATACACTAGCGCCATTCTGGAAGGTGTTTGAACTGTTATTTACAGCTTACAGCTGGACACTTTTTTCGATTTTATACCATATGAGATGACTCTCCTTCAGGGATGCCATTGACACGGTAATTGCCGTGTTATACGGTAATTGGGGTCAGTTGGCAAAAAAAAAACATGGTACACGGCAGAACATTCATTGCCGTGACACGAAACACGGCAATCAGAGAAAAAGGAAACCACTAATGCCAAAATCGAATGCAGCAGCTAAAATCATTATAACAAAATAATAACATCTACCATAAATAGCACATTACTTGCGAAACAATACATTCAGGCTCACGGAAATTGCACAAAATTTAAACCAACAAAAGAAATGATAAATTTCATGAATGATAGAGATTAGAGAGATAGAGTGAAAAATAAAATTTAAGAAAAGAGGAAGAAATAATATAACAAGCGATATAAAAAAAATCGACAAATAAATCAGCTAGATATTATATTTTTCGTTTAATTTTTGTCGTTCTGCAACTATAAGTAGGTGCAATAGAGCATCTATACAAATAAATAAAATTGGAGTGTCTGTTTGTAATATTGAAATAACCGCTTTTTAATAAATGCATATGGATGTATACACGGTACATATACCAAAACATCGTTTTTTACAATTTTTGTCTGTCTGTTTGTTCCGGCTAATCTCTGAAACGGGTGGACCAATTTTAACGGGACTTTCACTGGCAGATAGCTGATGTAATAAAGAGTAACTTAGGCTAAAAAAAACATTTTTTTTTAAAGAATCGGCTGTTAGGCGGAACGAAGTTTGCCGGGTCAGCTAGTATGTAAATAAAATTATACATAAGAATTTAATGCATTTTGAAAAAAATAATATGAAACACGGCAATTTCTCAAAAATTTCTACAAAACACGGCAATTCGACATCCAAAATACGGCAATCAATTTTTATTTTATAGAAACCCTTCTTCTTTCCTCTGCCGGTCTACCCTCCATTGTATGGATAATATACCAGAAAGGCAAAGAAGTTGACAGGTGATTTTTTATATTTCCAATTGTTTTTTCCATTCTAGTTTTAATGACCGTAAAACGATTGATATTTCTTTAGTCGATTTGTTTTCTGATTCACATTCGTCTCTGATATTAGGTGCTGAGCGGATAATTTGCGTATTTAATTTTGAATAGTATTTAAATTGTAAAAGTGGTTATTATGGAAACACATTAATAAAACGCGATGGGACGCGACTTGTCGACACCGGATAACCGCATGGACATGGGGGTGCGTCTGGTGTTCTAAAATTATCAATAATAATCAATAGGTACAATTAAATTAGACTTTTGACTTGCAAATCTGTTTTTATTCAGCCAAATATTAATCTATAAAATAATGAAAATATCAAAAAGTAGAAAGTATACTTCAATCCTTTACTTAGTAATATTGAATACAATGGCCGCGGGGGTATGCTGAAACAAATGTTAATGTTTAGCCATTACATTTATACGTTAAAACGAATAATCATGTATTTAAGAATATATCCCACCACTACTGGTCTAACACCTCGTCCACGATTAAGAGGCAATAAGTCTTAATGTCTGTCAGTTTACCACCCTGGGACAGTGTGATTCGTTAAGCAACACATTCTTAAGAAATTTCTGGCTTCTTTTATTTTATTCTAAAATATGATAATCAAGTAATAATTTGAGATCTCAGACCAATAATTTTTTATTGGTCCGTGGTGTACAGAATTTGCTACCTAATTATTTTCAACACCATAAGATATAGGTACCTATTATTATCATAGTAATTAATAGTGCACTGGTACCTATATCTACTCCATGAAACTAAGCTTGCGTTAAGCATTAGGCTAAATTTAACGAGACTCTCACCTTAACATTTATGGATATTATTTTTTACGTATTGTTTAACTGTCGATGAAAAGAAACCTAGGCGCTGAAAATAAAAAAAATAAACACCTGATCATGGTTATTTTTTACTTTGTATATCCTAATAAACACATTAATTAAAAAAAATACCAAGGCAAGGGACTTAAAGGTTAGAGATACAGGCGTCAGCGTGTGTTTTAGATATTACGTAAGTACTTACATATTGTTTAGATTTAAAAAAAAGTATTTTCTGTATCCAATATATTTGTAACGTTCCTTGTAAACAAAACTTTTTAAGAGCAGATACAAAGGTAATAGGCACTAATATTTGAAATGTATGTAGTTGTATGTATACATGTCATTATGTTGCTGACAACTATCTACTTACTTATACAATAAATGTAAACGAATATACTCACAAGAGTAATGGCACAATGTCCTCTTGTTTCATCCTGCCATAGTAGTTACCAATTCCATCAACATGCCCCATTCCCACCACGGCCAGTACGCGTGGACTTTGCTCTACTATAGATAAAATTACATTGAATATTAGTTTTAAAGTATATACCTACGTTAATTTACTGTGGTTAACACTTTTCGCTTCGCACAGTTTCAAACTATAATTTACTTACCAGTACGAACACATTCTTGTAAAGAGTATGCTAGACATTTATCCCTTTCATCGACAAACACATGAAATATCTTTTTGAATGCAGGAACATCTCTTGTGATTTCTTCAAACTGCGCTTGAACAAAGTCTTTATCTTTGTACCTTTCTAGTTGCTCCTTACTGAAATCAGATTTGTGGAATACAATGGATTAGGACGTTGAATTTATTCTATGAAAACTAACTGTAAAGCACTCAACGCCTATATTTTAAAAAAGGTGTAGGCAGTGCTATATTTCTAGACCCACATATCGCCAATTGTTTATGTAAATCGCAATCGAGGGTAAAGCCGTTTTCAGGACACACTTATAGACTCCGTGCTGCTACTGAGAATTTTCTAATAACACTGTTGTCCGATCTGGTTATCTAACCCAGATCTCTAAATTACACGGCACATATTTGTGCCCTGAGATGATGACGCAGTAGTTAAACCGCACCACAATTATAAAACGCGAACTGGAAAATACCTCAATAAGCCAAATGTGTACATGTGTGTGTGTGTTATAGTATTGTTTCACACAACTAGGTACATATATTAATGCAATGATTCATACCGTGATCGAGGTTGTAAATTGCGAACACAACAGTTTAAAACTTACACTTGTTGGTTGCCCTCTACTCATCCAGTTTAAGAAGTCTACAAGAACTTCCAAAATTCATGAGTGAAGAATCTTTATGATACAGTATTAAAAACTTACTCACGCACAGCATCAATATATAAAAATCAATGCCTTTCAAGTAGTTTTTTTATAGTTTGGTATAATAATTATATTTACTAGAACATAACATACTCCAAAGGCTTCGGATTAGTAGTAGTAAGATGATAAAGAACTTGTCCAAGCTCGTAAACACTCAACGACTGGAATGCTCTTGCTATGGTTATTTGTATAGGTCTATCACCGAGGAACAGCTTACAACCTGGAATCTTTTTCATCTACAATGAAACAAATACATACTCTCAACAATCACACATATAGTTGTAACTCTAAACTTAGAATTAATCAATTCATAAAAAAATTATATAGGTACTATCCCTAAGTGACGCTTACGTTCTAGCTTAGCGTCTAGTCAGAGTCACTTATGATCCAATAAAGCCTTACCTATGTATATGTCGCTTTTAGCGCTATCGGTATTTCCTAATATTATAACGTTGTCTTTTATTTTCTATTATGAAATATCATAATATTCAATACTGCATTGCAAATAGGCTAATGGATATTAGGTACAAAAGTAGCTATGTGTATTGTGTATTTGAAACCATTACAAACCCAAAAGAAAATGTTTTACTGCTGAAATATTACTAGATATTAATAGGCTATTTGCCTTCGCCATTTCCATTTAGCCTATGAGATATATGGTCTCACCTCATGGTACGCCCTTCTGAACTCTCCTCCAGGTGCTACTCCTAACTCTTTTGCAATATCAGCGTAGGTTTTTAAAAGCATAGCGTGCAACATACCAGAGACGAAACTTTGCCCTTTAACTGCCTCTCTGTAAGATAACAAGAACTTAGGATAATGAAGACTTAAACTTCGATTCGCTAAAATTATTCAAACGAAACCAACTTTAACTTCTTTGCGTCGAAATTTCTTGCATCTTCCAAGAATTTCTTGTCATCTAATTCCAATAGTGACACTCTTTGTCGGCATAACTCCACTAGTATTGCATTCGGCTTGAGCACTTTTACGATCTATTCAAAATAAAATTCAGTTAGGTTTTTTCAAACCTTAGCTATCAATTGTGCTTAGTGTATTAAAGGATAATTAAGTAAAAAATCTTGTAGAAGCCACTAGCCAGTTATCCGGTGATAACATCACATATAAAAATTATAAGATAGAGTTCTCAAATCTGTAAACTTTTGGAATCACTTCACCGGCTTTGTGTTTTTAGACCTAGAATGAGTATTTTTTATGTCTGACAATGTTACCGAACTGGCATATGATGAAAAACTGCAATCCATACTAATATTATAAATGCGAAAGTAACTCTGTCTGTCTATCTGTCTGTTTGTCTCGCTTTCCTGCTAAAGCTAGTGAACCTATTTAAATGAAATTTGGTACATAGATAGTTTAGAGCCTGAGAAAAGACATAGGCTACTTTTTATTGCGGAAAAAGTGTTTTAAGGGGTTGAAAGGGGGATGAAAGGTTGTATGGAAGTATTGTCATTTTTAAAGCTAGAAGCTTGAAACTTATTTTTAGGCTGTTGATTAGATATAAATAAATATGACATTCAAAGTTTTTAAAAAAAAATACAAACAGGTGGGTAAAATAAAAATGAGTAAAATAATAATGTAATAGTAAAATAGACTACAGCTTATTTTCTTTCTGAACCCAACCCTGTAGTCTTCGCGGACAGAGTCGCGGGAAAAAGCTAGTAAAATATAAATTGACGTGTCAGAAGCTTTATGTATCCACTGAGCTTCTCAAAACGTAGCTAAGGTATCTCCTTGTGTGACGAACTGTATGAATTGATGAATTGTATGATAAAATGAATTATTTTATTAAAACCAAGTTATAAAACAACTAAATATATATACTTAATATACCTCGGACACATCCTCCACCGATTGTTTACTGAAGTGCACAGTGCCGAGAAGGACAACAGTTGCTTGCTTATCAGATTGTAAGAGAGTCGCAGCAGCTGGAAGCTGTTGAGCTAGACTACTATTCTGTCTTTGGAAACTAATTTCTGCAAAATTATTGTCATTATGAACTAAGCAGAAATTATATTTTGATATCTTTTTTCCAAATCGTAAACAAAATTGTAAGTGTAAGTTTTAAAGGATGCCAAATGTTTTTATTTTACGCAGTTTCCACCCAATTCAAAATACTGCAAAAAATACAAACTATTGCTGTGTAATGGGCGCAATTGCCGTACCAATTAGAAATTATTATTCCAATGTCATTCGAGTTTCTTCACATTACTACCTTCACTGTAAGAGCGTGATATGAAAGAGCGTGCTTAAATTCTTAATATTACACTACTTACGCAATCTTTGGGTAGGTTCGTAAGTTATGGCAGTATTAACGCTGTGTCTCAACAACTGTCTCGCAATAAAGCATGTTTTTTGTCTCATATTTCATTAGATATGAATTTATTACAAGAATTTTGTGGTTCAATTATACAACACATTGTTTAGAATTTAGGTGAAACTTTAGTTATTGTCGGTTGTCCATTTTCAGATGATGTCAAAATTCTTTTTTCATTCTTTGAAATTGAAAGTTATCAATAGGAATGTAATATGTCAACACGACAATCATTTTTTTAGTTTTAATCAAACTTTGGATTAAAAAAGGACTTGGTTTAAAAAAGGACGAATACTGCCTCAACCAAGGGATGTCAATGCTGTCAAAAAGCAAAAGACGATAAAGGTAAAACATGAGGATATTTTATCAAAGATATAATTACTTAAGTACTTTAGGATAATCGAAGTTCATTTTACATGACATGAACCTATTCCCACTTCGCAGTCCAGTGGACTTCAATCTTCATAGCATTCCACACAAATATATAGGTACATCGCCTTCTACACTTTCTCAGGCTTTTCAAGTTTCAGAACTAAAGACCGGATTATATGCATTTGGATTTTGTCCCATTTTGCCGATTATTTCATATTTCGGTTAAATCTGTTGTTTATTCATATTTTCGCCATTTTTTCTACATTTTTCGGTAGGTACTTAAGTAACAATAGTAATAAGTGTGAAATTAACGATCCCATAAAAAACAAAACTTGTAAAAAAACATGTCTCGCAACTCAGTTCTTCTGCCGTAAAAAGTTGTGAGATCCATATGATACCAAGTCGATGAATTTATATAATAACTTAAGACAAAAGGCCGTAAACGGGAACGGAATAAATTCATCGACTTGGTATCATATGGATCTCACAAGTTTTGTTTTTTATGGGTTCTCATTTCTTTTTCTAGATAGTCCTACTTTTTTCTTTTACGGTACCTTCTACTTTTTGAGTACTAACAACGGATTTTCTTAAAGCCCACTCTCTGTCTTTTGAGCTTTGCTTACTTTTGTAGGTAGTCTTCCTCCTCTACATACGAGACGAGAGTGGCCGCGTCGATTTCTGTATTTTAAAATAATATTTTTTTGCGTTAGTTAGAAATATTTAGGGCCGCACGCGTCAAACGTCAGTTGAAGTTAATCCTATTGTAAATTTTTTATCTCTCTTTCACTATAAATTGGTACTGTCAATGTACCTAACAGAAAATTACAACATAAAACTTAACAGAGGTAAGTATAACTTGAACTAATTTACGGCATTAACTGCCGCACTCAATTTTTTTTTTTTAATAAATTACTTGACCCTATATAAAGATTTCCTCACGATATTTTCCTTCACCGTTAAAGTACGTGATAATTCATTGCTAATACACACATAACTTCGAAGTCAGATAAGTGTGCCTAGGGTTTGAACTCGCGACCGCCGGAATTCTCGACCTCACGCCTAAACCTCAATACCATCACTACTTATCTATCTACATCTATTATTCCATTATTTTATACTATACAGGTGCACTAATTCATTCACTGCAAATTTATCTTTGTAATCCTATATATTTATATGGGATTACAAACTTATTTATGCAGTTTGTGAATCTAGAAAATTTACTGAAATTGCAAGATATTTTAATTTTTCCTTAAGTTATACACTACACACTAATTGTGTTCCAAATTTGAAGCTTCTATGTAGGCTAGAAGTGCCTTAGAGTTATATGTAGTTATAGTACTTGCGACTTAAATTCGAAAATCCTTTTTTTCCTGTCCTGTCCTCCTCCTGTTCCTGTTTTTTTTATGTCCTAAGGTATAATTAAAATATAAATAAGAAAAGAGGACGGTACCCATTGGAAATTATCAATAACAAAAATATTAGAGACAATAATATATTTATAATAATGATTTTTTCCTTTGATTTAAAATGGAAAAATTCACTACCCCTTATAACCTGGACTCCTAAGGTAAGCCTTCTACGTCTTACCAAGGGACATTTTTATGCTCCTTTAATATGACGTACGCTAATGGATTCCTCAATCCGACGATGTTAGGGCGCTCGTTTAATGTGTTCAGAATGATTAAGAAAAAACAACAATATTATAAGTAAGTTTAATGACTACATATTCTTCGCACATATTCAATAGTATATTCAGACCTTCATAATAAGAGATATGGTCGAAGTACATAAAATCACACACATACCTATAATAAAGGCAACAGAGGCTCTTAAACACATACTAAGTAACACCGGCTTTTTTTCTATTTTGCTACAAAATCTGAAAATGACAAGTATTAAGCAAAGATAAAAGAAAACAAACGAAGTTATCGATAATAAAATACGACAAAAAGATCCGCAATAACTCAAATCTAATATACAGACAACATTTATTTAACTTCAAAGATTATTGGGAATCACTTACGTATTTTGTGAATAATCAGTTACACAAGTAGGTACTACTGAAACAAACACATACACAAACTAAAATAGTGATAATCTAATACACAACAGTACGGGCACATGAATGACCCAAGTCAACATTATTAAGACGTAAGAAGTTGGCACTTTTATGTGTTTTCAATGATTTTGAAATCTCAATATGCAAAGAAATGACACTTTTTATTATAATTTCTCTTTTTTTGGTAATTTTAAACAAAACAAATAAAATTTTCTAAATACATAATATCGTAAATGCAAAAGCAATTATTTTTTGTTAAGCTCAGATACCGATAGAAATTTATAACCATCAATATGCACACAAAATTCTAATTTAAATAGCCGTAAAATATCATAGAAACCATCCGTACGATGATAGTAAAATGCAAAAAAAGTCCCATTTGATGACACTTTAAGGCTACACAACATTATTTGAGTCAAATAATGGCCTTACTGCTCAGTCTCAAATGTCACTCTACAATAAAAGTAAATTTAGCCAATGAAATGGATGGAAATTTTAATTTCAATTTCTTAAATTATCACAGTCCTTATATTAAAACATTTTATAATATTATTTTCGAATGTAGACAAAAAGTAAAAATAGTATTAAAAGTAGATACAGTCAATAAAGGCCTTCTTACAATTATTTAGAATTACATAATATGTATTATAAAATTTAATTCAAATATGACAAATTAAAGACATTGGAATCAAATAGAAACATGAAAACAAAACGATATGATTTAAACCCTAAATTAACGTAGAAGAGAATAAAGAAAAACTTAGTTACCTTAATTACCTTGCTACATTAATATTAATATTATTTTGAATCCTCTCTTCATTGTCGGATATTAACGGAACAGCAATATTTTCATTTTGGACATAAGAAAATTTTCACGAAGCACATTATTAAATCAGTCTTATAAATAGTTTTTTTTAGAATTAGATGCCATTTTTATTTGACGGCATAATAACCCTTAACAATTCAACAAACAAAACCAAAAGTATTATTTTAACTGCACATATGTAAAAAACTTTTAATAACAACATAACATTTAAGTCAATTAACATTAATAATGCTACATGCATTACACTCATAAAACTGTTTATTATCCTTATATAACTCAAAATTTAGTTTAGGTCACATATTATATCCGTTAATAATCCGAAAATTACTTAGATGTGTATACTATACATTATATTCTGAATAAATACTTGGTGCTGTGAATTATTGTGTAATTACAGTAAAAGGCCGATACACTACGTGATATATAAAGTGAATTATAGATAATTCTACTATTTAATTTGGGAACACTGAGAGAAATGGCTAAAACAATCTAACATTTCAGTGAGCGGTCCTGTAAACACCTAAACAATAAGTTCCACCATAAAACACACACACGTTTTCATTACCGAATATTGTATTATTATATAACTGCATTAAAGGGCACTGGTTGAATACGTAGGGGCATCTTTTTTTTCAAGTTCAGTTTTACTTCACGACTATTGAATTTTTCACGTATGTTATTTTTACGCATAAATCTTTTATTTCTGTATACTCTGTAATTTTTTAAATCTTAATAAACGATGTAATGATATAGTATTTTGCCTTTTTTAGCTTTTGGGTTGTACAATATACATCTTTTATTAGTTTATCAAATTACAGAGTTAAGAACAAGTAACACTCCAACAAACAAGCGAATAAATTCGCAAATCCCAACATTATTAGTCTTCGAAGATTTTTTGTCATCTTGTACAAAATATACAAACAGCCGATCCTGGAAAAGAAAAACGATGTTACTGCACATATCATTCTAATAAAAATAAATACAATATAATATACCGTATACTTAACGTGACCATTAATTTTTTTACTCAAAACGGGACATTGGTTTATTTGGGTCAATCAACAGGTATTTAATGAAAGAAAAAAAACAGCACTTTTTTAAACTTATTTATTCGGAAAAGTTAGTTTGAAAGTTACGAATTAAAGATGTTTACGAGTAGTAATATTTGTATTTATTAGAGGAACAAATTTAATATAGCTGGTGATGATTTTGATTTTAAGTAAGAATGAAACTCTTGGCAGGTTTTTTTTTATATTCATATAAAAAAATTGCATAAAATATATTCAATTAAAATAGAAATGTTTTTATGCTGAATATTGTTGGCGTGAAAATGTTTAAATATCTCCACCCCGGCCGGCCAAAGCAACCGCGTTCGGCAGAAAACGGGACAATTTTGCGTTCCAGAGTTCATTTCGGGGACACCGGGACACGTAATTATAAAAAGGGACAGTCCCGTTCAAAACGGGACGTATGGTCACGTTACGTATACTCCGCTAAACAAACTCCATGCCTTTAGCTCGAGATAGTGTTTTAACTACGAATTGGAAATAATCAAAAGATTTCCTTTTTGAAATATTATTACATATATTTTATCCACGTTGTAAAACGCTATATCGTTCAACAAAAACATTACTTTTAATTGTCGTAAAAAAAGTAAGAGAATATTATTGCAATAGCATAAAACCTAAATCAGTCTTTTCTTTTTCAAATGTAATACATGTATATTTAATGTAAATAAATTATAGCGATCAATAAACTGAATAGTAAAGTAACATCACTAGGTAGTTCATAGATGCAGTAGTTGAAATTGTATTATAAGCATGATATGTAATGTTTTATAGTCTGCCTAGTAGGTCCCGCAGCACAAGTGTGTTTTTGCAGTCACACCAGGTCGGGAAATGAAAATGAATTTTCAAATAACAAAATAGGACCGAAAAACGGCAATAGTCTTCTTACTCCCAATTAGTAGTAATTACAACCAGACGTGCGGAAAAAAAATTAAATTCAACTGAGTTGGGTTATAATTAGGATTGCCAACCGTACTACAATATATAGTATTGTACTATATTTCGGATCGGCGTACTTTAAACTGTTGAAAAAAAAAAATTTGTACGCAAAAATACTATATTTTCAACACCAAACGAAATCTAACAAACAAATATTTATTTTTAAAAATAAATTAACGCGCCTTTTTCATTAAAAAAAATAGTGAGGCAATTTCGTGTAACCGAATACCGGACTCTGAACGCATTTACAATCTTTTGGCTCTTTGGCTCCCACTGATCTCTATTTTCCATACTAACTAGAAGCGCCTGGCGCTGGCGTTGTCAATAGTTGTCAATATCAAATGGAGAACATCGAAATAATATTTTATTCTTTTTGTTTCTTTTCCATAAAATACTATATTTAGAAGTGTACTATATTTTTTAACAACTTAATGTAAATAATACTGTATTCGCTGAGAAAATGTTGGCAATCCTAGTACTATAATATGTAATAATGTATAATGTTTGTGTAATTGTATGTGTTGTATAAATGCGTAGTTACCAAAGCAGCGTGAAGTAGAAGTGGTTCTGTAGTCATCAAGGCAGCCAGCGGCGCGGCAGCAGCTTGTAGCCCGCGTACACGAGCGCGCCCACGCACGCCACGCGCACGCACACGCGCAGCGCGCGCGTCGAGCGCGACACCGCCGGCACTCTGCACCACCACACCACGCATCACATTCATTACCATCCCGTTTGCGTCCCGCTGCTGGCCACGGGCCTCCTCTACCATTACGAAGGTTTAGGCCTCAGTCCACCACGCTGGCCTAGTAAGGGTTGGCGGACTACACACCTAACAAATTCCTAAGAACTTTTAGGTGTGCAGGTTTCATCACGATGTTTCCTTCACCGTAAAACTACGTGATAATTCATTGTAAATACACACTATAACTTAGAAAAGTCAGAGGTGTGTCTGGCCAACTTCGAGGCCATCATTACTTATACACACACACACACACACACACACACACACACACACACACACATACCAAACAAATTCATAATACACTATACAGTGCTACAAGGATCATTTGGCACTTGGATGACATTGACAGGGGGCGTGGGTTATTGCACATAAGCATTACTTGACCAAAAAAATCTCCTTAGTTCCTTAGGAACTATTTTTACTCTCGATCTATCGATGGATTTACATAAAACAGGACATACCATCAATCAAATCTCAATATTATGACAGTGTCATTGGTATCGATATACCTGCTACTGAAACGGTAACAAAATTTCGATTTAAAAGATTATAGTCGACGCATTATGAACTGAGACTTCAGGTCATAAATCATATTTATCTGTCTATCTCGCCCGCACTTAACGGTCTAATGGAGAGGTGTAGTGATGTGCGTAAGAATTGTAAAGGTGCATATCGATAACGGGATAGGTATGTACGATCGAAAGGCATTAATAGGCATATTTTTCGTGAATTACAGCTCGAGCTTGAGCGTTGATGTCACCATTTAATTTCTTCAAAACCACGTTAGAAAATATATTCTCCGTTGTGCGTATTGCGTAACGAACCGTAAATTAACGTTATGAGTGTCATAACAAAAAATCATATATTTAAAAAAAACAACAACCCTTAGGCCCTTCGCAGATGGCGTCGTATCGTAAGCGTATCGTAGAACGCGCGTAGTACGAGAGCAATACGAGCAGGAACATGTTCAAACAAGTCCGCACACGAGGCGGTATCGTATGAGGTGTTCATTGTCATTACGATAGTCGTAGCGTACTGGCGTAAAAAAGGAAGCGTAAAAATTATATTTTATAATGAATACTACAAAAGTTATAGAATTTGTGAGCCTAATCGAAACATTTCCTTGCCTATATAATCATTCATTAAGTGATTACTCTAGGAAAGATGTAACGGAGAAAGCTTGGGCAGAAATATCGTCAAAATTAACTGGACAAGTATGTTTGGATGGATCCAATGAGCACGTCGCTTTCTACTTCTAACGAAATCAAATAACAAGAAATCCTCTTCGTCTGAAGAGAAGGTAAAGTCATCAACAAATTCCCCAAACACATCTGGTACCCTTGACGCCATGATTACAACACGATATTACAAAACGATACGTCTACGCGACGATTCGTTTGTAGACCACTCCGCGCCTCGTGCGCGTAGCGTTATTACGATACGCGCACGAGACAACTACGCCTACGACCCATGTGCGAAAAGCCTTACTCGTAACGAACAATCAGGAGTCAGAGTGCTAAAGGTCAAGATGACGCATCGACCCCGCGTACGCAGGTAGCTAAGTATCAATAACGGGTTGCATTACGTGCACATTCCTACTGTCAGTGACATTTAATGTCCGACGACTCAGTTTAAAATGCGTCGACTATTGTCTGTATGTCCTGAATGCCTTTTATACGTGCTGTGCCAACAAAAAAAAACTGCTACTTACTAATATTTCATTTATATAAAGCGAGAATGAAAACTTGTCAATAGGTACATCGATCTTTACTCGAAGTATATATGGCTTCGATATACATACAAGCACCAATTATATAGGTACATGGACTGGAGAGGATGGATAAAAGGCAAAGCTAGGACAGTTTCCTACTGGACGTTTATAAGGTGAAATTTACAAACTCACTTCAACAATGGAGGTATATCTTCTTGTTTGATCTTGCCCCAGTGTTCAACTATTCCGGCGACGTGACCGATGCCAACAACGCCCACTATGCGACACGGCTCTCGACCTAAAAATGTATATCACATCTATTTATTTATAGGAAAATGAAAGATTAAAGTAAAAAAAAACTGCGAAGTCCAACACAATAAGAATATTTGATAAATTAATAGACACAATAGTATGTTAAAAGTTATTGACACATACGTGGTTGCAACGCGGCGACTTGCAGAGAATGGCACAGATACATGTCCCTCTCGACCACGAACACGCGCTTTAAGGCGGGGAACTCTTCCGCCATCTCTTCTAACATGTCGTCCAACATCTTCTTTTGTTTACACTTCTCGACTTCTTCCAGGCTTGCAAAAATACGAAATCTACATTAAGAAAATAGTAAACCTTTCTTTGGAACCACTGCTGGGCAAATCGAAAGTACCTTATAGTGCATGTAAATAACGTTAACAGAAATATAATTACGAAAAACTAAACTGAATTAGGTGATTTTAGTCAATTAGAGCATGTCATAAACTAGGCTGAACTTGCCTTTCATCCTCATTTGAATCAGACATAAAATTCAAAACAAATAAAAAAAGCTGTGCAGGACTAAAACTGTAAAATAAACTACATAACACGAAAAACGCAAGATCATATAACTATTGTGTAAATGGTATGTAACCTTATGGATTGATTTGATGTGAGCAGATGCCATATGAATCGTATAGTCTGGCCCCACGACAGCGACGCTATGGCTCTGTGCAGAGTTATATCTATAGCTCTGTCCCCAAGCTGGACAATGCAGTTAGGTATTTTCTTTGCCTAAACAAACAAATTTATGAAATTGCAACAGATGCATCATAAAAATTATACTTAAACAAGATCATGTAAACTGGAACTTTGTTCCTAGAGTTATAAACATGCAAATAATAAATTTAATTAATGTTTTATAGTAGTCAAGCAACTTATTTATATGACAAATCTCTTCTTGATTCATGTCTGAAATACTTACTTCAGCCATTGCTCGTCTGAATTCACCACCAGGTGCCATGCCCAACTCCCTTGTGATATGCGCTGACATATTCAACAGGAGAATGTACATCAATCCATTAAACACACCATTTTGTGCCATTGTTGCCCTAGAATAAGAATCATTGAATAAAAAACATGTAGTTATTGGGTTCAAATGTAATGGCATTGACATATATATATACCCATTAAAAATTTACAACACACAAACCCACAACTCTATCTGTGGTTAGATATAATGAGCACATAATTACATAACTTATATTTTTCACTGTATTATTGCTAAAAAAATGTTTGTTAATTTTGGCCAGTAAGCAACCTTAAAAAAATACTCAAAAACATTTTTCTTAACTATTTAAGTGAATATAACAAACCTGATCTTTTTGATGTTAATATTCTTTGCTTCTCTTAGTATTATTTCTTCATCCAGTAACAATATATTAGTGCGCTGTTCACATAGTTCAACCATCACAACGTGAGGTTTCACTTCTTGTATAACCTATAAAACATAATGTTAATTGACTGTTTGTAACAATGCATAGTTCCCACAATTTAATTCAGATTTAATTACTGAATCTGGCTGTTTGCCTTGATATATCTAGCAAAACAACACTCATACCCTGGAAACATCATCTTGGGACTGTAAACTAAAGTGTGCTGTGCCCACTACATAAACTTTGCCACCATTTGGAGCATCTAAGACTGTAACTGTGCTTGGCATTCCCTCATCTACAGGCAATTCAGGAACTTCTGCAAATAGTACCAATAGAAAAATGAATTATTTTTTTTCAAGAAAACAACAAAATAATGAGAATTTCGCTTCTTGAATTTTCAATAAAATAATACTATTACCCTTCTTCATAGTTGTTTAAAAATAATATGTACTCAAAATAATAAAACCAATTAAAAAAGTCTTACCTTCAATATCACACTCTGGATTCGAATCTGCAGTTTGGTTTTCTGATCGACTATCCTTCTTTTGATCTGGTATGTAAGTTTCAGAAGTTTTTACCTCTGAAAATGTTAGCCTTTTTAACATTATTTGAAGGCACAACACAAAAAAACTAATACCAAGCACCTTTGCGTTATACAAAGTAGTTTCTTACTGACACTGCCAGAAATGCAAATGTAAGTGTAGTTTCTAAATACACTGTAATAGCTCTTCAGGATTAAAAAGCATAATAATATACACAAAGGAAACCCTATGCAAACTATTTTGTTGCCATAACTATTGCTTATTAGATTAATAGTCACCCATTGGTATATTGCTTACTAGAAGTGTCTACAAATATAAATATATATAAAGACTAAAGTATATTTGCACAATTATTTAAAAAAAGAATTGAATTACATATTATTTAATAAATCATGTTATATACCAATATGTTATAATATGTTTATTCAATAATATAACATTTGTTTTCCTTATTAACTGAGTTAATACATTGGCTGTTTTTCGTATTGCAAAAAGATGATTTTATTTACAGTTTAAGCTTTGAATTTACAAATTCACTACAAACAAGATTTTATACTTTTCACATCATTTATTATAATTTATCTTCTATGTTTCAGGCAGGAATTAATGATCACTTAAAATAAAAAAGTACACCACAATTTCACCATAGGCTATACAAAACTATACTAATAAACTAATACTTACCACTACTAGTTTGAGGCGTATTTTCATTCGAATACATGTGTGCATCACCCCCTCCTTCTTCTGCTTTTATGAACATCTGACACTCATTGAGTATATTCACAGTTGTCTTATTTGGCTTTATCAACAGCGGATCTTCTTCTGCTTGAGAACTCTGCTTCAATTCATCAATTTTTAGAAGAACATCGGCAGAATCCATTTTCCTAAGACTGATAGTTTGAAACTGAAAGATCGAAACAGATGACATGCACATCTAGATTGAATTTATATTTTATTTAGAAACCCTCGAACATTTTTCCTCGTGAAAAAGGAAACAACTTATAAAAATATTATATATAGAAATTATTTGTTAAAAATAATATCAAAATTGCAGTGCCAACTCAATACGTTTTTCAAAGTGTGAAAAACATCTGAGCAACGAAATACTTCCATGCTTAGTTATCAGTTACCTTAAAATCTATTTTATTAGCAAGAAAGTTTGAGTAGATCCTCCTAAAACTTAATATCACTAGCGAAAAAGGAAAGTCTTTTTATTTCTACAGCTCACAAAACGTATGGGACATTGAATTTGACAAGTGACAGCAGTATGCAATAGGGATGGCGATCTTAGATCGATTAATCGAAGAATCGATTTTTCAGGCCCAACAGATCGATTTTTTTAATCAATATACAGTACTGAATCGATTCAGTGGATCGATATTTCAGCATAAAAAATCGCCATTCGATTTTTTTTGTGTTAACACTAAATTTATTCACAATTAGTTGAAGGTACCGTTACATTACGTTTATTATAAATTTATTTTTGTTGGATTTTTCATAAAATGGATTTACATGACATGAGGTGCATTTCTGCACCCACATTTCGCCAGGTATGTATCAGTCCCACGTAATAGGTAGCCTATTGCCGTTTACTGAGAATTTCCTAATGGAAAAACCCAATAACACTGCCCGACCCAGGAATCAAACCCAGGACCTCTAGATCGCAGGGCACATACTTGTGGCACCGGGTCAACACGTAACCCGGCGCCCAGAGGCCACACGGGGCCGCCGTCCCTACCTTGGCGGCCCCCGAGATGAAGACGCCACACGCGTCTGGTCGGTGTGCCTTTTGGCACCGCGCAGAGGCGGTCTCGGGTCAATCCATAGCTCTGGCTTCAGGGTATTCCGGGGCCGTCTCGCTGAATGCGCTGATGGTGGCCGTCGCAGGGTTTTTAGTCGGTATTACGGGTACGGCGCAACTATTTTGGTAGGGACCCGGCCCAGCGGCCGCCCGCAAACACGGGCGGTAACATCTATGCTGGGTTGGAAGGCGCCGGTGAGTCCGACACACCCTCGCCCCTACGGGGGTGGGATGGTCCGTAAATGGATTTTCCCCGCGGGAAAAAAAAAAGAAATACGGCACATATTTGTGCCGCGAGACCACGAGGTAGTCATGGTCATGAAAATGGATTCATATTTACATTACAAATGAAAACTTGAATAGAGAATAGATTTTTTGAAAATCGATCTTTTAAACCTCGACTTTTTAGTGAATCGATTTTTCAGGTTTCGATTCGAATCGATTCAAAAATCGATCTTTTTTGTAAATAATCGCCATCCCTAGTATGCAATATGCATAGCTTAGCATGCTAGACAGGCAGATCACAGAGGCATCAGGCAACTTAAAATCAGGATTGCCATAAAACAAAAATTGGTTGCCGTGTTTGGGATGTTGAATTGCCTTGTTTTGTAGAAAATATTGAGAAATTACCGTGTTTCATTTTTTTTGTTTTCGAAATGTATTAAATTCTTTTAAAAATGTATACTTTTATTTACAAATGCTCTAATGTACCTACTTAAAGTTGCAGAACGACTAAAATTGAACGAAAAATATAATATCTAGCTGATTTATTCGTCGGAAAATATATTTTTTAATATCTCTTTTCATAAAATGTATTTTGCACTCTATCTCTCTATTTTCCATGAAATTTATCATTTCTTATGTTGGTTTCAATTTTATGCAATTTCAGTGAGCCTGAATGTATTGTTTCGCAAGAATAATGAAGAATAATGATTTTAGCTGTTGCATTCGATTTTGGCATTAGTGTTTTCCTTTTTCTCTAATTGCCGGGTTTTATGACATGGCAATGAATGTTCTGCCGTGTACCGTGTTTTCTTTGCCAACTGACCCCAAGCACCGTATAACACGGCAATTGCCATGTTAATGGCATCCCTGCTTAAAATTGACGTAGGTAGGTGTTATTACTTTATTAGGTAGAGGAAGGGGGGCATGATGGGGTCTCGAGGTAAGATGGGGTACCACACAAATATGGTAGAAGAAACTAGACGATTGTGAATAGAAAGCAATAAGCCAATAACAAGCCGCATGCGACCAACGTTCAGTGCGAGAGTAATTGTGAGTGGGAGTCAAGGCGACTTTTGTTTACAAACGGAAAACCGTTTTGACGTTTCGTCGATCAAATTTTGTGTAAGGTCAAAGGTCATTATTTTAAGGTAATTATTGTCTCCACGTTTATGTATTTTTGAAATTGTATTACAAGTGTTGTTTATTTGGATATAGTATGTCGTTTGTACGAATACATTAAACATTTTATTATAGTTTCTTTTTTTTGTTCAAAGTCACCTTTGATGGAGCATTGAAGCAAAATGGGATTTGGGCCTGGGTTCATTTAATTTTCTAAACAAATACTCGTAACATTGGTTTATTACACAAAAAAGCACTGAACACAAAAGAGCAATGATGAAAATGCCATTTGCCTGTATTGAAATTACGTTAACCGTAGTTTATGACATCGTCAGAATCTTGGGCAGGTCCGCTCTGTGAACGTTGGGCTCACAATGCTTGTTGGACGTGAACTATGAAGATGCGGAGGAAATACACATTTGTGTGTTTTGTGAGCATGATTACGAAGCTAATCCAAGTTGAACAAAGTGAGCCCAACGTTCACAGATTGGACCTGCCCAAGATTCTGACGATGTCATAAACTGCGGTTAACGTAATTTCAATACAGGAAAATGGCATTTTATTACCCCATAGTATGGAGCAAAATGTTTTTTTACAATGTTCCAATTAATGGTTAATTATTGACAAATGTGATAAGTTGATTTTCCAAAGACTATACCAAATCATAGTCAGATAAATAACATAACGTACCATAAAATAATAAGAGTAATAAACATAGTCATTATGCTGTATTTTTGTGATTTCCCTTAAATATCCCATCAGGCCCCCCTTACTCTAAGTTAAAGTTTTCATCACTCTAAAACTCAATATGATATATTGTGTTAATGTTTCTCATCATCATCATCATCATCTGCCCATATACGTCCCACTGCTGGGCACGGGCCTCCTCTACAACTGAGAGGGTTTAGACCATAGTCCACCACGCTGGCCTAGTGCGGGTTGGCGGACTACCTAAGAAATTCCTAAGAACTTTTAGGTGTGCAGGTTTCATCACGATGTTTTCCTTCACCGTTAAAGTACGTGATAATTCTAAGTGAATTCACACATAGCGCGGAGAACTGATGGGGCCAAAAAGTTCTCGAGTGGAGGCCACGTACCGGAAAGGGCAGCGTGGGACGTCCTCCGACAAGATGGTCGGACGACCTGGTGAAGGTCGCGGGACGTCGCTGGATGCAGGCTGCTTCCAACAGGTCCCTGTGGAAGTCATTGGAAGAGGCCTATGTCCAGTAGTGGACTTCGATTCGCTGATGGATTGGATTGGATTGGACACACATAACTTCGAAAAGTCAAAGGTGTGTGCCTGGGGTTTGAACCTGCGACCATCGCGATTGTCGACCACGTGCCCAAACCTCGAGGCCATCACGACTTTGAACAAAAACAAAATTTAATGTTTCTGATTATTATTAATTAATATAAATGTTTTAATATATTTAACCAACAATAGAGTAGGTACCTACTTGAATTAGCTTAGATAGTAATACAGTACTTACTACTTATTCTTTTTATATAAATAATAAATAAATACACCCAACAGTCACATACATAGTTCTGACCCCACACTAAGATCAAGTCTTGTGTCGTGGGTATCAGAAACTACGAGAGACTTTTTGGTCTCACAAACACCCAGACCCGAAACAAATATTTGTGGATCGCACAAACATTTGTCTCAGTGCGGGGATCGAACCCGCGGCCTCTCGTTTCGCAAGCTGGTGTCTAGCCAACTGCGCCACAGGGCTATCAAACACTTTCTCGTTGTTACGCAGGGATGCCATTAACACGGCATTTGCCGAAAAGAAAACACGGTACATGGCATAACATTCATCGCCATGTCATAAAACACGGCAATCAGAGTAAAAGGAAACTACTAATGCAAAATGAAATGCAACAATTAAAATAATTATAACAAAACAAAAATATCTACCATAAATAGCACATTACTTGCGAAACAATACATTCAGGCCCACAGAAATTGCAAAAACTTTAAACCAAAAACATAAATTATAAATTTCATGATAGATAGTGTAAAATAAAAGTTAAGAAATGAGGAAGAAGAAGAAATAACTAGCGATATTAAAAAAAAATCGACGAATAAGTCAGCTATTTTATATTTTTTGTTTCATTTTTGTCTTTCTACAACTTTAAGTAGGTACATTAGAGCATATGTAAACAAAAGTATACATATTTATTAGAATTTAATACATCTTGAAAAAAAAAAACACGGCAATTTCTCAATTTTTTTCTACAAAACACGGCAATTCGACATCCAAAACACGGCAGTCAATTTTTATTTTATGGCAGCCCTGTTGTTACGCAGGGATGCCATTGACACGGCAATTGCCGTGTTGTACGTAATTGGAGTCATTTGGCAAATAAAATACGGTGCATGGCAGAACATTCATTGCCGTGTTATAAAACACTAATGCAAAATGAAATGCAGCAACTAAAATCATTATAACAAAACAATAATATCTCCCATAAATAGCACATTACTTGCGAAACAATACATTCAGGCTCACAGACATTGCACAAACTTTAACCAACAAAAGAAATAATAAACTTCTTGAAAGATGCAAAATTCCATTTAAGAAAAGAGGAAGAAGAAGAAATGACTAGTGATATTAGAAATTTATTTTCCGACGAATAAATCAGCTGGATATTATATTTTTGGTTTAATTATGTCGTTCTACAACTTTAAGTATCTAGGTACAATAGAGCATATTATGTAAACAAAAGTATACCTACATTGATAAGACTTTAATGCATTATGAAAAAAAAAGAAACACGGTAATTTCTTAAATTTTACCACAAAACACAGCAATCAATTTTAATTTAATGGCAACCCTGTTGTTACGTCACCTTTTGACATTGGATCGATCATCGAATTCGGAATTTAATTTTTGAACATCTAATTCTGGTAAACTACTTTCTATCGTATTAACTAAAATACAAAATGAGTGCCTGGAGACAAGTTGGTCTTAAGTAAGTATTTAGGTAAATGCTACACAAAATCTGCTTTTTAAATCCTGATGATTTAATAGGTTATATTTTTAGTTACATAAACTACTCCAACATTGCCGCTAAGATTTTACGACGATCCTTGAAGCCCGAATTCCGCGCTGAGGCTATGAAACGAGACGACTCTCATGTCCGAATCACTCCTTGGGCTGACGGCAGGCCAGCTCGTAAGTAATCTTGTAATGCATTTTAAAATATTAAGAAAATTTAAAAAAAAAACTGCGATCCAAGTTTATTTTGATCACCTTTTTTTTTAAACCTATTTGTAATTCTACATTTTAAAAAAAAACATGGTTTAAAAAGGTTTTTGTGGAACTAATATTTTACAATGCATTGGCAGTAAATGTCAATAATAATACCTACAACAAGACATTCTCTTAAAACATGTTGCATATTTCCATTTATGTCAATAATTAAGTGATCAATTATTTTTCAGACGAAAAGGAGTAAATTAGGTGGTGTAAGTTAGGTTCTCTATCAAGAATGGAGTGTGTTATTAGAATAGAAACTAGAAAGCCAACAAGATAACTGACTAAACTAACATCTAATCTAAGATACATTTGTGTTATAGTGCATTTAGAAATTGTGTTATACAGCATTTGATTTACAGCTGATGTCTGTGAGCTAACAAATTTTGAAGATTTTGTGCATTAACTAAATAAAATGAAAATTAAACCAATTGATGTGTGGTGTCTAATCTTGTCATGTGATTGTTTGAAATACTGCTGGATTCTTGTTGCATAAAAAGATGTTGGTAGATGCTAACAATTTTTATTTATTTTCAGATCTTAAGCAAGCTGCTGCCAAGTGAATGTTGAAGCAATAAACTAACAATCATGATTGTCAACACATATTTAAACAGATTATGGTAGAGCCTTAAGTTATTAAAATTGTTTTACAGTTATAGACTGTGTTTGATTTTCTCTTTAAAGCAAATCATCATATAATGTATTCTTTATTAACACATAATACATTGAGAAACATTCATACAAGAATATAATTCATCTTTTGATATTAAATTGCATTGCATCATAAATTCACTGGATTTTCTTTTAAATTGTTATTGGCAGTTAAATAATTCCTTAAAACTGCTTTAGTGTTCCTTCAGCATTAGACAAGAAAGACAAGTCTTCTTATAACTTTCCTTTAGGAAGCTCTAAACAGTGACCCAAGAATCTAGTCATTTAACGGGAAAAGAGCAACATTGCATGTCCATTGAAAACAAATTCAAAGAGACTTTTGTTTGGGGTAACCATCAGAGTAGTTCACTTTCACATGTTGTTGTTTATAACTCACTGCAATACAGACACCACAGGATGCCTTCCTTTTTCTTATCTCCTCACATTTATAACAAAAACCAAATAGTAGCAGCCATGTGCTTCAGACCTGTTTAAACATGTTTACCTCTTTCTTTCAACCACATTTCTCTTACAAGCAGATGATATGTGAGAAATTGGAAATTAGAAAGAAAAAAGTTTGTTTTTTCTATACAACTGTGTATCTTTAAAACAGCAAATATTGTTTATTTAAAAATAAATATACTACACACAGTCCTTCATTAATAACTTGTGGTATAAGGAATAAAACCAATTGTTAAATTTGATATAATGTATTTAATCTTGTCACTTTAACTGGTAAGTTGGCAGCTTTCACTTTACTTATAAAATTTCTACCTAAGGGAGCTACCGGGTATATCTCTTTGGTGTTAAAATCAGATAAAATATCTATATGTTTCTTATATTTTTCAATTCCATTCCAAGCAATCATTATCCCATTATCTGTGCATAATCTAGATGGTGGTCGAAGAGCACTATACCCCATTTTTTTTGTGAGAAATTCCATAGATTTAAAAATAAAATCATTGCAAGCAACTCCACCAGAAATGACTAAATTTTTTGTGGGTGTACCTATAAGATTTTCTTTTTCACAAAATAACATGGCCCTCTCTGTTCTATGTATTAAATGTTCAGCTACTGCAATCTGAAATGCTGCACATAAGTCTTTGTACTCAGGAATAATACCATCACCCATAATTCCATGTTCTTGTTCTTTCTGCAAAAGTTTTCTGACCAGGGAATCTTTAAGTCCACTAAAACTAAAATTGCAATCCCTATTTCTTATAAGTGGTAATGGAAATTTAAATAATTGTGGATCATTGGCTGTTTGAGCTGCAAGTTCCACAGCTCTACCTCCTGCAAGTGTAGAGTAATCTGGAATATTTCTTAATTTCAGTCTTCTGGCTACCTTGTCTAAAACTTCTCCTGGTGCATTGTCTAATGTTTCTCCAAGTAATAGAAAGTCATTTACATCTTTAACTACTGCAAGTAGACAGTGACCTCCTGATACTAATAATACTAAGAATGGAAATGGTATAGGCTGATACATCCTTGCCACTAAGGTGTGTGCTTCCATGTGATGAATGGGTATTAGGGGTTTCTTGTGAATTCTGGCTAAATATTTGGCATATTTTACACCTACCTGGAGGCTTAGGAGCAAACCAGGTTTAGTGGTTACAGCTATGGCATCTACATCTTTTAAATCCATATTTGCTTTATCCAGAGCCTCATTTACAGCATTTTCAATGGCATCCCTGTGGAGTTCGTGAGCCACTAAGGGATTAACACCACCATATCTAAGATGTATGACATTCTGAGAAAACAATGCTTCTCCTAGTATATTCCCCTTGTCATTAACAACAGCACAACCAGTGTCATCACACGAAGTTTCAATTCCCAGTACAGTTGTTGACTTGGATGAAGATTGATATCTTTTAGTTATTTTCTTAGGAATTATTTTAAACACTGATTTTCTAAATGCAAAACAATATGTCTGAACCAACATTTTATATGAATAATAATTCTATTCAGGTTTTATTTTATGGTCTCTGTGATAATATAACGAAACTAAGTGTAAATATAAATAATTTAGATATTCATCATCAATCTTTAGATATTCATCATCAATCAGCAGGTTAACTATGAAGTCAAATTTCAAAACTACAATAAATTCAAAAATATATTGCTCGTGAAAATATTTATTTACTAGCTTTTGCCCGCGACTCCGTCCGCGTAGACTACAGGGTTGGGTTCAGAATGAAAATAAGTTGTAGTCTATTTTACTCCACAGAGTCCCATTTATGTCCATATCAAAAATCGTTTACAGCGGTCAAATGATTTAATCGTGAAAGCGTAACAGACATATAGTTACAGATAGTTTCAGTCGTCTACACGTCGTTTCAATTCTAGCTTCAAAAATGACGAATTTCCACACAAACTTTCACCCTTATTTTTATTTTACCCCCTTAAATGTACACTTTTTTACAAACTTAGAATGTCATATTTATTTATATTAAATCAACAGCCTAAAAAATAAGTTTCAAGCTTCTAGGTTTAAAAATGACAATACTTCCATACAACCTTTCATCCCCCCTTTCAACCCCTTTTCCGGGATAAAAAGTAGCCTATGTCTTTTCTCAGGGTCTAAATTATCTGTGTACCAAATTTTATTTAAATCGGTTCAGCAGTTTTAGCAGGAAAGCGAGACAGACAGACAGACACACAGTTACTTTCGCATTTATAATATTAGTAAAGATAAAAAAAAATAGCCTATGTCCTTTTTTAAGGTCTCATTTTTGTCCATACCAAAAATCATCCAAATCAGTCAAATGGTTTAAGTGTGAAAGCATAACACAGGCAGTGTTACTTTCGAAATACAATATATGCTCATCCCACGGGAACCCTAGATATTCCCGGGATAAAAAGTAGGTTATGTTACTTCATAGTGTCTCATTTATATTCATACCAAAAATCATATAAATCGGGCGAATAGAATAGACGTGAAAGCCCATTCCCACGTGAATACTACATTTTCCGGGATAAAAAGTATTATTTGTTGCATCAGTGGGTCCTATCTACCCCCATACTAAAACTCATCTAAATCGTCAAATGGTTTAGGCGAGAAAGCATAACACAGGCAGCGTTACTTTTGCATTACATTATATGCTCATCCCACGGGAACCCCACATATTCCCGGGATAGAATATAGTCTATGTTACTTCATAGGGTTCTATTTAAATCCATAGCAAAATTCATATAAATCGGGCGAATATTTTAGGCGTGAAAGCCCATTCCCACGGGAATACTACATTTTCCGGGTTTAAAAAGAATCCTATGTTGCTTTGGTGGGTTCCATCTACTCCCATACTAAAAATCATCGAAATCGGTCAAATGGTTTAGGCGAGAAAGCATAACACAGGCAGTGTTACTTTTGCATTACATTATATGCTCATCCCTCGGGAACCCTAAATATTCCCGGGATAAAATGTAGTTTATGTTACTTTATAGGATCATATTTATGTCTGTAAAAGAATTCATTCATATCGGTCAAATGGTTCAGGCGTAAAAGCAGAATATTGACAGAGCTACTTATACCCATTCCCACGGGAATACTACATTTTCCGGGATAAAAAGTATCCTATGTTACTTCGGTGGGTTACATCTATCTCCATACCAAAAATCATCGAAATCGGTTCAGTAGTTTTTGAGTTTATTCGTAACAAACATACAAAAATCCAAAAATACAAAAATACAAAAATACAAACCTTTCCTCTTTATAATAATAGTATAGATGGTAAATTTATAAGACTGCCGAGTGCCGATATTAGATAGTATACAAAAAACATACTTGATACATACAAAATAGCTCTCACAGAATAGGTAGGTATTTTCAAAAAGTTTCAAGATTTTGAAAGTTCAGCCTGAATCAAGCCTGACAGTTGACACTGACACAGTGACAACAAGTATAACTTTCCTAATGATAAGGATGTACCTACAAGTTAATAGTTTTTATAATGTAACAATCGATTTTAAAACAATTGATTTTGAACAGAACATCATAAACAAAAATTTTAACAAAACAAAAACCGCCTTCAAAAAAACCTATTCCAAAACAAATTAAAATGCACTAAAAAGAAAAAAAATAATTGCGTATCTTCTATTACTTAATTATAATCAACTTACTATTTCTCTACATCAATATATAGGTACGATCTATGTGTTTACGACGCAAGAAGCTAGATTCTTCTTCTTTTCTTCTATATCTATCCACTTCAAATCTAACTCAACACATACCTATGAATAACAAACAATGATTAAAATATTTTTTAATGTTCTCCTATGTAAAATTAAATGAATAATATTAGACTACTTAAAAGTCAATCAAATTATTACGATAATATAATGTAGTTTTAATTATTGTTATTTTTGGAGGCGGTGTCAGCCAAGGAAATACTACAATGTGCATATCTAGCATCACAGTTGTAGTGGAGGCCCGTGCTCAGCAGTGGGACGTATATGGGCTGATGATGATGAATAATAATACGAGAATCCTACCGACACCGCCTCCAAGAATAACAATAATTAAAACTACATTATATTATCGTAATAATTAACCCTCTCAATGGTAGAGGAGGCCCGTGCCCAGCAGTGGGACGTATATGGGCTGATGATGATGATGATGATGATGAATAATTTGATTGACTTTTAAATAGTCTAATATTATTCATTTGATTTTACATAGGAGAACATTAAAAAATATTTTAATCATTGTTTGTTTTTCATAGGTATGTGTTGAGTTAGATTTGAAGTGGATAGATATAGAAGAAAAGAAGAAGAATCTAGCTTCTTGCGTCGTAAACACATAGATCGTACCTATATATTGATGTAGAGAAATAGTAAGTTGATTATAATTAAGTAATAGAAGATACGCAATTATTTTTTTTACTTTTTAGTGCATTTTAATTTGTTTTGGAATAGGTTTTTTTGAAGGCGGTTTTTGTTTTGTTAAATTTTTTGTTTATTTTTTAATTTTTAGTGAAGCCACACCCGGGATCGAACCTACAACATCATGCGTTGCAAATCGGTTACTTTGCCACTCCGCTACCACCAGTCTATTATATGGTTATAAAACTCATCAACAATACGCAAATGTTTCTACCACACACTCGGCTACCACCGCTTCACACATTTAATACACCTTAAGTAATGCAATTAGATCGTTTGCTTCATGTTGCAATGCAGCAACAAACGTAAGCGCATTACAATTTGATTCAAGACAGTTAGAAATTCGGCCACAAATCGCATCCATACTGTACGCCGTTGAACGAGTTCCATTGACGTTATATTATATTTGACTAGGACAATTACTTGACCATAAAGAGGTTACGGTAGGTGACACAAATATCCGGATAGCCTATAAAGATTCGGCCGAGTATCATTAGTTTTCTACTAAGAATTGAAGAGTTCCGTTACTTTGTCATGGATCCCATAATTAGAACTTAACCAAACTCTCATGAAATTACTCTAGAAGTACATCCTAACCAATAATAAAAAGGATTCATCAAAATCGGTTGGCATGATATTAAGTTATTCGTCGATTCGTCACGCACATTGGTGAAAATTTAAGATTTTTGTGGTTTTCTAATGGAAGCTATTATCACAACTGGACTAAATTTAAATGGGACCAATCTGAAAGCATCAGCTTTCAATTAAAAAAAGAATCATCAAAATCGGTCTACACAGTCAAAAGTTCTGAGGTAACAAACATAACAAAAAAAAAAAAAGTGTGTGTGTGTACTTATGTACACGCGTTAGAAGTTATACTTCATACATAAATATATATTTTCTTAAATAATATATTATAAAATAATTTATTTTTATTTTTATTTATACATAAAATTTGTTAATATACCAGAAATAAAACAAAACGAAAAAAAATTTTTTTTTTAGATAATAATGTAATAATTAATTAACGATGTAAATAAATTATACATACCGACAATTAACCTCAAATCTATAAATGCACTCAAAACAGTTTATTCAAATTAGTTTTATCACTAATATTCAATATATATATATATATATTGTCAGAAATAAGTTGGTGTGGGTGGCAACACTGCATTGGCGAATATAGAGCAAGCGCGGGAAAACGACACAGATCGTATAGGTATTTTCTTGATCGGCCTGAAAGTTTTTACGCGTCTTATTATTTGGTTACTATAGTTACGGCATCAGGTCAAATAACAGTCATTTTAAAAGATTTGAATAATTAAATTTTAGTTTCTAACAATATAGATATACTAATAATGAAATAAAATAATCAAAACTACTTAAAATTAAAAAAATATGTCAATCCCTTTTTATTACTGTCACTATTCTACATTCTTAAAATTTAAAACAAACTTTTTCTGAATAACTTTTTGGTGTCGGTGTGCGCGCGCATCGTAAAAAATTCACTCTCATCATTTTTCCCTAACGCGCCAAAAAAAGTATAACTTCAAAAACAGACGAATTGATAACCTCCTCCTTTTTCTGAAGTCGGTTAAAAATTTACATATTGTGATTGTCAGAAATAAGTCGGTGTGGGTGTTAAGTTGGCAACACTGCGTTGGTGGATTTAGGATGAGCGCGGGAAAACGTGACAGATAAAATTATTTTTCATCGGCCCGAACGTTTTGACGCGAGCCTCTTGATAAAATTACTCTCATTTTAGTTTATTTTTATTTTGTTTCTTTAGTTACGGCACCTGGCCGAAGAAAAGTTATTTAAAATTAAATTATTACTTTAATTTCTATCAATATAATAAAATGGAAAACTTGGAGCAAATTCATTATATATTAAAGGCTACGCATGTGTTAATATTTATTTATTTCGATGGAAAATGTGTTTTTTTATTAGGACAACCTCTTTATTTATTGCATGAAGTCTGGAAATATGCCCGAAAAATGGCAATAGGCTCGCCCTTACTACGTGGGACTAAAACACAATTGGCAAAGGGTGGGTTTAGAAATTCACCGCTATCTATCCCTTCTGGAATGAGTTCATATATGTGTGTACGTATTACCTTTACTGGTGTAGTTGCATACACTTAAAATAATAAAGTGTGATCTGTTAAAGCAGCGTACACTAATAATGAAATGAAAAAATCATTAACATTATCTTTGCTTCCTCAGTAATACAACTGACATGTACATATGTATCTACAATCTCAGTAACAATTCATATAATAGGCAGAAATTATATGATTCTTACTAAGAACATTAGGCGAGAGGTTGAGACAGAATTATGGAGGTCGCATGTTCAATATTATCACGCACGTTATATTCGAGACATATCATAAGGAAATCTTTATACAGAAGCTCACTCCCTATTATGCGACAGAAAATTGTAAAAGGGGCAGAAATGCATTTCAGCCTACACCTTCGGTGAAAGTGAACTTATGTACAACCGTACATAAATACAAACATTTAATGTAATATTTAATTCATTACTATGTGCTTATTTTATTTTGTAGGAAATGGTCATCATAAATGAGACGATATAGATATATAGAAAATATAAAACCGCGAAAAATTAGAATTATACTTGTGTAAATCAATGAAAAGTTGATTTCACTCAATTCAGTCAGTTATTTGCAACATGGTTAAAACAAAAATGATCATTCGGATTTTACCTTCTGAAGATTATGAGAAAATCGATCAGTATCGATGTGATCGTAGAAATCGTAGGTACTTATACCTAGTTAAATTAAGTCTGACACATGTCAAAGTGATTTTTTTTCAAAGCCGCGTTTACACCAAAGTGCAAAGCGCAAGGCAATATGCTTGGCGAAGTGCGAGATGCATGTAGGTATGAACACTGGGTTAGCTAGATCATATATTTTTCTCTAGGTAAGTATATAGAAAATAGAAAATAGCGCGCTCTCAAATTCGTTTTAAGCTGGAGGCTAGATGTAGGGTGGATAATTAGTCTACCCTGGTAGTTTTTATAGAATCAATGCCAGCGCTAAAATGAATAAAACACGAACACACGGGTTTATATTGATAGAGGATGTCACATTGCATAACGTAAAGAATGGCAGAAAGAACAAATCTCCGTATGTAAAATTTAACCAATATGTAGGTACCTAATTTGTCAAACAGCAGTTATGACTTTATGAGTTCACACTCACAGTTCACACTAGTTGTCATTTGCGTTACGTCCATTGTCAGAGTTTATACAGTGAGGTTCGTCGTTTTCCTAAGCGATTTGCGTGAATAATTTCACTTAGTTTCTAATACTTACTCTATGGTGTATTCTAGTAAATAAGAAGAACGGATTTGGCTTGACATGGTAACTTGATTTTGTTCTTTTTTTCCTATTTCCGACATGTAATGCATTCGTCACGTTTTAAAATTTCTAGTAATCACTAACTTTGATTTAATAATTTATATTCAGTTGTAATATCACGAATCATTATGAAACAACTTATGTTGTAAAAAGCTAGTAAGTTTTTAATATCCATGAAAAATATAATTATATTTTCTAAATTACCTGTCACTAACCCCATTTCGCCTATTAGTATGACTTTGTTTACATTTTTAAGTTGTCTGAAAAAAATATACTTTTATTTTTAACTCTGTGCTAATGTAGTATTTGAATGTGACTTTATACCATTCATAAATAGCTATGATACCTCAAATATGAAATCAACTGACAAATAAAATATTTATTTGCAATTTTTTTTCTCTTAAAAATCTATTATCAAGTCTGTTTAAAAAGATAAAAAAATATTTTTTTGCATTTAAATTATGTCGTGTATTTATATGTATCTTACTATAAAGTTATTGCTTGTTCAGATGTGTGCCAGATTTAATGAATGAAATAGTATTTATCACTCAAGAATAAAATTTATTAAACAAACATAAACAGACAATTACTGGTAGACATTCTAGAAGTAATTAAAATATTTCTGTTGGTTGTAATGAATAAAGATTCTGATTTATATTTCTATAAATGGTAAAAATAAAAGAACATTATATGTTTAAACTACTACCAGTTTAACAGATTTTTTAAAATTAAAACCATACACCTGTACAGGTTGTCTAATGTCAATAATTTAAATGTAATATAAATTGATTTTGCTTTTAGCAATTTAAAGAACATATTACACTGTTTACTCTTCCATTGTTAGTATATTTTGAAAAACACAAAGGGTACTTTTAAACAACTTAAAGATGTTTTTTTATCCTTACAATGCTGCAATTATCAGTAAACATTGGAATTATATTGCCACCAAAATGTAAATTATGAAATTGATAATTATAGTAATGACCTCTTAACTGATTGCATGCACTAATTAAATTTATATTAAGTCTTAATTGTCACTCATTCAGCATGAATTATTACAGTTCATAGTACAGAATAAATGATTACTGTAGTTATTGTTTGTAAATATATCAAACTTACTATAAACAATAAGATTTTGTGTATACTTTGACCCCATGTTTAAAGTAATGTTGGATATGAAAATGTTTGTTTCTGAGTTTTCCTTACTGCTATCGCTTTTACTAATAATTATTTTTAAATATAATTCATTCATTTAAGTACAACTATTATATACCCAAACAAATGAAATAAGTAAATTATACTGTATATGCAGATATATTTTTATAATAAACTGGCATTACATACCTAACTAAAAAAATTCAAATATTTTTTATAGAAACTAAAACAAAATCAATAAGTCACTTGAAAAATCAAATTGTCTGGAGATAAAAGTAAGCACAATTTTCCAGAAGGCTACTCCAATTTTAATTTCAAGTGGAATTTAATCTAATAGTAGAATTTAAAATATTGATATGAGAATAATAAATATTGCTTGCCATTACATCAGTTGTATTAATATTTATACTACAATCTTACCTTTGTTAATTTAAATTGAATTATATAAAAGTTATTGTGAGTAATGTATGTATCAACTGTTTGTTTTTTTTTGCAGGTTTCATGATTGTTGGTAAAAAATAATTATACAAAATGATTAACTTGAGGGTATTAAAGCAATCAACAATTGTACACTTATGTTTTGCCATTTCGTATTTCACATCTGGCTTGCTATTGAACTTTGTGCAAGCAATTTTATACTTTGGACTCAGACCGTTTAATGTATCTTTGTACAGGAAAATAAATTATTATTTGTCCTATTCATTTTACAGTCGTGAGTATTATGAGATAAATTTTGAATGTAGTTAAAATATTCAAACCACATATTGATAAGGCATTGTTATTTTCAGAATTAGTATTCATGTCAGAATGGTGGTCAGGGTCAACCATGTCTATCTACATTAAAAAAGATGAGTATGAGAAGTGGTATGGTAAAGAACATGGATATTTGATTATGAACCACAGTTATGAAATAGATTGGCTTATGGGATGGCAATTCTGTGATGGTATTGGAGTTCTTGGGGTAAGTACATTTTCTTACATAATTCGCTGGAGTTTTAATTCCCTCGTAATAAAGGACAAGCCTTTTATCGATTACCATTTATACTCTGACTTTTCGAAGTTATGTGTGTATTCACAATGAATCATCACTTGCTTTAACGGTGAAGGAAAAACATCGTGATAAAACCTGCACACCTAAAAGTTCCTAGGAATTTCATAGGTGTGTAGTCCGCCAACCCGCACTAGGCCAGCGTGGTGGACTAAGGTCTAAACCCTCTCAGTTCTAGAGGAGGCCCGTGCCCAGCAGTGGGACGTATATGGGCTGATGATGATGATGATTTATCTATAATATTTCAACAAATTTTCAAATTTTTCTCGAACATTCGCGACGATTTACGACGCGGGGTCGACATAAACCAATTTGTAATCAGACAAAGGAATAGTATTTATTAGCTTAGTCAGGATAATTATTGTCATAAATACCTTACTATCAAAATCATTGTCATCAGACAACCTAGAAAAATGTCACTGACTTGATGAACCTATTACATTTTTTTACTAATAAAATTCAGTTAACTGTCGTGATGTACGCTAATTAACTGCATCGTAAAAAAATAACTTAAATATTCTGTACCTAGGTAAACCTACACGGGGTCGACAGTCTGAAAATACAGTCTAAAATTTACATTTCCTTTACATATGTATTAGCTTGGCGAAGTGACTGTAATTGCGATTGATGGCATACTTCTACCTTGACACCACATTTGATGTAATCTTAGCAGAACTGTAACTGGCTATACAGTTGCTTATGTCGCAGTAATGGGTTCTAACCATATATGTTGTTATGCTATTCAGGCGGATAATAATGTGCTATTAGGTACTAGCAAAACCTCAGTAATAGGGTCGCTCCAGAACTTCTTACAAAATTTTTCGAGAAACTAAATAGTACTATATTCTTTTTTTTATCTTCCAATGAGTAAAAGTTAAAATAATACATGCTAAACGTTAATTTATACTGCTAGTAACACAAAGATTTTTTATTATACTAAACGCAAAAGCCTTTTTTATTCCATCACTAACCATTAAACTACTAAGTTGTAAATCTAAAAGTATTGCAGGTCTTAATGTACAACACTTAACGAATACAATATCCTAAAAAAATATGATAAATATTACATTAAAAAATCAGTGAAATATACTGTAATGTGTTGTTAATGGTATAATAATGACCTTAACACACATACAATATACTTAATTTAAACAGTGGATGATAGATATTTACAATTACAACTTGAATATTCATTATTTACATGCTGACGTTTTTGCATTGTCTGTGAAGATATTTAAAGACACGTTTTTTAAAATTAACACACATACAATATACTTAATTTAAACAGTGGATGATAGATATTTACAATTACAAATTGAATATTCATTATTTACATGCTGACGTTTTTGCATTGTCTGTGAAGATATTTAAAGACACGTTTTTTAAAGTTATCTAATTCTATCTAAGGATTTCTACTACTTGGTAGATACATTTTTTCGCAAAAAATGCCTCGTGGTCTCGCGGTACAAGTATGTGCCGTGCGATCAAGAGGTCCTGGGTTCGATTCCCGGGTCGGGCAAAGTGTTTTTCCATTAGGAAATTCTCAGTAACAGCACGAAGTCTGGAAATCTGCCCAAAAACGGCAATAGGCTCGCCCCCTATTACGTGGGACTAATACATACCTGGTGAAATGTGGGTGCAGAAATGCACCTCTGCCTACCCCTTCGGGGAATACAGGCGTGAGTTTATGTATGTATGTATGTAGTTACATTACTAAAAAATCCAGACGCGGACTTTATAAAATCTGTACAAAATGATTTATAATATAGTGTAATTCACTAGTTCTCCCCAGGGATGTTATGGAGCTCCGTAACCGTAACCGAAACTATCGGATATCCGAAATAAAAATATATCCGTAACCGTAACCGTATCCGTTTCAGAAGTTTCGGATAATTTAAGTAAGTCTTGTGTTAAGTACGTACTAAATTGTTTTTTATAGACAAATAACGATCAATATTGACTTTAATTTGGACATTTTTTTTATCAAGGTAATGTAGACTGTGCAAAATGTAAACAGTATGATAAAAACTTTAGCCGGAAAGAAGGCATAGTGCCTCCACTGAAACTTCATATAAAATCCAAACATAGTGACTAGTACAAAGACCTTTTATTGCTGGACAAAATAAGCAACAAAAACCAAAAACATCCAAACAGCTCATACCTTTACAAGGGTCTCGAAAACAGTTATATTTTACTTCAATCTGATATCCGTGACCGAAATTATCCGAAACTAACGGATAATCCGAAATAATTACATATCCGTAACCGTATCCGAAACCGATATATTTTTTTCCTAATATCCGTATCCGTATCCAGATCCGAAATATCATATCCATAACATCCCTAGTTCTCCCCATCAGGGAATCGAACTAAGAACCTCTTGATTTCACGGCGCGTACGCGCGTATTGGTAACGAGGGACCAACAAGACAGTATTACGAACTCATTAGTATACACATATTCTACCTTTGTAATATTGTTTAGGATTCTGTATTTCGTAACATAACAAGGTAACCCCTTGTAGAATCTTAAATAATATCTAATATTATCTCGATGTGTGGAAATTAATTAAATATTTATTGAATAATATGATGTTTGTAAATACAAGTTTTTACACTGCCTCGTGGTCTCGCGGTACAAGTATGTGCGGTGCGATCTAGAGGTCCTGAGTTCGATTAAGGTTTCGGGTCGGGCAAAGTGTTATTGGGTTTTTCCATTAGGAAATTCTCAGTAGCAGCACGGAGTCTGGAATTGTGCCCAAAAAACGGCAATAGGCTCGCCCCTTATTACGTGGGACTGATACATACCTGGCGAAATGTGGGTGCAGAAATGCACCTCTGCCTACCCCTTAAGGGAATACAGGCGTGAGTTTATGTATGTATGTATGTAAGTTTCTACATAACTACCATAAAACAGTATTATGGCATTTCAAACTTACTAAGACCCATTCACTAGCGGTTATCAAAGGTAATTGTACTAAATTGCGGTAAACTACCTACATGACATCTACACGCGAGCACCTGAAAAATAAACTGTTTTCAATAGCACTGATCCCCGAGAATCTTAGTTTTCATGCTTCGATGATAAAATATAAATTTACCCTTAAATTAACAATCGGAAATCAAATCTTTGACGGTTAAGTTAATATAGCGTTTTTCACAGAAAGGGTCGATTTGCCAGTATTGACTACGATTACGGTCGACCCAACTCCTGTGCTCCAGGATCAACAGCGGCACGCACAATATAGACGCCGAGCAATGAAGCTCAGCGAATCTAAGGGGGACTTAATTTGTCATAATCCCGCAACGAAGTTAATCAGAAAGACAAATAAAGGAGGAGTTGGAAAACAAAGAGTTGTCCAATTCCCTCTAGAGCAGGGGTCGGCAACCTGCGGCTCGCGAGCCACATGCGGCTCTTTGGATGTAAAGCTGCGGCTCTTTAGTTCCATGCGCAAATATTATTTATTTTATATGTATATAAAAAAAAACTTAGGCTGTGACAGGAAAAAATAAAGGGACAACAACGAATCTTCAGAACAAAATAAACATCGTAATACACGAAGAAAGCGTTTTGTGCCCAAACAGTTCCGGCCGAAATAGTTGAGGTCATGAATTTGGCAATCAAGATTCACATCTTGTCAAAAGCACTCTACCATCGTCAGTTTAAAGAATTTTTAAACGAAATGGAGACTCAGTATTCTGACCTCCTTCTTCACTTCTTCTTCTTCTAAAGTGCGATAGCTTTCCAATGGTATGTTGTTGAAAAGTTTTGCTTTGTGTTTGAATGAAATAACATTCCTCAATGAAAAAGGCATTAATCAACCTGAATTAGAGAACGGCAAATGGTTGCAAAATCTTTACTTTATGGTGGATATCACGTAGAAATTAAATGAGCAACTTCTAAAACTGTAAGAAAAGGGAAATCCAGCCTATGTTTTGGTAGAAGAATTGGTTTGTTTCGAAGAAAAATTTATTATTTTTGCAGAAGATATTCAGAGCGATAAATTACTTCATTTTAATTTTTTAAGCTATATCGCAATAAAACCAGTGCAACTGTTAAGACGAATTACTTCAGCAAAGTTATTAAAAAAAATTAAAGATGAATTTTCTGACACATTTCAGCAATTCAAAACCAACAAAACCACTCTAACATTCTTAGTTAATCCTCTCAAAACAAATAGTAACGAAATCCACATTGAGCCATTTGGACCTGATACTGGATCTCTAGAAATGCAATTGATCGATTTAAAAAGGAGTGGAAAATTTATAGAGTTGAAAAGCAAATTGGAAGAGTTGCAAGGTTGCGAGGAAGTTGGCATCTGGAGTGCTGACTATCTTCGGATCGACATATTCTTGTGAGCAAGCGTTCTTTAGCATGAATATAATTAAGAGCGTTTACGCGGTTTTAGCGTAGGTAATTTCAGTAAAAACAGTACTTATCGAACCCCTTAAAATTTATGAAAGACTGATCGTACAAACATGTTAATTACCAATTATTTTAGGAAATATTGTCATCTAGTTAGTGAAGAACATTTTAAGATTTTTGTGTAAATTTTGATAAATAAGATAACTGAACGAAGGTTTTCATAAATTCAATTTTAGTCATTTTCGAGGCTCAAAATTCGGGTTATTTTATAACATATTTAATCAAACTAAAATGTTGTTGAATTGGAAATATCCCCAAGCAAATAGTTAGTGAAAAACATTTTAAGATTTAGATCCCTTATTGATTATTCAAGCAATAAAAAATCTAAGACATTTGAAATATTGAGAAATTACTGTCAATACAGTATTTTTTTGACCCATATACGAGTATGATACTTAATTTAATAAAACAACTTTTTATAATAGAAGTACTTGAAAACGTACCATTTTTGTTTTGAAGAAATTTCGCTTATTTAATTTTTATAAATATTTTAAAATGTACTATAAAACGCTGCGCGCAGGCCGGTGTAAATCACTCTGCCGCAAGGCCTTCCGGAGAGTCGACGTATCGCTCAGCGCACCGTGGATATTTAATTTCGTCGATGTTTTCGCGGTTATCTGTCTGCCTTCCGAACAATGATGATGATCAGTGATGTATTTGACATTTTATAGATTCAATAAACTTAATTTAATTTAATTTTTAATTTTATGTCATTTACTACCGACGCTGGCGTTAGTGTGAGTCATATTTACGGAAATTCGACTAGCCGCGCGGAGCGTAAACGCTCTTATAATGAAAGTAAGAAGCCAACTAACAAATTACAATTTAGAGTCGTGTTTGAAACTTAAAACAACAAGTTATGAGTCAAATTTATCTAAACTTTCTAAAACCATGCTAAGCCAACGCTCCCATTGCATTTGTTTGCTGAAATGTATATTATTGTTTTTATTTTTAAATACAAGTTACATTGTTTATTAAAGTTAAAACTTTTTACTTCAATAACCAACGCAAAAACCATCGCTCCTATTGAATGTGTTTGCTCAATTGTAGATTTTTTCCGAGTCAAAATTGTTCAATAACATTCATTCAATTTTATTTTTATTTTTGAATTCAGACAAATGACTTACGTATCACATTTATTCACATGGAGTGCGTTATAAACAAAAATACAAACGACATATATGCGTAAATCTCAGTAGCTTCTATTAAGATGACAAAAGATGTCTTCAATCATAGTTTTATAGCTATAGGAACGATTAAAGTCGGTGTTTATATATTATAGAAATGAGTGCCTTGTAGAGTTAAGTTTTTAAACACTACTTATATATGAATAAATATATATTTTTATTATGAATTAGTTAAAGATTTTTATTTTTTATTTTTATTTATTCAATTACTTTTTATTGTTAACAAGAAAAATTATTGCGGCTCTTTAAAAACTTTGAAATTTTGTAAATTGTAATTTTTGGCTCTTCTGACTCAAAAGGTTGCCGACCCCTGCTCTAGAGCAAAGCGGGTGACATAACATTGAGCTATGAGGCATCACCCTCACATAAAAAGAAAGACAATTACAATTAGTGAAATTAGACGCAATTGACGCAACACGGGTTAAAATAACTATAATATGAGCTTTATTGAATAAATAAATTGGACCTAAGGTGCGAGCTGTTACGTAGATTTCTAATAAAAGGCATGGCAAAAAGGCTGAAAAGCACGGAAATTCTTCCTAGATTCAACGAGGTCTGTATAATAAACAACGTCAGACGTTACATGCATTCTATTGAGCATAATGTTACGCTCATCTGACCAAAGATTACACTGCCAAAGGATGTGATGTGCGGACTGTTAATATTCGCAATCATGTGTTGAACATTGGCACATAGGAGAATCAATCAAAATAAATGAGAATAATTTGCTACGAAAATTGCTGTGACCCGTTAGAAATTGCGACACGTAATGATCAATCTCGAGCAAATTTTTTGCCAAGTGATCGCTAACTGAAGGAAACAACCAAAAAAACATAATTTTATATAAGTGAAAAAAATATATGAATAGTAACAATTTCTGACTGGTTAGTGACGTCCAGATCGAATCATTCGTTCAATCCCCAGATGAGGCAAAAATTTAGTAGGTTTTTCCTTTCACATTCTCAGGCCAAAGTCTTGATAAAATAAAATGTGGTGTACCGTGGGTGCAGTAATGCAAACACAAAAAAAATGGGAATAAAAGCGTGTGTGATCGTTTTAATAATAATCTCTCTAATACTATTCAAATACATAATTAATATTTTTAAGATAAAAATGTGAGGGCGTATTTAGAATATATGAATATCTACCTCTAGCATGCATACGCCTTAATGGCGAAGACGTCATTATTCATGATGTGCATCCTTATTTACTTTTAGGAATTTACTTTGCCAACAGCGATGAAACGTTTACAACTCTAACAACATGATAGATTTAAAAATAATAATAATAATAGTTACTTCCGTATTACGCTAACTTATTTGCAACACGATATACGAGTATATCGGCTAAAATAGAACTTGTGTTTATTACGGATTTCAAATTTCTTGTAAAGTAATCTCTATCGAGGTGCATACGAATTTCCCGCCACACACAACTTGGTATCTCATTCGTTATAGTCATTTATCAAACGCTGTAATTGAAGATATGCTTGAATGAATGATTAAACCATATATGTATTCAGACCGTGATCGGAAACTAAGGCAGGTAATAGCAGCGGTGATTACAAACCCACTGTCGTTAAAAAATCCCGACAAAAAATAAAATAAAAATTGACGTTTTCCTAACAAACATAGACGTGGATCAATCATAATGGATGTGGTTGTAAGGAAAACGTTTTATTTTTATTTTTTTTCGGGATCTTTTCAAATGTCATGGTGTTTGTAATCATCGCAGCTATTATCTGCCTTAGTTTCCGATCACGGTTTGAATACATCCTGTATATCAGTGTTGGGCAAAAGTAAATTGAACTAACAATTAACAATTAATTAATTGTTAATTGTTGCCACTGCAATTAACAATTAATTAATTGTTCCTTGTCATTTTCACAATAGCAATTGATCAATTGTTAATTGCAGTGGCAGCAATTAACAATTAAATTAATTGCAATTAACTTTTGCCCAACTCTGCTGTATATACTTATCAACCCTGTTATCCATTTAAAAAGTTACAATTTACGTAACAATTGCGGAGACGTGCAAATGATATTGTTAAATTGTCTGCATATTTTTACTTCTTATATTAAGGTTGTGATTATTATTGATAGACTGTTAATAAGAACAAGTTTGGTTCAATTATAATATGAAATCGATTGTTTGTATCAACTTACACATAATAATTAAATCTTTATCGATAGTAAACGCAATGATGTGAATTATGATCACAATCTTTTGCTGTTGATAATGATTTAAAGTGTAAACATTTGAAACAATACATGTAATAAATAACTACACCAAACAGTCACATATATAGCTCTGACCCTCACACTAAGATCAAGTCTTGTCTCGTGGGTATCAGAAACTACGGAAGACTTTCGGTCTCACAAATACCCAGATCCTAAACAAATATCCTATCAAAAACATAAATGTGAAATGATAGCCAAGTTCAATATTATGAATTATATGTATACCTTGATTATTGACTTCAACGACAAAAGAAGTGAGATCTAAATGAGTTCCAAGTTCAATGCTCAGTCCTGAAATTTATTTTTAACAACATAAAATATAATTTCTTCTTACAACTTCTAACTTACTATAAATTATCCAATATACAGGGTTACAGGTAAAGTCGTCCTATATCCGTTAAGGGCGTGTAGTTTACATCGTTTCTGACTGATTTGACTATGAGACACCCTATCCTAAATCTAACCGTTTTCGAGATATTTGAATATAATTGTTTTTTCCAAAAAACTCCCAATTTTCGGCTATCAGCTTAGATATTTTGAAATGTGTAAGTCTTATTATTACTATTATTTGATTTTTACATGTAAAATAAGATGCTTTATGACCTCAATAAACAAAATTGTACATAAAATGAATAAACAAATCGCAGTAGACGATTAAAACTTAAAAACTTGAACAAACATTTAGAAAGTTTATTTTTCTCGTAAGGATATCAAAAAATATTATTATGGCACCTGTTTTGCAGACGTACCTAAAAATATCTACGTTTCATAAGCTATCCAACGAGGTACAACAATCCAGGGTTTTATTAATATTTGGAGAAAAAACTTAGTTTAATAGGCTATAGTGGAGGCAAAAATAAAGTAAATAAAATAATTGATGAGTACAAAATACTAAATTTATTAAACTTTCCAGATATTTTGTTACATCTTAGTATAAATTTTATGTTTATCATGTCTGCCTCATAAGCAGTGATGGCCTCGAGGTTTAGGCGCGCGGTCTAGAATCTCGGTGACTTTTCAAAGTTATGTGTGTTTTCACAATGAATTATCACTTGCTTTTACGGTGAAGCGTTGGCGTTTGTGTGCCTGGGGTTTGAACCCGCGACCGCCGAGATTCTAGACCGCGCGCCTAAACCTCGAGGCTTATGAGGCAGACATAATGAACATAAATTTTATACTAAGATATAACAAAATATCTGGAAAGTTTAATAAATTTAGTATTTTGTACTCATCAATTATTTTATTTAGTTTATTTTTGCCTCCCCTATAGCCTATTAAACTAAGTTTTTTCTACAAAATATTAATAAAACCCTGAATTGTTATACCTCGTTGGATAGCTGATGAAACGTAGAAGATATTTTTAGGTACGTCTGCAAAGCAGGTGCCATAATAATATTTTTTGATATCCTTACGAGAAAAATAAACTTTCTAAATGTTTGTTCAAGTTTTTAAGTTTTAATCGTCTACTGCGACTTGTTTATTCATTTTATGTACAATTTTTGTTATTGAGGTCATAAAGCATCTTATTTTACATGTAAAAGTCAAATAATAGTAATAATAAGATTTACACATTTCAAAATATCTAAGCTGATAGCCGAAAATCGGGAGTTTTTTGATAAAACTATTAAATTCAAATATCTCGAAAACGGTTAGATTTAGGATAGGGTGTCTCATAGTCAAATCAGTCAGAAACGATGTAAACTACACGCCCTTAATAGATATAGGACGACGATACCTGTAACCCTGTATAGCCTAAGGTTTGACTTTTGTAGTTCTCATATACCTACGAATTATTATATTCGATGGCTAGTTTCTACCAGTAAGCCAAATTTTCGGATTAATAAAACAAGAGCCGACAAGTGACAGGTTTAGAACATGCGAAGATTCTGGGGGGGCTCAAGTAACTAAAATTCTAAAAAAAACCATTAGCTACTCCCGAGTCTCGACTTTTCGACTTTTATACAACACGATTAGTAGTGCAAATTAGTAACGTCATTCGATGATGAACATACATTAGTTACTAATTACATAATCGATTATCAACATTAGTATTAGTAGGTTATTCGATTATCAAAATCATTCATAATCGCCCACCATTAAATATTACACACGGTTCTGCTCGTCAATTCTGTTACTTGAACATGGCTTGACACGCTACTACGTGTCTAGATTTATTGGTAACACAAACATTTCTCTCGGTGCGGGGATCGAACCCGCGGCCTCTCGTTTCACAAGCTGGAAGCTAATAAATTGCGCCACGGGGCTGTCAGAATGTTTTTAGCATCAGCAGTGCTGATGTGCTGATATAGCACAGTTCATAACAAATACGTTAAAAACTGCAGGAAATACCGCGTAAAAAAATAACGAATTAAATTCTAGGAAACAATAAATAAGATACAAAAATTCTGTCACTCAGTCGAAAATGTTTACTTGTGACTAAAACTTAAAAAAGAAACAAGATGCAGTTGACCTTTTAGGGACAGACTGCATTTAGTATAAATATGTAAACCTGTCAACAATGGAAAAAATTGTTATCCTAATAACCTGTTTAATAATCATTTGATGTCACATTATGTATTCACAATGAATTATCACTTGCTTTAACGGTGAAGGAAAACATCGTGATAAAACCTGCGCACCTAAAAAGTTCTTAGGAATTTCTTAGGTGTGTAGTCCGCCAACCCGTACTAGGCTAGCGTGGTGGACTCAGGCCTAAACCCTCTCAGTTGTAGAGGAGGCCCGTGCCCAGCAGTGGGACGTATTTGGGCTGTTGATGATCATGAGCGCTAGAATATATTAAATGAACTATTTAACAACTATGTTTACTGAAACTGGTCTTTAAGTTTATGGCAAAAAGTAAAACCTATTTAAAGCAATTAGTTACAAAGTATTTTTTTCTCCTATATACAGGGTGTCCCAGCAGTCGACGATAACCCGGAAACGGGGAATAGCCCAAGTCGTAAGAGTTATCAGAAAAATATTTAAAAAAATATAAGTTATGTATTTAGAAAAATATAGGGATTTCAAAAAAATCTAGAAAATCTACACCCTGTGACGGTTTTTTCACTACTGTTGCTGCAAATCTCTACTTTTTTTAATTATTATTTTTGTTATGTAATCCTGAATAATGCCTCTGCAAACTGTTATCCAACATTTAGAGCCACCTTGCTATACTTCGGAAGAAAATGACATTGTTTACCAAACCGCATATTTAAAATTAATCATACGCCCAAATTTAACTGACTGCCCTGAAAAAAAAATGTACTACGCGAGTTTGGCAAGTAGCTTTAAAAGTTGGCGCATTTAATAAGGAATCTAAAATGGTATAACACTTGCTACATTATTTTTTAAATGTGGCACAATATTTTTTTATTTTGTGAAGAAACCCATTTGATCAAATTTTCTTATTAACTAAAGATGTTTCTATTCGGCTCTTCGAGACAGCAATTTTAAGATACTATTTGAGTGAGATGGAGAGAATCGTTTTACGATGTGTGAGCGAGACAGATAGTGACGCTAGTTCAGTTAGAGAATATTTCGATTAGGAATACCGGAGTAGATGGATAGGACGAGCTGGCACAATCCAATGGCCAGCCCGTTCACCTGACTTAAATCCTTTAGGCTATTTTTTACTGGGGAGCGGTGAAAGAAAATTTTTGTATAAAGCCAATTGAAAATTTACCTGAGCTACGGCAAAAAATAAATGGAAGTAGCTGAATTTGTTAGGAATAGAAGATTTTCGCCCCTGATAACCCGATCTTTTTTAAGAAAATGACGAGCGTGTATTGCGGCTGAAGGAAGGCAGTTTGAACATGTATTGTAAATTTTACTAAAGAAATATTTGATGTTAAGCAATTTCTTAATAAATCTAAGATATCCAAATAAAAAAGCCTAAATTTAAAATAAAAAAGTGATCATTGCTCCGATGCGTGGTGCCCATGGACTACCTGACAATGGAGTATCTGTCTCACTCACACATCGTAAAACGATTCTCTCCATCTCACTTATAAGTTCATCATCATGTCATCTTTAGTTAATAAGAAAATTTGATCAAATGGGTTTCTTCGCAAAATAAAAAATATTGTGCCACATTTAAAAAATAATGTAGCAAGTGTTATACCATTTTAGATTCCTTATTAAATGCGCCAACTTTTAAAGCTACTTGCCAAACTCGCGTAGTACATTTTTTTTTCAGGGCAGTCAGTTAAATTTGGGCGTATGATTAATTTTAAATATGCGGTTTGGTAAACAATGTCATTTTCTTCCGAAGTATAGCAAGGTGGCTCTAAATGTTGGATAACAGTTTGCAGAGGCATTATTCAGGATTACATAACAAAAATAATAATTAAAAAAAGTAGAGATTTGCAGCAACAGTAGTGAAAAAACCGTCACAGGGTGTAGATTTTCTAGATTTTTTTGAAATCCCTATATTTTTCTAAATACATAACTTATATTTTTTTAAATATTTTTCTGATAACTCTTACGACTTGGGCTATTCCCCGTTTCCGGGTTATCGTCGACTGCTGGGACACCCTGTATATTAAAAGGTCTCCAAAGGTTGTTAAGCTATCAAACTCGAAACGAATAGGTATTTATTAGAGGTCGACCTTCATATTTTTATTCGTCACATTCATTCACATTCAGTTTTATTCACACACAAATTTACATGTAGGTACGAGTTATTTCTCCTATAAGACTTCAGTACAATTTTCTAGACGTTGTTTGTTTTTATGATTATTATAGTTTGTGGTCACCATTAGCGGCAGTTGCCTTGCTAACCAATTTATTTCTTTCATTTTAGAATTGCAAAGCTTACGCCAAAAAAGCTATCCAATATTTGCCTCCTATTGGTTGGATGTGGAAATTTGGTGAATTTGTATTTCTCGAAAGGTCTTTTGAGAAAGATAAGGATATCATAAAGAAGCAGATATCTGAACTTTGTGATTATCCGGATCCTGTATGGGTGAGTCAATGACATTTATTTATTCCGATAAAGAATCAGATGCTTTAATAATATTAGTTGAACTTTGTCACTTTTATTATCTTTGCTCAAACTTCTCATATGTTTAATGCATGTTTATTATAATAATAAAGAATGATTATAATTTTATTATTTTTAATAATGTTTTGTAAATTTTTGTAGTGTACAATAAAGTGTGATAAATAAATAAATTAAATGAGTGTATAAATTAATAATTATTTATTTTTGTGTAACTGTGCAATTGTATTACAATGTTGATATTTTTATTTAGCTACTTATGACACCGGAAGGAACGCGTTACACAAAGACGAAGCATGAGGCTTCATTGAATTTCGCGAAAGAAAAGAATTTGCCTCTACTCAAACATCATTTGACCCCGCGCACAAGAGGGTTTACTACAAGCTTAAAGTATTTTAAGGGTAAAATACCGGCCATATACAACATCCAGCTGGCGTTTGACAAAGACAGCAAGGTAAGTTATACTAGGTTTAGCAATACATTTAAAAAATCTTGAGGGAAAATAACGTAATATTAATGTATTGTAAACGACATAACTCGTCTCGACGAATATATGATGACGTAACTTTTTATGTACAGATACTTTTTATGTGCATATATGATCTCCACAGTGTGGTGTAAGTTCACGAATGTTTCACAATATATATGGATACTATAACTTTCTAGACGCCACCAACGTTAACAAGTTTGCTGTATGGCAAGCCAGTGCATGCCCATCTGTACATCGAACGAATAGAAGTCGACAAAGTGCCTGAAGACGAAACGAAAGCGGCGCAGTGGCTGCACGAGCTTTTTGTTGTCAAGGTAAAACATAAATATTAAATACACCAATCATCATGATTCGTTTTATAGGTATAACAAAGACTTGAAGAATCCGAGTGGCGGGCGTTTTTGTCGACTCACGCTTGGCTGGTCAATAAAAATTACTGCTAGAAAACAATTAAAAAAAAAACTATATAATCCAGTAGTCTAAATAGTCAAGGCTATAATTGTAGGTATAAACTTAGGTTTCAATTACAGATGCGCACACGAATCGACCACTAACGATTGGTAAAAATGTGTAAATTACTCAGGCTGACATGATTTTTGATGTTTTGAATTTGCTAAGTGTCCTTAGCTAATAGGGGTACGTTGACTCTAAATGTGAATTTGGTTTGACCCCATCACGTTAAGATTTTTCACAAAATTTAAAAAAACTAAAAAAAACTATATTTTGTACTAGAGCAAAGAAGTACCTTATTGATATTTCCTAAATTACATTAAAATTATTTCTTTAAAATACTTGATTCATTGATAGAAAATATTTTAGTTTAATATGGTGTTTATTTCATTTCAGTGGAAACACTTTTTCATTTTCGCATCTTTGACAGACTTGACGGCATCGGCAGTTGTTTACGAAATAGTTAGCGTCAATTGTTTGTAGCATCGAGTTGTGTTTTGTTTTCTGAGTGTTTAGTGCGTCATAATGTCACCAAGAAAGTGAAAAAACAGTTCTGATATATTTTGTTACGTGTCACGGTGTGTTATGAGAGCCGATTTTCGGTCATGTCTGGTTTATGTGTGTGTTTGATGGATCTAGTTATAATAAAGCACTGGCAAAAATATCTACAGTAAAATTTTGTATAGTTTTAGAGATATATTTTTTTTGTGAGAGGTCAATGACTTTTAGAAAATCTTTATTTGTTAATAACTCGAAAACTAACAAACTTATCAGTATTTTTTTTATATAAAACAATAAAAGATGACATTATATTTATATTAAATTATACAAAGTTATAGCTTTATTAAATTGGACAGAATTTTTTATTTTTTATTTTTACCAATACGGTAACTTTCTAGCATTATATTTTTTGTGTAAAATATGTGCAAAAATATTGGTAACCATATTCTAAAAACTCACGAACGACAATCGTGGTATATAGGAGATAAAGAGTTTCTAAGTATTTTTGAAATTTCTATGTAAATAGGGTTGTCAATTTTAATAATACAATCGATTGAAAAAATACTTTATTCCAGTTCGCGGTGGTCATCATCAGATAAATTATAAATCCCTCTGCTAAACATATGGTAAATCTCTGTGCTAAACATCTGTTCGAAAATATTACTTACAGCTAAGTACAAAGGTGCAATAAAATATAATAACTTAAACCTAAAAATGACCATTCCACATTGTTTATGGCTTTTCAGTTTTTTTCGGGATTAACTTTATTGCTAGTAAGTTTTATAAAGTGTGTTTTTTGTAACAAGGTGTGTGTCGTAAACAAGAAACCTTTATAATCTCGTCATGTTCGTCTGTTTAAAATACAATCATTATTTGTAAAAATAATTTTAATTCGATATAATGTAGGTTTTTGGAAGATAAATTCGTCACACGATTACTCACAGAGCGCGAAAACAAAATGATTTAGTACTTTAATCAAAATTGCATTCATATATATTGTTGACAACCCTAAGTTAGATTTTTAAAAATCAATATCTCTGGTATTCCGCGGTTTTAGCGTCTGATTTTTTTAATGATAATAAACAATAATGTTATAAACATAAATACATTAAAAACAAATGCTACTTTTCCTGAATTTTCGAGAAAATAAATAAATAAGAAAACAGAGTTTTTTTTTATTGTGGCTTAGAAGAGCTTTATTTTAATAATTATTTATACATGTATTGATTCTTTTAATGACAATCCATCAATTACAAAAGCGTTTTGTCATAAAATAATAATAAGAAAAAAGTTAGAATGTTTTTAAGGTTTCTATGGACTTTTCTTGATTTTATGAATATCTCGAAAACTATTATAGATAAAATAACGAATATTTAAAAAAAAAAATTGTTTGAAAAGTGTCTTTCTAGAAAGTACATAAACCAGACATGACCGAAAATCGGCTCTCATAACACACCGTGCGTGTGTAGGACGTCTGTGGGCTGATATCAAGAGTAAGACTCGCCTAAGCTTCGTGGACTTGCGGCACAAGTACGTGCCGTGCCATCTAATTCTAGAGGTACCGGGTTCATTTCCGGGTCGGGCAATGTTATAGGGTTTTCCATTAGGAAATTTTCAGTAGCAGCATGTAGTCTGGAAATGTACCCGAAAAACGGTAATAAGGTTGCCTCCTATTACGTAGGACTGACTGACGAAATGCATGTATATGTGTGTATATATGGATGTATGTATGTGTATGTATGAATCAAGAGTATTTTTTGTTCCAGGACAAAATGCAAGATTCATTTCTGAACACGGGAGATTTCTTTTCCCAATCTGGCGTGGAACGTGTGGAACCGTTCAAGGTGTCTCCGCGTATATACTCGCTGCTGAACGCGCTGGGCTGGGCGGCAATCACCATCACTCCCATGTTGTACTACCTGGTCGGCCTGTTGTTCAGTGGAAAACTTCTGTATTTCTCAATAGCTTGCGCCATATTCGCCGCATGTAAGTATTGTTTATGACATTACCTATCGCAACGGTTATCTCCACTTATTAACTACAAATGGGATTTGATAGCTTAATCGCACTTCATACTATGACCGTATGATTTACGACTTTATCTATGGTGTTTGATAAGTTTACTAGAAGCAGAGTTAATATTTATATTATAAACGAGATTGTTGTTACGTTAGTTTGTTCGTCACATTGACTTCTATGAACCAATAGTAATTGATTTGGCCCTATAAGGTACTACTAATTGTTGGTTCCACAGTAAGTCTTTGCACGTTTTTCCTGTGTTCGATTTCCGGATTAGGCAAAAAGCACACAAAAATGTCCTCTCTACCTGATCGGGGATACAGGCGTTTAGGGACCATACAAGTATTACGTAAGCACTAAAGGGGGGTGGGGGTATTCCCTTTGCATATTTTTGATGACATCAGGGAATGGGGGGGGGGGGGCTGGATCGTGATTACGTAAGCAATATTTATTTATTTTTTCAACAATTTTTATTCCGATTTCTTGAATAGAAGAAGAAACTAGAACAGATTAATAAATATGTATTCTACTAATGCTTACGTCATCATATGAGGGAGGAGTACGATATTTGCTTACTTTTGCTGACATGGGGGCGGGGGGATTAATAATAATGAAAAATTTGCTTACGTAATACTTGAACGGCCCCTCATACAAAACTACCCGTAAACCCGAAAGGAGGTTTAATGGGGGCCTTATAACGAGTCCATTTACAATATTTAAGAACCGTACTAACGCTGTATAACATACTAAAAAAAAACACTGATGTGCAAACCCTAGTTCAATAAAATTAACGAGTAAACTACGCAGAATATACCTACATTTCCACCTCATTCGCGGAACGACAAAAATTAAAAGATAAATTAGAAGATTTGAAATTAACAACAATTTTTTTTATTTTAACTTGATATTTTTTGAAGCCAGTACTTGAGTCCTTGTATTGAGGTGCAAACATTTATGAATGAAAAATATAAAAACTATTAAAGTAGGCAATTATTAGGTAAAATACTGTACTGTTAAATAATCTGGTTCCCTGACATGACTGCTTACTAGGGTTGACAATATTTTTGGCTTAGATAATTAATTATATTTTTTATGGGATCATTTTGTAACACGTTGTATATTAGGTACGTTCGTACCTAGTATAAGGTATAGACGCAAAGTATAAGTTTATGAAATTTCTTTTTCAGTTTTCATACTCCTCCAAAAATCCATTGGAATGTCGAAGATCAGTCAAGGTTCCTCTTACGGAACAGAAAAGAAGTAATGCACCTGTTACAATATTTATCCTTGACCTATATTTTTGAATGAAGATACATCCTTTGTATGAAGTGTATTTGTTTTGTGTTAATTAACGAAGTAAAATAATATTTTAACAGTTAACACGGTATATGTAATTAGGTTGGTCTAACTGTAGCAAAATGAAAATGATTTAGTATTAAAAATTGAATTGTGATTAATGAGTACGAAAAATTGTCAATAACACGAGTTGTATTGGAGTTTAATGTAAAGTGTTGAAGGCGTTTGGTTATTTGTAAAAGCACAAAGTGTGGTTGTTACAGAATTATTTATTACTTTAGTTATATTAATATTTAATTGACATGTGCATTTTGTCGATAAGCCTTCCTGTTATTTATCATTTATAATCCATATCTTTATTGTTTTGTGATTAACCACTGGCACAGGTAAACACGTTCGTGAAGAATTAATAATACATTTTTTTTGATAACCTTCCATACTGTCACTTACCTACACTAATATCATATGATCTGGGTGATTGTAATATGACAGTATGCTAATGTTTTTTTATTATTATTTTTTTAGAACAAAAACGCAACAAGAAGCTCATCATAGATAAGATTCATTTAATTTTGTGACTAAAGTTATGGCTATTAAAATTAAACAATATTATATGATTTATTTCCAACGTTACAAGTTGTAACTACTTATTATTTTGTTATATTTAAAGAAAACTGTAGTTGGATGTGTAGGTACATCAGACTCTTCGTCAAGTTATTTTTGCAATAAATTTGTGTCAGATGAGTATTTTTGCTAAGAAAAAAGTTATTATGTTTTTTTCTGCAGAAATATACAAACTATTAGTGTAGTATTAGTAACCTTTCTGCTTACAATCTTTCTAACATTTACAAGTTGTTTCTGTGACGTCATGTATCCACGAACTTGTGGTGATGGTTATGGCTTTTAGAAGTTATTTATTTTATTGACGATTAAGCATTTTATAGAATCATGATATTATGTGGTTTGGATATGTTTGTTTCAAGTATTACGTATTATAAACATATTGTTTTACTGTAGGTTAACTTTAACACAATATTTTGGAATACTTCGGCTTGTATTTGGATAAGCTTTTGGAATAATTGCTGAACATCAAATACGTGCACACAGGTAACAGATACACAAAACTGTATGTACAAGTTTTATATATTAACATATGTTGCCAAACAGTGAACTATGAATTTATTCTTTATTTAAGTTTTTTTTTCAATATTATGTATAGGTTCGTATGTAGTGTATAATATGTTGTATTACAGCAAATTATTTGTAAAGGATACCAAAACCACAACATATTTTTTTTAAATTAAATGGTATGTTTTTTATTCACGAGTTGTGACATTATTAATCAGTCTATATTGTTCATAACAAATCCATATTCTACATTATCTGAATTAAAAAAATAAACCTGGAGTGCATTCAAGGGAGTCTCCCTCAAATAAAATTAAGTTTTTAATAAAGTTATTTCCTGTTTATGCCCCTTTGTTTCGTAAACTAGTTTATATCATAACATAGTGTACCTACTATATTTTGTGAAATAATCATTAACCTTTTAATAATTATTACATGTATAAAATACTTAACCTATTTTACTTAACATCCTCTGGGTTATCCATTCTATTCAGTTTAAAAAGTTAAACTTTCTACATCTTTTTCGCTTGTTCATAATACCTATAACAAGATATATTATGAATATGAAAGCGAGTACAAGGCGATGCGAAAAAGGAATTATAGAATACAACACTAACCGTCTATAGAATCATGCAGGCGTAAATGACAGTAGTAAACCGGTTTTGTAGTATGTAACCTATGATTACAAAATTAAAAGTATATATGCTCAGTGCTTATAATTTTTTATGCAAATAAAGGTTTACTGAAACAGCTATTGTTACATAAGCTGATACTACAATACACACACATTATTAATATATATAATTAATATTCTCTAAACCTATATACCCCCAGTCCGTATAACATTCTAAAACCATCTCCCAACTATAGGTTATGTTAAGAGCTGCTGAAAGATTTTTCAACAACTCTGTAATTGTAATACTCATTCACAATCTTAAATATGTTTATAGGTAAAAAATACAACTGTTAAGCTTGTAATCATAAGATAACATTACAATACGGACACCATTTATTGATCAATGATCAGTATAAATCCCTCAAAACATACCATTACCTAGCATTTAACTTTTACTTTCTACGAGTATAATTAACTAATTCAGTGGCCAGTAATATGAAAGAGATCTATTCGTAGGGAGGAATAACTATTGGAGTGTTATTGGCTTCTTCCGTTATGAATTTTCCAAAGGCTACATTGAATTTGGAAATGTGTTCGATACAAGACAACAGGCTCACTCTAATACGTTGGACTTGAAAACAGCTGGCGAAGTATTGGTTCAGAAATGCATCTCTGTTTAGGTGCTCCTTTGAGTGTACAGGTAGGTATAGGTTCACTTTAGCCTGTACCTATAATACCTGTATCCTGTAGGTACCTATAAAGGAACCATTAATAAGTGATAAAATGCGGTACCTACCTACTTCATTTTCTGGATACAAATATTTTACTTTTAAATAATTAGTAGATGACGTTTATCTCCTCCCCAGAGTTGAAAATGATGACGTATTACCAACCCAGGCTGACATATTATATATATAGGTATATAATAACTCGAGTTTTAGCCACACTGTCGAGTATATCGACGGTCACGGGTTCAAACCCCAGGCACACACGTCTGACTTTCAGGTACATATTTTAACGGTTATTGTGTGTGATTATTGAATGTAATTGTTTAAACACTTATTGCTTTAGCATTTATTTTAATATCCTTGTCTTACATAAGATAATATAAAACATAACATTGTGTTTTATATTGTTAAAACTATAACAAATTAACAATTTTTACATGTAATACATATAAATTATTTTTCTTATTATTTTACTTTACACCCTTAGGAATGTCCATCTTGCTCAGTCTTAATATGAAATCCAAGAGATACATTTGTACCTTCACTTCTATTGGTTTGTTGGTGACAAAGAAGCCTGGTACCCCAGCTTTCTCCAAAGTAACTTGTTGATCAGTCACCTGTAAGAATACATGCAGTAATACATAAAATCACTGATAAAAATAAAGAAATTAACATCCCCATATATGAATTTGTCAATATACTCTAATATATAACACAAAAAATATTGTGTGTATATGGATATTTATTCATATTAAAAATAAATTTTATTATTTTTAGGAAAAGATTTTAAAATGGTTTTCACAGGTGGATAAAGAATGCCTTGGATTTTAATATTGGCCTTATTTCATTTTCACATACTTTTTGATCTAACTGAAGCACCAACTTCATATCTGTTTGTTTAAGTTGCTCTTTATGCCTTGCCAAAAGTATAGTTTTCTGAAGTTCCTGTTGTTCTGGGTCTGATATAGTATTGATCATATTTTGAATTTCCACTGCAAAAAAGGAGTTATGAATTATATTTTTGCATTCTGCTAATCTTTTCTTACTATTTCAAATAAAACTTACATGTGTGCTCATTTATTACTTGAAGTCTTTGTTGAAATAAGTGTTTTTCTGTGACATGTTGTATTTCCATAAGTCCTTTGACTATTTCAAATACTGTGTCATTAAGTAGGCAGTTAGCTAAGCCAGACAAAAGTTCGATTGGGACTCTCATTTGGTATTTCCTAAAATAATAACAATAAAAATTAAAAATATAAGCCTATGCCTGCAACTCCATATATGAAATTTTAAGGTTTGAAAAGTTTTTGCCACATTTTATGGCTGCTTCTATTGGTCACAGCATGATGCCTATGCCCTATAGCCTTCCTCAATAAATGAACTATTCAAGGCAAAGAGTTTTATACTTTGAAACAGTTTTTAAAATTTATACATTCAACCAAACAACTTCAGCTTTATAATATTAGTATAGATAATAGTAAAATTAAATATGACTAAAATTTTCTCAATTATTCACAAATAGATTCATGATCCCTTTTTGATAAGCTTTACATATTTATGGGTATTTGATCTATAAAAGTATGAAGATAGTTGAATGCTGCAAATTGCAGGACTTCCAACATTCTAAGTTCTAACTCTGCTTTTGCCATGAAGGGAGTAGAAAACAGTGGTTATAATATTGAATCATGGAATTTACTGATGTTGAGGCTGTCCACTTATTATAACTTTTACTGTCATCATTAGAAATAAAATGCAAGCAATTTGCTAACTGTTTCATCATCAGCCCATATACATCCCACTGGCACAGGGCACAGGCCTCCTCTACAACTGAGAGGGTTTAGGCCTTAGTCCACCACGCTGGCCTAGTCCGGGTTCGCATACTACACTTCTAAGAAAGTCCTGAGAACATTTAGGTGTGCAGGTTTTATCACGATGTTTTCCTTCACCGTTAAAGTTCGTGATAATTCATTGTGAATACACACATAACTTCGGAAAGTCAGAGGTGTGTGCCTGGGGTTTGAGCCCGCGACCATCGAGATTTTCGAACGCGTTCCTAAACCTCGAGGCCATCACGACTTACTAACTAACTGTTTACAACTATAAAAATAATTATAAATGCATTATGATCGGCTTAATATTACTTACGGTGGTAGTTCCCTAGCCATGTCTTGTAATTGCTCTAATAAAAAATATAATTTTCTTTGAAGAGCCTCCGGAGTAGGCTCAGCGATATCCATGTTGTCGAATACCGATTAATATTTCTTGTAACCAGTGCCTTGTTTACACATTAATGTTATATTACTCATCTTGAGAAGTAGAATAGGCATATAGGTATAAAATATAACTATGACAGACTACGATATTAGGTATATGTCCACAAATCGTAAACAAAATAATATGCAGTGTTACCAACTCCCAAAAATATTTATCCCTAAATGTAAAGTCAAAAATCGCCACAATTATTTGAAAACCCCCTAAAAATAAAAAATAAAATTATCCCACACATTCATGTTAGGCATTCTAATTCTAATTTTATTAGCTATTAGCATTACGAATTAGAAAAATTTGCATTTGGTGCGTAAAGCCGAGGTCGTAGGTTCGAATCTCACTCGTATCATAATTTTTCGATTGTTTGCATTTTTCTAATAATTATCTAAATAACATTTTGTAAAAAAAAATTACAATTCATAATATTCTGCAATATTGTTCAATAGTCTTTATTTATAAATTATTTCATACGTCAAATATTATTTCATTTTATTCTGGGTCTGACTATTTAAAATCATACACGTTGACATTAAAGAAACTTAGCATTTAGGGGATGGTTTAATCCCTAAAAATATAAAGCCCCTAAAAAAATCCCAGTCCACATTCTTTCCCCCCAAATTTAGGGGGAAAACCCCCAAGTTGGGAACACTGAATAATATGCAGCATGCACCAAGGTGGGGGGATAATTTATTTCTTTTCTTTATGAACTTTGAATAAAATTTGCTGAAATCCCCAAACGTATTGTAGAAACGAAATTCCTCACGTTTGGGGAGAGAAAAATGATAATTCCCCACAAAAAAAAAAAACAACCAAAAACGTAGATAAAGTTCGGTCTCTGTAAGAATGCATTTCTGAGTTCTAACGCATGTCAGATATCACTAGTGTCAGTGTAAAGTTCTTATAAATATCTATATTTTCTAATTATATTTTTCGTTACGTTGAAGAGCAAATACAAATATTAATAATACATACAATATTAAAATATTAACAATACATGCATCCAAAGTTACATTGTTTATTGAATCAACTAGTCAGAAACGTATTCTCTCGATGGCCGCTCTTTTAAGTTTCTTTAATTTTTATTACAACATGACAAAAGCTTAAAAAAAACTACACATCTTTTAGCGCCAAACCTTTTTGTGCAACGTTTTAGAACTCGGATTAAATTTCGAGTCGGATCAACCATATAGACCAACAAAGTCTGACGACAGGTGTCGCCATATGGCAAACTACTAATACCACATTTAAATGAAACAATTGCTATAAATATAAATTCCTGCTTCGAGTAAGAGTAAAAAATCAATCAAGACTAGCAGAATTTTTATGTTAAATATCGCGTATTTTCCCCGAATTGAAGCTCTCTCCACACATTCCCCAATCAGCTTTGCTTTCTCCACAGTTTGGGGAATTCCCCACAGATTGGCAACCCTGTCAAGACAAGAGCTTCGATTTTTTTCTCTTAGGGAAGGCAAAAGCTTTCATACTATACAGCTTTGTCATATTTGAAAAGCATATTTAAATATTTATTATTTATTCGTAGCCATGGATGTAGGTATGTCTTTTAGCCGTACCTAATCGTTGTTATAGAGATATCTAAAACTTCAACAGAAAAGGTCATGTCAACAAAAATTGTGTTGAAAAATTAGATCATGCAATATATATCCAGAGAAATATTATTATTTTATGACGCCGAGTTTCATGTTAGGTAGGTATTTATTAGATATTATATTATTTTTGCCCTGAGAACATGTGATATAGTTTAAAATACGATGACAAATAATAGATAACATTAAACGAACAGACGACAACGTTATTTTGCTGAACCAGTTTCTATTCCAACGGGGTACATTTCCATATACTATAACTTTTACTAAATTATGTAATTACGCACCCTATGTCCCTTGACCTTCCCCAAGGTCTAATTAGCATAATCATTGACATCGGTCCAGAGGTTTAAGCGTGAAAGCGGAACGGATATACAAGCAGAAGCGTGTTTTGGCATTTGTATTATTCTTATGGATTAAAATTTCTATCTCACTAATAACGTATCTCTAACATTTATTTTTCTAGGCAGCCACTAGGTGGCGTATAAATTTTATAAAGAATTTATTTGTTAAATATAGGTGATAATTTTGACACCTCACGCACATGAAGTTTCGTATTTTTTCCGGGTAAATGTACTTCCGATAATATTATACTTTATGGATGGGTACCGCTCTTGAAATGGTTAAATGTGGCTACGGGGATCATTTTAAAACCATAAAGTCACTTAAGGACTTATAAGAAAACTGTTTATTTTAATATTGTTGAATTTATTCTTGTTCAAACACAATAATTATAAAATTTATATGAATTACAAATTATATCAGACAACTAAACATGTCACAATTCAATCTAAACATATAAAACTGACATTCCAAATTTAAACTAATTCAAACATAATATTATACATAAACCAACCAGATCAGAGTTTACATCAAACGAGTATGTATAATCTGAGATTACCAATCAACACATCCCCTTAATCTCAAATATATATCATAACAAGACAAGTACAGAAAACCCAAAAAAAATTAGGAATCGTCAACAAACAAACCACCAATCATAAAACAACAATAACACACTCAACAAAAACCAAAACTCTTAATATCAAAAATTCTTTAAACAGTTACTCTGAAAATCCCGTTTCAATTTCAACTTTGACTTCAACAACTTCAACTTTAACTTCAACAACTTCAAACAACTCCAACTTCAACAACCCCTCAACAACTCCAACTTCAACAACTCCTCAACAATTCCAACTTCAACAACTCCTCAACCACTCCAACTTCAACAACTCCTCAACCACTCCAACTTCAACTCCTCAACAATTTCAACTCCCCTACAACTTCAACTTCCCAACAACTTCAACTCTTCAACAACTTCAACTCTTCAACAACTTCAACTCTTCAACAACTTCAACTCCTCAACAACTTCAACTCCTCTTCTTCTCCATCTCCTTCTCCTTATCCTTATTCAACTTCAACAACTCCACACACACGTTTCCACTGCGCCAAGTCCTGCACCAACTCTAATTTCTTCGTGTCTTCTCCAATTCCAGCACCACCGGCACCTAAGCCACCAACTCCGCCAAAACCACGGCCAGCGCCACCGCCAATTTCGCCACTACCACTGCCTCTAAATCCACCGTCAATTGTTACATCTCCTTCAACTGTTTCTTTTTCAATTGTTTCTTCTTCATTCCGCCACTAGAAAATTCTTCTAAAAATCCCCTTCTTCAATATTTATTAGCCCATAACCTCTTGAAAGGTAGATGTGGCTACGGAGATCATTTTAAAACCATACATAAACTCACGCCTGTATTTCCCCGAAGGGGTAGGCAGAGGTGCATTTCTGCACCCACATTTCGCCAGGTATGTATCAGTCCCACGTAATAGGGGGCGAGCCTATTGCCGTTTTTTGGGCACAATTCCAGACTCCGTGCTGCTACTGAGAATTTCCTAATGGAAAAACCCAATAACACTTTGCCCGACCCGGGAATCGAACCCAGGACCTCTAGATCGCTCGGCACATACTTGTACCGCGAGACCACGAGGCAGTCAAAACCATGCACGAGTCGAAATCGTCGTTGTGAGAGGCCTTTGTCATATTAAAAGGTTAATGCAACAAAACAAAACTGAACATACAAAATAATTATGAAACTATCGATATCAAGTTATATAAAAATAGTATAATCGAATACGTTCATTAACGATTATACACTACCATCATCCTTAGTGTGACCTGTCAAAATTATCATCCTAAATTTTACAAAGTATAGTAGCAGTGTTACCAACCCTACTGTTTTAACAGTAGATTTGCTGTTTTCATGTTGATGACCCTGTTTTTTGTTTCATTCCTAATTTTTACTGTTTTTCAATGAGCGATCAACGCCACCTATTAGACTATATAAGTATTTCTTAATATTCACCACATAATCAAATTTTTGTGCCTACCCACATAGCAGCGCCGTGGAAATATTATTTTCAGTATAAATATTATGAAAATAAAATTACGCAACAAAATATCCAGTACAACTAAAGGAGTATTATACACAAATCCGAAATAACCAATTGCAACTCATTTGAAGCCACACACAGAAAATCACATAAATATGTACGAATTTAAAAAGGAAAATGAGATTGAATATTTAGAATCCATATTATAATAATAACAATGTATGTGAGTAATAAAAGTAGGTGGTTGTTTTAATTAGAATAGAAAAATATGAAATCTGCCTTTTTTCTTAAGTAGCTTAAGTTGTTTTCTACTGCTTTTTTATTAGTGAGCTGCTGTTTTTTAGTTTCTTGGGGTTGGCAACACTGTATAGTAGTATAGTCATTTTTCTCCGGTCGACAGTATTCTGCTCAGGGTTGCCATTGACAGGGCAATTGGGGTCAGTTGGAAAAAAAAACACGGTACACGGCAGAGCAGAATTTCACTGCCGTGTCATAAAACACGGCAATCAGATGATAAAAATTTAATGTTTAAAAAAAAAAAAATTTAACACGGCAATTACTCAAAATTTTCTACAAAACACGGCAATTCGACATCCAAAACACGGCAATCAATTTTTATTCAACGGCAACCCTGATTCTGCTACCACTTACCACTCTAGTAAAAATGACAATTGACATATGACACATTGACAGTTCAATGCAGTTAAATATTTACAAAAGTACTTTTAAAAATAAATATTCTGGTTATTTAGTTGTTATCATTAACCGGATTGTATTTGAATGTCAATAATGTTTAACGTAAAGGGAGTATTTTGCGCGTTTTTTATATCCCTTATTCATTACAACACCCTTAAAGCTGATGTCACAAACAAAGAACTTGTATTACAACGATTGTAAGTTATTTTTCCAACTTTTGTATATTTTATCCAAAGTATGCACTCCGTAGTATCTAGTACATAAATTTAGCTAAAGATTTTCTTTTCTTTTTATTGCCAGAGTACTTGAATGATATTTTTTTAGTTGCATCAACGGGTATATTTTTGTTTTAAAGGAATCACACAGCGAATGAATACTTCTCTCCCAACACTCCGAACTGTACCTTATTACTGGGAGAATTTGCAGAATCAGCGTCAAGCTTCACCAATTGTAGTATAAGGCATGCACATCCTGTACGACTCTGTGAGAAATGCATTGATCACTTTGTGGTATTTCGAAATAAGTATCAGAATCTATTGAAAAATGAAAATGGAACATCATGTAAGGAGATTTTTATATCAAATGATCGGTTGGATGTTATTCTAGAATACTATAACAACATAATGTTTGTGTGGAATAAAGGCAACTGCAATGGTAAGTTTCAATCACAATGAAATACTAACAATATTGTATTATTTCTCAATAAAACACATTTTTTATTATTTTTAATGTTACTTGTAAGAAGTAAATAGTCAATTTGTTTGAAATGTGCTGATTATACATTTTATTTAGGTTTAATTGAAACTTATAACAACAGCTATAATTATGCTCATGTTATAAAATGAATTGTAATTCATTTATGTGCTTTCAATTTCAGGTTGCTATGATTGGTCTAATGGAGAACCAGAAATATCTAACAATACTAAACATTTTTACCAGTATTTCAATGAGACTAGAGATTGTATTGTGAATAATTTGTCACCAACTGAAACAAACTATACAAAAGTTTGTGAAAACTGTATGACCAGCTATTTGCAGCTGAATAACTTTTATGAATCTCTTAGTCTTGATCCTATTGGTTTGGACAGTATTTGTATGGATGTTGTGGATTCTGTAAGTTTATATTTTCAACTGTAATAAATCATTTTATTTCAATTAGTTTTTGAGCTTATAGTATAGTAGATTGTTCTTGACATAAAGTAAGGAAAGTATGTGCATAGCCAACCAAATATATGTGAACTTACAATATAGGAGAAATCAAAGTATTTTCTATTGTTTTTGACAGCCCCGTGGCGCAGTTGGCTAGACACCAGCTTGCGAAACGAGAGGCCGCGGGTTCGATCCCCGCACCGAGACAAATGTTTGTGTGATCCACAAATATTTGTTTCGGGTCTGGGTGTATGTGAGACCGAAAAGTCTCTCGTAGTTTCTGATACCCACGACACAAGACTTGTATCTTAGTGTGGGATCAGAACTATGTATGTGACTGTTGGGTGTATTTATTTTATTTATTTATTTTATTGTATATTCTCATTAATTGTAGTTGATTTTCAAAGTTTGAATTGATGGCTTATATTGTCAAGAAGTTCTGTGCATTGTTTAGGGTTATTTTTATTCACAATTGAACATAATTGTGTCTACAATGTTTTAGTGAAAGTCAATAATTTTAACATTATTTTTCAGATGAATGCAACAAGGTCTATCTGGAGCAAGGATCTAAACTGTTGTAAATTGAGAAAGTCACCAGAAATCGTATTTTTGTGCTGCACAGGAATTATTGCATTGCTTCCAATTCTCTTTTATCTTGCTGCAAGATTCTGTGGTCCCATAAGAGACTTGCCAAATGTGTTGAAACGTAAGTATATCTTTGACATTGAAATTTAAATTGTCAAAGATATGTTTAAAATACAGAAATTTATGTTACAGAATCAAGATTCAAACAAACTATACTGAGATCTATGAATGGGAGAATTAACTAGAGAAAGTCAGAAGAAAAACTTGACTAACAATTTATTGTTTAATGTATTTACAATTTACCAAAGACATTGAAAATAAAACATTTAGAATTCCTTTTTTGTCTATATTGCCAACATAATTCATTTTATTTATACGCTTCAAATGACCTAACATTTTATTGACTTTGTTTTTTACCTATGTCTTGCTTTTTTATTATTACTTTTTTTGATACTGTTACTGTTTCCACTGTTTGTTATTTTGTTTTTAAGAGAATTTGGTGTGAGGTCACCTTTGTTGACAATATTAAAACTTGAGTCTTTGTCTTTTGGTGTACCAGGTCGACTATCCAAGCCAACACCTGATAAAATTTTACTATCACTTCCAAATGCTTTTTGTAGCATACCAGATGAAGTGGCAATTTTTTGTGTAACACTCTGTTTAGTTTGTGAATGGCTGATAACTTTATCTATGCTGCCATTTGTGTGCTGTTTTCCTGATGGCTTGGAAGCAATACTTTCAGTAGAACCATGAATTGTGGTATGATTCAAACTGCCAATATTTAATCCAGAACTAATTTGAGTGTCCGAGGAGTCTTCATTCGTTTGTGATTCTGTTTCACTATTTCTATCATCTGAAAATTAATGTTTCCTTAAATTTATGTCTCTTTGTATCACTACCAATTAAACATTGATGAAAATATTTACTTACTTTTAGCTTCGCCAGTTTCAACTAGACCGCTAACTGCCTAGAATTCAAAAATAAAATCATATAGAAAATACTCTTTAATGTATAGAATTTTATTATTGCAATCTTCATTAATACATTAACATATGATAATAAATAAAAACTATACTTACTGCAATTGATGTTATACTAGATTTTGAAAATAATCTTTCAGCTTCTTTGAACTTTCTATTCCTTTTATCAGCCTTTGAATTAGTACTTTTGTTAGTAGTTAAGTATCTGTCCCATCCTCTTATAATATTTCCATATAGTTGAGTATCCTCCAGATAGGATCCTTCAAACGCATAAATTTGGCGCTCTAGGTTTGCTAGGGTTTCCTAAAAAAAAACAAGGTTGTTATTTGAACTTCTTTAAAAAAAAACTTTTTTTTAAAACAAGACACTGACTGCCACTTCTGCTTTTCGTTTTACTAATTCTGCCAATTCCGCCCTTGTGTCAGCAACCGATGATTGTTTGGATGCCATGTTGGTTTTTTTGGATTGCACACTTTGAGTGTCATTAGCGGGACTTTGGGGTGAAACAACCATTTCGCCGTTTGTTATTTCTTTTTTACATATTAATAATCCAAAACAATTAGAATAATGGTATCTTTATAACAAATATGCTTTGAAACAAAATTGATCGAACGACAGACATCACAAGTCACAACAACGTGTAGTAGTGAATAGTGATGCGATCTTGAGAGTTGCACTTGCGAGTTGGGAATAGTAGTTGCCGATTATGAGATATACTTATGAAATCATTCGATTATGAAGATGTCTTGAGATATCTCGATTATAACAATTACTGACTCTTAAAAAAAAAAGATCTACTCACGAGTCTCGAGTTTTCGATTTTTATTCAACACAATTTGTAGTGCAAATTAGTAACGCATTCGATAATGAAAATACAATAGTTACTAATTTCATAATCGATTATTAACATCAGTATTAGTTGGCAGTTCGATTATCAAAATCATTCATAATCCCTCAGTAGTACTACTTCCGAATGAAGTCAGTAATCGGTTAGCGAGATAAACGCGGCTCACTAAATTTGGCCCCACTTTTTTATATTTTTGAATGCTTTTACTTTCAATCGTTTTTTCGTGAATGTTCGATTGTAACAATTGTTTGTTCGTCTTTTATTTGTATATAATTAATTTAACAAATGTTCACCCTTAAGTTGACCCCCACTACTAGATATCTTTAATTTTATCTTTTAAATTAACTAATTTTGATCAATTAACGTTTGTTCGACCATTATTGACGTTTGTTCGATTATAAAAACATTTAAATTCTTATTTTTTATCTAGTAAGCAAGGGCTCTCTAAATTTGATCAAAATTAGTTAATTTGAAAGATAAAATTAAAGATATCCAGTAGTGGGGGTCAACTTAAGGGTGAGCATTTGTTAAATTAATTATAAACAAATAAAAGACGAACAAACAATTGTTACAATCGAACATTAACGAACAAACGATTGAAAGTAAAAAAAAAACAAAAATCAAAAAAGTGGGGCCAACTTTCTTGAGCTGATAAACGCAGTACGCACACTTTTATTGATAATAGAGATGAGAAGAATATTTTTGTTTTTGCGATATTTTACATACCTAAATATTAATACTGCCTACATGAGTAAAAAACACGTCGGACTTACAAACAACTATGTTTCTAATTTTTATTTTAATATTTAGGCCACATTTATGCTAAAGAAATGAGAAAAAAATATGGGCTTCAAATATAAAAAAAGAAATGTTATGGTACAAATTTTATTAAATTGATCAAGATTCTTTTGAATGTATATAAGATTTTCGTATATAAACTGACAAGTGACGGTAAGAATATTTTATATATCCTTAAAGGAAAACACTAAGGCAAAATCGTATGCAAAAGCTAAAATCATTATAACAAAATAATAACATTTGTCTCAACATCTTTATATTCATATAATTACACAATATAACACATAACTATTACACGTCACACAATATAATAACACTATGATACATAATCTAGGTCTGTTCAACCGAAGACTTGATACAGCAATCGACTCCTGCTAGCACTGAACGTGCTTATATAGAGACCGCCCCACCATAACGTGACAATAACATCTCAAACTACCGACAAACATGTTATCAATTATTATTTATCTACCCTTAACTATGTTAAGGCGACAACATCCGGCCGTCCTGCGCACGCATCCGTCCCCGGATAGCGTTTTAGTCTGGTGCGGTTGCTGAGAACAGAATAATAAGTGTTTTTAATCCAAAATACATAGCGACCAATATTTGAGTATTTCCAACTCTACTGTTCCATCAACGGTCAGCAGATCGGAAACTACTCAATCATGTCAAGTAATTTAACTGTTCCATCAACGGTCAGTTATGTTTAACGATTGGACTTATGATTTTCCCTAGGCGATGCCACTGGCCAGCCCTAGTTGCATATCACCGCAATTGAACATATCTATTTTACACGGATAGATACTGTCAATGTTCAACTTGCGATTTCCCCTAGGCACTGCCACTGGTCAACCCTAGTTGCATATCACCATAAATCCAACTTTAACAGATCTATTTTACAAGGATAGATTGTCATAGCATAATTTGGGTATCAAGACAATCGAAGCAAAAGCACTAGACAACATCGAGTATTTGTCATGGATTTCACAAGATTTACAAATACCTGACAACATCCTGGACCATTTGTACGCCATCATAAAACTCACGTTACTAAATTTACATTGTCACGTTTTAGGTATATGGTTCATAAGTCATACGGTTCAATCAAAGTCATTCGTCGTCATCAAAGTCATATGGTCAGTATTTCCTTCTCTCATGTCCCATTAGTTCGTATCAGTCGTGGCTCGATACTTCAATTAAAGACAATTATTTTAATATACTTAGTCAAAATTTTCTTAATTTTTGGGATCCGAAATAGTGATCTCTTTCTATCGTGTATATGAAAAGTAAATTAACCATGATTTGCTGTAATTACTTCTCAAAAACATATTTTTTTTGGACTACACCATACTCAGTTTTGCTTAACACTGATTTCCTAAAGATCGATTAAAACAAAATAAACCATTACGCTCGGCCTTTCCTGCCAATATACCTGATATAACCAGTCTTTTACACATTTTACAAACAATACATTTAAAAGCAAGGTAATTGCAAATAAAAATTCTACTTAATGTAGGTATCTATGTTGCCATGTGTGTCTCCCGTTAATACACTATCTCAAAAGTGAATTCTTGTTTTAACATTCTTCCTGGTATATTAAACATCATTCGCTTGTGATTTATCCACTATAAAGATAAATTGGTTTTTCACCTTTATTTGTAGCATGGGTTAAAATGCAACCAACACCGTCACGATTGGCGTCTGTTTACATACTTATGTTGCAACTCTATTTTAATTTCGTTAGCAGTAGACTGTTCTGTACCCCATTACCATAAAACATTTCTAAAACTTAGGTTCTTTATAAATTTTCAAAAATACGAGACCTAGAAATTACAGCATTTTCTTTTTGGCAGGTCGAATGCCCTTTACAGAAATTTTACACTAAAAAAAAGTAGCCATCATAAAATCAATGTAGCAAATAATTCTATCAAATCTCACGATTTCCCAAGCACAGTGTTCATAAGTCTTTGTAAATCAGCAAGCCCATTGCTAAGACCGAATTGTGTCTTTTTAAACTCCTAGTGGCCATCAAGGGTAGTAAACGCAGTTTTGCCTTTACAGTTTCAGTTTAATATTACCAAACTTGAGTAATATACAACAATTACAGGCCGTCAATTATATCTATCAAACCTTCCGATATAGGATACTGTTAATTAATTTAACACATCTAATCATCTACCAACAAGAAAAAGATCTTGTGCATGGCGAACTACTTTATTAACATTCATTTTTTTTTTTTTTTAATAGACGAGTTTACTTATGTACGCTCGTGAGGCTCTTTTTTTATCTATAAGACTATTTTTTTTACTAATTAAGGACTTTTTTTAAAAATGAAATAGACTTGCGTTGCTTTGAACCCAAAGAAACGACTTTTAAAGTTTATTTCTCAATCCTTCTTAATAATTTTACATCAAACGTCACAAATCGAAAGATCATTACTTTTTAAATTACCAGACAGTACAAATCAAAATAATTATAGATTACAAAATCTACATGAATTATTATTGCTTCAACGAATAAATTCTATAAAAATGTAGGTTAAAGGAAAGTATTTTCTTTACACATCATTAAATAAATATTAAATACTAGCTTTTGCCCGCGACTCTGTCCGCGTAGACTACAGGGTTGGGTTCAGAAAGAAAACAAGTTGTAGTCTATTTTACTCCACAGAGTCCCATTTATGTCCATATGAAAAATCGTTTACATTGGTCAAATGATTTAGGCGTGAAAACATAACAGACATATAGTTACATATACATAGTTACAGTCGTCTACACGTCGTTTCATCATTCTAGCTTCAAAAATGACGAATTTCCACACAAACTTTCACTCCTTATTTTTATTTTACCCCCTTAAGGTACATTTTTCACAAACTTTTAATGTCATGTTTATTTATATCTAATCAACAGCCTAAAATATAAGTTTCAAGCTTCTAGCTTTAAAAATGACAATACTTCCATACAGCTTTCATCCCTTCTTTCAACCCCTTTTCCAGGATAAAAAGTAGCCTATGTCCTTTCTCAAGATCTAAACTATCTATGTACCAAATTTCATTTAAATCGGTTCAGTAGTTTTCGCAGAAAAGCGAGACAGTCAGACAGACAGACAGAGTTACTTTCGCATTTATAATACTAGTTTTTTTTACGTTGTAAATATTATAAATAACCAATAAATAATGATAATATTTAATCTATATCAATAAATTAATACATACGCATGCTTAACCTCAATTATATTAGAGCACATAGGCAGCTTCAACCTGTTATTTTTGTTACAATGATGCGCGCGCATCTTAAAATTTCACTCCACTTTTCTTTTCTTTTTTTTGCTATCACGCGCCCAAAGAAGTCTCTTTTCATAAATAATTTCACGAATAACCAGCTTTTTCGATTCGGACAAGCGGTATGGTCTATAACAAATGAGTACCTATACAATTTCGTGCTACACACGAGGTTTCAGATAACTTTTCCGTCACTACTTCAGCGGTATCTTGATTTACTAAGTATGCAATATACATTAAATATGGATTGATCTAGTAACACCGCCCTATACGTTTGTACATTATTCCTTTATCTTCACTACAATTTCTTTAATTTAACATTAAACTACCAAATAATTCAACAAAAATATGAAGTTACATAATATGTAGTGTCTATTTCAAGATCCGTTCAATAAAACAGGTTGATTTAAATTAAATTGACTATGACTTACTGTCCACATTAATTAAATAAAATGAAACATGAAATTGAATAATATTTATTGAGTCTAAAATGTCAAATACTCGTACATCACTTAGATTTAGTCATTTCAACATTTAGTATACCATCCTGTTCGGAAGGTGTCATCACAAGAGAAGAACGGACAAAAAATACAAAAAAAAATTGCTCTTTTCCACTCGAAAGGATTGGATATTGATACAAAGATTAAATTTTCCGTATTTGAGCAGCTCATTAATACAATCTCACTGTTGTATTGAATATGAGAATAAAATGCGACCGACCTGGCACACGATTCCGCCGTAAGCACATACATTTCAGCAAGCACGGATTGAATTATATACAGCTATATCCATTGAAGGAGACCCAGTCAGACTTGAGATTACAATAATTACTAATTAAGGTAATGGCACTAGTAGTAGACCATGTACCGGTAGTTGACCACCAATGCACATAAACAGATAAAATAAGAATTCGCGGCATATTTTTAAACTAATTCCATATTGAGTAGTCAGTGCTGTCATGTGGTCTACGAAGCGCGCAAACTACGACTCCATTATTTTCAAATATTAAAAATAGCCTCCAGTTGTTTGTTGATTGACGCACCGTAAATCTATTATTCGTTTTTTTGTCATAATTTTCTTAAGGATTGAAAAAGTTTGAAGTTAAATATTAACAACTTTGTCACCTTGTTGATGATAAGTGTTTTGCTTTTCTTATTCGTTAGGGATTAATTGAGGTAACAGGGTATTTAAAATACGAAAATTTGTTTACAAGATTGAGATGTGGGGGTGGTCCACTACTGATTCCGTTTTAGCATGATTTTCTAGTAATTGACCAGGATGGTCAACTTCTGATGAATTTCTGTATCATGTAAATGTACTGTACAGAATAATATATGAAGGGCATCATCAATTAGAATTAACTATTTTATTTACTTTTACAATAACTTAATTTTATTTAGTAGTTGACCACCTTTATTGTAAGGTACGATCAGTTACTAAAACCAAATTTTCACCTTGTAGATGTCTGGGAAAAGGGGTACATTCCTAAATTATACTGAAGCTGCAATGCTCTCAGCAGTAAATGTCGTTCGTCTTCATAAAACACCCATAAGAACGGCTGAAAAAAAAATCCTCTCACAATAATGATGGTGTTTTGGAAACCACAATGGAACCATCGGCAACTGCGGTACATATTACTGTTGGTGACGAACTAGTGCTAGTGACGATCCCAGGATCACCAGCAATTAGCATTGCTGATGACATATTTGAAACCACTCTAGATCAATTTGACATCATAGGTCCTAACGATATGCTTGAAAATATGCGTAAACTTTCAACTACTGTTGTCTGATTAAGAATCTGACAAAAGCCTCGGCAAAAAGTAAATGTTGAATTTGTCATATTTAAGTACGGCATTGAGGTTTAGGCACGCGGTCGAGAATCTCGACGGTCGCAGGTTCAAACCCCAGGCACACATGACTGACTTTTCGAAGTTGCATATGTGTGTATTGATAAAGAATTATCACGCACTTTAACGGTGAAGGAAAACATCGCGATGAAACCTGCACACCTAAAAGTTCTTAGGAATTTCTTAGGTGTGTAGTCCGCCAACCCGCACTAAGCCAGCGTGATGGACTAAGGCCTAAACCCTCTCAATTGTAGAGTAGGCCCGTGCCCAACAGTGGGACGTATATGGGCTGATGATGATGATGATGATGAAGTACGATAATAACTTTTATCCCGGAAAAGTACTTAAAGCTATTAAAAAAAAACAGCTACAATATCATCGATGAAAGCAAATGGTCGATTGTGGAAATGGCCAGAACATTTATTAACGAGCGGGGGATGTTATTGTTATTATATTTCAAATAAAACGCAAAGTTGTCTTAATTTGCCTTCTTATTTAACAAATAATTAAAAAATCTGAATGGTCAACTACTGATGCAAAACATGGTCAACTACTAGTTTTTAGGTGGTCAACTACTAAATCTCTTATATTAAGTTTTATTTTCATTTTTTTACTTGAATGCAACCATTGTACAAGAAAAAATACTAGCTCGTTTCGTTAAAAGACTTGCACAGAGTTAACAAAACAAAACACTCATTGAATTCGAATGATGATTAAAGTTAGGCATTAAAAAAGAAATTTCTGTGTCCTTAAGTGGTCAATTACTAGTGCTATTACCTTATATCCAGGTTTCGTTATCCTCCATATATTCCGATATTTTAAAGTATGCTTTGTTATATAACTGTCTATACTATTTCCTTAATCTTTTTATTGTAAAAGTGTATACAGTAACTTAATTTGCTGATCTTTTGGAGTCTGGTCTTATAAGTAACTAACTTATTTTTATTACGTGTATTTCTCTCATGTATGTCAGAAACCGTTTTTTTTTTACAATGAATCTGATTTTATATCTTTAATGTAAATTAAGACCTACATGCAAGTTCTAAACGACCAAATCTGTTCAAATATCACAAGTTAATCTTTAATGGGTAGGTACATATTTTTTTTAAGTATGTCATACCACGTTTTCGTATTATTTGTTTTAGTTTAGAAAAATTAGTTCACATTTTAATATTTCCTACCAATCAAATCTCAAATCAAATTAAATTGTAGTGGCATTGATGCTTAAAATAACATTTCTACTTACTGCAGGAGACGCAGCTCTCGTACCCTGATACTCCTCTTTTCTTTTGTAGTTTCGCGGTACGGGCGTGGTTTTCGGAACACTTCTGATGTTGTCTCAACATCTTTATATTCATATAATTACACAATATAACACATAACTATTACACGTCACACAATATAATAACACTATGATACATAATCTAGGTCTGTTCAACCGAAGACTTGATACAGCAATCGACTCCTGCTAGCACTGAACGTGCTTATATAGAGACCGCCCCACCATAACGTGACAATAACATCTCAAACTACCGACAAACATGTTATCAATTATTATTTATCTACCCTTAACTATGTTAAGGCGACAACAAACATCTACTATAAATAGCACATTACTTACAAAACAATACAGTCAGGCTTACGGAAATTGCACAAAATTTAAACCAACAAAATAAATGATAAATTTTATGAAAGATAAAGAGATAAACTGCAAAATACAATTTAAGAAAATAGGAAGAAAAAGAAATAACTAGCGATAGTAAAAAAACAAAATTCCCGACGACTAAAATCAACTATAATAGTACCTAGATATTATATTTTTGTTTAATTTTTGTCGTTCTGCAACTTTATGTATGTATGTAATGTATGTATGTAATGTATACATTAGAGCATATGTAAACAAAAGTATACATTTTGATAAGAATTTAATGCATTTTGAAAAAAAATTATATGAAACACGGCAATGTCTCAAAATTTTCTACAAAACACGGCAATTCGACATCCAAAACACGGCAATCAATTTTTATTTTATGGTAACCCTGATGTTATCAAAAATATCAATTTAATTATCATTTCGCTAGCGAACTGTCAATGATAATTCATAGAAGTACAAAGTATTATTTATTTCAAAATTTAATATTATGTTGGTTTAGTCTCTATAAAAATATGAATCCCTTAGTAGATTCATAATAGAAAAATCATGTCTGTTAATTATATACCTCGTGTAACACAGGTAAGAAGGAATTTTTTTAGTATTTTATATTTCTTAATAAATGATTCGTGAAATTCCCCTATTTTTCAGCTAGATGCTGTAAGCTTAGATAATCAAGTTGAAGAACTACTGAAACAACTAGTTTTGCAAGCGACTAAGTTTGTTGAAGTACGTATTTAAAATAATTATAAATAATGTAAATGTTACCTATGTAAGAATGTTCATTAGTTCTTATTTTGACATGAAGTCTGTTATTACACTGATATTCAAAATAGGGACTGGATGTGCTGCATATCTTTAACCAGTGTGTGTTCTATGTACCGTATTCATTCAATTTAATGAATACTTAAGCTAATAGTAATAAAATATTGCATTGTTGTTAATGTTACATACATTGAAAAGGAGTACATGGCATTACATTTGTTATTATTATTGAAGAGCCATGGTCTAGCAAATAGGGATTGAAGTGGTGACTAGACTCCTGGAACATTGCCAAATTGTTTTCTTCATTCTATATAACTAAACAAGACTTGAGGAAGGTGGCGGGTAACGGATGGATGAGGGCTGCTCAAGACCGGGATGGTTGGCGCTTTCTTGGGGAGGCCTACGTTCAGCAGTGGACGGCGATAGGCTGAGTATATATATAACTAAATATCCTTTCAACAGATTTTCTTATTTTTAAGTTTCAAATAACTTGTGTGGTGTATATTTCATAAGTAAATTTTTCCCATCTATTTTGTGGATGCACATTTTTGTGATGTATCTTCCTTTGATTTAAGGCATAATAATATTATTGCCTCATGTGGTTCTTGCTATAAAAGACATAAACTGTGGCAAATATATATCTTGTGTTATTTTGCCTTTTATCATGTTTGTATCAAAAACATTTTACAATTAAAATAAAATACAATTCATTATAATCTAAATATTTTATAAAAATAGTTTATGTTTTTATTCTTCTGTTCATAAACTATTTATAATTTCAGCCAAGGTACATACAGCCAATATTACCAGAGATTGAACTCATAATCAGGACATGGATCTTCAAGTATTCTGTATACAATAAAAGGAGTACATTTGGACAAGACATGCTTTCACTAAAATATAAGACTGATTATTTTTCAAGAAGTAAACTCTACTGGTATTATGGTTTTACTGTTGGCTTGAGATATGTAAAAGAAAGAGCTATTTATTCTTTTACATCTAACACAAATGTACAAAATTTTGTTCACAAACTAGAAACATTCCAGCTAATTGCTGATATTGTTAATTTCTTAAGATTTATACAAAGTGGAAAATATCCAATACTCATAGATTTTATACTTGGACTAGAACTGTCAGCAGACCAATTGACTAGGGAAGATTTAACAGATTTTTCATGGACTCGAGAGCTGTTGTGGCATAATTTTATTGTAAGTATATGGTTATTTCCTTGATGATTAATTATTTTAAGGTTTCAAATGTAAATTTGATTCATAATTTGCATATATATGGCCTCTAATCATAATATTTTTCTTACATTTTCATTTTCTCATTATTATTTCGTTTTTTGGGAGTAATTCAAGACAATGGACAGCTACTGATTATATTTTAATGAAAAGCACTTAAAAACCCAAGGGTGTGATTTATATAAAATATACCTTTGTCAATAGTTTCTGGAGTAAGTACTGACATAATCATTTGTATCTATATTTTACACTTTTTTAAATATTTTTCAGGAATTGATTGGCACTGCAATATCACTTATAAATATATTTGGTTTGAGAAGAAAACTAGCAAATGTTTTAAAGTATGTCTGGTGGAGGAAACATGTTCGTTCAAGTGGCAAATCGGGAACAGCACACATGACTTTAAGTACTGTTTGTGCTGTTTGCTCCAACAGACCAGTTTTGCCATACATAATGGGCTGTAGCCATATATTCTGTTATTATTGTTTAATGGTAAGTTTCCATTGTTTATCAATATCTGGAATCATCAAGTTATTATACAATATTTTTTTAATTTCCAATAATAATACCCCATATGTATCTGATTGCTGGACATACACTTTCTTTACAACTAAGATACCTTAGGCTTTGGTCCACCATGCCAGCCTAGTGTGTGTTGGCACATTACTCTCCTAAGAAATTCTTAAGAGCTTTTTGAGTGTACCTACAGGTCTTTCTGTGCTGGCATGGCAAAATTATTGCATATACCTTGATAATACCTTGCTAGTATTATCTGGAGACAGAGGTCAAATTTACGCCACAAGAGATTTGTCTGTCGAAATCACATATATCTCTGTGATTCTGACAGTGTTATCGCATTGCAATGTTAATGAATGACTACACTGCAGCGGGTTGTTTAATCACATACACTTATATCTGTTTAATGTAAGGAATAGGATGATTGATGCTACTCAGAATTGCTCAGTGAAAAAAAAAAAACATATCACATTTCACACACTGCCACAGGACTAAGCGTCGAGTTAAAATACTTGTTTATTTTTTTTAACAACAAAAGAAATCATTCCACAGTATATTTCGCGTGAATTACTACTTGGGTAGTTAGTATGTTTTGTAGTTACACATCACGACTTACTATGCCTTGAGGTTTAGGTACGCGGTCGAGAATTTCGACGGTTGCGGGTTCAAACCCCAGACACACACCTCTGACTTTTCGAAGTTATGTGTGTATTCACAATGAATTATCACGTACTATAACGGTGAAGGAAAACATCGTGATGAAACCTGCACACCTAAAAAGTTCTTAGGAATTTCTTAGGTGTGTAGTCCGCCAACCCGCACTAGGCCAGCGTGGTGGACTAAGGCCTAAACCCTCTCAATGGTGGAGGAGGCCCGTGCCCAGCAGTGGGACGTATATGGGCTGATGATGATGATGATGATTATCCCACATACATACATACATAATCTCACGCCTGTATTCCCCGAAAGGGTAGGCAGAGGTGCATTACTGCACCCACATTTCGCCACGTATGTATCAGTCCCACGTAATAGGGGGTGAGCCAATTGCCGTTTCTCGGGCACATTTCCAGACTCCGGGCTGCTACTGAGAATTTCCTAATGGAAAAACCCAATAACACTTTGCCCGCCCCGGTAATCGAACCCTGGACCTCTAGATCGCACGGCACATACTAGTACCGCGAGACCACGCGGCAGTCTATATTCTCCCTCAATAATTAAATATACATTTTTTATTATAGGCTAATAAGACAGCGGATCCAGATTATGCGTGTCCGAAATGTTACTACAATGGAAAAGAACCATGTAAATTTACTGTGATGTGATATTTATTTTATGTTATTAAAGGGAAAATGGTGCTATGGAATCTAAGATTTTATAATAATTGTTAAAATGTGCATATTAGATGAAATAAAGCATGTTGTTACCAAAAGAAAATTAGTTTCATTTTATTTACTGTACTATTTAAGTAGAAGAAGCAATACATGTGATACTTGCACAGAACACTTTATTAGTAAACTTGGCTATTTTTACACTTCCAAATAATTTTCTTACAAGCTGTGTTAAGATGAAATTTTATAACTGTTGCGTGGGGTTATGTAAATTTTGTTGAGTTATCTGTACTACAGTGAATAACTCAATAGATACTTAAAATTTAGCTCAATTAACTGTTCTGTATTTGTCGACCAAATGGCCCATACTAAGTTACTTTTATACACCGAAATGATTGGGTTTCGGTCCCTGTTCGGACATAAAGATATAGACTTACCTACATTGTAGTGGGTATGTACTGCGGTATGAATAGGCCTACTCGACTGGTTTGGTACCACGTTTTCATAGAAAATCAATGTCAAATTATAATTTTTGTTTCGTTCGGTTAGTGAGATAGCTAGATATTTAATTTATTGGTGGTAGGATATACGTACTTTTCTTTGGTCGAGGGGAAAGCTGGTTATGGCTCTACTTCCCACCATCCCTTTACTTTAACCCTCTCAGTTATAGGGGGAAAGCCCCTGCCCAGCATAATAACATATTAATGAACATACCTACATGGGCTGATGAACTCATGATGATGATTAATACAGAAACTATGTCGGCAGATTTAAGTCCTATATTTGTTAAATACGTCCACCGTACAGTAGTAATCCTTTTGTAGGGCAAGGTTTTAAAAATATATTAAATACTAGCTTTTTCCCGCGACTCCGTCCGCGTAGACTACAGGGGATAGGTAGGGTTGGGTTCAGAAAGCAAATAAGTTGTAGTCTATTTTACTCCACAGAGTCTCGGTGTGCGGCAGCGCACCGCTCATAGTGTACGGCGCGGCGCTTGGCCAGTTTCTTACTTGCATTGTCTCTTGTCGTAAACATATAAAAGATTCACTCATATCACCCATCATAAACCTTAAAAATTTTCATACTAACTTTCATCCCCTATTCCCTATCGTTGTTTTACCCCCTTAAAAGCCAAATAAAAAACTCATCATTCTAGCTTCAAAAATGATGAATTTCCACACAAACTTTCATCCCCTATTTTTATTTTACCCCCTTAAAAGTATTTTTTTTTACCTACTTTGAATGTCATATTTATTAATATCTAATCAACAGCCTAAAAATAAGTTTCAAGCTTCTAGCTTTAAAAATGACAATACTTCCATACAATCTTTCATCCCCTCTTTCAACCCCTTAAAACCCCTTTTTCGCAATAAATTTAGTCTATGTCCTGTCTCAGGCTCTAAACTATCTGTGTACCAAATTTCATTTAAATCGGTTCAGTAGTTTTAGCAGGAAAGCGAGACAGACAGACAAACAGAGTTATTTTCGCATTTATAATATTAGTAAGGATATAAAACTCTTGTTTTTGTGCCTTCCATATTAAGTAAAAGCTCTGTTAAATACTTTTTAACCGACTTCAAAAAAAGGAGGAGGTTATCAATTCGTCTGTATTTTTTTTTTTTTTTTTTTTTTTATGTTTGTTACCTCAGAACTTTTGACTGTGTGGACCGATTTTGATGATTCTTTTTTTAATTGAAAGCTGATGCTTCCAGATTGGTCCCATTTAAATTTGGTCTAGTTGTGACAATAGCTTCCATTAGAAAACCACAAAAATCTAAAATTTTCACCAATGTGCGTGACAAATCGACGAATAACTTAATATCATGCCAACCGATTTTGATTAATCCTTTTTATTATTGGTTAGGATGTACTTCTAGGGTAATTGCATGAGAGTTTGGTTGAGTTCTAATTATGGGATCCATGACAAAGTAACGGAACTCTTCAATTCTTAGCAGAAAACTAACGATACTCGGCCGAATCTTTATAGGCTATCCGGATATTTGAGTCACCTACCGTAACCTCTTTATGGTCAAGTAATTGTCCTAGTCAAATATAATATAATGTCAATGGAACTTGTTAACGGCGTACAGTATGGATGCGATTTGTGGCCGAATTTCTAACTGTCTTGAATCAAATTGTAATGCGCTTACGTTTGTTGCTGCATTGCAACATGAAGCAAACGATCTAATTGCATTACTTAAGGTGTATTAAATGTGTGAAGCGGTGGTAGCCGAGTGTGTGGTGGAAACATTTGCGTATTGTTGATGAGTTTTATAACCATATAATAGACTGGTGGTAGCGAGTGGCAAAGTAACCGATTTGCAACGCATGACGTTGCAGGTTCGATCCCGGGTGTGGCTTCACTAAAAATTAAAAAATAAACAAAAATTTTAACAAAACAAAAACCGCCTTCAAAAAAACCCATTCCAAAACAAATTAAAATGCACTAAAAAGTAAAAAAATAATTGCGTATCTTATATTATATACATACCTATGAATAACAAACAATGATTTAAATATTTTTTAATGTTCTCCTATGTAAAATTAAATGAAAAATATTAGACTACTTAAAAGTCAATCAAATTATTACGATAATATAATGTAGTTTTAATTATTGTTATTTTTGGAGGCGGTGTCAGCCAAGGAAATACTACAATGTGCATACCTAGTATCACAGTTGTAGTGGAGGCCCGTGCTCAGCAGTGGGACGTATATGGGCTGATGATGATGAATAATAATACGAGAATCCTACCTTGGCTGACACCGCCTCCAAGAATAACAATAATTAAAACTACATTATATTATCGTAATAATTTGATTGACTTTTAAGTAGTCTAATATTTTTCATTTAATTTTACATAGGAGAACATTAAAAAATATTTTAATCATTGTTTGTTATTCATAGGTATGTGTTGAGTTAGATTTGAAGTGGATAGATATAGAAGAACCTACCTAGCTTCTTGCGTCGTAAACACATAGATCGTACCTATATATTGATGTAGAGAAATAGTAAGTTGATTATTATTAAGTAATATAAGATACGCAATTATTTTTTTACTTTTTAGTGCATTTTAATTTGTTTTGGAATAGGTTTTTCCAACATACGGAGTGGTAAAGTCCACCATTGCCATGAAATTCCTTGGTTATGTGAAATCACAAAATTTTGCTTCTTTTTAAATAAATAAATACATGATGTCATTGATATAGTGACGTCCGAAATAATATTTATTGAATCTATAAAATGTCAAATAGGTACATCACTTAGATTCAGTCATTTCAAAATTGAGTGTACCTCCCTATTCGGAAGGCAGTCATCACTAGAGAAGAACGGGCAAGAAACTCTAGTGTTGCTCTTTTCCAATCAAAAGATAGTCTACAATATTGATACAAAGACGAAATTTCCTGAATTAGAGGAGCTCATTAATACAATCTGAGACTGTTGTATTGAATATTAGAATAACATAGAGTCACCTAGAATGGAGAATGGGATATCAGAAACTACGAGAGACTTATCGGTCTCACAAACACACAAACCCGATATTTTTTAGTGAATCACACTAAAATTTGTCTCGGTGCGGGGATCAAAATCGCGGTCTCTCGTTTCGTATGCTGCTACTGATACGAATACTATCAGAAATACGAATATCCCACAAACTGCAGGTTGTTATTAACCTTTGCGGTAAATATTTAGACTACACATAACTGAAAAACTCATAACAAGTCTGTGTCTGGTATTCGAATTTGCGAATCTCGTTATGGTGTCGGTGGTTGGTATGATCGACGCCACCACGCACTTTCGAACTAATCTAATTCAATCAAATGATGTCACCCTCGTGGCCCAGTTGTTTAGACACTAGCTTGCGAACTGAGTGGCCGCGGGTTCGATCCTGATCTACAAATATTTGTTTCGTGTCTCAGTGTCTGGGTGTTCGTGAGACCGAAAGTCTGTCGTAGTTTCTGATACCCACGACACAAGACTTATAACTTATTGTGGGGTCAGAACTATGTATGTGACTTGGGTATATTTAACTATTTATTTGTCTTCATTTTTTGTATAATTGTATATGCTTAAGTATATGGGCTGATGATGATGACGATGATGATGATGATGATATGCCTAAGTAAAAGGTACATTTGATTATTTATATTTTTCCCGCGCTGCGGTTGTTACATTAAAGGGAAAAGGGTTTAAATTAAAAAAAATACTTGTAAAAATGGTAACATATTATATTGGTATTTTAAATCGTCAGTCTAATTTACTAAGTTCAGTAGTCGTTAAATAACTAAGGTGACAATGATTCCAAACTTTCACTTTATCTACAACACAACTAAAGCTACATTAGCTCGACATGAGCCTGGATATTCGAATGCATGCTGGAAATGCGATTAAAGATTTCGTTGCACAACTCAGATGCTTTTTGAATAATAAAATGTCGACTCAGTATTACTCTGAATCATCGTGAGGTCATAGTTATATTCCGACTACCTTATGCAATAAGTTTAAATTTAAATCTATCCACATTTATATTTTTATTATTAGATATCACCCTTAACGCGTTTTACAGATTTCAATCTGCTTGTGTCTTTCACATGGCACTTTAAAGTTATTACTAAAAGTTTTCGCCAATGACATATTGCTTCATACATTATCTCATCACTGAAGTGCACTCAGCTGTAAATGCACCTGCTTATAGTGTTCTTAAAAGTTTGTGCACGGATACAATGACCATGTCCGATGTCGGGGACATTTCGGACAGTGAAAGGTGAATAGTTACATCTAAAAGGCTCCGGTCCATTTACAGCTCGTATTATAAAATACATTATTTCTTTATGTAAAATTACTCAACAGAGATCGTTAATCCAAATTCTTGTTTTACTACATAACACATTAAATAAAGTACCTTATTTTAAATATGGATGAATAATGAGGCGACGATGATGACTGTTGTGACAGTTTGCTTCTTCTGCGATCATGAAGATGAATACATAAGTATGTTTGATTACATTTGATAAATAGCTGATGTAAATAAATATTGCAAAATACATTTGTGATTAAGCACTTTTATGGAAGTAAGTCAGGATTAATCCTGCAGTCGTGCATTTTCAATGTTTTAACAATTATGCTTAAAAATATTATGAAGCTAGGATATTGGCAGAATTGTGATTGGATAACCAACCAAATAAGGGACGGCAGCTGTTTGGTGTGTAGGTATCCATATCTAATGCTGATTGTCTTTGCTATTGCGCACGTCGGCGTGGAAACCGGTCTCCCAGTCGGCAATGTAGTTCACCGTCCGCACGGAGCCGTCGGGCTCTACCAGGGAATACTGACCTGCATCGTGGAAAAGAAAATTAATATTTTGTTTTTTACAATATAAGACATCAAATTCAGCGTCTTTATTCAACAAGAGTTTTTAAAATAAATACACCTAAGCTTAATCGGAGATAAATATATAGATTTAATACACCTGATAAAATCTTTTATCAACAAAAGTAAAATAAAATCGGTTAAAGGGGTCTTTTCACGCTCTTCACGTTTAATTACTACGCTTCATGGATTTCAACTCGTTACAATAAATAAAATTGATTTAGTGTCTTCTTCCCCACTGATACTGAAATGTCATAAAGCTCCAATGGATTCTAACTTACCTACTGTAATATTTCACAGGATTGTGCTTTTCTTACAACCACCGTTGGAACCCTCGAAAGGTTAGGCAAATTTTTCTATATCTATAATTTGTTCGCCAATTGCTTTTACATTACATTTCCAAACTACTTGCTGCTATTGAGACTGTTCAATGGAAAATCCCAATTACACTCCCGTCCCGGGAATCGATCTCGGGGCCTTTAGATTCTACGGTTCACACTTGTGCCGCAACACCACGAAGCAGTCATAATATTAGTATTGATTTAAAAAAAGTAAAACGTTCTCTCCTATTTAAAGCCTCATGCATTATTTAGAACAAACCTCAATCAATTACCGAATTAAAATAACACACATAGTACAAATCCATATTACGCAATTTCGAGTAAGGCGTCTAGAACATTGCTAATCTGGAAGTGATTGACGTCGATGCATCCTAAATATTTGATTACTTCCCTACAATATGTTACGTTCATTTGTTGTTTTCGAAGTTAGATACTTGTTATATGAGCGGTTGCTTTTAGCAATAGTATTTGAAATTGATAAATGATACAGACATTGATAACTTGAATATGTTTCTGTTTGAAATTTACCGCTCTATTCATGATGTCTTCAGATTTGCAAGTACTTGTCAGTTATTGTTTATGAATGATCGGAATTGAAGCATGGCGTATCGATATCGATTCATTATTTGTAGTACGTACTAGACCGACCAGTATACAAATACATAAGAATATGAAACGGTGTTTGTGATTTATGTAGCAGTTTTTGCACTATGTACCTATTTATGGCACCTCATTTTGTTTGTAATAGTGCTTAAGTAATACAGGAAGCTCACCTTTAACTACTTCTCCATCTCTTTCCTCTTTTTGTTGCTTGATATCACCTGTGTGTGGATCGTTGACTCCGTACTCAAAAGCGTAACGTGGGTGGGCGTCCTGCAAATCATTATCTCATTTTATATAATGCCGTGAGAAATGCCAGTCGCACCAAAGTTCACCCAAGTAACGAGAAAACATTACCACTAACTGGGTTACCGGTAAACGAACTGAATTCTAAGTGATCTTTAACCGCTCTGCCTATTGTAAAGAATTTTGCATTCTTTGTTAGCAAGGAAATCACTGCATCATAAGCCCGTACGCATTTGTATTTTTTTTAAATTATAGTATTTATGACAGAGCAAAAGTTAGGCCTTGTTAAAATAAAATGTTTAAAAGAAGAACCGGTGATCCAAATGTGAAATGTTATAACGTCATTTCTTCGTTGAACTAATTTTAGCACGAAGGGCAAATATTAGTTTCGGTGAAAGCGGGCGTGACTCATGCATATCAAGTTTAAAAGTGAATGTGGTGACAAAATGCACCTCGAATCTAATGAATATTCCTTATTACATCACGGTAAACCATGTAATGTATTAAGCGATATTACAGGTTTGAGGTAAAGGTGACGAATGAATAATTAGGGTTAGAGTATTTAGGGTTGAATTATGAAACAGTTGACAAATAATATCTATTTCTAATATTTTTTTGGTTTGAAATATTATGATAAATACATATTGTTATTCTAAGAGATAAGATAAGAAGAGTTAAGGTTTCTTAATTTATGGGATTAATTATAAATACGGAACAAACGAGCCTCCTAACGGAAAAAAAATGTCTTATGACGTATTTTATCCTTTTATGTTAAAAATAATCTTAAGATACATTAAAATTTTTTACAAGGTAAAAACCGCGTCCCCGTTAAATTTTAAATAAAATTAACAATTATCACGATCATGATGATAAAAATTAATTGGGCCATTTACGCATGAGCAAAAAAAATGTTTTAATAACATGCACATACGCATATGTGCTATTTCATCTTTCCTCTGCAATATTCTAAGATTTAAAAGTTAAAAAAACATAAAAAGTCAATGTTAGAGGAGGCCTGTGCTCAGCATTAGGACGTATATGGGCTTATGATGATGATGATTCTAAGATTGGATGCAGATAATGGTTTATGCATTTAGTCCTCCTTTATACATTGTTTAGGTTTTAATTAATTTATATTAAACATATTAACACATTTTTATTCGTACTTTTAATCTGGTTGGTGTAATTTTTCATTCCTAAGTTATGAGAATTTCGTTTGGGAGATTTCTATTTTAGGATGGCAGTTATACAAAAAATCTAATGGAACTAAAACGCAGAACTAACAGCTGTTGTGTAGCTGTAACTTATAAAGACAAAACGTATATACTCTATATATGTAAGTTTTTGTATGTTTAGTTGAATGAATAACTCATGTATTTATAGCTCCTTCATAGTTTTATGGTTCCACTGAAGATATAAACTACGGGAAATATTATATCACAAATAGGGCTATACAAGTGGTTGTTACGTGATTATTACATTAATGGTTGTATTTAATGGTTAAACACTAACGGTTAGATTCTAAATGAATGTATTATGGGAGAAGATGTTTATAATGATAAGTTAGGTCTTAAATATCATTACATTTATTTACAATACCTAAATATCGTAGGCTTTCTATTTGTTTCTCGAAGAAAGGAAGTTTATAAAAGTTTACGTAAACAATTTGTTTGGTCTTTATGATGAAAATTTATAATAAGGGTAAAAAAAAAACAGAATTAATTTTTCTGCTGCGGTCAGCTAGGTTAATTATTGTTTTGAACATGGCAATGATAATAATGCAACTCACTAATTAGATTCATTTTGACAATTTAAATAATAAGAAAATCACAATTAATGAGTGAATTATATGAGTTGATTTATAATATGTTAATAATATATTTATAATATGTAATTACGAATAAAACCTAATGCGTATAGAGTAACTTAAAATGAGTCAAGTCTCTCTGAATAACTAGGCCTTATGTCAAATAACATACGTTACGCAATATAATCATTACTTAGAGTTGTGGTTTGAAGTAATTCAAAGGGAATATCGATCTTAATCCTAAAGTTATTATTTTTTAATATTAAGTATTCACTGCTTTAAATAAAGCTGATTTTTTTGCTATTAAAATAATATCTACTCACATAGTTTTCCAGGAATTCACTGTGGATATTCTTCGCGTTAAGAGATGTTGCGGAAATTCTCGTTGCAGCAACACCATGTTGTGACACTGCAGCTGTTGGCGTCCCGTAGTGAGTCACTGATGTCACTGCTGGAGCCGAGTACTGAGCAACACCTGGTGCAGAATACGACGCAAGAGCTGGTGCGACGTAAGAACTAAAAGATGCTCCCGAATGTTGGGCTAATCCAGAGGATGTGTACTGTGTCGCTGCTGGAGCTGCGATATGAGAAGTAGAGTACTGAACAACAGGCGCAGCAGCTGCTACGTGAGACGTCGAGTATTGGCTGACAGTCGGTGCAGCGGCAACGTGAGAAGTTGAATACTGAGCAATAGCAGGAGCAGATACAGCTACGTTGGCGGCGGAGTACTCAGCAGCGACTGGTGCTCTGTACTGAGTAAAAAGTTGTGCGGCATGACCAGCGGCGGAGGAATACTGTGCCACAGCCGGTGCAGCGTATTGAGTCACACTTGTGTGCTGAGTCGGTGCAAAATATTGTACTGGCGCTGGAGCGGCCACTGCTGAGTATTGTGCGGCTGGCGCGGCCGTTTGAATTCCTTGGCTGTATTGAATTCCACTCGAGTATCCAGAAATCTGCTGCCTCAATGGAGATGCGGTGGCGTAACCAGCAGTAGGTGCAGCATACACTTGGGAAACCACGGGTCCTCCAGATTGGACGCTGTTGCTGTACAATGATGCTTTAGCAGATGATCCTGAGGCATATGCAGCATGTTGGATGGAATTTTGTGGAACAAAAGTAGTTTTCACAGGGGCTACAGCGAACTTGGCTATAAGTGGTGCCGCGGTGATTTTTGCAATTATAGGTGCTTGAGCATATGTCGCGAGGGGTGTGACTGTTCTTCCAGTTGCAGAAGAGGAGGATAAACCGGCAGATGTTGAATATCCATGAATTTGTGTGGTTGCTGGAGCTGGTAAGTAGTTTTGCGTGATTGACGTTTGGTAATTTGGGGGCTGTGCATAAGCAAACTTTGGTCCTTCTGATTGGTAGGCTATACCTGCTGAGTAGCCTACAGAAGCGATAGGTTGTGAAACGACCGCAGGAGCTGCGGCAAACTTCACACTGGCTGGATTTAGTTGAATTTGTGGCGCGGGATAAGAGTAGCCGGCGTCGCCGCAATTTTGTATCTTTTGTACTTGATTCAGGTGATAATTCAAATCAGGATCGTGGTAGGCGAGAACTGTTGTGAAAGTAAGTGTCAGGCTTACTGCGATTATCTGAAATCAAATTATATCCATAATATATTTTATTATTTATTTTCAAAATAAAATATAATGTGACCGAATATGAAGTCAAATCATTAGTAAAACATTGCCTAAGTGTTATTTCATAAAGGACAATATTATAAATTTAATCTATTAATTAGTTAATTATTTCACACATTAACTACTTAACACTCACCGGCTTCATGATTGACAAGTGACGTAATGTGACACTATGCAAATGTTCTGTGTTTATAAAAATACAATAATAATACTAATATGTGTAAAGCTTTATAGGTATTTGCCAAACTTAAGCGTAAGTCCAAATGAGAGCAAACTCGGCCCGCAAACTCTTATATACCAATCTCATATGTGTAAGAACAGGTCACACTTTTTCACATTCGCCATCACGGTACGTATCTTGGTGGGCGCGGCTCGTGTGAGTTGAGTACGAACCGCTAATGTCTAAGTAGTGGCCATATAAAATTATGAATTGTCACAGTTATGATATTGATTTTATATACATAGGTACATATAAAAAATAATTATCAAAAAAACATAATTCAATTATGTCATCAGACCTTTGCGATTGAAAACATTATGAAAGTTCAGTAATAAATAAAAATACATTATTGGAAAAATATTTCCTTTGTACTCCTCCTATTATGCCCTTTGATAATAATTACACGGCACACTTGTGGTTTCATTGTCCTACAAATTCAAACAAGGTAAACATAATGTTATTTACGAAATTCAATGTCACATAATACTTAATAATAAGTGTTTACTTATTAATAACAACACTTTAAAGATCCGTTGTTCCCGAAACATGTGCCTTAAGGAAATCATAGTAATAACTATGTTACTCTATAACAGAATATCTCAATCATAAATAATATAACTAATTAGTTAAACTAGCAATAGCACATGTTGTCACGAATCCGTAAAGATTATGGCGATTTTTCAACTTCACAATAACTAGGAAAAGAAAAGTATTCGAATGTGTGTCGTTTAGGTAAACTTTGTCTCAGTGCAGAGATCGAACCGCCAGTCTCTCGTCTCACATTGGCATTGTTCCTACCATAATGCCGGATAAAACCCCAAGATAAATTTTGCTTATATTCCATATTTTTAACATGACTGTGACATCGCTTACATGTCTTCTATAAATTAACTCTGGATTAGAAATTTATATTCGCAATTAGGCGCATAATAGTGCGAGGCAACGTTTATTTTATCTTGTCGCGGGCAAGTCTTAATAAACCATATACTTAACACATGTGATATTAAGTAAAACGGAGTGTTTACTATGCTTATAAGGCGCGCGACCTAATAGAGTTTATGCAGTCTCTAATCGTGATTCGAATAAAACTAGTCTTCATTCTCCTTTGTTTGTGTCTTTGCACTGGTATTGCATTTGGTATTGATTCGCGAGGTACAAAAATCTAGTAAATTATTCACTGCTTATTTCTCGAAATAGGTTTAATATGAGTTTATTGTCTGTTTGTGTTCTGGATTGCAAAGCTGTCGGAATCAAATATGTTCTTAATATTGTAGTGTCGCATTTTTAGAAAATCGTGGTATTGTAACTTTTTTACGTTTCCTGTCACTTCTTTGTAATAAACTAATTCCAAACGCTTTTATTAGAACCAAATTTCATAATTTTGTTTTGAGCTTGCTAAAAGTATATCATTAACTCGATGAACTTAATTAATAAGGCAAGTGCATTACAGTCATATTTAAAGGTTATGCAATTCATTACACGTTCACGCATAATAAAATTATAAGTTTGCTCGGCATTGCTTTTAATTTATAGCCAAATCGTTCTTCATTGTCTGAGTAAGACATTAGGATAGATATAGACGAGACGTGATCCATATGTTTCGGAATAGCGTCTTTATTACACGTGAGCACAGGTGAACATTTATTAATTGCTTGCGAAATTAATCCTTCAATTAGACACTAATACCTACGGATTTGTTTACACGTATCATTGAGATCATTAGTCAAGTAAGGACATATCTGGTTATAATAATTTTATGCGTGACTTGCTACTGATGGATTTGGCACTACTACTACACTTTCACAGTACTATTAAAGCTTCGTTGTAGTCAATCATGTGGATATAGCAGTCACTTGATCGTGGGTAAATAAATCTTAAGGTTGCGTAGGTACAATAGGAAACATTGCTGCAATGTTGTTTTAATTAATTATATTTCTCTGTCGTCCCTTGGACAATAGTCAGACGCGGATTGATAACGTACCTACATAATATTTTATTTCCCGTGAGACCATTTTGCATTCAGAAGACGATATTGTGATCTTAGATGAACATCGTGCATTTAACCCAAATAATAATGTGTTTATATAACTATGAGAAAATGGGTTTATTAATGGGTCATGAAAATGTTATTTGTAATAAACACCTTGAAAAGGTTGTATTTGAAACATGATTCAATGTTAAACGTAAAAGGCAACTTTTAATAAAATGTATACTTTTGCATTGGAATTCGTTTAGCCTTAAAGCTAGTCCAGCAGACATAACTTAAAGTAGACACAAGCGCCTTTGCAATTCACATGAACTACGAGACTTGTCCGTCGAGAGCCTACTTCATTGAGTTTCAATATCACGATCGAATGTTATTGAGTAAACTAAAAGTATGTCTATAAATACTCATTAAGAGCTTTTAGTGTTCAAGTGTACTTATATAAATTGTAAACACGATTATAATAATTAATTAAAGACGATTTGGGCTAAGTGTCAGTGGACCTTTGTCTGTACTTTAACTAGTTTCGTGAGCATAATCTGCAAATATCTATATAAGAATTTTCGCAATACCAAGCGCTACGATTTCCTCATATGTGGTCCAGTAAATAATTTACACCGTTTAAGACACTGGATACGGGTTGGCCGTCTTGCATAAGACAAGCCCCTAAGCTCTTTACAGCTTACATGCAAATTGCGAAACTTCACGTGTGTTGTGGAGAGATTTCAAAGCAAACTATATTGAAAACCAACGGCCCTGCTTTAATTGCGGCTATATGAAAATAGTTTAAAGTTTGTGTGTTAATTTTAAACGGGCTGAACGGATATTACCAAATTATATGGATAGTGGCACGAGAATTTACTTTGGAATTTGTTGCTATGATTTATTTTAAAGAAACATACATTCTATTTCACTGTCAAATGGACGTAGGTGGTAGAGCCGATGTTTCGATAACAAGACCTTGGATATAAGTAATTAATAATTTATAGTGTCACGAGTCCATACTATTTGTTTTCCAGTTTTTATTGCACTCGCATTGCTGTGTTTAGCGGAGTATCGTGTTTTAATATCAGATATTTAGTGTTAGTAAGTCGGATAGTTAAACGTTAACTGTGGGTAATGTTTACATAAAACCAGTGGGACACGGAGTCGATACCAGCGTTTTCGGCTATGTAACACTCCGAACAACGCAACAAAGTTAGCATTCTACAGATTAGAACAGAGATAGCGTCATGGGACGCAGCCAGTAGCAATTTATCATGTCACCAAATATGCGACGTCTGTTCTATTGACAAGCTTATTCGCTCGGTAGCATTCTAAAACCTGATTGTTTTATAGTAATCGTATTTGTTGACTATTGACCAGTTTTCTATAATCAACACATGGTATAAATGTAACTGATTTTTACGTAATCGCCTAATATCTGGCGCGAGGCTCTCCAAGTAATGGTCGCATATTGTGTGGACAAGGTCGATTTACTTGTAACTCGCTTAAATAATAACATTAAAAATAAAACATCCAAATATTTAATTTAAATTTTCAGCGTGTCGTGCCCTTGGAAAGTCTTAAGCAATGTGAACAATGTTCTGAAAGTTTCTGTCACTGGTTGCAGTTAATAGCAACCACATAGTTGCAATTGAAATTATTAAAACGGGTGGTTGCAGTAAAAATAATAATATAATTCAATTAACGATTCTATTTGTTGAGTTGTGTGGGTCAAGTCGTAATGAGTAATTTTTATTAATATATTTCGCAAATAAGTGGGCTAAAAAATTAACATAGTATCCGCCTCAATATAATTAATATTGGTTTTTAATTGTATTGTGCAATTTGAATTATATTACTCTTAATTTTTAATGTAATTAATAAGTAACACCTTTTATTTATTATTTACACCTTTTACACATACATACATAAAATCACGCCTGTATTCCCCGAAGGGGTAGGCAGAGGTGCATTTCTGCACCCACATTTCGCCAGGTATGTATCAGTCCCACGTAATAGGGGGCGAGCCTATTGCCGTTTTTCGGGCACATTTCCAGACTCCGTGCTGTTACTGAGAATTTCCTAATGGAAAAACCCAATAACACTTTGCTCGACCCGAGAATCGAACCCAGGACCTCTAGATCCCACGGCACATACTTGTACCGCGAGACCACGAGGCAGGCGCCTTACACCTTTTATTTTATACATTATGACATATTATGTATGTAGAAATACAATCATTAAAAAATATTTATAAAGTTTTTTTAAAGATTATTATATAATTTATTTAGTATGACGATTTAAAAGCCCCGTGGCGCAGTTGGTTACCGCCCAGCTTAAGAAATCTGATGCCCCGGGTTCGATCCCCGCACGAGAAAAAATTTTGAGTGTTCCGCAAATGTTTATTACGAGTCTGGGTGTTTGTGAGATAGAAAATTCCTTCGTAATTCTACGACACAAGACTCAAAGCCTAGTGTGGGATCAGAGGCATGTTTGTGGCTGTTGGTATGAATTTATTTTCTATTTGTTTAGAATAATTAATTTAGATGGTCCCTATTGACGCGCAGTTCTGGTTTGATGTAGAATTCGACGCGGATAAAGGTACTGAAGAAACTTTTATAAAATATTGGGGTGAAAAATGCTTTTAGCCTATGCTATTTTCTATCCAAGATGAGTCAGATGGCGATAATATTACCGCATGAAACATAAATCTCGGTGCTATTATAAATTTATAGTTATATTTAAATTTTATTGTTTTACGCAACGTGTGCTGGAATGCTCAGAGATATACTAAATTATTACAGTTTCTAAAATAGTAAAATTTCTAAAACGCCTTCTTAAGGAAGTCCAATTGATAGATGACACGAAACTTACAGCTCTGTGTACCTAAAAATTTTCACTTAAGCTCGATCTATAATCAAAATCAGTAGAAGGCAACAGTGTTTTTCCTCGCGTTTAGATTAAGAATTTACCTACAGACTGTGTAATCTCATATCAAGTAAAATGGTCAAAGGCAATATACATATACCTACTACTACTATTAAAAAAAAGTTAATTAGTTTATTTTATTTACATAGTTCAAACGGGTTTTTACTATTTCGTATTAAAAATTGAAGTAATAAAAACCGTTTTATTTAGTAATTGTTATAAGTAGCTTCAATAATTAAATAAATGTTGTAACATTGACTATTACAATAAGAATTAACAGATTGTGTAATCTTATGTATAATGACCAAAGGCAATACTAGTTCTCTTTTAACATTAAAAATAAATATTTGTGTAATAGTAATTATTTTATTTTATTTAGTTCAAACGCGTTCTTTAAATCATACTATTTCTTATTTAAAATTTAAGAAATATTTTCTGTTTTTGGCAAATGTTATAAGTAGCATTAATTATTAAATAGGTGTCGTAACACTAATTAATTACTAAAATAAAAGAATGCTATGAACGTTTAGCAGGCACGTCGTGATTTCATTTATTTGTAATTAAACAATGCTGACATTCTACAGTTTATTGTGCCATTGGAACGGGTACAAGTAGGAAAGTCTTATTGGTGCAGAATATACAACTTGATTGTAGTCATGCTCGTTTTGCATTGATTGAGATCACCGCTTGTAATATCGTGAATCAGGTAAACGACATTGAAGTTATTACATTTTATATTACGTTCCTAAACATTCTGTGTTGTATGTTGTAAAATAAACAAAATTCGAACGACAATTATAGTTCCAATGAACGTATTAAAATAAACATATTATAGGTAATTAGAAAATTGTTTGTCATTTCGACATATCGAGGTTACACTACTTCCAACTAATATAAATGTGTAAGTTTGAATATTTTATATTAAAGGCTGCACAGATCTTCGGGACCTATAAAAAAAACCCAGTTCAATGTATGTATTTTAATAAAAGAAACGCAGTGTAGGTACTTCACTACACACTACCTTGATTCATTTAGTTTTTATGTCTGGTGAAAAAAGTAAGGATACCTTAGTCATACAAGAAAACAAAATACAGGATTTTTTAAAACTTGGTATAAACGTGTCTCATGAAATAGATAAAACTAAATACTACATTTACAAAGTCGCAGGCAGAAGTTGTATAACATAAATGTTACTTCAAGGAGTAATGAACGTTTCAATTTTGAACATAATTCATAATCAAATCGTATTCAGGATATCCCCGTCCTCGTTAATAATAAAATTATAAATAATTTAAGCTAATATTAATCAATTAAGCTGTTTAAATTGCATACATTATATGACTAATATATCTGTGGCAGTGTGTTTTCATATGCATTTGGCTCATTACATATAGCAACTTGAATTTTGAATAAGGCATCAATTTGAAAGTTTATAGGTACCTATATCTAATCGTGGGATATCGTAATGGTTCCTTTTAGAATGTCGATGTATGCTGTGGGAAATCTTAATAAATGTATTTTCAATTTTAAACTACATTACACGTTTAGAATTTAAATATACTTTAGGTATATAAAACCGTGATGGCCTCGAGGTTTAGGCACGCGGTCGGGAATCTCGACGGTCGCGGGTTCAAACCCCAGGCACACACCTCTGACTTTTCGAAGTTATGTGTGTATTCACATTGAATTATCACGTAATTTAACGGTGAAGGAAAACATCGTGATAAAACCTGCACACCTAAAAGTTCTTAGGAATTTCTTGGGTGTGTAGTCCGCCAACCCGCACTAGGACAGCGTGCAGCCTAAACCGTCTCAGTTGTAGAGGAGGCCCGTGCCCAGCAGTGGGACCTATATGGGCTGATGATAGGATAGGATATAAAACGGCGGTCGATTCAAAGAGTCTACCATGGAAATTAAAGGTTGCAAGCAAACTAACAATGAAATAACTATAATAGTTTTTAAAATTTGTATTGCGGTAGGAATGACGTGTCCCGATCGGGATAGTTGTACTATTTCTTATTTAGTTGACGTGAAGTAATATTACTGACTATTGTGTATCGTTTGGTGACTACGATTAATAACTATACATTACGCTACTAAAATACACACTCTGTTTTCGTGAAGTCGTATTTTAATTGTTGCTCATGTAACGACGGAACCAAATTATAACAAGCTGCACTCGTTTCTGATAAATTGTTAATACAGTTGAGTTGATCTAGATTAGATGTTTTGATGTAACTGGCACCGCTTCCAGTGGCTGTAAAACAAGACACCGCGAATATTTACATCACTAGTTTTTTTGTGGTGTGCACATATTGATTAGGACCTGTATGATAATTTATAATAAATAATAAATACACCCAACCAGTCACATAGTTCTGACCACACATTAAGATAAAAGTCTTGTGTCGTGGGTATCAGTAACTACGAGAGACTTTCGGTCTCACAAACACCCAGACCCGAAACAAATATTTGTGGATCACACAAACATTTGTCTCGGTTCGAGGATCGAACCCGCGGCCTCTCAGCCAACTGCGCCATGGGGCTGTAATAATTATGGACCTACAGAAAACTTCATTTGGATATGGCCGCCGTTAATATAAGAATTGCCGCAGAGACTAGTGGCTAGTGACTACATCAAACGTTCCCGGATCAAAATGCTAACGTCTATTTTGCAGGCTGGCAATTATAATTAATTAGTAATAGTTACTTTATCAACACCGTATTGAGAATATTTCCATATGGCCGAAGATATAAAGTAGGCAAAATAAAAGTTTAAGTTCGAAGAAGCTAATTGTAAGTAGAAATGATAAGAATAAGTAAAACAAAGCATGACAATTTCAAAATAGAAAAATTGTGATCTGACTTGATGTTAACTTTTTTTTTCAAAATACATGCTCTATGTATTAGGTAATGTTTATAAACTACCGTTATTGAAAATTCCTAGGAGTGCTTCATCAACCCGAGATATTATCAGGTTGCTGTGCTATCACGAAAGCTGGATCGAAGTGTCTCCGGCCGAGTTGTGTAATCATATTGACAATCACAGGTCATGGCCTATATTCGCCATTTATTAATTCCAAATTGATTGCCACTTAACGATTCGCAATCTCACAATACGTTTTGCCTTCGAACGAACTTTTTCTCTCTACCAATCTCCAATGACAATGCCAATGTGTCATACCGATACCATGGAAGTTTCTATAATGTTACCACATTTGATTTCATGGTGTTTCAAAATTAGTCCGCGCGTGACATTCATCTGCTTCTGTTCTACCACACGCTACGTGTTCGGAGATAAAAGACTGTGTAATTGGTATGAACATGTTGTGCAAAAGAAGATTACGGCGTCAGTTTATGATCGATTATCTACCTGTACTCACCGCTTAAACCACTTCAGAGCTGTTCTGTCAACACGTAACATTACGTAGTGTATTTGGTATCAATCGCATAAAGATACACGGGCTAGGCTTCGGTCCGCAGGTCTCTAGATCAATTTCAATGATAATAAACATATGCGATATTGAAACGCTATTGAAAACGGCAGACATAATGAGATCAAAACGCGACGACAAGAAGGATTAAAGCACTTTTTGGCATTGTGTAACATAAAATTCGTGTAAAGCATTACGTTTCGAAATATTCAATGTTTTTTTTACAATGCTTCTTTAAAGTTTTGTGTGTAGTCCATTGAAATACTAGCTAGGATTTTAATATTGTATTAGGGAGGTAGATAATATTACGAAAGCTTATATTCGTTCTAGTTTCCAAGTAGGAAATCTTGTACCAAGATAGCGAACTAGCTATTGTATAATGTAGATGTTTTAGAAATAGTTAGTTATTAAGAAATATAAATTTGAGTGGGGTCAAAACGACATGACAATACTAATTATTATTTTAGTAGATTTGAATTTAATGATTCATAGTAACATGCATTATTTTAAGGTTACTTGGAGTTTATTACAACTTAACATTATTAATAAAAGAAATGATGTCCATCAATTTCGAGAATCTTGCTAGCATGCTCATATAACAGATAAACTTAAATAAAAAAACTTGAACACGATTAAACTTAAAAGGCGCGCTTCTACTTTTTAAAGCTATAAAAATTTGCAAGTCAATACCTACATACATACATAACCTCACGCCTGTATTCCCCGAAGGGGTTGGTAGAGGCGCACTTCTGCACCCACATTTCGCCTGATATGTATCAGTCCCACGTAATAGAGGGCAAGCCTAATGCCATTTGTCGGGCACATTTCCAGACTCCGTGCTGCTACTGAGAATGTCCCTGATGGAAAACCTAATAACACTTTGTTCGAGACGGTAATCGAACCCAGGGTCTCTAGATCGCCACGGAACATAATTGTGCCGCGAGACCACGAGGCAGTCAATAAATACATGTGTAAAGTAACACATGCAATTTAAGTATAATATGGCTATCAGTCTCAAATTTATTAATAGTGTTTTGGTAAAGCACTTGTATAGTAAACGAGCTCTCGCAAATCAGATCTAGTTTTAATTGCTGTTCTGATGAGTGTTGCATCACTTAGCCAGCAAAGTGTTGCCAATTGACAATTAAGTATATATTTATTAGCTCAGCGGTAAAAGCGTTCGAATTCAGAATTTGTTTGAAAGTACACGTGTTAGGTAATTCTTGTTTCAATACATCTGGTTTCTATTGTGGTTAATATGTATGTATTTGTGCTTAATGTGTTATAATCAACTGCTTAGATAACACCATAATAGCTTTATGATCGGGTCGTGTGAAGTTATGTACGTTTATGTTGCTGTTCATTCTTCACAATGAAATTATTGAAAATTAAAATGCATTCTGTGCAATACCTAACTTTAAGGAGTATTTTTTACTTCGTAGGTACTGGCGAATTCTCATTAGTTTTGGAAAGGAAGGCCTTTAAAAATGAGCTTAAATTGCTAAAATAATAACGAATTAAGGATAAATTGATATAGAGATTGTATTGCAGGTGGCATGGTATCTAGTACTTTTCGACTTTGCAGTCATGTAAGACACATATATGCGAAAAATATATTCGTGGCCGTGCGCGAATTGAACGGACCATTTTTACTGTCACTGTCGGTTTCTAACCTTCTGCGCCACGAGAAAAACAACACACATTGGTGAAATAAATCATAACACAAAAAATGCATTATTTGTTTTAATAACAAAAGCTGAGTAAATTAATTAATGATTTAGAGAATATAACTTTAGACGAGTTCGATGGGTCGAGTTGAAAAGAGAGAATTAATTTTTCTACAAAAGATTAAGGAAGGATTTTAACAGACGATCGATAACTAATAAAAAAAAAACTACTATTTACACACCTAATATGCAAACATATATTTATGGCCCAACTACTGAGCAACTTTTTGATTTCGTAAAAACCTAAATCCAAAATGTATTTTAATGGTGTCTAAAAATATTTGTCACTCTACTGGGGCCGCAACCGTTCTCTTGTTTAATAGTATGGTGTCTAACGATCTATGCCATGGAAGCTTTCAAATATTAGAAATATTTTTACGCTACTTTGGTACCCTTAAACATTTTTTTTAATTTATAAATAATTTCTAGGCGCTTTGGGATTTTATGCTACGAGTTTTGTTTCTATTTATATATTTGTTAATAAAAAAATAGATTGAGTTATAGGATAGAAAATCAAAGTGGACTGACTATGTTAACAATCTACTAAAATCATGTAAAAGATTTCCATTCAAGCTACAATAAACAATGATTTTTTTCAAAAGTTTTCTTTATTGACATTAAAAGGATACCTACTTTCAGGGCCAAAAAGAGTGTCTTCTGGCGAGAAACGGCTGCAAGTCTTATTCTTCTGTTAACTATGATCCCGGAAAGCAACTACTAGCGCCTTTTAAGATTACGACCTATACACCTCATGTACGCTGGTGACTATCCAGGCGGGTTCGAATAACCAATCATTATCCAACAGAAAAACTCAATACTTGATCAATGCGGTAATTAAACGGAGTCAGTCAACAATGACGTTTTGTAATTTTCAGTAAGAACAATAAGTATGCAAAAGGTGAGTCTTTTAAAACGTAATGATGGAAGGTGGAACCTTTAGTAGCTTCGAATGGGGCATAAAACGATAAACTTTCTTGATGTCGGCGGAGATTGCGTATTGCATGACTGCAATTGTAGCGAAACGATGAGAATTTGCGGATTTGTACTTTGCCCAACTTCTTTTCTTGCGAAGCTGCTATTGCAATGTGTTGTAACATACACATCGTTTCTTTTTAGGGTTCCGTACGTCCGAATAAAAAAACGGAACCCTTATAGGATCACTCGTGTGTCCGTCTGTCCGTCGCTTACAGTCAATTCTCTCCGAATCTACTAGACCGATTAAGTTGAAATTTGGTACACATATTAATTTCTGTGACCCAAACGCAGAGGTGTGACGTGAATAGATAAAATCTATATATGGGAGGTCATTTTTGCGTGGAAAGTAGAAAATGAAAAAAAAAATTTTTTGAAACTGCATCGTGTGACATATCAAATGGAAGGTCTTGTTGTGAAGATCTTAAATATTTTTTGTAATTTTAATATAAATAGTTTCCAAGTTATTCAAGAAAATAGACGAAAAATGACCATTCCCTCCTCCCCCCCCTTATCTCCAAAGCTACTGAACCTGAAATTTTGAAAAAATACAGAAATTAGTTTTATACTTATAGATTATAGAAAAACCTATAAGGAGCCCATGATATTAAAATAACATGGTAAATCACTCAATATTGTTCGTACCAACTTACATTTGTAGGTGGAATGTGTGGGAGGACATATTTTTCAACTCCAATGTTAAGTTTTTTTTTAATAAAATACCTCACGGTAAAATTCCATGAAACTTTTCAAATAAATAAATAAAGTGTAGGTGTAGGTGTAGGTTATTACCTACAATGGCATACCTCCCAACAGTGGCATACCTATATAGACCCTACAATAAGATGCGAGTCTTGCGTCGCGGTTATCTCAAATTTATTATAGGAGATTTTTTGGTCTCACTGACACCCATACCTGAAACTAATATTTGTGGATCATACAAACATTTGGAAATTTGTCAATACCTAACAGTCAATAGTTGTCGTATATAAGCCATTTAAATTTACGACCTAATTCACATTTTTACTTAATAGTATTGCATTCTTCTATCTAATATATACTTTTGTTTATTTCGAGCTGCAGTGCTTGGAAGTACTAGTTCAGAGCACACAACCTGACTTTCCGTAGTTAAATGTTTATAAGTGCGGAAGTTAATAAACTCATGATGGTAATAAGTTATTGTCGGTACTTTTATGGGTATTTTAAACATAGATCGATCTGAAGCTTGGTCTGAATTGATATAACGTACATTCGTATCCATGAGCTCATATACGAGTTGAATTGTTACAAGCCCTTTTAATTAATACGGAGTTTTGACATCAATGCACGAAAGTCATATTCAGCGAAGTTTCGAATGTAGGGCGATGAATAATTATGACCAGTGGCCTTGATTGTTTTAATAAACAACAGTTTATAATTAAAAGTTGATAATGTCAAACGTTCGTTACTAATATTGTCGTAGTGACCTCAGCTTGAACTTCCTGATAAGATGTTTCAATTCAGATTACCTTTTATTGCTTCGACGAGCGACCAAATAGCACAACCACCTGAATGGTAGCTCTTCAATCATCCACGATTTCTGCAGATGTGTTTGTTCCAGACTTGTTTGTTCTTTGTTTCAATCTTGCTGGAATCATGAGTTGTCTTTCCGCTTCCTCATATAACGAACGAATCTCGACGCCTCCTGCTTTGGCTTAATGCTACCTTACTGTCCTCTCAAACACTCGCCACTACAAAGGATCGTGTGTGGTACGCACTGAAATGAAAACGAGCTATAAAGTACAGCGAGTCTATATTGGATCCTAGCTTGTCTAACTCATAAAGAAATTTCAAACAAACATACACTAATACTAGTGTCCCCAAAGGTGTAGGCATAAACAGCAAAGGCGTTATTACACCAGGGTTTGTTGTTGTGCCAACCGGGGATTTTTCATAAAGCTAGCTGTAAAAAGAGTCGATCTCACCGTAGTCGGCGGCATGCTGTATTCCTGGCATTCCATCAGACGGATCGTCAGCTTGTCGGCCTACATAGGCAAAAAACATCCGATTATAAACAATTTGTTTGATGTGGGAGAAATTAAAATTCATTAAAAGATATCTATTTGGCTGCGTCCTCATAGGTTTTAGAACGATTATAATTGATAAACTGATATCTCGGGTAAAAATTACAGCAGAAAACAAGCATTAAAACAGAAAACAAGTATTATTTTATTCTAGTATACAATCGACTGTCATAAATATTAAGTTTTTTAATAATCTTGTCCATCTAGTCTATGTTTGCATACAGTGGTAATTGAATTAACAATTTTAATTGACAGGGACCTTACTCGATGCAAATACATCCGCCGAGAACACATTGTTCCACTTATCTGATGTGATGACCCTATAAAATGATCTTCGACAAGCTACCGTTCTTAAAACGACTGTTCCATTGATGTGTTTAAATCATTACGAAGTGTGATATGGCCCTAATAATTGCTAAGGCATGTGCATTTTTGTACTTTGTGATTCAATATTTATATAAATTTAGAGATTTGGAACTAAACGTGACGATTAAATTTGATAGAGTAACGATGTATGTATATGATAAAAGTGGGTACTATAATTTATGTTTAATTGCGCCAGTTGTACATAGTAGGATATAGAGTGTGGGCGTATAAGCAATGCATGTGGTGAATACAAAATAGCAATGAATATACGCATTTAATTTCCTATATTATAATGTCGATAACTTTAAGAGTGAGCTGTGTCAACTACATATACAATTAGAGGCATGTTTAGAAGACCGTGAGAGGTTGCAACTTGTAGTGGAAGGGTTTAGTCAGTGCAGTGATGAGTATGAGCAGGCTCTCAGGCGCATCACTGATTTGGAAACTATGTTGCAAGAGGCCCATAATCAAATTAACAAGCTGGAATCGGACAAACTTAATGAAACTATTTTGCAAAACCAAAGTTTGTTTGATGAATTAGTTGCAACCTCTCCGCAGTTGGTTCATGCTGTAAGTAACCAAACCCCTGCCAGAAAACCCAATTTGACCATTGACAAAAGTAGTAAGAACACAAAGGGGATTGGTGAATGCAGCATTAACAAACTAAAAAAATATATAAAAATTAATAGATATATTAAAAAGACCCAAAAATTGATAAGTAAAAATAAACATAGCTTAAAAAATTTGAGACACACAAAACTAAGAATAAACTTAAAGGAACAGTTACAGTGTTGCTATGGCTTAATTGAATCTAATAAAAATCAATATGATAGTGAAATTAGCAAACTGGAATTAGAAATCATAAGTCTAGAAGAGTCTCTAAAATCAATGACTCTTAAATATGAGTTGTCCAAAAAAGAAATTAATGAACATGTCTTGGCATTGAATGACCTAGTCGAGACATGTCAATACAATACAGATCGTTTCAATTCTCTCATAAATAACCACACCTGCAACTGTGACCGTTCCAGTAAGTTATCTATCACTCCTGCAAAAAAGAACTTATATATTTTGAACAATAACAGTACTTCCAAAACAAATGTTGATTGTAACGGCCAAATAGTTATATTTAGTGATAGTGTTGGGAAAGGACTAGGTCAACTATTAAATATCAAGACAGGACAAACAGTTTTAAATCATTGTATGCCGGGACTTTCATACCCACAAATTTTAAATAAAATATTTAATTATAAATTTGTCCCCAACACTACATTAATTGTTTTAATTGCTAATAGGGGTAATGTAAACAAAAGCCAATATTTAGAACTCCTTAACAAACTAACAAAACTAAATGTTAAACACATTGTAATGTTTACATTTCCTTATATGAAAAATTTGCCACAGGTGGAAAAAAATTATAGGTTTAAGTTAAATATGACATTAAAAGAGACCCTTACAAATGATTGCAGTAAGGTATCAATATTTGACATTAATACTTACTTCAGTAAGTATAAAGTAAAGAATAACTTTTATTCTTATAACCATAAAAGACAAATAGCAAAGTTGCTATGTATATTTATATTAGACAAAGCTAAGAACTTGGCTGCCTCATCTGCTTCTATTGAGCAGAATCAATTAATGACAGGGAATGATACATTAGTATCTATTCCAGAAAATAATAATCATTTAAATTACAAACACAGACAATAGAGCCAGCCTCTTGCACTTCAATTATCAAAAATAATAATAAATTACCAGTTGACATCAATTTATATATTCCAAAGTTGACTCCACCATTAGTAAATCAGAGTATGGTTTGCAATAGCATTGATTTAAAGTTTTTAAACCTAGTTCATCAGAATATGCAAGGAATGCTAGGTAAGGAGCTGCAACTGGAGTTGTTCATGAGTTGTCAGGAAATTCATATCCTTTGCGTTACAGAACACTGGTTACGAACTGAACAGCTCATGTTCAACTTCAAAGATCATATAGTTAGTAGCAACTTTTGCAGGAAAAATGCTATACATGGTGGCTCACTTATATTAATCAACAAAATTCTAAAATTTAAAGAACGTAAAGATATAGTGAGCCTCTCTGTTGAGCAAACTGCAGAAATTTCATGTATTGAGTTAGAGCAGTTCATTGTTTTATGTGTATACAGGCCACCCACCTCACATTATGATAATTTTGAATTGATAATTGAAGATGCACTAAGGAAACTGAATAAATCAAATAAGAAATTGCTGGTCTGTGGAGATTTTAATATTAATTTGTTAGAAAGCTCTACAGTAGCCATAAAATTAAAAAGTTTATTTTCGTCATTTAATTTAACCAATCTTTTTTCAGAGCCTACAAGAATAACCAACACCAGTGCTACCTGCATTGATAATATTTTTACAGATATCCTGCCACATAATAAAGGTATCATTAATAACATAGACTCTGATCACTGTGGGCAACTGGTCACATTTAGAAGTGGATTCCAGGACACATCAAATGAGAAACTGACTGTTGTCCCGGTAACAAAGGCTCGGTTAGAGAAAATTAAAATTAAATTAAATAAAAAATTCAGTAATATTGTAACTGGAAGTGATCCGAATATATTGTATAACTCCATGTTTGACACATTTTGTGAGGAATTTGAATCAATGTTCACACCCAGATTGGTTTCAATTGGTAATAAGACTCCATTTAAAAGTTGGGCAACATTAGGTATTCACATAAGTAGAAAGAGATTGTATGACCTATACTATGAAAAAACATACAATCACAGTTCAGAATTTAAAAAATATGTGAAAAATTATTCTAGAATATTCAAGCTAGTTTGCATAAAAGCCAAGTCATTATACTTAGGTAATAAAATAAAAAAGGCTAAAAATACCATTAAAATGACTTGGAGTGTAATAAATAAAGAAACTGGTAAGACTAAACCTCGAGACACCGAGTTTAGTTTAAACATTAATAATAATATTATTAAATCTAACTTAGAGGTAGCTAGGGCCTTTGAAACATTTTTTACTGATATACCAGTCTCTATAACTAGAAGCTTAAATTCTTCCCCATCTATTGCAAGTGAGTTATTGCAGAAAATTGTCCCTGGGAGTGAAGATTCATTTAGATTCCATTGTGTTAATAGTATAGATGTTATTAAAACATTTAGGCTGATAAACATAAAAAATACATGTGACCTCTGGGGAATTTCGACAAAAATATTACACTCAGTAATACATGTATTAGCACCCCAGCTTGCTGTAATTTTTAACTCGTGTGTCAATAGTGGTATATTTCCTGATAGAATGAAATTAAGTAAAATAATTCCTCTCTATAAATCAGGTAGCAAAGATGACCCAACTAACTTTAGACCTATATCGGTTTTACCTTCAATAAGTAAAATATTTGAAAAACTTATGTTGATACAAATTGAAAATTACTTTTTAAAAAACAAATTGCTTCATAGTAAACAGTTTGGTTTTACTCGGGGTCGCTCCACTACCGATGCCGGCGTGGAGCTTATTCATAATATTTTTGAAGCTTGGGAGGTTTCACAGGATGCTTTAGGAGTATTTTGTGATCTATCCAAGGCATTTGATTGTGTTCACCATGATATTCTTATCAGGAAATTAAGCCATTATGGAGTTAAAGGTATTGCACTTGAATTGTTTAAATCATATTTAAGTAATAGAATTCAAGTAGTTGATGTAAATGGAAAAAGATCTCCTGGGTCTGTTGTTACTATGGGAGTTCCACAGGGTTCAATTCTTGGACCCTTTCTTTTTTTGATATACATAAATGACTTGCCTTATTTTATAAGGGACGACTGTGATGTAGTGCTGTTTGCTGATGACACTTCTTTAGTATTTAAGGTAAAGCGTAATCAACCAACTCTTGACGATGTAAACTGCACTCTCACTAAAATCGTGCATTGGTTTAACATTAATAACCTTTTATTAAATAGTCAAAAAACTAAATGTATTAGGTTTATAACACCTAATGTAAAATACGCCAATGCTAACATTTTAATGAATGGGGATAAGCTGAGCCTTGTGGATAATACTAAGTTTTTGGGAATTACATTAGACCCCAAACTTCAGTGGGGTCCTCACATAACAACATTAGCTCAAAAGCTGAGTGCAGCAGTCTTTGCGGTGAGCAAAATACGTCAGCTGACCAACATTGATACAGCTAGGTTAGTGTATTTTGCTTACTTTCATAGTTTGATGAGTTATGGAATTCTACTGTGGGGTGGTGCTGCTGACATAAATACCATATTTTTACTACAAAAGCGAGCCATCAGATCTATATATTCGCTTGGCTCTAGATATTCTTTAAGAGAAAAGTTCAAGGAAATTGATATTATGACAGTGGCATCTCAATATATACACGCAAATCTTATGTATGTTCATAAGAATATTGATAAATTTAAAAAGGTTTCTGACATACATGATAGAAATACACGCAATAAAAATAAGTTAGTTATTTATAAGACCAGGCTCCACAAGATCAGCAAATCTTTTAAGGGTTACTGTATACACTTTTACAATAAAATCCCTATTCATATTAAGGCCTTAAACTACAATAAATTTAAAGAAATTACTAAGAGACAGTTATGTAACAAAGCCTATTATACAATTTCAGAATATATGGAGGATAACGAAGCTTGGGTTTAATTAATAATTATTGTAATCCCAAGTCTGACTGAGTCTTCTTCAATGGACATAGCTGTTTATACATATTTACTTATTAGTTTAGTACTTTGTAAGCAATTAGGTATGTCATGCTCGCTGAAATGTCTGTGCTTACGGCGGCGTCGTGTGTCGGGTCGGTCACTTCCCTATGAAATGGTTGAGGAGACCGATGGCTGGCACATGCGTCATACTCGTGAACGGGTGCTGTTTGTGTGGACTGGTCTGCCTATTTTTGCTTATTTGTATTTATGAACTTAACCTTATCCTAACTTAAACTTAAATTTATAATGTAACCTAGTTAAATGTCAGTTTCTCCATTCAAGATGACTATGTTATTCTCATATTCAATACAATAATCTGGTATAGTATTAATGAGCTGCTCTAATTTGAGAAATTCATTTTTTGTATCAATATTGTAAACTATCTCTTGATTGGAAAAGAGCAACACTAGAGTTTCTTGCCCGTTCTTCTCTAGTGATGACTGCCTTCCGAACAGGGTGGTAAACCAAATTTTGAAATGACTGAATCTAAGTGATGTATTTGACATTTTACAGATTCAATAAATAATTTCATTTCATTTCATTTCATTTAAGCCCAAAGTCGAGCTAAATAATTTGTAGTTAAAATTACGAGCAATTAAAAAACAGAGCGCGAATTTGCAATATGTAGTGTGCTAGTGTATTAGCAGTTCTTAATATTGATTATATATCATCATCATCATCTACAGCCCTTTCTTTCATCTCACTGCTGGACATAGGCCTCTGTTCTGGCATGCTATTCGTCTCTTTCCTGGGCCAGTCGCATCTAAGATCTTCCAGCCATGTTAACCAAATCGTCCACCCATCTAGCTGCTGGTCGGCCAACACTGCGCTTGCCCTCCGTCGGCCACCACTCGGTCACCGCCTTATTCTATCTCTCGTCAACCCGCCTTGCCAAGTGTCCCGCCCAATTCCATTTAAGGTTCGCAATTGTAGTCCCGATGTCACGAACTTTGGTTTTTCGACGGATCTCTACTTTGCGAACACGATCTTGGAGCCTGATGCCAAGCATGGAGGGTTCCATTGCCCTTTGGGCTACTCTCATTTGGTGAACACACCCACCACGGGTAAGCGTCCATGTCTCGGCACCGTAGGTCATAGTTGGCAGGACACATTGATTATATATAACTCATTGATATTGTATATGTCACTTCTCTTAATTAATTATTTTCAGTCTACACGTGTGTGTATTAAATGTTGTATTTCCTCCGATTAATGGCATTATTACTCGTAAATACAAATTTTTATAATTTAACTTACAATTATTTGCATAATTTAAAATTTTATTAATTGCCTCGTGGTCTCGTGGCACAAGCTAATAAATACTTAATTATCATTTTGCAACACTTTGCCGTGACGCAACACTCATCAGAACAGCAATCAAAACTAGATCTGATTTGCAAGAGCTCGTTTACTATACAAGTCCTTTACTAAAACACGATTAATAAATTTGACACTGATAGCCATATACTTAAATTGCACGTGTTACATAACACATGTAGGTATTTATTGACAGCCTCGTGGTCTCGTGGCACAAGTTTAGTGTGTGCTGTGCGGTCTACAGGTCCCGGGTTAGATTCCCAGATCGGGCAAAGTGTTATTGGGTTTTCCATTAGGAAATTGTCAGTAGCAGCACGGAGGCTGGAAATGTGCCTAAAACTGTGCGAAATGAGGGTACAGAATTGCACCTCTGCCTACCACTTCGGGGAATACAGGCATGAGTTTATGTATGTATTTCTAAATACACTAACATAACAATAACACTTTGCCCGATCTGGGAATCTAACCCGGGACCTGTAGACCGCACGGCACACACTTGTGCCACGAGACCACGAGGCTGTCAATAAACACCTACATGTGTTATGTAACACGTGCAATTTAAGTATATGGCTATCAGTGTCAAATTTATTAATACTATTTATGTATTTTAATAATTTATTGATTTCCAATTACGAGTACACCTTCAATATGCAAATTAAAGTTTTATAGTCTGTGGGTTTAACGCTTTACGTTAATTTGGGTAATGTGATTTATGTTTTAGACATTGTTGGTGGTGGCCGACGGCTCCCCAGTAGCAATGTTGCAGCACGCTACATCGTCGCAAAGCATCGTGTTTCATCCGATACAGGAGCCACCAGCAACAACTGTTTCTAGTAATATATTTTTTTTTATTTAAAAAGCAAATGAAAACTGTTTGAACAATAAACGCGAAATTGAATGTTTATATGTAAACTACGTCGGATAATACAAAAAAAAAATATAAACCTATTTACGTTTTGCATAGACTAACCTTACAGTAAAGGAAAACATCGTCGAGGAAGCCTGCACACCTAAAAGGTCTTAGGATGTTCTTAGGTGTGTAGTCCGCCAACCCGCACAAGGCCAGCGTGGTGGACTAAGGCCTAAACCCTTTCACAGGCCTCCTCTAGCATTGTAGAGGAGGCCCGTGTCCAGCAGTGGGACGTATAAGGGCTAATGATAAAAAACCTTAAGTTTTTATTTCGAAACTTTTATTACTATATCGACTTCTATAAAAAGACGAGAATTGAGATAGAGCATGATGTTCAATTTTTGTTATAAGACGCCTTTCATGCCGTTAGAGCATAATAAACTCTTTAATGTCGTCGTGATTTTTGCCACTCTTTCAGTGTAGGGGCTTGAGACACTAGATACAACTTAATGTATGTTGTGTTTAATAAGTCCACTGCAGTATATTGTTTCTCATATAAGAGATCAATTAAGGAGTCATTGGCTTATATTGTAGCTAGCTATTATATTATATCTAGTAAATTAAAAGTAATAAGTATTTTTAATAATAATTTTGTTACAGCAGCTTCAACTGATGACTTCAATAATTATGGACGGGTATGATTTGAACTTACCAAAAGATTCATAGAAAATTTAATTGATTTTAAACACCATCATTTTAATTACCAGCCAAGTATGAATTCAAATACGAGGTAGCGGATGAGCAGACTGGTGACGGAAAGAGTCACTGGGAAAGCAGAGATGGTGATATAGTACGTGGAGTGTACACTTTGTATGAACCATATGGATCACTGCGCACCGTGGAATATATGGCTGATGCTTTACGTGGGTATTCTAACAACAATAAACAACAACAATAATAACTATCTTATAATGAAGACATTGTTACGTATCGATGCTCGTATTTTAGGTATTATTAATTGTCGACAAATTTCATTGTTCTTGTCTTTCTTTTGTTTGTTTCGGTTGTTATTCTGTATAACGGTTTGCATCCCATGCAAGTTTTGGTTCTATAATATGTATGTTTATTACATGCAGTACTTACTTTCATAGAAGCCCAAAAGCCCAATTTGCCTTACAAAATTCCGAAAAATAATCTTTAAGCTTTAAATCTTTTTTTAATTCAATTTGACATATAAATCAGAATAGCATGACTTCATAATAAACAATTATAAACTAGACATTACAAATTAACGTGTAACGCTTTTGGGCTTTTATAGAAGTACCGCGGAAACATTATAACGTTTCTTGGATTATTTAAAGTTGAATATGTTTGAATTTTTAAAATATTTACAGGTTCAACGCAATTATAAAGAGAACTATGCCATTGAAACGCAACCCAGTAGTCAGTACGACACACGATCACGATTTATTTCCTGGTATTTTGAGTCCAGATTACCCGACACATGCAGCGGAAACAAAGGGAATCTTGAGTTCAGAACATGGCTTAAGCAAGGCATATTTAAGACCGATAGTACTAGGTTATATTCCTGGTGTGAACTATAACATTAATCATGTCGTTGCAAAACGTAGAATTACACCAAATATTTCGTTTTAGGTAGTTTTATGGAAATGTTGCCAATTTTTGTCAAATAATTCTCGATATGTTAGGAAACTCATTATAATTCATGTAATTTTCTACAATATTAGGTCGTTAGGCGACTTCAATCATTTCAGTTAATAATTTCAAGGTAATGCTAAGTGTAATAGTAAACCTGTAATATTTTTTACAGTATATTTTAAAAAAGAAAAGTATTTTATTATTGATTTAATTTGTCAGCGCTGACATTATTATGCTTGTTCATTATGATTATATTTTTTATTCCTTTGGTTAAGGTCGAAGGGTTCTCGGTAAAGATAGAGTCCAGATTAGTGATGGTCATGGTGGTGTCCATGATGATGATGATGATGAGGGACGATGTGATGATGAAGCGTCTTATGATGGACTACCGCATTGAAACTGTAGAATAAAATAATAACAAAATTAAGATTCCATGATTTAACAAACTATTCTATTTTTTTATAGGTAGTTTTATAATTGCCGTAGATAGAACGTAGGATTAATGAATCGCCTAGGAATATGGAAATCTATTGAGCATAATGGAATAAGAAAGCAACTTCAACACGCTATTCTTTGGGGTAGAAAATACTCTAGTCCACACTAGGTGGCAGTTATCTAGCACTTACTAAATAAGTAATATAACCAACAGTCACATACATAGTTCTGACCTCACGCTAAGATAAAGGCGTTGCATCGTGGGTAACAGATACTACGCAATAATTTTTTGCCCCATAAAAGATCCGGAGCCAAATATTTGTGAATCACACATTTGTTTCGGTGCGGGGTCGCACCTGCGGCCTCTTATTTCACAAACTGTTACTGTTGCTGGTGGGAAAATCGTTTTTACCCCGATAAAAAATACCATTGGTCGTAAAATCTACTATAGTGTCATAAGCAAATATTTCGCATTTCGGGATCAGCCTGTGTATGCCGGTCCAGGTCTTAAATTGAGTTGTTGGTTGGAAAACCGTTTCATGCGGGGTCGAGTCTCATCGGTAGACAATCCTTAGTCTGTACTGCAGTTATCGACATTCGGCCTGTAGTTATTATCAGTGCAGTCACTATACCGTGTTAGTATGATAAAAAAGAAATATGTTACCCATGGTGGTCATCTGCTGTGTACTGCACAGTTCGCACGTTGCCGTCGGGCTCAACGAGCGAGTAGACGCCACTCACTTTGTCGCCGTCGCGCGACTCCGACTGCGACTTGTGGTCGCCGGTGTGAGGGTCATCCACGGAGTATGAGAATTTGTACGACGGATAATGGTACCAATCCTGATAACAAGATTTTAAATTTTGCAAGAAATACATAAAATATGCATTTGCATATTTGCATATTTAAATGTTGCCTTCTAGTACTTTATATGAAATATACTTGTCTAATTCAATAATCCTCTTAGGATAGAAATGACAAAACCAATAATACACGCTTCTAAGTATTTTTGTTTTTGTAATAGCACTTACATGGTCCAATTTTTGATGTCCGTAGCCGTGGTCAATGTGACCATGATGATGTCCGTGATGACCCAATCCAGCTAGGTCGTGGTTTCCGTGGTGGCCGTCATGCCCGTGATGGCCGACGTGCCTGTGATGGCCGTCGTACCCGTGATGGCCGTCGTGATCGCGATGCTTATAATAGTGATCCACGCGATACTGGTACGATGTGGCTGGCTCATGCGCAATGGCACCATACACAAGGCAGAGGGCAGCTATCTGATGACATATTATATGGAATTTGTTAGAAACTCGAAATAGTGATAAAACTCTGCGCAAAAATTCAATTTTTATTTTCACATCCATATTGTACATACATATCTATTAATTTTAGAAATTATCGTCAAATGGTAAAATGTGCACAATGCATATGTAAAACAACTATCAAAAACTGTCGTATGACGGTAAAATGGGGATTGTTACTCGTCTACAAACTTTCATAGAAACGGTTTTTTTTATATTCGCTAAAATAACAACAGTTATTTATAATCTAAATATTTTAATTTAATCATTGCTAAAATTGAAAATGTTACCAAAATACATTTCATAGTGTACAAAATTTTTGATTCGATCTTGTTAATAATTAATGGAATTAATTCATAATTGAACATTAATTAAAATTATACGAGGAAGCCGCTTTAAACGTTGCTTCCTCAATTACATGGGTGTGGTCGTTGAAAAGTGCTAATTGCAATAACTACAGTGTGTTGTGATGAACGTAACGATCACACGTTGCGTGAGGGAAATCAAGCAATGAGGACGTCAAAAATACGAAGCACGTACAAATATTGTGAACAAATATAGTAACTCACTTGGAACCACATTTTGTAAACAAGATATCGCTTTGTCTGCTGGACTTCAACTATCGAAAATTCTGACATGCGTTATCTTTATATGAAAACACGTGAGCCCATTTTGTGATCTATTATAGCGACATTAAATTAGAACTCATACAATTAGTTAAAAAATGCTATTTTAATTCGAGAAACCTAAGTTTTCACGACCCAAGGGCGTTACGATTCATTACACGGCTTGATATCCAATCAAAGTAGCAATAAGTAAACATAATTATTGTATTAATATTGGCATATTAAAAGTAATGTGTAATTTATTTTGTTAGTTACATCACAAGGTTGTAGTCACTGATTAGTCGTATTACGTGCCTCTATCCCTAAATATAAACCCTTATTGTTTTAACCAGTAACTGAAATATTTATCTAAATAATTACCAAGTCAAACGGTAATACTACAAGTATTAGAAACAAATAACGGTTTTGTTTCATCACGACTTCTAAGACTGTAAAACCACGGTAATACTATCATACAGTAGTTTAACTTCATACAAACGGGCGAAACGCGAGTTATACCTACGCGCCTCGATCGCGGCATGCGCAAGGCATGCAGGCAGTCGCGAATGTGCCGCAATCACGAACGGACGGTGTTGTATTTTAAGCAGTAACCGCGCGATTTTTATACAAAATAAGTGCAAGAGCCTATTTAATATGACAAGTATATATTGTGTTTATATATTGTGCTGTTTTTGGTTGCATGAAATCTTCCAATCAAAAAATAACATGCATTTTTATTGAACACTTCCTATTCCATTCCCAAAATATTTTATTAGTTTAAATAAAAATAAAAAATATTTACAATCATTAAAATAGATAGCAAGTCAAAGTAGGCAGATTGAATTAAAATTCTGCAGGTTCGCAGCCCTATCGCATGTTTACGTACCGCGCGGCTGTAGGTATTTATTTCAAAAATGCGGCCGAGTTAACATACTGTATGATAGTATTACCGTGGTAAAACCTACATTTTAATTTTACTTGAGGGCTCGCGGCATACGTGTGTGTCATGTGATCTAAAGGCCCTGGGTTCGATTACCAGGATGGACAAACGTCACTGGGTTTTCGTATCAGGGAACTTTCAGTAGCAGAACGCAGTCTGCAAATGTATCCAATGAATGCCAATAAGCTCCCTATAACGTAAGACTTATTAATTATAGCATATGGGTTTGGGTATATCAATACACCTCTGCCCACATTTTCCAGAGATATAGTGTGTGTATGTGATATTTTTGACCAAAGGTTGCAGTGATTGCATTATACTTAAACACTACGGTTGGTTGGTTGGTGAACTTCTTTTCAAGCCGTTCGATGAGGTTTTGTACAATACTTTTTGGCTAAAACCATTATTAGGATTATTTGCGTATGTTCCAAGTAGTTGTATCCGATCGAAATCGTCAGCATTGACGTTTGAAATAGAAAAAAAACATGGGAAATGACACTAAAGTGACATCCCTTGTCAACACTCACTCAGTCTTTCAGAATCAATTGCTGCGTTGAAACGCCGAAAGACGCATGGATTATTAAAAAAAAAAAACGTTAATGTGTACCCCGTGTGTATAAGATGGACATTTTCGATGTATTTGTATTGTATAATATAAAATCATTTGCGTATAATTTAGTTTGGCGATACTAGTTTCATACAAATAAAACACAGGGCTCACAAATGTTACAATGTACAAATGTTTTTTAAACCACGGCACAGTCTGGTGCTTCGTGTTTATAAAGAATACCCAGCATCGCTCCAGGTAGGTGCCCCAAAATACCATCATAATGCTCTACTTGACTTTCAAAGGCGAGTAGTTTGACCCAGCGATGATTCCAATTTGGGTCGATTTGTTATTCAGCGTTTAAAGAAACTGTTTAAGATGGTTCCCCGTCACCTTTTTATTATAGCTCGACACGACATCGCATCGGGAAGTTCATCCCTAATAATAATATTATTCGAATAATCTAATATTTCGAAACAATCCGTTTCACTTCAATGCGTTTCCAGTGGTCTTTATAACCACGGACGGGCAGTTTCTACAGTGACCTACTGCCTGTGATTCTGAAGCGCTATGGCATGTCCTTCTTCAAAGAGGTTTTAAAAAACTATATGAGAAAACTTTCTACAAACGGTAGACGGTAGTTTGGGTATGCCTCACGTTACCGCTTACCATAAGGTAGTCTGCCCATAATGGCATTGAAGAAAATTTATCTATCATCATTATAGAGCTAGCTTTTAACTTTAAAGAAATACAGTCGTTACATAAAATCAATGATGATTTCATACATTTTGACTGCCTCGTGGTCTCGCGGCACAAGTATGTGCCGTGCGATTTAGAAATCCTGGGTTCGATCCCGGGATCGGGCAAAGTATTATTGGGTTTTTCCATTAGGAAATTCTCAGTAGCAGCACTGAGGTTGGAAAGGTGCAGAAAAACGGCAATAAGTTCGCTCCCTATTACGTGGGACTGATACATACCTGGCGAAATGTGGGTGCAGAAATGCACCTCTGCCTACCACTTCGGGGAATACAGGCGTATTTACTACTAAAACATTATTATTCCATTATATTTTTATATGGTACATCAGTATAATATATTTTTAAATTAAAAAATAAATAAAACATCGTCGAGAATCTCGACGGTCTCAGGTTCAAATCCTAGGCACACACCTCTGACTTTTCGAAGTTATGTGTGTACACATAACTATGTGTGTACAAATAACAAATAATTATCACGTACTTTAACGGTGAAGGAAAACATCGTGATTAAACCTGCACACCTAAAAGTTCTTATGAAATTCTTAGGTGTGTAGTCCGCCAACCCGCACTAGGCTAGCGTGGTGGATTAAGGTATAAACACTCTCAGTTGTAGAGGAGGCCCGTGCCCAGCAGTGGGACGTATATGGGCTGTTGATGATGATGATGATATAAAACATAATTTTAAATCTGTTTTGTACGGAACTTGCTCTGTTTTATGTGAAAATAATACGAATGATTTTATGTTTCACCCCCTACCTTTTCGCGTTAAGATTAATTTATGAAACCATAATTCTCACGAATTAATAGGATATTTTGATTACATTCTATTGCTTCATAAAGGATATAAAGGAGCCGGGAAGACAAGCGTACCTTAAGGTAAAACAAATCTAGTCTGTGTTATCGATGAGAGACATAATTTTAGTAGGTCTACACAGGGCCATTATGGGGTTATATTAAGCACACAGCTATATTTCATCAGCCCAGGTTTCTATGCTTAACAATCTTTTTATGGCTTCAGGAAATAACCTTTCTGCTATTTTTAAAAGTCTTATAATCCATTATGTTTTTACAAGTGATGCAACGATTTAATCAAAAATTATACTTTCAATCTGCTTTCTCATTAATTTAATTTATGAGACACTAAAATATTTTTTTGCTTTACCGCATTACAGCATTTGAATAAAATTTGTAAAAGTTAACTAAAAAAGTAAGAACATTTAAATTTAACGAAGTTGAATAAAAGCCATTTAGTAGAGCAAAACAAAAAAAAATACACATAAAACTCAAGGTTTATTATAGATTACACATATTTTTGTTGAAATCACGATTTTATTAGGATCAATTTTTTTTTATCCATCAGCTTTAAGAGTCAACCCACATACATAACAATGGACTGCAGAAAATATTAAATGGTAAAAATATCTGGAGGTATACGTGGTTAGGTTGAGGTTGAACACAAGAAACATTTCCAAAAAAGAATTTATTTGAGAGAAAGAATCATATTATTCAGTTCTTTTTATTTCTCTTTAAGAAAAAGTAATTAATAGTAACATTCTTTAATAGATTTACAATTAGGCATTGGAAAATAGAGGATAAAAACAAGTATACATTAAAAATTAAGAAACAATATCTAAGCGTGTGATCCTTGATGGATTTCATCTTGTTCCATTTTAAAACGATCCCGCATTTCGTTCTTCTCAGCCAGGTTTTTCAGACGAAGGTGTTCAAGGAGGCTGTCAAAGTCTCGGAACTCTTTGTGTTCGTCTGTGTGGATGTTCTTAGGGAGAATAATGTATTGTCCGCCAGGGCCACGAGTGTAGTCCCTTCCTCCAGTCTTCATGTATCTATAGTCAAGGATCCATGTAGGTTGATGATAATCAGGGCTGAATACGTCTGATATAATTCTGCAAAAAAATATTATAATAAATATAGTCTCATCAATTCTATTTTTTTTGTTTATCCATTTTGAGTTTCATATAAGTATCATATTTGATTGTGATAATATATACGGAAAAAATTTTTCAAGTGTTATTTAGATAAATTTTAAAAGTGAGCTTTTGTCAACTCGGTAATAATACCATTTCATAAGAAAACTTACTTATTTTGACGACTAATGTCTGGTCCATGACCCTGAAATAAATAATAATAATAATTACATACTACGAGTAAAAACATTTAAAAAACAAGTCTAATTCACTTGACAAGTTGTTCCTGATTGGTGCGAGCTCGCAAACATTACAACTGGGAACTCTGCGGTAAATATTGTACAGATTATGTAAACGATACCAAATGAATTAAAAATAAATTGACACTGAGTCTTCAAAATTTGTTGGGAAATTAAAACCATACAAGAATTTAAAATCAAGTCAAAAAGTTCTCGAATGGAGGCCACGTAGCGGGAAGCGCAGCGTAGGACGTCAACCGACAAGATGGTACGATGACCTGGTGAAGGTCGCGGGTCGTCGCTGGATTCAGGCTGCCTCCAACAGGCCACTGTGGAGATCATTGGGGGAGGCCTATGTTCAGCAGTGGACGTCTTTGGGCTGATGATGATGAAGAATTTAAAGTAGGGTCATGTTGGAAAAAGTCTTGTTCGTTCGCACGTAAATATCTTTTTATGTCATACGCATTTTCTCAAATAAATAAATATAAAATAAATTTAAAAATACATACATACATATATAAACTCACGCCTGTATTCCCCGAAGGGCGAAGGGGTAGGCAGAGGCGCATTTCTGCACCCACATTTCGCCAAGTATGTATCAGTCCCACGTAATAGGGGGCGAGCCTATTGCCGTTTTTCGGGCACATTTCCAGACTCCGTGCTGTTACCGAGAATTTCCTAATGGAAAAACCCAATAACACTTTGCCCGACCCGGGAATCGAACCCAGGACCTCTAGATCGCTCGGCACATACTTGTACCGCGTGACCACGAGGCAGTCCATAAAAGTCAAAATAAACATAAAGAGTAATAGTTAAAAAAAATTAAGATGTGTAAAATTGACGATTCAAAAGAACTTGTAAAAGTCTATTAGAATAAAGATATTTTGACTTTGACTTTGACTTTGAGTCATTTAAAAATATTAATAATTAAAATGTGCCACTACCCAATTACAGACGCAATAAGACATTAAAACAAGTGAAATCGTTTTAATTTGGAACCACCCATACGTACGTGGGTGTCATGTAGATTGGTGGTCCGCAGTATCATTGGGCCTCGGAAACCTTCGTCATCATGCAAGTTGACGCGGTAGTTCTGCCTTCTGTTATCATCATCACCATAGCGAACGCGGTGATGCTCAAACCTATCGTGCTCATCCCGACCTCGATTGATGAAGATACCAGATTCGGCAGGCTTCACTTGGTCTCCCATGCATGTCACTGCCAGGGATATTAACAGTAGCAACTGAAACATTGATTATTTGTATTGTTGTTGTAATTTCGGGGTCTTTAGAATTTGAAATTTTGTTTATACAGAATCTAGTCCTAAATCCTTCCACGAATTAGGTTTGTAACAAGTTGCAAACTAGATAGGTACTTAATATGAAATGATAAATTAGTAGTAGTATGTGTTTATAAAGATAAACATAAAGACAAATATTTAAAAATCATTTTGGAATGATTTTGAGCTCAAGTACAAATGTGATGTACCTAATCTAAAGCGAATACTGCACATAGTCTTAATGAAATGGAAAGATAATTCACCGTTGCATCAATCGCGATACAATAACTCGTAAAGATGTTACGGTCTATTTATCAAAAGTGGATCGCTTGTTGGATACATAAGATTGAACAGTACCTAATGGTATAATATCAGACCACATTACTCAAAAAATATTATTAATTAATAACAAAGGATGTAAAATACGATTGTACTTGTATTGCCTGTTCTATTTTACAAGTATAAGTAAGGCATTAGTGATAGAATAACTTACGCGAAACATCTTGCTTGTGCAAAGTTCGACACGCAACTAACAAAACATCACATTATTATTAAATATGTACAAATCATTGGTTAACGAACCTACCGGCGGATATGTACGTAATTAATGAAGTCCGAAATCTTTTAGCTAATATTATTATCTACTAGGCTCTATATAATTGGCGATTAATATTACATATGGATCTCTACTATTGGCTGTTGATTAATTTTCTAGTTTATTATCGTGTTGTGTTATAATTACGTATGTTGGATTATCCAAATAATTAATTTATTAAAAGAAACCGCTCGACATGTCACTCAAATTTAAGGATAAAATAATTTTTAAATTTGTAATAATTTCTATAAGTTTTATAGATTAACTATTGATTGCATAGTACGAGTATGACTGCATGGCATATTGTTTTTACAACGAAAGTGCTTTAGGCACTTGTATTATTTACTTTAACAAAATAATATGACGTGATTATTTTATCAAAATATGACCAACATTGTCAGTTTGTTCCGTATGTATGTCTGATCCTGACATTATTTATTTATATAATTTTACCCCTTTGTTGAGAATAATTATCTTGAATACATATGTAAATACTTGATTGAAATTTTATTAAAATCATTGCGGATGAATTGCTAATGTTCTCTGTATATGGTCACACAAATATATCATACACAAACAATCAGACTTGAAGAAGTATTTGTTGATCATGTAGATATTTGTATTTGTGCAATCGAATCTAGAAATATTCCTCACAAACTAGGTTAGTCTTTTACTACGCGAGACTTATAACACATCAATCGAATAGTGGATGCAGCAATGCACCTTTAACGATTTAGATTAGTGATGATTACATTAGTGATGGAGATTTCTCGATGTCATAAAAATCAAGCCTCAAAACTATCATTGTTGTGTCGGGACGAGACTACATCTTATTTTGGCCACGGAGGATATCATATCTACATAATGATTAATACAGGACTGATTGGCCTTTACCTATTAAAAATAAATTTTGCCAGTCAATATAATTATTCCAAACTTTTCGTTACAAATATATACAAACTTCTTGCCGGAGTTATCATGACATCGTAGGTTGTTTTATCTTTGTTGAATTTTCCACCCATTTAAATCTTGTGCCTTTTACCTTTAAGCCCCCGGCAATCTCAATCACGAAAGGAAACAATGTGGTTGCTTCAAGTCTGTTTTATTAGACGTATTGGTATTTTTAGTAGACGTTTTAGTATTTTTCCCTCAATTTTTATTCTAAGATTTCAAGCGTTCAGCGATTATTATCTATGATAAAAAACATATAGAATTAGGCCCAGCACTTGAAAAAGATTTTAAAAAACGAACCAGCGTCATCTTGTTTCAAAGGCCGACTTTTATCCAACTACGCCAAAATAACTGCATCTGGGGTGGATTGTTTAACAAGAACAAATACTGATTAGAGCAAGCACATTGTGAGCGTTCTACAGGAAAAATGGAACTGAAAAGATTAAAGGAAGTTCCCGGGTGTTTGTCTATTGTAAAATGTTGCATTGAAAAATCTTTAGAAGAGCCTTGTATGTAATAGAGATCCTATAGCGGATGATTATGTTCGAAAAGTCGAATAAACTTCTAATTTTGTTTTTTGCTCAAACACGCTTATTTACCGCAGGATACGGTAATAATACTTCCTACAATAATGATTAGAATTATTATTTTACACTACATAACGTTTCCTACAGAAATCGTTGATTTCTAGTTCATGGGCTATGAGGATTACACCAAAATGGTTAGACATCGTAGTCGTGTTATATATCCGATTTTAAAATAACTTTGACACTTTATAATAAAAGGCAAATAGATTTTTTACGGAAGGAAAATTATTACAAAGTTCTTACTAAGTTTTGATGTCATTCAAGTCAGTCATCTCATTTGTCTGCACGAATTTACATTCGAAATATTAGGTATTTTTTTTTTTAATATTATTTGCTTAACGCCATTTTTTGAAATTAATTTCACTGCATCTAATCTGACCTTAGGATCTTCGTTAAAACTATATAAACCTGTGGTTTTCAAGTTTATCATATTATAGAAAATATTATAAGTGTAAGTAAGTGTTAGATTACTTTAGGTGTTTTTGTATAACTGCTTTTTGTTTTGTATTCGATGCTTTTTGTTTCTGTATAATGTAATTTCTTGTTAGTTTAGTCGTTCACTTCTTCTTTTTTGTGCTTTACCTATAAGTGGAAATTGCTTTGGATTGTGTTTATATTTTTGTTTTGTATTTTTTGATTGTGATTGTTCTGTATATTTCCCAAAAAAAAAAAAAAAAAAAATAATTATGTAAACTAAGACTGACAGCTTCTTCCTTAATGAAGGTGATTAATAAAATAACAAAACTAGAGCGCACACACATCTATATTTGCGTTCCTTTCATATGCTTCATAAAATATATTATCACAATTGAGTATCAAGTCATAACGTTTCATTCGCCGCCGTTCAGTCTTGTTGGGAATCCTGGTTGGTGAAGTTTATTGGCGTCTGTTATGCCTGTAGAAACGCGGGTTGTGGTAGTTCTCCTGCACTTCGTATTGTTTTACCGCCGGGCGGTATGGTATGGGCCGGTATTGTCCTGTGAGTGGCATGTGTTGAGAAGAGACTCCGTCACGGTCATTATTGTCGTCACCCTGTTCTCCTTGTTCTTCGTTATTGTCCTCCTTCTTCTGGTCCCCCATATCTCCTTTTTGAGCTTCGTCTGAGTGATGGTCCATGTGGTGGTGCTTATCATCGAAGATGTGTTTCAATGGCTCGGAATACTCGACGTCCGCTTTGAATCTAAAGATAACAAAAGGAATAAGTATGCTTTGCGTAGAAAAATTGATGTTTGGTATTAATATCCTTGCTTCAAACGATCTGTTTTTATTCTAATTAAGTTCACTGGTTGTTAAATACACTTTGATTACACTGCTAAATGTAAATTTTATGCCAGAATTCGTGCCCGAATGATGAAGTGCTAGTTAGAATTTAAAGTAAGGTTTGAATTCACAAGAAATAATATTTTTTTTTCTTAAAATACTATTCACTTTGAACTCTACTCATCTGATAAAGACCTAAATAATAAATTTTATATAACATTATATCGGATATATGTATATAATTCATGAGCTCTTCATCGTACTCACCCAATTTCATTATCAGCATAGTACTTAACAAGTCGTTTGCGACCGCCGGGTTCCATAAGCCAATATTCGCCCTTGACTTCGTCTCCTTCTCTAGTCTCAGATTGTCCTTTTCTGTCCTTTGTGTGGGGATCGTCTACTTTGTATGAGAACTCGTATGATGGATACGACCACGCCTAGGGGGTTAAACAAGACTGGTGAACGCGTGAAGCATTATCTCAAAATATCACGCTATATAACTATTATTCATCCATCAGAAGTCCACTGCTGAACATAGGCCTCCCCCAATGATCTCCACAGTGACCTGTTGGAGGCAGCCTGCATGCAGCGACGTCCCGCGACCTTTACCAGGTCATCGGACATTATCAAACTATTATTAATAATAATAAAATATTTTTATTTATAACAAAGTAACACCGGGCCTGGTGGTAAGTAAGGTGCTGTTCAACATAGCATCAGTTGGCAAGAGACTCCCATCTGTCGTCTAAATCATTCATGCCTCATTGTAGATGATGCAATGCAGTCTATTTATTATTAAACTACCTTTATGGTTTAGATACATAAACGTAGGTTACGGGTTCAATAGAGGTGTAGTTAATGGCATAACTTACGTATTCCTCATGATGCTCGGGCATTTTAGATCCGATGTGTGATATTTTTTTATGCCTTATCAACACTTTTTGCTCTGAGGTCGCGTGTTTCTCGTCTCCTAACACACACAGTACCACACTGAGGAAAATCACCGACTGAAAGGAAACACAATATATTATTAAACTCTGTGTTTAAACTTTACCACATAAGATTTATTGCAGGCTGATGCCGTTTTAATGTCATCATCGAAACCACAGGATTTTTACTATTGAAAGTAAGTTACTACGAAGAATCTCGTTGTCCTGTTTGAAATTGTCAGCATCGAACGACTTAAATGATTACACTTCTTTAATGTTAAATTAAATGAGAATACGATGTATTGTTAAATTTAATTTACTTTTAATTATATTTTTATGGGAAACTATTTCACTAGTACTTTTTTCGTGAAATAATAGGGAGCAACAAGAGAAATTCTCTTACCTTCCAAATCATTGTGATCAGATTGCGTTGCTTCAAGCAGCTGTGCATCTAAAATGATCTCGTCAAGTATTTATACACATATCGATATTAATTTTTAACCATCTACATCCGGCAGTACGATGTACATAACTGCAATTATCCATTATTTTTGCAGATTTACTCGAGTGTATAAATGGGCGTGTATCGCTTAATGTTGCGTAAAAGGAAATCAGTGTAACAATGTGGGCCGTAAAAATAAACACGTACTAGTTTTATATTGAGCACTATTATTCTCATGATATTTCCCGACTTACATCGGGTACATCACAAAAAGTAAGATGAAAGGGAGAATCTAGCTATCTACATATTTCTAAAAGAATTTTTAGAATCGGATCACTAATTTTTTCCCCTGCTTACGCTCAGTATTGAAAGTGAATATAGTAAAATTATTTAATAAGCGATTGTAACGAATTAAACACTGTCGTATTAATAACCACTAGTTAAAAGACAACAATGGGAGAGGAAAAAAACAACAGGTAGTAATGCGCTTAGAGTAAATTTAACAGTCACCTTTGTATTCATCCTAACAAACAAATGTTTACTCTATATATGATTATGATATTTATCATTAATCTCAGTGATTTTGAGAGCTACTCACGATTAAGAAACCTAAGTATTGTATTAAGAGATTAGCTGCGAATCACATGCCGCATCAGATATAGGAAAATAATAATATTCATACAATACAATCCATTAAAAAGTGGTAACCAGCTTAGACTGCGGGATGAATGAAGCGGTTTGATCGTGATTGTGTCATTCGTAGTAGTCATTGTCATCTAGAAAATTAAGGTGTAATTTGATGATACGGTTAAGATTCATGCATGTTTAATTGTAGCGATATTCGCTGGAATATTGGCGAACTTTCATAACTAGTGTTAATCTACCAAAAAAAAATGGTGGCGTTATTTTCGGAGTCGAGCATTTTGCGGCAAATTTTAAAATTATCGATATATAACCCTCAAAATAATCAAACATTAATAATTTCTCGTTACCTAGTCGATTATTCTACAGAACCATCTTTAGGGACGTTGGACTTAAACAATATCGCAACTGAAGACTACGAAAAAACGTGGACACGCCGATACAGAGGAAGTGTAGTTTTTAGTGCAGAATTGAATAAGCAGGCAGTGTATTTAATTGAGTGCATTATCAGCACAATCATACAAATAGACAGAAATGTCTTAATATTTTTGTATAATTTTCAACTAAACTATTCATAAAATATTTGGTTAATAGTGAATGAGGAATGAATGAATGTCCATTTCCAGGATTTAAAACTTAGTCTTTATATCTTCCCAGTTTGAAACAAGCGCCTAGACAACAACTCATATGGTACACAGCGTATAAAATATATCTACAGTTAGATAACATCTTATGTGTACCCCTACACATACATTGCCTTCTTACATTTCATCCAAAGGTTGTCTGGAAGAGATCGCTCCCAGCGATAAGACCGCCTATTGTTCCACGTCTTATTCATAAGTTTTATGTATATTACTGTATAAATGTGGGTATCAATAAAGAGTTATCTATCTATCTATCTATCAATAACAAATTGGTTTATATCGGGTAGTAGCACCACGTTGACTGCCTATATAACGGCGCTGCTGAGCGTCACTCGCTCTCTTACACATTGGCCGTCGTACAGTGCGGAAGCTCTGCCTGAACATCTATGCGTGTCTTGTGTATAATTTACCCTCATATATTAACATTTAGTAAATTCAATTTCGTTTATTTTTGTTACGGCCCCTGGTCTGGTGATTTTTTTTTAAATAAATTAATATTCCGATTTCTAAATCTACAAATATACACAAAATTTTAAAAGGTTTACTTTTGTACTGAGGATTTGTAGGATGTTTATCAGTTATGCGCTGTGGCAAGGAGGCCTTAAAATAACACCACGGTATCCCCTGCTTGTTGTAAAAACCGACTCAAAGGGGCCCATTCATACTGCAAGTGTCTCCGAGAGGGGCGGTGGCACCGTGGCCTATGTCCGTCGCGGGCGCCCAACCACAAACGGGCGCCCGAACCCAGTTATTGGGAGTGCAACTGCACCCCCACAACTCCGAGACGGTCGAGACATTTTCGTCTCGGAGGCACATCGGGCGGCTGCGGCATCATTGTGGGTGCCTCTCACCCACACACCGGGGTCACCCCATTCGGTGCGAAGATGGCCACGGTATTTTGGTTTTGTAACCTAGTCCTGCATTAATATCTGCGCGGATGTGACGTCACCATGCGCCGGGCTGGAAGACTGATGACCCCGACATACACATCTCGGCTCCCTCCCCCAGGGCTGGCGCGAGGTAGAGCCATAATCAGCTTTCCCCTCGAGAAAAAAAGGGATGTTTATACGTTAGTAGTTTTATCCGTGAGAGTTTTTAATTTCATTCATTAAAATGAGAATTTAATAAATTTATTACGTAGTGAAAGTTTATTATTAGGTTATAATGACTGCCTGATATATACCTACCATAACTAGGCATGTAATTTTAAGCTAAATATTTATTATGGTACCGAATACTATCTGCAAAAGAATAAATCACGTTTCTTGATAATTTACGATATTTTTGGTTTTGTATAAAAGTGTTCGACTTTTATATTTTGGTTTTGGTTTTCATATTAAATCACTTGTAGCCCCCTTTTACTTGAATAAAGTTTACCAAAGTGTATCATTGATATACAAGTGAACGTATTTGCTATGAAAAAACCTTAAGGCGCAGATATAAACTACCTTTGCTCATTTAAAGAAATGTGGTAGGACATAGTCTCATTTGTGTCATGGATCCTTGTCCTTGTCCTTCTATCCTTCTTAATGAACTATTTAAAAAAGCAAAACAAAATTAAAGTTTGCCGATTTCAATTTAATTATTATGTATCTTGTCGAGTGAAGCTAGTGACGAATTACATTAAACCTGTGAGTTTTGGAACTAAACCTTTGAAAACAATTATACTACTATGTGATTAGCAACCAATTGAGGTTCTCAAATATAGTAAAATTGTCCAACTTTACCGTATTGTACGGATAAATCATAATTCTTATTGAAAAAATATTTTTTTGAATTATGAATAAAAAAGTCTTTTATAAATGGAATTTAGCTATTATATTCCAATATTAATTTTCTAATAAAGCAGGGTTAATAAAGGCCAGATTACAGATTAAATTAAAACGCCATCAATCTTTCGCACATTAATGGTAATGATAAGATTGTTTAGTACTAAATTAGCGCTAATGCATTTAATTTGCGTATAATTTCATTATTAGCATGAACATGCAGCGGTTGGTGTTGCGGAAACATGCGTCGGCCGAGATTTCGGATGATCTTTTAAATGTGTTGGGCGTGATGGAAGTGGTGGTGTGGCGTCGAGTGACTGACGATGGCGTTGAATCTGAAATATAAAAATTAAAAACCATAATAAGAGATACGCTATATGACTGCCTCGTGGTCTCGCGGTGCAAGTATGTGCCGAGCGATCTAGAGGTCCTGGGTTCGATTCCCGGGTCGGGCAAAGTGTTATTGGGTTTTTCCATTAGGAAATTCTCAGTAGCAGCACGGAGTCTGGAATTGTGCCCGAAAAACGGCAATAGGCTCGCCCCCTATTACGTGGGACTGATACATACCTGGCGAAATGTGGGTGTAGAAATGCACTTCTGCCTACCCCTTCGGGGAATACAGGCGTGAGTTTATGTATGTATGTATGCTAAATGAAGTTAGGAAAAATAAGTTCAGTATCTGTAATGTTAAGATGCAGTTAAGATACATCATACCACGGTAAAAAAATATATACAATATTAAATATAAGGAAGTAACAGAGATAGGTATGCTATGAAGATACAAGATCATTACACTTTAATATACGACTATGTATTATTATTTTGTTGATCAAGGAAACGTCCTTGCATCGAGTTTCTATACACTTTTCTAATGTAGTATTTTTTTTGCTTTTCCTTTATTTTAGCACTAATTAGTCTTATAATAGTAGCGTAGTTGAAAATTACTACATTTAGGCGTAATTATAACGTCCGGGATAATTGATATATTATTATTATTATTGTACTTATAACAATTGTAGAATAATACGTTAAATAGTAAATTTATGTTCTGGTTACAATAACCTAGTCCCGAAAGTGAGGCATAAATCATAAAAAATAGCTGTAATTTGGAATTATTAAAAATAACATCTAATTAACTTTATATGGATACCTACCTATATACATATTTATAAGCGTCTTTATCTTTTTTTTCTTTTTTTTTGTTACGACTACCTTTATCTCTTTTCTTACATCTCCATTCTTGGTTGTCTGCAAGAGATCGTCTTGCGCGATAAGACCGCCTTTTGTTCTAATCTAAGTTAATGTATTCCATAGTATTTTAAAATGTGTACAATAAAGTTTTAAATAAATAAAAAAATATAATGGAATTGAGATACAAATATAGTAACATATTAATGAACAAGTATCAAAATATGTGGGAATGAAGGAATCTTATAAATATAGAAGAGATACATGTATAGTGTCTTACATAAAATATACGATATTTTTCGCCATTTTCCTAAATATATCAGATAGCGTAATATGATGTTTAAACCTACTGCGGAATAATTTATATAGCCAATTTCTGAATGACCTATATAGTCAAATGAAAAATGGGACGTGTTAAGCGAAACTGAAAATTGATAAATATACGAACTGGTTGTATTATATGAATTAAAGGTTGACTGGTAGATAATGCCTTAGGCATTAAGTCCGCCTTTATACAATGTACATATATAAAGCATAAATAAATAAATATCAATGAAAATGTTATATTAACATTTTTTGAGAAATAATTTAGGTCCTATTATAAAGACCGTCTGCGTGTTTAAGAATTACCATTGCTCAAGATCTTTGTGAAGGCAATTGTGATTATAATGGGCACTTCGAAAATTCGACAGAAAAGTCTAGTCTACCACACACTTAAATTTAATTATTGAACATTCTTTATACAATTATTTTTCACAATTGTACCTATTTTAGCAGGAATCTGATAAATTTCAACCAAATTTACAATAATAGTGAAATTGCATTAATAATAAAAGATACTTCTTACCCTGTATGATCATCAGCCTTGTATTCCACTTTTCTGAAACTACCATCTGGCTCCACCAGTTCGTAGCCTCCTTTGACCAAGTCTCCATGTCTCAGCTCATGCTGGGACTTCACATCTCCGGTGTGGTGGTCGTGGACCGAATAAGCGAATTTGTACTCAGGAAACGACTGGAAACAAACTCATTGTCTATTTTAGTTTGCGGTTAATAAAGCGAAACAAAGAAAAGGTAATAACAAAGATTATACAATTAGAAAAAATGTACAAAGTTGATTTAGATGGAATCTAATTTAGATGTAAAAAGTAGCTCCATTTTTTCTTTTATTTGGTTTTACTTAAATAGATATAATTAATTGCACTATATTAAGAACTCTAATCCGTGACTAAGTGTACATAAATAATATAATAGAGAGTAATAACAATAACTACTATAATAAATGTTAGAAGTTCTCAGTTACTTACATAATGATCATGATGAATCGGCAGGTGATGCACTAACGGTATGTGATGATGAATCGGAATAGGAACCGGGGGATGAATTGCCACCGGGTGAGTTGGTCCATCATGTTTTTCTATCTCCTGATGAGACACGGCCGGGTGGTGGTGATGATGATGATGGTGATGAAACGGGAATATCGCTTGACAAGCAGACAATGCGGCAAAAATTGTGAACACCTGCGAAACATATCCAAAAAAAGAATCATACAATAGTGGTATACATACATAGGTGTTGATAATTCAATTTCGTACGGAACTAATAGACGTATGAGAAGCAAAATGAAATGGAATAATAACAAGATTTTACAATATTCGTATTCAACAAACATCAGAAAAATCAATGTACAATTGTTTCCGTTGATTGCTTGTCCCGAATATTTGTCTAGTATGTAACACGTTATCCTAATTTCAAACTGAAACCGCAAGACATTTAGCACCGTTTGATTTGAGAAACTTACTTTAACAAACATTTTGATCGACACAAAGTACAAAGGTTTTCCTTATAGGATATCTGAGACAATAATACACGTAGTTAGCACTGGTTCATTAGTTTATATAGAGGTTTTAAGTGTGGGAATTATCAGAACAAAAATCCATTGATTAATTTCTCAGTGTTTGCCAACAGCCCTATCGTAATATCTCAGTACTTGGCTGTATGTAATTAGCACTCATTAGATCGCTTAGTTTTGGCGGTATTTAGCTATCTGATGTGTTATCTGTAATGGTCCTGGGTGAGCATGCGATATAAATTGTAAATCCGGTGGGTTAACACGAAGTGTTTCAATACATATATTTTAAGATGATAGTCGTATTTCTAGAGCGGCGCTAGTAGTCGCATTGGCTCTTCCTCTATATAAAGATATGCAGTGCAGTGGTACGGAATCTGTTAAGGGACTTAAAACGGCAATAGACTCCCTGATTCACTCAGTGATTCTTGGGTGAAACACTGATTACCCACTACCAAATCTTGTTTTCCGTATTTTTCTCACAATTGTGATACTGCCGCGAGATGTCGCTCTATGTTGCTGTAAACAAAGTATTAAAATTACTTATTTCTATTGTGGATTCATGTGCATGAGAAATTATTTTAGCAACCAGTATGCCATAATAAGGCCCGATTATTCTCAATCATAACAGACGCTTATACCCAGGTATGGGATTTATAAGGACTCATACTGATAATAATTAATTCGTCCTCCTAGAACTTCAAGAAGGTGCAAACTAAATTAATATTGGCAATAACATCGAAGTGTATTCTCTAAAGTTTTAATTTTAACTAACTACATAATTGTTAGTGAAAAACATTGAGTGATAACTTCGAGTCGCATTGCTTAAGATAATATTTGTGGTATTGCATTATGTGAACGCGTGTGGGTCACATAAAAACAACTACAATGAGACACGTTCTTGTTTATGTTGTTACACTGAATGCATTGAGAAACAAGTGTGGAACCGAAGGCGCGGTTCTAGAGCAGTTACTTTCATTAGCATTGTTTAGGTTCAAATCTGTGGTAATACCCGTGTTAACTGTTAAAAACATTAAGTATTTAAAGCGTTCAATGCTAGATTTGCTTTATTGATCTGAAAGCAGCGTTCGCTGATCAGTCGTAATGCGCTTCTTGTTGATTTTACCGTTATTAATGTGGGTATTGCAGTAACGGCATTTCTGGACAGGGCTTAAAATTGTTGGGTGGCAATAATTTTTCGATTTGCGGGTTTTCATTTAACTATTAATTGTTGTCTCAGCATCAATATGTGCCGTGAGATCTAGAGGTTCTGAATTCGATTTCGAGTCGAGCAACGTTATTTTGGGATTTTCTGTTATTAAAAACTGCAATGGTGGCAATGGCTGTCTTCCTATTAAGTGTGACTAAAACAAAACGGTAAAAACGAGCTTGTAAAAGTACTCATTTGATTTGTGGATGACTGCTTGAGTGTAAATATGTACGTATGTATTTGACCTATTTATACACAATAATTGGGCGTACAAATTCTTCAGTCTACTCACCAACACAATTCGCAGCTCGTGACAAAATATAAGAAAGTACGTAAAATCTATTTGTAAAGTAGTGTCGGATTTGAATAAAGCGTGCAATTGCTTTTCTATGTGAAGTGAATTTCTGGGGCTTAGTTTATTTTATCGTGACTGATTACTAGTATTGGACAAATCAATAATGTTTTATGTGTCGCAAAACGTGCAACTTAGCGACGGTAATGATTAGTAGCCATATTATTTAGCGTAGACATCTAATCCACTGCGATAATAACAGTAAAATACCATAAAATCGGAAGTTAGTAATAGTTGTTGAATTTAAATGATAATTAATGCTTGAATTTCTTAAATTAATGGTTGCGTAGACATAAAAACTACATGTTGTGAAAAAATCTTGCCAAAGAGTTTTTTTTATTCTGTCTATGTCTTTTAATAATAATAATAATCCACTACTTTGTTACGTACGCTTGTGGTTGAAGACTTATATCTGCCGGAGAAGCGAACGTAATTGTTAAAAAAATATTGTTGAAGAGGAGTGCTCACTTTTGCCTTAACAAGTTTTATAAATAAAAAATGTCATTGTAAATAAAATATGGGAACGAAACATTTCTGTTAATGAAATTTAAATAATAATAACGAAATTATTTGTGTTAAGAACATAAATTTATAGTATTTTAAATTTGATTTGACACTCAAGGTCAGTAGGCAGCGGTACATTTCTGTACCCACATTTTACCACTAAATGATTTCAAATGCACCTCTGCCTACCCTCTCGGGGAGTACAGTTATGTAAGGTCAGTAATCTGTTAATTAGGTTTCTCAAATAGTAGGCCTAGGTCTAGTTGATGTAACCACTTGGCGGTTGCTAATGAGTTTTTCGAAACCTAACACATTCTCGGGAAGGAAAAACAGTTTGGAAACTGGCATGTCATTAGACCATAATTTTACCACCTATCATTATACTACTAAAACAGATTGCGGCAAAAATTGTGTGACCCGAATTAAATATCGATACATAAAGAGCACGAAAGTTCAAATATTTTGCAATTTTAACTCTTTCATTAATACTTTTATCTACGTGCTAATGCAAGTAGTGTTTTTTTTATCATACCGCTGGTACCTATAAAAGTTTTAGAGCAATAGTTTTTCTGTGAACAGCGTTATATGGTGTATATGTAAGGCTTTGTTAAAGACGCGGTTAGATTTTATTTTACATATATACATACATTAAAATCGGCTAAACGTAACGTAGATTCAACGCAAAAAGAAAGTACAAACCTTTAAACCTTACCTCCATAACTGGAATAATATAGGGAAAGGAGAAAAAAAAGAATACCTTAATAAAAAGTGGTGGGTTAAAGAAATAACTGTTTCGGCGTTAAATACACAAACATCGCAGAGTTTACTCATGGGAGATGGTAATAATAATTTCTCGTTAGTTAACATTTAAACTGCTTTGTACCTACTTACCGTCGGCTGCTCGGTCTTAGCTCATGCGCTACATAGTTGTATGTACTTGGTTGTAGTATTTACAGTGAGTCCTATCTTAGCTATTTCTCAAGAGCTCAGCGAAATTGTACTACACGGACTCGAAATAAAATATTTATAAATAAAACTCAAATAATTAAGCAAGGTAAAATATTAATGTTGTGTTGTGTTGTTCATTATTTCAAATTAGTGGGCGGTCGGTTAAGTTTTTCGACCTACCACTATTTCTATATGAACAAGCTAGGTTACACAATGCGAACAAAGAGCACAGTGCAGTTACTTACGTAGGTAATAAACTGTTACGTTTAAAATTGTTTTGAGGTCAATGTCTAATGGCTAAATTACAGTATATTGTTTTGCCGAGTTCGGACGAGAATATAATTTATTGTGGTTTCTGTGGCAGTCTATGTCGGGCTACTCCCTTCTTAAGCCATAGAAATAATAATATAATTATACTGTAGTTTAATATGTTTAGCGATAAATATCAAAATACGCAAGCATCAGGTAAAATCTAGAAAACATTATCAGGAATCACACTCTGCATTTTGAATGTTTGAAAATAGGCGTCTTGTAATAATTGTCGAGGAGTTATTAAAATAATAGTAAATAAATTAACAGTAACTCACGAAGCCTTAGGTATCAACATAATCTCTACGACTAAATCTAATTTGATAGAATAAATGTATAAAGTAAGTTACTGGCTGGATGCTAATGGGGTAGCCAAGATGGACATCGAAAGCAACCTTGAAGAAATATGCGCATCTGATAATTGTCGAAGGTATTTGAAGTTTATTAACCTTAACAAAGCTGGTATACCCAACTCCACTGAATGGAGGAAGTATGTGGATTTATAATTACAATTATGGGAAATACAAATTTCGAGGAAACACAGGTAAGGTAACTCACTAAAGGATAAACCTTCACAGAGTGTAACACAATAAAATTTGACGTTTAATTATTTCGGGATTTACTGAGGATAAATTTTAATACTTTTCCCTGGTATCCTGAATCGAATAGCATTAGTATTCAATAAAGAAATGGAAAGCCAGTGAGTTTACTAAGAAGGATACAAAAGAAAATCTAAAGTAGAGGAATCTGATTTCAGGTAAAATCTAACATCTGCGAGGATCACGTCAGATAGAAATAAGAATCTAAATTTACCTTTACGTGGTAGCATTAATATTTTTGCGTACAGATAATTGAACCACATTTTTCATAAGTCCTATAGTAAACTGTGTATTAACTGGATCTATCAAGCAAATAGCTACTAAATACGTATGACAAAACTAATTAAGTGGACAATTTGTATTGATAAATACAAGCGTTCGTTCCGACGTTTTTTGTGCGAATATCCGAATAGTGCATTGAGTAGTATGTAATAAAAATATTATGTAATTATGCAGTCTTTACCAGCATCTATACATATTCTATATCTATGTGTCAGAAATTGGGAACTTTTAGCTATGCAGATTTTCGTACGATGTTTTTCATTGCCGTTAAAGTGTTAAGTAAATCTTTAAGACAGACAAATTACTTCGAAAAGTCTTATATCTATAGATTATTGTTTGATTTATTAAGATGAGCGTTTAAAATATTATTTGGATACGCAATTCAAAGGATTTTCAAAATGATGTGTTTATTCATAGTCCTTAATCTGCTTTTCATAACGCTGAACTAATAGTTCTTTATTGTTATGGGTGTTAGACTGAGACCGTACTTATTTCCATTACATCATAAAGGAGACCAGTGTCAATCAGTAGGATATACTATTATACAAATTTATATGTAGTATAGACTCTTTAACGGTGAGGGAAAACATCGTAATGAAACCTGCACATCTAAAAGTTCTTGGGAATTTCTTAGGTGTGTAGTCCGCCAACCCACACTAGGCCAGCGTGGTGGACTAAGGCCTAAACCCTCTCAGTTGTTGAGGAGGTCCGTGCCCAGCAGTGGGACGTACATATATGGGCTGATGATGATAGACTCTGAAATTGGAAACAATTATTTAGCAAGGGTTTCTATCAATTCAAACTTATTAGAGAAACAATGAAACCTAATAGAAATACCTACTTAAATTACTTAGTGAATAATCAGTTAATGGCCTTTATTGGGACAATGGAAAGGGATTAAGATGTCGGTGTTTATTTACAGCACGCAGTGAAATTAAAGTTAGTGGGAAAGTGCGTAATCTCATGTTATTTTATTTTTCCATAAGGTTTATATGAGATTTTTTCATTATACACACCGTTCTTTGTGGCATAAACAGTAGTTGAATTAATTACTAATCAAAATTCAATTGAATGTTAGAGGAAGCAGTAATAGTAAATGGCTGCAGTTGACGATATCGAAACGTTTTTATGACACGTAATAAGCACGTGAAACATTAACGCTATCATTACAAAGATTTATTCATTGAGTACCGTTCCACGCAGTTTACTTTCCATGATAATAATCCATCTCACCTTGTGTCGGTTTTTTGTGGGGTTATACGTAATCTGTGCTTTATATGCTTATGTGCGGCACACTTGTTTAAATGAGTATAATTGTTATTTCAATTTAGTAGTTTTAGAGTTTATTGTTAAAAGAAAACATAAAGGGGGAACAATGCAAATTCAAACAATACATACATGAATAACCAAACAATTCCATGTCTATATAACTAAGGTTCTTAGCTGGGAATTTCTTAGATGTAAGAAGTTTACCAATTCGCATCATCGTGGTTGACTTAGGTCTGTTCAATCGGACAGGAGCCAGTCTTCCATATTTTAATGGAAGGAAGGAGAGGAAAATTGTTTATGGCTTTACTTCCCACCAAGTAGCAGTAGCCTTTCTGCCTAAAAAAAATTGTATTATTTTATCTATAGAATTATGTTAAAAACCGGCGTAAATTTGCGAATAAATATGTATACTGAGTATATCTAGAATACATTAGAAATTATTGAAGATGCTCGCAATTACGTGAGAGTTCGTCAGCTTCAAAACACAACTGGTATTATTTATAGATATATGCTTAATATCATTACATAAATTATAGAAAATTAAATGGGCGGCTTTATTTATCCATAGTACGAGTATAAGATAACTTTAGCGTGCTAGAAGACTACAAATTAAATATCTTAATAAAAACAAATGATGTGTCATAATAATTCTTACCATACAAGACAAGATCCATGGCCATGAACCTCTTGAGCACCTGAGACTGAAGAAGGGACACTACTATTTTTGCAAATGATATGTGGGGGCTCTCTTTTAATAATATAATTCGTACCTGTGTTCCTATTTCTCTGTATTTATCCTTCTTCCGTAGACAGACGTAAAGCCAATGGTGTAGGTTAGTTACATTTTTTTACAGCCAGTAGGCGGTTAGAGTGATAAAAAATACAGTAAGAGCGTAAGAAATTGGACATAAAGTATACAGATTAATCGGTTCAAGTTCAGTGAGCAACGATGCCAATCACGGATGTGGCGGCTGTGAGGGCGGCGGCGTGCCGAATTGCCGCCACGACAATGAATGGACTGTAAGTCATCGAGTATCTTTAGAAACTCTATCCACGTGCTTTACATTTTAAATCCTGTATTCACATTTATTTTAATACTTATGACCCGTCTCGGCTTCGCATAAGTGTAAAATTTTTGTTTTCAACTTATTTATTTTATAACATAGAAGGATAGTACAGGTACCTATACAAGAATAGGCTATAATATGCAAGGATATTATATAAAGATTTATGTTATCTAAATGGTCATTTCTGAGATCAAATGGATGGAAAAACTGTGAAGTTATCGGACAAATAGCATCGGAATACATTGCGTTTTACAAATAAATACTGCTTTAATCGGGCAGAGATAGGAGATCTCAATGATGGTATGTTGTCCATTTCTATGGTCTTGAAAACCTGCATGAGGTTTTTCATGCAAATGCGCATTTTTAATAAAAACAGCAATTATAAGGGTTACTTAAATAAAATAGTAGGAAATTAATTGTTTCTTATCAAGAATTTCTTTTAAGTAAACCGTGTCAATATAACGAGTTTATATTCTAGTGTACAAATTTCCAGGAAGAAAGCCCCGTTTGTTATGTAAAATACGAGCGACACAAATAGGCTCCATTACTAGGTGTCCTTAAGTTCATTATTACTTAACTAGTTTATATCCTAAAGTCTGTACACTTCCCTTTGTGATGTCGGTCACTAGGGCGTATTACACACTTCGTCGTCTAATCATATCGCAACTAATGTGCATATTGTGTACTAGTCCCCCTACTCTCTATACGAAGACGCAATTTCGTGAGAACATTGACGAGGCAGGATTTTATTTAATGATCAATTTATGCAAGCATCCTGACACCGCGGGAAGTCAGCAATAAACTAGAGTGTATGATTCCAATCCGTTTGGTAATTATGATATCTGGAGTTTTAAACAACGCCTCCTTAGATGTTAGTTAGTATTTTAGAGTCTATTGCGATCATTTCCGATATAAACGGTGGTTTGATTTCGAACTTTGACTTTCCATAATTTATTTATTATATTTCCTTTGTGAATAAGTTTTTAAGATTATGATATCTTTAGTTAAAAAAACAACTGGTGGCACTCCGGGAGTACCGGCATAAGTAAAAACTTCAACATTAACGTTGTGATTTTTTGAATATTTTGGAATGATTAGGGAATAATTTCGCGAGAATTGCTTTATTTAAACTTATAACTTTATAACAGCATAAAAGTACTATCATTTACGTGGTAAAATACGATATTTATTGCGCTATCGTACACAAACATGACAATTTATATTACATAATTCACCTTACGCATTTTCGATCAGGGTCACGTGATCTGAGTTCAACATTTTTTACCCATCCCAAAAAAGTGCACAGCGCCGCTAAATAAGTTTTCGCTTCAAAAAAATTAAACGAACTGTTATACACGACAATATTCTGTGAAATGACCGCATCTGTCACAACTAAACCAAGTAACTAGTGGAACAGTTTTTGTTCCTTTTTCAGACTATATTAAGACAAATCCTATTTTGTTGAAAACAATATTCATCTCTTCAGTTGTTCGAGTTCTTTTGTTATATTCCTACGTGACTTATATGAATGTATGCGAATTGTGTCGCGTAACACTTTAAATTCGCTCGAAGAATATTTACAGTAAATGTCTCTTTGTTACACCACACTGGCATTGTATTTATAATGGAATAATAGGTATAAGACATTTTAAAGCGACCTCACTAACTAAAACTGTATAAAATACATATACCCAGTGTATAATAATATTGATATGTATTTTTTGTTCGAAATCAAAAATTCGAGGAAATTGCATATTATACAGGGTGTAAAAAGACCGTGATCGAAAACTAAGACAGGTAATAGTTACGGTGAATATAAACACATTAACGTTAAAAAATGTTACTTACAAAAAAATATTTTATACAATAAAATACGTCATTAATTTCAGACACTGGTTATGACTTATGCACTGACAGACATAGGCCTCAACTGTTTGCTGTCTATTACCCAAAAGTAATCATATATAGTAAGGAATCATAAATAACCCCTAGATTTTTTTAGAACAGTTACTACTAGTACTACTAATTTTGTAGTTACTCTTACCGTTTTGTTATATTAAGTCAAAAAATGGATGAGTTAATATGATATAACAAGAACAGTTTTATGAATGTCTGAATTAATATACACTTTACATTATAAGTCGTACATACTTTATATTCATGAGATCTTTTATGTTTTAGCACACCGCTGTGCCCGTAATAGATCTATTGCAACATATTTTAACACTACAGTCATATAATAGAATAATAAAATGCGAACATTAACTTACTTTTGTTATTTCTTGTGCGACGTTGACTTTGAAATGAGCCGTAATATTTTATAACACACATACCTGGTTAAGCTTGCATCCTTGGAGGGGTAAGCAGAGACATATTTCTAGGTCAACGTATGCCAGTTTAATATATTTCCAGACTCCATATAGCATACTTTGCCCGACTCAGGAATCGAACTCGGCATTTTTGAAATGCGCATTTAGCACGTTTGCTCGATAGATTTAATGCAAATTGTGATGGGTTCGTTAAAATACTTTAACTAAGTATGTTATATTTTTCAAAATAAAGATGGCGCTTCTAGAAAGTTTAAATTGATTAATTTTCCTGTGTAACTATTTAAACACGTTTTTCAGGAAAAACAACCATACAGTTACACTTAAAATAGAAAACTTTTTATACCAATTTTAATCAATATCGTTAGAGCCGATTGCGAGCAGCCAAAATAAAAATATATTTCGAATTTGGCGCACCCGTACTTCCTAATTGAATAAATAAATTTAAATTGATTGAAACTGACGAACTTTTTAACTTTCTGCATGTCTAAAATCGTCAATAAAACCACATGCTCAGTTAAAAAAATCAACAAAGAAAAATAAACGAATACTAATAAAGACTAAGTCGTGATGGCCTCCAGGCTTAGGCACGCGGTCGAGAATCTCCACGGTCGCTGGTTCAAATCCCAGGCACACACCTCTGACTTTTCGAAGTTACATATGTGTGTATTCACAAAGAATTATCACGTACTTTAACGGTGAAGGAAAACATCGTGATGAAACCTGCACACCTAAAAGTTCTTAGGAATTTCTTAGGTGAGTAGTCCGCCAACCCGCATTAGGCCAGTGTGGTGGACTAAGACCTAAACCCTCTCAGATGTAGAGGAGGCTCGTGCCCAGCAGTGGGACGTGTATGGGCTGATGATGATGATAATAACGACATTAATGCATATAGACATGAATGAACTGAAATCGAAACCAATCCCATACCACGAAACAATGGCGGCGTCACGATTCGATTGTCGTGTAAGGCTTTGTTCACACTACGCGCTATAAATTTTGGGTAATGCACTCATATATACAACCTCACGCCTGTATTCCCCGAATGGTAGGTAGAAGTAGGCAGTGTGTATCTTTCCCACGCGGAAAGATTTTCGGGGTGAGCCTATTGTTGTTTTTCGGGCACATTTTTAGACTCCGTACTGCTACTTAGAATTTCCTTATGGAAAAACCCAATAACGTTTTGGTCGACCCGGAAATTAACTCGGGACTGAAATTGATCGCACGGCATTTGTGCCGCGAGATCACAAGGCAATGTAAGGTAATGGATATACGTATGTATGTACTATGTATATATTTATCATTTTATTAACTACAACATTTCACTAACATGTTAATTAGATTGCTTTCGTAGCTTCAGTTTATCTGTGTACACGGTATTAAATAGTGATTCAAGTTCTTACATTATAGTCGTTCTAGAACGAGAAATTATCATCTCTTACATGATGACAATTACGCCTGCACGTTAACATATTTCTTTACTTGATACTCTTATACCGGTCTGCTGTGATAGACAGATGTTATACATAATTAGAGAGCCCAAGATAATAGGAACACTTGGGGTTGCCAACTATTCCTCAACTTCATATGGCAAAGATAAAAACTTGCGAATCGTCTAACATCCAATATACCATGAATTTGTAAACAAATACATAAATGTGTTAATTTCATTCAACTAATTACACCATTTTGTTTATAAATAACTTCTAAGTCCTATAATTGCTTGCTCTAAGGCTTAGAATCTAAGCGATCACAGGTTTCATTACACAAGCAAAGGCGAACTTTATTGCTCAGAAATGTTGTAAAATTTATATAGCTAGAAGAAAGTTAATGCCTTGTAAACACGTCTTAATGCACACGTAACGCCATACTACGAGTATAAGATCATTATCTCACGAGACCAAGGTCGGCTGTCCGAGTGGGCCGAATGATTTGATCAAAATCACATCAAATCCGATTTAGATATGGTTTTTAGTATGAATAAAAACATATTGTTCTCGTGACTGCCTCTCAGTTTCTGGCGTGACTTGCAATTATATCAAAATTATTACTTGTTTCCGTAATAAATAATTATTTATTGTAGTTTTACATTTCTTTGTTTCAAGCTATTTGTGCTGTTGAACAATGAATTGGTATGCTGTAATACATTAATAAACGCTGATGACTTCATAATTTAGGTTGGTTCTACTATAAAATTACGTATTTCACATAATAGTATGTCATAAAAGTGTCATGGGTTTCAAAATTTCTGTTGCTTTTACTACAAAATTAAGCAACTTGTATCATTTATAATAATCTAGAAACACTACACAGGTTAAGCGTTTACAGACACCAAAGAAGTCTTAAATATAATTTATAACATTCTAAATATCTGGAATTTAGTGGATCGTGATTGTGTGATAGTATTTCTATTGTTCTTTGTTTAGTGTGTTTCTCTTTTGCTTTATAATAATACAAAATTGGTCTCCAATTAAATCACTTAAAATCGATTAATTGCTATAATAACGTGTGTTACCATGTTAATTTTATTGACACTGGAATTTTCCTTATTTATTTTTGTGTAATATATTACTTAAGCAGTGATGGCCTCGAGGTTAAGGCGCGCGGTCGAGAATTTCGGCGGTCGCAGGTTCAAACCCCAGGCACACACCTCTGACTTTTCGAAGTTATGTGTGTATTCACAATGAATTATCACTTGCTTTAACGGTGAAGGAAAACATCGTGATAAAACCTGCACACCTAAAAGTTCTTAGGAATTTCTTAGGTGTGTAGTCCACCAACCCGCAGTAGGCCAGCGTGGTGGACTAAGGCCTAAACCCTCTCAGCTGTAGAGGAGGCCCGTGCCCAGCAGTGGGACGTATATGGGCTGATGATGATGATATTACTCAAGCCGCACAACTGGACTCAGATATATATTTACACTAAGTATGTGTAGCAGTGTCCTTACGTTAGAAAGGTGATTGATCACCAATGTATTAGCGCAGTGTCGAAATGTAACCTTTATTACCTACACATATTATTCGTCAAATTGTAGCAAATTGTTACATTACGATATAATGGTATTTGAGTTTACAGGATCAGCAAATTTGTTGTCATTTGTGTTGATTGCTTTTAAATTGATGTCGGGTATTGACGAAACTGCTCTTATGGGAAAAGATGCGTACACTTTGACATACCGTGCTAATTGTGCGTTGATGAACTGAAGCCTAATGTATAATGACTCCTGTTTTGCGAATATAGACATTAAACATGACAGTTTAAGTAACATTTTCAAGAATACTCGATATTTACCATTTAGAATTATGTATTGTTTTTTAATTTTAAATATTTCACGGATTGGATTTGTATTTTGTGATTATTATGGTATATTCGTGCGATAGCTAATTGTAAGTTTTTCTAGGTCGTCGCTGCTGTGGTGGTAAGAATTTGCGCAAGGCTATGTTACTCATACGTTTTCCGTAATTATCGCACCAAATGAACGGAAGGCAATTTCTGGCTCTTCAACACGCGAGTGTGCGTGTCTGTGAAACACATTTATTTTGAGATAATGCTGCCAATTCAAGGGCGTGTTCGGAATTAATCATCTGTACAATGGCATAGGGTAGTTACACGTTACTGTGATAATGTATGTAGATTACATAATACATCGAAAACCTGCCAAGCGTCTTTTGTTCTTTTATAGAATTATATGTATTAAATATGATCGCATAGGATTCAGTATTAAGTTTTAAGGGGCAATGAAGAGAAATATATACCATTCAGCAGCTGAGTATTTATTTACACTTGAGTATAAAATTCATATTATTATTCACCATTATGTACACATAAATATAACATTCATCAGTCATCCGTCACGATCATATCATGCAAATGTTTGCTAGTAGTTGTTTAGTAATGGAGACCATGATGTCCATGCGCCAGAGGGGCGAGGGCGAGATGCGCGAGGGGGGCGGCGTGCGCCAGGGGAGCAGCGTGGACGATGGGAGCGGCGTGGACGACCGGAGCGGGGGCGGGGTGGTGACCAGGGGTCTTGTGGACGACCGCGTTGAAACTGAAAAATCAATTATATCACATTATAATTACCGTCATAGCATATCAGCTTAAAGATCATGATAGTTGAAGGTGGATGATTCTAACCCGTTGTGGTCATCAGCGGTGTAGGTTACTTTGCGCACGGAACCGTCAGGCTCGACGAGGGAGTAAGATCCATGGACAGCGCCACCGTCGCGGCTCTCATGCTGGGTCTTGTGGTCGCCGGTGTGGGGGTCAGCTACGGAGTAGGCGTAGTCGTATTTGGGATGGGCCTGGAAGTTAAGATTATAGGTGAGTTGTCATAAAATATAAAACTATACGAATACACGATGACAGTAGGTAGGGTTTTTGTACTCACGGCGGCGACGGCGATGGGGGCGGCGTGGACCACGGGGGCAGCATGGACGACAGGGGCGGCATGTACCAAGGGAGCGGCGTAGTGAGCCGAGGCGTAGTGCGCCGGGGCGTAGTGCGCCGGGGCGTCATGGCGAACGATGCTCTGCGAAGAAACTGCTGACGCATGGTGCAGCGGCAGCAGACCAGCGTTGGCGGCGGCCAGAACGGCGCTGACGGCGAGTACCTGCGACCACACTAATCAGTATCACATATTTCTAATAAATTAATATAATAAACTGCGCTAGGACTTACTTTGGTGAACATTTTGCACTAGTTAATCAGAGCAGGTGACTGATACTATTATAGGCCTGGAGTGTGACTTTTATATGAAAAGCAAAACTAAGCCGCAGGAGTGAGTGGTGGGGCGTGCGGTCACTTCAGTTCCGTAACTTTGACACCGCGAGGTCGCTGGCTACTCGCATACCGACGTTCGGAAATAATTTACAGACAATCGCCCTCCCGCCGGACTATGGGCCGCCAGCACCCTGTATCGTTCCTTATCTCTAATACTAATGTTGCGTGATTGCTTGCAATAATCAATGTTGTTTTTATACATCAATAAATTCTTTTAAAGATTTATTTGTACCTCAATTATTATTCGTTGCATTCTGATAAAATCAATTTGAGTTTAATAATTTGTTTAATTAATTTGCAGCAAAAAATGATATATTAATGAATAAAAATATTACAATGAATTATCGTTTATTATTTGTAAAACTAAAGATTATAAGAAACGGGTATCTTCAAGTCAGGTTTTTTTCTTTGGTCTTTACCGATATTTGTTCCACACATCACTTTCAGCATCATTGGACATTATAAACTAAAAACATGCGGGAATTTTTACTCATTATATTTTTTGTTTCACATTAACGCATTATCATGTTTGATAGAGGCAATTTTTTTTCCTTTATTTAAAGAGCTTAATCCAGCTTAAGACTATGTCGCTCGATGCTCTATAAAACTTCAAACTTACTAACTTCTACATCTTAATGCTACTTTGGCAAATTTAATAAGTATCTTTATTTCTTTGGATAAGGGGCATGCCAAGATGCTATTACATCCGCCAATACCTTCCATAGATGCTAAATATTGCGGGATCAATTTTAAAAGTATTAAACCTGTATACAGTAATAAACGTGACAAATAAGAGCTGCGAGTCTTTTTTATTGACCTTTATTATCAGAACAACAAAGACACAAAACAAGTCTTTTGATACACGGTTCCATTATACATCATCTGTATCTGTTTTTAGCAGTAATTACAGACAAAACCAATAAAATAGATATTGTCGGTTGCAAAAATCAGTAAGTATAAAATATTTGTCGTTCTCCTAAACTTATCTATTATTTGAATTGTAACTTTAAGATTAAAAAAGAAATTGAACAACTTTCACAGTTTCTAATTAGTATTAGATCATTTCGTTGAAGAAAATATCTTAAAAGGTCTCGCTTGACGTTATTCGAGGTTCCAGCATTAGACGTCATGTAGCTGATAAATTAATTAGAAATTAAAACTTTAAGTTCTATATAATGTTATAGTATATACTACATACGTACTATATGCACCCTCCTGGTGATTTTACACCAAGATCAATTTGTGTATTGTGAATAACATACTTTTTGGCCTCACAAACACTCAGACCCGAAAAAATATTTGTGGATCACACGAACATTAACAACAACCCAGAGATGCTGGTATCAAACCCGTGGCCACTAATTTGTCAAACCGGTATCCAATTAACTGCCTCAGGCTATCAGGATATAAGAAATATTTTGTGTAATTATATATTTCAACATATTCATATCTGTACAAAAACCATAACTTGAGTCAAATATGATTCTATTTGTGCTTATTATGGGCCCCTATGGAATACGAGTATAACCTGAACCTCCTTGTTCCAATTTTAATTTAACATTCAATTTTATGCTTTTTTAAATTCATACCTTCTAATAAAATTATAAGCACCGGCCTCCTCTATAACTGAGAGGGCCCATAGTCCACTACGCTGGCCTAGTGCGGGTTGGCGGACTATATACCTAAGAAATTTCTAAAAACTTTTAGGCGTGCACGTTTCCTCACGATGTTTTCCTTCACCGTTTATGTACATGATAATTTAATGTGAATACATAAATAATTTCGTAAAGTCAGAGGTTTTGAACCCGCGACAGCAGAGATTTTCAACCGCGCGCCGTTACCTCGAGGCCATCACTACTTGTTTGTATTTAATCTATCATCATAATTTCGTCGACTGTCAAGGGATTATCATCTCCACCTTTTTAAGAGCAAACTTATAAAGCTTCCCTTTCCAGATTATTTATGTTAATGAGTATATCTTTAAAGGTAAAATATTTCATGAATAAGCCAATTGACCTCATTTGTATTTATATTTATTTTATTTATAGAAATTGGCTCTATGTTCTAACAGGCGTGTCTTTAACAAAACAGTTTTAATGTTTGCCTTTTCTCGGGAAAAATAATATTTAAAGCGACTGACTTCATATTTTGGTTAAGGGAAGGTTGGGAAAGTTTGTATAGTAATAACTTTTTAATTCAACGTAAGATAGAGGTACACACCAACCCGAACTAGGCCAGCGAGGTGGACTAAGGCTTAAACCCTCTTAATAGTAGAGGAGGCCCGTGCCCAGCTGTGGGACGTATATGGGCTGATGATGTAAAGATAGAGGTACTATTTTAGATATAAAAGTGGCCTCTTTCTTGGTAAGAAGTGTAAGGCGTTATACCACCGCGGTGAGTGCAGGTTATTAGGTTTAACATACTTAAGAAATTTCCTTTGGAAATCATTGAAGACCTACTCGTATGTACAATGGACATGTATAAGAATACATGTTGATTCTCCTTATTGAACTAGTGTAAAAGTGCAGCTATAAATGTAATAAATATTACATTATTTGTTTTATTTGTACTTACTTGTGCCTTGGGCTTAGTATATTAATTTAAATACTCATATAGCCTTTGGTCTATCAGAAAGCCTATTTGTAAACACTCGTTAGTATGGGATATAATTAGGCTCTCGTCTTCATATTAGCAACACAGTTTGCCTACTACTTGCGTAAGTATGTAGATTAGATGGGTAAGGATAATTAATCAAATTGAAAAATCTTCAATCAAAGTGTATGAAAAAACTTATGTTAATTAAGATATGAAGTTACGTCGTTATTGCACTAGAAATGTCACTTTAAATGTCTCAATTTCTGTTACTGCATTTTGAGCTTATTTTGAATTATGCAAAATTAAGTCCCTCTGATAGAACTGACTTGTTGAAACCGCTTCATAAGGCCGCGGCGTGCCATTAAGACCCATTATGTCAGTAGTCATTTGCCTGGTAATGGGCAATAGGCTGGCGCCTTATAATGTGGACAAAAAAGACTAACTGGTGGCTAAACGTGGGTGTAGAAATACACTTCACTATCTGCTAAAATCGCTGATCAAAAACATAAGTGTCAACTATTCTTTTTCACTAAAATGGCATGGCAGAGTCGAAGCCTAATAGAAAGTACTAGTACATATATGGTCCACGTCAGCCTGCTTAGTGACTTCACGCTTCGCTTAAAAGAATTGACAAAAGCTTGACTGAAGACTGGGTTCAATTCATTAGTAAATTTAAATATTGTATACAATCGGCACGGCCTAGATTTAACCGGATGCTTTGTTACAAAAAATAGCCCATGTCCCACATCAAGATCTCATTTGTTTCTATACCAAATTTCAAAACTGGTCCCGTAGTTTAGCCGTGAAAATTCAATGTACACTGGTACAGACCAGTTACTTTCGCATTATTAATATTGGTTTGTATTTTAGAAGTGTCGTAACAGCATGTTCCGAAATATCCGATGTCAAAGGATATCGTCGGTTTGATTAAGACACAAAGGAAATATCTCCCGGAGTTTTATTAAACGACAGCTGACACTTGATTGGTCCGAAGTATTTTAACACGATGCCAGCACTGTACCTCGTGTACTCGTCGATTTCGCCACCCCATATCGAATGCACTATGATTTAAACCACACAGCGGTTAACTTCGATAGTATTGGGCGGTATTTAATTTCCCAGTCCATGTTAGTAACGCGATCACAGACGACTGATATCATAATTCGAATTTCTTAATACGCCCAATATGGATACTGGAATACATTAAAGTGACTTTGACTGCGATCGACCTGAGTGGATAGATAAGAAATGCTGTTTTTAGCCTGCAGAAAGTATTCGATATTCTTGATTGCCTGCTCTAGGTTAGCGTCGTGGGTTGTGGTAATTTACTAAGTAGGTTAATAAAGCTAAGTAGTTAATAAACCTATTGATTGTACTGTGCGGTAGAGAAATGTGAGGCAGGTATTGGAATTCGGTGAATGTAGAATAAAATAACAATATATTTATCCACATAATTAATATTTTAATTACCGTCTGTAAAACTTTTATAAAGGTCTTCAATGGTAATACGAATGATTTAATGAATAAAAGCGTACAACTTACGCAATGGGAAGGAAACGTAATTTTAACCTTCCACAGCAAACGTAAAGTTATATTTCTGTTATAATTGAATATTCAAAACAATTGAAAGGGTCGTGCACGACTGTTGCGCGTAACAGATTTAATTGTTAGTTAAACAACGTTAAGTAAAAGGCCCATGGTGTCTTTCGTGCAACAAAGGTCCGCATTCAGTGGGTAGATGTGGTCGTGAGTCGATATCTCAATCGTCACGGAAGCGGGATAAGTTTCGACGTAATTACACGCAAGGCTACACGCAAATATACAAGTGATTGAAACGGCCAGTAGGTTCATAGGTTAGTCACCCGCAAATTGTCTGGCCGTGACTCGGAAATTGCTATTAATATTAACACAGTCTTTGTTGACAGCATTGTCAGCAAAAAGCAATTGTTCCGAAAATATCTCGCGTAGGTACCTAATTACGGATCGTCAAAATCAATTGTTTGCTTTTCTTTGTATCGAGTTCTGTAGCATGCTGCACTGTTGAGTGACAATTATAGTCTAGTCAACAAGTTCAAAAACGTGTTAAATAGAAATAAAGCTCCTAAAAATATGTGCCATACCTCATTCGATTCGGAATGACGTCTAGAAAAATGTTTTTTAAGGGCATATTAGCACATAAAAAATTGCAATTGTTATTTTAACAAAATAAGAAAAAAAAAACAAGGTATTTAGTTTTTCGTTAATAACTTTTAAAATAATGATATTTAAGGAATTATGAAAAAAGATCCTGAAAGAGGAGGAAATTTCCAATAAAAAAGTCTTTACTCCCGGAACTCTATCTATATTATTTATAACTTTTATTTAACGCTGGAAATAGCGCTCCGCGAGGGCTTTACGACATAGGCGCGTCGTCTAAAAAGCCGGTATATCACCTAAAATAATTTATTTCTAATATTAAATAACAATTTAAAAATTTGAATAAATTATGGTGTAATCTAGACACTTTAACGAAAATAACCTCGGTGAAAAATATTTTTTTTGACAACTTTTCAAAAAGTTACACCGTTGTTAATTAACTAATGTTTTTCCAATCTCTGTTTTTATAAATTACGGCATAAAAGTTTAAAAAATTAGTCTAAAAATATTTCGCTTCGTGGAGCTCTTCTTAATTAGGTACTTAATAAAGTTATGCAGAAAAAAAATATTAAAGTTTATTATTTTGTTAATTATAATTCTTTTAAATTAACTAAAAATGAAATTTCAAAAAAATGATATAAAAACATTTTTTTTTTGGTAATATCTTATTATTGCTGTTTTTGCATCTAATATAGGTATTAATTAACATTGGAAAAAAAAATGTTACGTCATTTATTAAGAAATTGTTTATAAACAAATAGACTATTTTGCGATTTAAAAAAAAAATTTTTTTACTATCTTATTGCAAAGGTAAAATGATGATTTTAAAAAGAAAAAAAAACTTAAATATTTTTTTTTATTGTTTATAATCGTTTTTTTTTTATATTTCAATTGTTTAAATACTTAGTTAAGAAATTATTTTATTCTTAGTAATCATCATTGACCCTTTTCAATGGAATAACTGAGAAATATTTTTTTTATTTAAATTTAATTTTTAAAAAGTTAAGAAAAAAATTTTTTTTTAATTTTCTTAACTTTGTTATACATGGTTGTTTTTGTAATTTTTTGAAGTTTTCGAAAAAAAATATAACGGTTAATATTATTTGTTTATAACAAATTGTTAAGTTAATAAACAATTAAATTATTTATAAAAAAAAAAAAAAATTCTCTGTTATTCCATTGAAAAGGGTCAATGATGATTATTAAGAATAAAATAATTTCTTAACTAATTATTTAAACAATTGAAATATAAAAAAAACGATTATAAACAATAAAAAAAATTATTTAAGATTTTTTTTCTTTTTTAAATCATCATTTTACCTTTGCAATAAGATAGTAAAAAAAATTTTTTTTTTAATCGCAAAATAGTCTATTTGTTTATAAACAATTTCTTAATAAATGACGTAACATTTTTTTTCCAATGTTAATTAATACCTATATTAGATGCAAAAACAGCAATAATAAGATATTACCAAAAAAAAATATGTTTTGATAACATTTTTTTGAAATTTCATTTTTAGTTAATTTAAAAGAATTATAATTAACAAAATAATAAACTTTAATATTTTTTTTCTGCATAACTTTATTAAGTACCTAATTAAGAAGAGCTCCACGAGGCGAAATATTTTTAGACTAATTTTTTAAACTTTTATGCCGTAATTTATAAAAACAGAGATTGGAAAAACATTAGTTAATTAACAACGGTGTAACTTTTTGAAAAGTTGTCAAAAAAAATATTTTTCACCGAGATTATTTTCGTTAAAGTGTCTAGATTACACCATAATTTATTCAAATTTTAAAATTGTTATTTAATATTAGAAATAAATTATTTTAGGTGATATACCGGCTTTTTAGACGACGCGCCTATGCCGTAACGCCCTCGCGGAGCGCTATTTCCAGCGTTAAATAAAAGTTATAAATAATATAGATAGAGTTCCGGGAGTAAGGACTTTTTTATTGGAAATTTCCTCCTCTTTCAGGATCTTTTTTCATAATTCCTTAAATATCATTATTTTAAAAGTTATTAATGAAAAACTAAATACCTTCTTTTTTTTTTCTTATTTTGTTAATAAATATTGCAATTTTTTATGTGCTAATATGCCCTTAAAAAACATTTTTCCAGACGTCATTCCGAATCGAATGAGGTATGGCACATATTTTTAGGAGCTTTATTTCTATTTAACACGTTTTTGAACTTGTTGACTAGACTATTATTTCAATATCAAAGATAGTTTGGTTCATTATTTGAAGTATTGCGAGATCTTAGTGTTAGCGGAATTTGTAAGCTGTTTATTGTATGTAAATGAAACGGAGTAAATTTACATGTTTAACAATGATTTACGATTACGATCTACGATAAGCAAATACTTTGGCTTTGTTGTGTTTTGACTTATTGCAGAAATTTTCATAAAAAAAAATAAGAAGGTCCAAGATCCGTCTTGGACCTTCTTATTTTTTTTTCTATCTAGCCTATTCCGATACGCGCATATGGAGTCGCGGACAAAAGCTGCTAAAAATAATCCTTGGATATTTTTTTTAAAGTTAATAAAACCACCGTTAATGTAATGTTAGAGGTAATTTGTAGACATAACTTCCTAATTCGTTTGCCTTACAAATAAGTTACAATTATGTATTATTATAAATGTTCATGTTTTTTTTATTCAATAATAATGGAATTGTTTGTTGATTTTTTTCAAGATAGGAAGACTTAACGCAATATACATATGTATTAATATTTTGCTTCGAGCCAGCCTTACGAATGATTTTAAGATACCGGAAAATAGTTTCCGTATGCCATATTATAATCAGCCCACATACATCCCACTACTGAGAACGCGCAGGTTGGCGGACTACACATCCAAGAAATTCCTAAGAATTTTTAGGTATGCAGGTTTCCTCACTACTTTTCCTTAATCGTTAAAGTAGTTGATAATTTATTGAGAATAGGTACACAAATAACTTTGAAAAGTGGTGCCTAGGGTGTGTAAAGTCGAAGTCAAAATAATCTTTATTCAAATAGACTTTCACAAGCACTTTTGTATCGACAATTTTAAACTTTTTTTAACTATTGCCGCTTCGGAATGTGTTATTGCTGTGAAGTATAAAAGGCAAGAAACTGCCTTAGCACAAAGGTAAGTATATCTTGCGTGTGGCTTGAAGTGGTTTGAACCAGCTACCGTCAAAATTTGACTCGGCCGCGCGCCTAAACCTCAATGACATCACTACTTCCGTTTGATATAAACAATATTCTTTTATTTGGCCAATTAATATCAAAAGTGGTTTTTTATATATAAGTAATCAATGAAATAGAACATTTAAAAATATAAAGCATAAAAATACTGGCAGGACTTTAAATTTAGTAATTGATAGTGAATCTAAAACATTTTATTGTGTATTTCTCGTAGTAAGAATTTTTGGGCTGAATCATAGAGCATAATTTAAAAATTAATCCAAATTAATCGAATAATAGAAGTCAATCGACAAAATCTTTTATACCTCGACCTTCAAAGTATGCAAATAAGTCAATTATAGTGATAGATTTTAATAAAAGAAGTGTTTTAGATAAAATGAAACGTTTGGTATATCAAAAAAGCAATCACACTCTAAAGCTTAATTATGAAATTAAATGTCTCATTATATTAAGTGATTGGTACGTGCATAATTACTAAACATTGATTAAAACTTGTCGCTTGTGACACCGTTGGTTGGTCAACTACCAAACTATCTATTGAGTTGGGCGTTAGCTCTTAAGAAATTACATCTATAATATCCAGGTAGCTGCGTTTTGGATATCATAAACGCACTACCAATTCACCAAAAGCGTTTATTTAGTCCTAAGGATTTTGACAAACGTAGTTGTGAAAGCCATGGCGTAGAGTTTTATAATGACCACATTATAAGAAGGAGGTTATATTTGGTGTTTTAAATTGGATTTTTTTCAGTAATAAGATATTCTCGTTGATACAGCGGCGGTACGAGTGTGTAGTGTGCGATCTACCGGGTTCGCTTTGCTCTTATAGAGCGAAGTTTTATGTGTTTTTAAAAACCACTTGTATAGAAACTACAAACAATAGAGTCTTTTATCGTCATCTATTTTCTTTATTTAATGGAACACAAAACAGATTATCTATTTAAACTTAAGGGTACATACATATGTATAAAGTAAAAGATAAGGACTGGAATGTAATCCAACAAATGTACGAGTATATTTCGTAGGATAACTTAAGACAACAACTACAAGCCAATTAAATTACTTATTATTGACAAAAAATAATCAAAAAACGTACGTATGAAAAAAATAATATTATACGTATGAAAAAAATAGGGAATTATTAAAAATCAAATTAGGTTCTTTTTATTTTCTGCTGTTTTTTGACAATGTTTCGTGGTATTGTGGTTCAAGAATGTGGGTTTGATTCCCGGGTCGGGCAAAGTGTTATTGGTTTTTTTTTATTAGGAAACTCTAATATGCCTACCCCTTTGATTAATACAGGCGTGAGGTTATGTATGTATGTTTTCTGTCACTTAAAATAAATGTTATATTTTTCGATTTTTTTAAATTTCTTGTGAAATGTCTACTTGAAACATGTCTACTTCCCCGTGAAGTACAAAGAGTTGGTTGTCTGAACGGCATATCCTTACAATTGGATTGACGAAATTTCTATTCTCTTGTTCTTCTATTCATCTAGAACTATGATGATCGTTAATCAGAAACTAGAAATAATAATTATCCAGGTAGGGTCTTTAGCACACACCTACATTCTGTGGCTGCGTATTATACAATATGAAATATATATACATACAAAATTGATCATTCTAAAAATGAAAGAATGTCTAAGAACACTTAAATAAATTTCGAAGCGGAATCAAGTCTTCCTGCAAGTAAAAAGCCAATGTGATATCGCAGTGGTAACTTGTCTTAAATAGTCATAGAGAATCTTATAAGGGTTCATATGAAGCCTCATTCTTATTGAATTATTAGGTTGTAGTTTGCTTCGCTTAAAATGTTACAATGTTGATGGTTGATGTGCTTTTATTACACTGGTTACTAAACGTCTTGATATTCTTAAAAAATATCGAAATTTCCTAGAACCGATGACATTCGAATTTTTTTTTTTTACCTTGTTTGGACAGTCTTTTAATGCAGTTTTGTCTTCGTATTCATAGTGACATGTCCTTTTAAGTAAAAAAATTAATAGACTATAAAGGCAACTATTACTTCTATCATTAGGTTTTTTTTACTTAATAAGTAAGCTGAGTTTTAAAGCAATGCATATAAAATCAATAGTTATAACATAAAATTACTAACGATTTTGTTTTGCATTTGTACTCAGCTGGGAATAGGAAACGCATGTAAAATATCCTAAACGAATACATATCTTACACAATAATTCATATTTAATATGCCCAAAGCATGAAATGGTGCGTACTGTGTTTAGTGTCTCCAGTGATTGGTAAATGTCCTTAAATTATTGTTCGTGATAAATATCTGTGCCGAGAAATGCATTCGCCAATCTATGCCGTGTCTGTATGTATTCTTGAAAGTCAACTTTCGTAATACAAGCAACAAGTTCTATATCACAACCGCTGTCTAGGAAGTAATTACTATGTAAATATGTAGTCTAGATATTTTGCGCACTCTTTGAGCTAAATAAAGTGGTTAACACTTGTACCTACTCCTTAATTTAACCAGTTAAGTGTGATTTCCAAATCATTCGAAGAACACAAAATAAATGTATTTTTTACATATACTTTTAATTCTGTGCTATCTCATCCTATGGTAAAACATTGGAGTTCGTTCTTTCTTATTCTGTTTAATTTCCAAATGCATCACCTCGCTTTACCATAGTCTCCTCCAGCGTTTTCACTTTATTATTTTATATTATTTATTTGTAAACGGCTATAAACTCGCTTGCTAATACTGGGGCCTCAATGACTATGAAAATATGAGTGTAATCCTATTTTTTAAATGATTTTTATAAATAAGTAGTATTTAAAACAACATGTTAACTACTATGTATGGCTTAAAATAATTAAACTATTATTTGTATATGAGAGAAAAGCGAACCAAGTCATTAGTGTTTTACAAAAACGACAACTTGTATTCTTTCATATTATTTTATTATATCACAATATTATACATAGATCACAGCAAGAATAAATAAGGTACATTTAGGTTTTTAATGTATCTAGTAGAGAGATTTAATAATGATGATGTTGAGAGGAGTAGACGTGGTGGCTGGGGCCGGAGTTGTGGACGACCGCGTTGAAACTGTAAAAAAATTAAACAATTTTAAACATTCTATAGGCCTATTTCTGGAGGGCCTTGATCATATAGTCATTAAAACCCAAACCGGCCACGTTGGAGGGCCACTTTAGAAAGCACAGCTGCAAATGTTTTCAATATGAAGATAAGATATTATTGCAGTATTGGTATTTTGATTATTATCAAACATTGCCTTTGAATTGTTGAAGTAAAAAGAAGCGAAGTAGTAATTAATGGTTGGATAAAAATCCTTCAAATCCACCCCTGAACGTAGCAATGCTAACATAAAAGATAAAATTATTGAGATTTGTGATAACACGCACCTCTAGGCAAACTCGTTATTCATTTGTTTTTAAAGTTAAAATTAATAAGACACAACGATTTGTAACGAATTTCGGAATTTGCATTGACAACAATACTATGAATGACATAGTACCCGGCACATCTGAACTAGTTCCGAGACTGGTTTGCAATACACCTGTTTGTATCAAGCGCCGGAACACACGGGTCGGCTGGGGTCATTACTCATACGATAGAGCGCGACCGGTTTGACTGCCATGTGATCTCGTGTGAACATGTGCAACTGAATGTAAACAAAGCTGCAGGAATGTGGCCGAGATTCTACGTCAGTGTTATGCAACAAGATGGTGTCAGTGTTAAAGTCCTCTTATTTTCGGGTACTATTGTACTTTAATTGTTTCACTGAATAAAGTTGAAGCAAATCCTCTAATAACAAAATAAACATATATGCTGTAAAGCTGGTAGTAACTTTATTGTTTTAGCTATATTTTTTACAAAAAGTTACTAGTTAAGAAGACACTAGCAGCAGTTTTTTGATATGCTATTTTTATCTAAGTATATACATATATTAGCTTATACGCTTCTCACTGCTATCTATGTTGGCCTAAATGCGCCATCATTTACCTCCTCTTATTTAGAACAAAGAGGTTTAAAATTTACGTAAATATGTTTACCCATTGTGGTCATCAGCGGAGTAGGATACTTTGCGGAAAGAGCCATCAGGCTGGAGCAGGGAGTATTCGCCTTTCACGACATCACCGTCGCGGCTCTCGTGCTGGGTCTTGTGGTCGCCGGTGTGGGGGTCCTCCACGGAGTAAGAGTATTGGTATTTGGGGTGAGCCTGTAAACATAAAGGTGCACGTTTAATTAAAAAACTTATTTTATTGATACGAGGCGTAGTAAAAGTAGTAAGTATAAAGACACTTTTTAAAATTATAAATCTACTCTTGTTGATAAGATGTGTTGGAGATTTTATTTGAATTTTTTGGCTACTTACATAGTAATCCTCATGACCGTGTCCAGCATAGCTGCCGGTGTAAGCGGGCGCGGCGGCGATAACGGGGGCGGCGTGGGCGACGTGGGCGACGGGAGCAGCGTGGACCACAGGAGCAGCATGCACCAAGGGAACGGCATGGGCGAGGGTAGCGCCATGGTTCAGAGCACCGTCATAGGCCAGGGAAGCGCCATGACCCAGAGAAGCGTGGGCAAGGGGTGCCGCGGCGTAAGCACCATGACGGACTAAATTATGCTGGGATGACACGGTGTAGTCTCCATGTCCCAAAAGACCGGCCTGCGCGGCGGCCACCATCGCTCCGAGAGCAAAAATCTGCGCAAGAGAAAACATCGTTGATTACAATATACTTTTTTAATTAATTCACTTGAAATCACTTGTTCACATCACTTCACTTACTTTAGCGAACATTTTTTCTGAGGGATAGTAGTGCGTGACTGACATACATTTGATAACTACCAGTGGGTTTTATAAGAATCTGCGATGGAGAGTCGGTGGGGCGCCGAAAGCGCTCACAGCGCGTCCCCGCGGCTCAAGGTCAGCGCGCTTTGTCTTCGACATTCTCGCGTTACATTATCAATTAAATGATTGTTACTTAACCAAAATACTCTGTGAACTGCGATACACGCTCCACTATAGTAGGTCAATGTGGACAATGACAAGATTTTATTTGTTCTATTCGCATGCCTTTCCCACTCAGGTATTACAGGTAACGGATTTGATTATAATTTTTCAATATTTATTAACTCCTTTAATGACGCAGTCGATGAAATGCAAAGCAAAAGTTTTGGTTTTATTTAATTTAACGAATAAATAAGGATTAAAAAGTGAAGACTCTCTGCTCAGAATTTATTGTTTTGTTCTCCCGATAAACATTGTTGCCTATATTTTTTATATTTATTTAATATGAGCTTTTGTAAATCAATATTGACGACATCATATCAAAATTAATAAATTTCATAGCCATGATTTACTTAAGAAGTGTATTTTATTGTAGTTATAGATGTTCATTACTTTAAGATGTAGCTTATATCTCAAATGTAAACTGATCAAGAACCAAATAATATAGAGTATAGTCGGGATATTTGATAGTTTAATATTGAATAATCACGATGTATAAAGTTTATAATGAATGTTCCATATTTGACATTTAATTGGTGACATTTTGATAACAGATATTTAGCCTAAACTATCTGTATATCACGATTCACGACAAAGCATTGGCCGAGAAGTAAAGGAACTATGAGCCATTAATAGCAGTACTGGTCGAGGGCGATTCAATATTACACTTGAACAGATATAAATTAAAATACTTATAAATGAGAATTTGTTTTATACATATGATTTTTAATAAGAGGCGTGTTGTGTGAAATTTTGCCTTCAGATCGTGTAGAACCTAGATGAATATACCTTTTTTTTATTCTCTCTGAACCAAATAATAAAGTCCACACATACAAAATCGCGAGCAGAATATTGTACAAAATAAATAAATATTACATCGACTACAGCATAGGAACGAAGAGGTCTTCTAAGCAGCAAGTGGGATATTAAATTTTATTGCCGGAATTACGCAACTGGCGACCTTGTTACCCAATGATAATATATCAGACATCCGTATCCGTCAGCGATCACTAGTAAGCGATAAAGCGCTTTAAGAAACAAAAGAGCGACCCTGTCTCTTTAGCAGTGACCTTTAACATTTTTAGGTTCGCCACTGAAAGGATTCGGTAATTTTGTACTTAACCGAATAATTCGAAAGTGTATCCGTTTTTTTGCTCACGTCTGGATATTTATGACTAACCCATTAAGAGCGTTCATTAAGTATGAAAACGGTGGTATATATTATTTAGGTGCATTAATTTCGAAATCAGCTGTTGTTTTTGCTGTATTATGCAAAGTGCTGAATAAAATCCGTGTTAATATTTATTTATTGTAGTGTATAATACTATTAGAGTAGATTTGAGATAGCAAATTGTAATATTTTTTATTGCAGCCGTGACACATAGTTAGCTAATCTCGCTGCTAAGTCGTGTCTCCTATAAATAAGATAAGTACAGAATGTTTCAAGTCTATCCAATTGCACATACAAAAGATAATATACTTTGCAATTGATTTCGACAGGTTAAAGTAGAGAATAGTGTTATGTACCACAGCAATTTTAATGGATTAATCTGATCCCATACTTTAAGGAACGTACCTAAAACAGTACTGTTAATGTAAAGAAACTTAAATATATTACTGCAATTTTAATTTAGATATTTATTATCTATGTATGTATTCCTTATTTTATTATTCAATATTGGTTTCCTTTGCTATATATATAAAACTGACTAAACTGACGTTTGGAAATCAAATGGAAATATAGAAAAAATACGAAACAACAGTAGTCTTGAACGTAGATAATTTTCGATTATTTACAACTTTTTCAAATATTTAGCTTTATAGTACTACGATTATTCGGAAAAGGCCTTACGATACTACATATACTCAAATTGATGATGTTTGAATTCATGAAATACCTGATAATGATAATACGTAATAAAGCACACAGAATTTATAATCAGATACGATTGATATGTATCAAATTCCTATTTAGTAAAGTAAATTACATTTAGAGATTTGAATTGATTGATTGGAATTGCATTTCGAATAGACATTATCTTTGTACAAAGTGTATTATGATCAAATTACGTCGTTGTCGTGATCTAATGCAATATTCTTAAAATATTTTTATATGTATCTCACACAATTAAATTGTCGTAAATTGTTGTCTATTATCGTAAATAAAATTAAATAATTCTATGTTTGTTGCCAGTTTGATCTATAGTATTGGTAGCGGTAAATTGTTCTCGTGCTGGAATGTTTAGTTTTACAACTATTCTGTATATTTTGATTTGTTATGTCTTTACTATAATAGCACATATTATTATTGTTTTAAATGTTTTACTAATGTTTGCTGATTTTATGTTTGGATATGCTATTAAAACAACTAAAGTATGGTACAAATAAATAGTTTATTGGGTTATTTACATATTTGGCGAAGAACGGTTGTCGATCAATTCTCGTAGGTTTCTAGTAGTAGTGGTTGTAAGGGTGCACGGAAGGGGCGGAGTTGTGCACCACAGCGTTGAAACTGAAATTAGAAACAATAAAATCATAATCTCTATCTGTTTATATAAGCCCATTTGTGGGCACGTGCCTCTCTTCTACTCAAAGTTCATGATAAATTCATAGTGACGCATTTGCAGCAAAAAGCAGTTTCCCCTTTTGCCAAATCCTCAAATACCGTCTATTTCTAAGCAGTTATGTATTTTTGTTTTTTAGTATTGAACCTTTTCGAATATGGTAAGGAATCATATCTCTTACCCGTGGTGATCGTCAGCGGTGTAGTCAACCTTGCGGACGGAACCATCGGGTTGCACCAAGGAGTAAGAGCCATGAACGGCGTCGCCGTCGCGGCTCTCGTGCTGGGACTTGTGGTCGCCGGTGTGAGGGTCAGACACGGAGTAAGCGAAGTCGTATTTGGGATGAGCCTGGAACGTTATATGCCAATAATGTAAATGATATAAAAGTAAATTATAGTATGGATATTTTGACAGAGTAATTTATTGGACAAAAAATCAGTATTAATTGAATTCTTGATTAATTTGATTTCAAGTTTATAGTTTAACAGATTATAAACAAATTTAATTAAGCATTTAAATAAAATAATAGGAACAATTAAATAACATATTTTCTAAGGTATTTTTTAAATGCCTGCTATATTATTAAAATAATTTACTCAGGTAAATCATCCTTTTTCAACTAACATTGATATACTGTGAATGTAATGTTAAAAAAAATTAAAACTATGTGGTTACATACGTATGTGTCATGACCGTCGTAGTGTCCAGCGTACGCGGGGGCGGCATAGTACGCGGCGGGTGCAGCGTAGTACGCAGCGGGTGCGGCGTATCCCACTGAGCCTTGAGCGTAGGGAGCATAGCCATCGTGGCGGACAATGCTCTGGGATGATACAGCGTGGCCGTAAGGGCTAGCGATGGCAGCGGCCAAGAAAGTTCCGAAGGCGGCGATCTGGAATGAGAAGGAATTATCATTGTTGGTGACGTCATAATAGTCTTGATTAGTAGTACACGTCACTACACTAAAGTGTGGACGCCGCTCAAGTGAATAGTGCGCAAATGAAGGTTGGACTTATTGAGCGTGCTAGATTATAGATTAAGATAAAGGTTTTTTTAAAATTAAGTTGAAGACAATGGTTCAGTTTCGCATAATGAGATGCTTAAATGTAAAGTAAAATGTAATTCAGATAAACTATTTAATGCATGTTTTAAGTCCATAAGTTCATTAATAATTAATTGTGGAGTATATTGAAAAAAATGTCGTTTAATAATTATTATTATTGATATTTTTAGGTTGGCACTTTGATCTACAGTATATGAATTCGACCGATGGATCCCTAAATTGATTTTTAAATTTTTAAGATATTTTTTCAACATAAAGCGATTGAAGGAGATCGCACGAACGAGATCACTGGTAACTACAAGCCACGAGCACTTAATTTTGTTATAGACACCCACTATTTTTAACACTTCGATTTTTAGTCACAATAAATAGAGCACTCACTTTGCTGAACATTTTGTTGTTTTGGATTTGTTGTTCTCGTCGAAATATCTTGTTGATTGATATCAGCTGTTGGTTGTTATTCGTTTTTATATCATTTAACCCAACACAAGTGGGGCTGACCGCACGTGGACCTCGCCAACGACAATGACAATGCGGAGGCCGTGCTCAAAATCGATTAAAGAAATGCAATACGTGTCATGGTATCGGCTCTATTGCTTCTTGTCATGCCATATTGTCTGAATACTGTCTGCACAAAAAATATGCGGCCGGTAGTACTTGGCAACGTGTAAGACGAAGCAAGAAAGATGATTTAAAGTTGTTTTCTTAGGTAACATGGAGATGGTATGGTGCTACAGTTAAAAAATTAATAATGTTTGATTGACTGATAAACGAACTAGAGAATCTACTCGTAAATGCTAAAAATTTCTTTGAAAAACTAAATGAGACTAAAAAGGTATTATATTATTTTTTTAAATCAGGCAAGTACAGTCAAAGTCAAAATAATAAAATTTGTAGATTAATGATGTATTGTATTGTAGATGAAATGATATTTAATGAGGTTTTCGGATTTTGAAATTATCAGGATAAGAACTTGAGTTAAGTATTGTGCATACAGTCATATGAACACATATGATGATGATGATGATGTAAACACATTTCCATGGAATAAAGTATGCTTTTACGTAACAGCTTGATCATCGAAAAAAACGATATACATACGTAGTCCTATTGGTAAGTCCGTTACAAAGAAAAATCTAATTGGGCATTGCATTAATAATAATATTTTTATATGTATTAAGTGGCCTTCGTTGTCCGCAATACTTAATTTGCATAGAAATATTATTATGTCATTGCCACGTAACGTAAGTTGTTACGTTTACGTTAAGGATTTTAATTATTATATAATTTCGGTAAGCAAGCAAGTGCCATAACTAATGCTATATGTCCCAACTTTTTATGAATAATTGTAATAATTAAATGTTGTAACAAAATTTGCCTTATAAAAATTCTGCACTATTAAACAGTGCTGGGCACAGGTCCCCTCTTCAACTGACAGGATTTAGACCTTAGTCCACCACGCTGGCCTAGTGCGGGTTGGTGGACTACACGTGATAATTCATTGTGAATAACTTCGAAAAGTCAGAAGTGTGTCCCTGGGATTTGAACCCGCGATCGCTGAGAATCTCGACCGCGCGTCTAAATCTCGAGGCCGTCACTATATGAATTATATACATCTGACTATTTTAAAACTAGATTTACTATTTGAAAATAAGATTGGATTTTATGTTTTTTTTATATTCTATAACACTGATACCAGGCCAATCAAGCCGACATATTTGCAGTATTATATTTTTTTGCAGTATTATCGTTTTAGCTGAGAGTTTTATATGGTCATGTTTGGAAGTTATACATTATAACCAGGTCGGCTACGTGCTATCATTCAAAAATCAACAATTCTGATACTAGTTAAGCGAGTGCATTGAACCCAACAATGTCTGTAATAAGACTAGTATGCTGAATACTCAGCCTATCGCCGTCCACTGCGGAACATAAGCCTTCCCAAGAAAGCGCCAACCATCCCGGCCTTGAGCAGCCCTCATCCATCCGTTGCCCGCCACATTTCTCAAGTCGTTGAACTATCGTTTGCAGGATGTCCTACCCTACGTCTGCCTAAGCGCGATCTCCACTCCAACACTTGTCTGCTCCACCGGCCGTCCGACTGTCGGCAGACATGGCCGGCCCACTTGCTATGGGCTATGTCAATAACTCCGGTTCTCTGGCGGATGACGTATGTAGTATGCCGAATAATTTATGTTGATTGCGACAACAGAAGTTCTCTTTTCTATATAATATGATAATATAATATACCTAGTCAGGTCATAAATTCTGTCACATGTTTAATATAAAATAATTGAAACAAGTTTATTCATTGTGTAACCATTTATATACCAAAATGAACTTAACAAAACATAGATTCTTATGACACTAAAGTTTATTCAAAATGACCTCCGTGATTTTGAATACAGGCCTTCAATCTGCGCGGCCAGTCGTCTATCGCAGCACGAACGAGGTCCATGTCAATATCGGCGGCTGCCTTAATCATGGATGTCTTGAGTGACTCCAAATTGGGATGAGGCTTTGAGCACGCCTTTTCCTCCAAGTGTTGCCATATCTTGTAATCTAACGGATTCAAATCTGGACTGGAGGAGCCTGCCAGTCTTGTGTGCTCTTCGCTCTATGAGCTGGCGCCGAATCTTGTTGGAATACCCAGTGCCTGTTATTGAACATGGTATGAGAAACAGGTTCCACATGGTTCGTCAGGACTGTATTTTGATACACAACTGCATTCGTTTTTACACCTTTCTCACAAAAATGTACCTCTGTTAAGCCCCAATAAGAAACTCCCAACCATACCATGAGAGAGGATGGAAAATGACCTCGTTGGACACGCAGAATACGGTTGCTCGCTTCTTCACTACTGTGTGCGTACACCTTATCATTTTGTTTGTTGTAGCTCTCTTCTACGGTAAAAAAATTTCATCCGAAAAAAGAATTTCCCGATATTTTTTTCCCGCGTACCGCTTCCACAAAGCACGGCATCTCTTCAGTCTCAGGTCCATTAGACAAGCATTCAAACGATGTCCTGTTTTTCTTCGATATGCCTGAAGCCCTAAGTCTTCATTTAACACCCTTTTCACCGTGGTTCTGCTTAACCCCATCTGAAGGGCCAACAGTTTCTGCTTACGTTTGGGATTTCTTTGAATTCGCGCCCTCACAGCTTTTATCACTGCCGGAGTCCTCACAGACCGAGGGCGACCACTTCTTGACCTGTCATCTACACTAGAGTCTTCATTGTATCGTTTGATGGTACGATAAACGAATCTTTTGGTTATATTCAAATTTTTCAGTATGTCAAAAATTTTAATTGGCGCGTAACCGCAACGATGCAACGCAATAACTGCAACACGGTCTTTTTTAAGCGTTCACTCCATATTTAAAAATGAGTAAAATTCTAAAAAGTATACATTTTTATTTTCATGAACAATTCAAAATTCGAATTCAATAAACTTTTTGTGGCCAGCATTCTAAAAGAAAAGTTTTTACTGTATGACAATACTTATGACCTGACTGTGTATATTATGAATAATTTGAATAAAACAAAATCTAGATTAATATAGAAAGATTTATTTTATTGCGCGACTTTCGTAAAATGCGTTTAACACTTTTTACCCAACTTCAACTGTAGATTCTTTACTGCTCTTGTTAAAGGAAAAAAATACTTATTTAATAACAAAGCTGTTAAACTTCCTTCCTACCCTTAGAATGAAAAGGTATACTAATTTCACTGACTTACATCCCAACCCGTACAATCACATTCATTAACGGCGGCGCGTGATATCTGAGGACTGAAGCATCTTCAAACAGACACAGTTTTGCGGGTCTTTGTGTTTGTTTTTTTTTCTGTTGACTGATCATGACACTAATTTAAACCACCTGTCCGTGACGGTATTCCCTCAAAATGTACATACCATATTTGAGCAAAAACCGCTTTGTGCTTTTGGCTTAAGGTTCTCGTTCTGATATCCATAACGCAGGGCACTCAGCGACCCTCTTTAAGTAAATAATAAATGATGTGGCCATGCGGATAATGCGCAATTGCCGCTCGGATATGTATCGGATATGTATTGCAAGTTAAAATAGATTTTTTGTTTTATTGACTAAAATTTAATAGCAAAAAAATGAGTGCATATGCTATGTTATGCTTAGTTATCTACGTTGTTTAATGGCAACATGTCCGAATCATCGTTTATATTGTTTAGCGTTGAAATATTGTAAGGTTCAATTGTTTTCTTCGCAGTGTTGCCATACAAAGAGTTGCTCAGAGGTACACAAACTGCACCAAAATGTGAGACATTAAGTTAATATTACAAAGGGGGAGAGAATTTAGCACGTATGGGAATAATTTTTAATGCCGCGTTGTAAAATCTACCTATCTATGTGCTTTTGTATTGTGCTTTTAAAGTACTGTTTTTCAAATATTTGATTCTCATTGAGACGAAAAATTGTATAAAAATAAAAAATATCACGTACGTTTCATTTGTGTATTAACATTATATCACACTCATATATTTACAAAACATACATAATCAAGTCAGGCAAACATTTTCGGAACATAAATTAACTAAGTTAATGTAGGGTTGTTGTTCAGTAATGATGGTATCCATGTGCTGGGGCGAGATGCAGGGCGGGGATGGCGTGCACAGCAGGAGCGGCGTGCACGGCGGGCGCGGGGTGTACTGCGGGGGCGGAGTTGTGCACGACGGCGTTGAAGCCATTGTGTGCGTCAGCGGTGTAGTCGACCTTGCGCACGGAGCCGTCGGGCTGCACCAGAGAGTACGAGCCGTGCACGGCGTCTCCGTCGCGGCTCTCCTGCTGGGACTTGTGGTCGCCGGTGTGGGGGTCGGCCACAGAGTAAGAGAAGTCGTATTTAGGGTGAGCCTGAAAAATTGTACCAATGGTTAGTATACAAATTTTGGTAGGTGCTAAAATTTATGATTAATTAAAAAAAAATTTATAATATCATATTATTTTCATTAGTTAGGTTATGTTTAGTGCGACTTACGTCATAGGCAGCGACAGGGGCGGCGTAATGGGCAACTGGGGCGGCGTAGTGGGCAACAGGGGCGGCGTAGTGGGCAACAGGGGCGACGGGAGCAGCGTAGTGGGCCACAGGAGCGGCGTAGTGTGCGGCGGGCGCAGCGTAGTGCGCTGCCGGGGCACCATGGACTACAGTTTCGTCATGACGAACGATGCTTTGGGAAGAGACGGCGTGGCCGTGGCCTAAGAGACCAGCGTTGGCCGCAGCCAGGAGGGCGCTGAGTGCTACGATCTGAAAGTAGAATGAATATAAATTAAAATACTGACCTATTTATTTATTCAAATGTTGATTTTAAGTGGGTCAATATAAAATTATATAATGATTAAATATAATAATTAATTATTCAATTAATTATTTAAATTCCAATAACTCACTTTGCTGAACATGTTTGATAGTTCCGTTGGACTGTTAGAAGTAGATTGATGTCAACTGCCCAGTGGAATGGTTTTATAGATCGCGGGCGGCGCACGTTCACGCGGTGGGGCGGAGAAATGTGTGCAACCACCTTGACTTTAACTTTGACATGTAACCGGTTACCGGAATCGATATAATATACGTGATATAGGCGTTCACTAATTCTTCAAGTCCGCGATTATTAATCTATTAGCAGTCAATAGTTACCTATTTCTGTTGTAGGAGAAAATCTGGGATTCTATATTATCTCTAATTTATAGATAGAAAGATTCTGCTCCTTTTTGTTAATATGATCTTATTTTATACTAGAATCACACACGCTTATAAGAATCAAAAGTTTTGTCCTATCACCTTAATCAATTTCTTCTTTGATTGTACGTCAATCTGTAGAATAGAAAAGGGATTTTTTTTGTAAATAAGAATTAATTTTAAATATAATATATTTTAATGTTATAATTATTATCTAATTTTATTCATTGCCTCTCTGCTTTCCCAACAATAAAAAGGTTTGTTTTTAATTTATTTTATGTATTTGCACACTTGCTTTGTATCATCTCTGCATCACCCTAGGTTCAACTGGCGGAGAATGCTTTAGGCACTATTTCAATCCTTACAATCGTTGTATGAATTGTAATTGAATAAATAAATTTGACTCAGAATAAAGAAATATTAAGCCTTAAGAAACATTATTTGCATTCAAATTACGTTTTTTCTGTATATTGAGTCATAGCCGGAAGTACAAATATTTTGTGAAAATCGTACTCGGGTAACTTAATTGACATGCCAGTTATATTTAATGCTATATAAAAGTGCTCTTAAAGAGTTAAACACGTCGAAACGGACGACCTAGTGACTCACTTAATGAAGAATCATTAACGTCGCGAAAAAAAATCGGTAATACAAAGGATGTCTTAGTTATGTTGCTCTTACTTTTGACGATGAAGGTATAAATATAATGGGAGATAATTCACCACTGCACCCTGTACTCCTGAACAGTGATAGGGATGATATTGGGTCTTTGGTAAAGTAACTGAGATTATAAAGTTCGTACAAATCGTAAGATATCTTTTTGATATACAGAATAATATTTTATGGGTGTTATTAATTAATTAATAACCAAACGAAGACAACAACCGGAATATGTCTATTGCGGGATTTATAAAGACATTGAACGACTGTTCGACGACGCGTTGGTTAAGTTAGATGCTGTGCGATTTATATGTCCCAGGTACGATTCTCGGGTCATGGGAAGTGTAATTGCTCTATTAAGAAATTCACAGAACTAGTACGGACGGCAATAAAACTGCAATAGGCTCGTCCTCTATTACGCGGGACTTAAAACAGCTATCGAAACGTGAACGCAGAAATTTACTCCTGCCTACTTTTTTTGGAAATACTGGCGTAAGTTTGTGACATCGAAGATGAAGCTTCTCATTCTACAATGACATGGGTGTAACAGGTAGCTTTGTTGTATCTTCAATACATAATACTGGTTTTCCGGTTCACTTGCCCTATTTTTTATACAATTTTTTAATCTGTCAGTGGAAGAATTATTCAACTGGCCGGCAAAACTATATAATGTCGATTAATGATTGTTATTCATTCTTAGTGAGTCAGTACTCTATCCGGACAATGCTGAATTATATTTTTCACAGTGTAGTTTCATGCCATTTTATTATAATTAGTTTACCGTAACAAAAATTTTTTTTTATTGAGTGCGCGGCCTTGTCCCGTGACCTGTCGAGATACGAGTACAATCTATGCGGTCGCGTGTTTGAATCCCACACACACACTTCTGACTTAAAAGTTATGTGTCCATTCATTATGAATTATCACGCATGTATGTATGTATATAAATACATATAATTAAGAGTACTCCACGTGGAATTTCATTCATATGTAACGTTCATTATATTCTTTTTATAAGTATACTGCGACACATAAGTATTTCATTGGTCGTAGCGTGATGATATAACTTTCCTTAATAAATGGGCTATCTAACATTGAAAGAATTTTGAAAATCAGTGCAGAAGATCTAAATTTTACCCACTACAACCTCAAAAACTTGTAACTCTTTATACAATATTTTTATCATATTATGTAGATAAAATATCCTTTTTCTATTAAAGCGCTGTGCAAATAAATATTAAAATATTTGCAGCCCCTATAACTATGAACGAATTGATTATTAAATAAATAGTTCTTGTTTAAGTGTATTTATTGACCGAAGCGCTTTCTAAGGCATGTAAAAAGCCTAAATAGGTCGTCATGTATATGTTTTAAGCCACCTTTATTTTAATAATGAATAATGTCTTGTTTCGCTTGGTTCCTGGGATCTTTGGCAGCAACTAACTCCTGTCAGTTACGAGGCACTTGGTATTTGTAGAGACTGTCCCGACACTTACTCGCCTGTGTAACTCCTGTAAACTAGGATTTACAGCAGCGCACATAGTACGTAGAAGAACCGAGCAATAAAGCTCAGCGAGTCTCTGTAGGTTTGTGGTTTTCCTTTAAACTACAAAGAAAACTATCACACAGAAAATATATTGTAGAAGCTGGAATCATATAAGTAGTTGTCCACATCCTTCCAAAGCGCAGCGGTAGTTAAAATATTGGACTGTGAGTTCAATAATCCTTTAATTATATTGAGTCACCAACCCTAATGACTTTTTAATTTTGGCTACTTTAAAAAAGAAATCAATTTTTATAATTGAAGTCGCTGGACAATAAATAATCGTTATGTTACTGCTATGATTGTTTGTCAACTTTATCACTCAAAGAGGGTTAAAAAGGGTATGAAAGTTTTAAGGAAAAAAGCCGATATTTTGCTATACCACTGCGACCACGCTTGGCTGGCCCGTGTATCTTATAAAAGATACTGTAGTATTATTTCAAGTTATTCATTTTATTCGTTGTTTGGCTGTAGATGTTGTAAATAATAAAACATACTATTTGTTAATTAAATTGATTTAGTATATTCAATCATTTGGCTATTATTTAAATATAAATAGCGATCGACTTACAGTATACAATATAAATATTTGGCAGGTGTAAATTTGACTAGTTTGAGTATCAATGTTTTTAGTAGTGATGGTATCCATAAACAGGAGCAGACACAGGGTGTACAGCGGGGGCGGAGTTGTGCACGACGGCGTTGAAACCATTGTGCGCGTCAGCGGTGTAGTCGACCTTGCGCACGGAGCCGTCGGGCTGCACCAGAGAGTAAGAGCCGTGCACGGCGTCTCCATCGCGGCTCTCCTGCTGGGACTTGTGGTCGCCGGTGTGGGGGTCGGCCACGGAGTAAGAGAAGTCGTATTTGGGGTGAGACTACGTTAATAAAAAAAGACATTGTAAAAAGATTCAGTATAAGAAGGGTGTACTGAATTGTAAGTTTGATGATATTTATTGTCTAAAAGCTTATATATATGTGAAGTTTCGTATTTAAATCACTTACGTATTCATCGTGTCCGGCGTAGTGGGCAGCGGGGGCGGCGTAGTGAGCGACGGGAGCGGCGTAGTGGGTGACGGGAGCGGAGTAGTGCGCTACAGGTGCGACGTAGTGCGATGCGGGCGCACCATGGACTACAGTTTCGTCATGACGGATTATGCTTTGGGAAGAGACGGCGTGACCATGGCCTAAGAGACCAGCGTTAGCCGCAGCCAGGAGGGCGCTGATAGCTACGATCTGGAAATAATACATTATATTATAATTTAACAGTTCCGTTAGGTCTAATGGTTAAAATGGGTTCAAATCTTTTTTATATCCTTTTCAAGTATAATTTAAATACTTTTTATTTTTCTGGCGACTCACTTTACTGAACATGTTTGGTGGTATTGCTGGACAGTCAAGTGCAGATTGATGTCAAGTGTCCAATTGTATAGTTTTATACATCGTGGTTGGCAAACGTTAAGCAGTGGGGCTAAGAAATGTGCGCAAACACCTTGACTCTAACTTTGATACGAAGCCAAGGCGTCGATCTAGTCACAAATATGCGTGACGTAGCCATTCGCGAATTCGATTGAATCGATTTAAATGCTTTAATTTATTCACTGACGTGACAATTTCAGTCTATTATCGATATCTTAATGAAGTGGTATTTTAATATAATATCTTTCATGAGTGTCATTAAATTAAACTGATTATTTTATTGGTTTGACATTCATTGAGATACTTACATGAATTGCATTTTATTTGTCAAGGAGGCTTTAGTTTACATGGTTGTTAATTTATGAGATTTTATTTTGTCACTGAAACGTATTTCGCGGCATAAAAGCTTGTATCACCATTTTGGTTCTTTCCCACCTTTCAAAGGTAGTCTGGCGACGAGCAATTTTGTTTTCATCATCAGCTCATATACGGGATGTATATACTGCTGGGCATGAGCCTCCTTTACAACTGAGAGGGTTTAGGCCTTAGTCCACCACGCTGGCCTAGTGCGGGTAGGCGGACTACACACCTAAGAAATTCCTAAGAACTTTTAGGTGTGCAGGTTTCATCACGATGTTGTCCTTGACCGTTAAAGTACGTGATAATTCTTTGTGAATACACACATAACTTTGAAAAGTCAGAGGTGTGTGCCTGGGGTTTAAACCCGCGACCGTCGAGATTCTCGACCGCGTGCCTAAACCTCGAGGCCATTTTTGTTTTAATCCACAATATTTCTGTATTATCTCGTTGCACGTACTAATGCTGGCGATGAGCATGCTCTGCAATTAACAGCGGTATGAACTACTGTAATGCAAGTTGGCGATCTTCTTAGACTAATTTTTTCACCATATTTTCTTTACCAATAAATTACCCGGTAATTCATAGCGAATAGCAAATACGAGTAACTTTGACTAATCAAAATTGTGTGTCTAGGATTTGAGCCCACGACCGCACTATTTATTTTATAATAATTCCAACTCCTATACGTAGATAATGTTTTGAAGCTATAATTAACGTCATTAGTAAAGGTGTTATGTTAAACGTAATGCAATGTTTCCACACTTCAAAGGGTTAATGCATTTGATACGGCAGTATTATTTCGTGACTACATTTGCCTCGTTAATTTTTAAATAGATGTTACTTTATTCTACAGTCTTAAAAAGAATGTGGTATGATATATATTTTGCGTATCTCCTAATTCACAATTTTTCATTAATCAAATGACTCTATGGCATAAGTCACTGAAGGGCCATCAAGAGCGCATGGGTTAGATTCATGGCTCAGGCATAATGTTATTCGGTTTTTTTCTAAAGGGAGTTCTCGTTTGTAGCTCGGAATTTGTAAACAAGCACGACGGTAAAAAACTCATCCGCTATTAGTAAATGAAATTTTAAAAATAAACAAAATATTTAACAAAAACAAAAACAAAAACCGCCATAAAAAAAAGTATTCCAAAACAAATTAATATGCACTAAAAAGTAAAGAAATATTAGGTCTTCCGGTTAGTTTTGAGGGATATATTAAAAAATTTAAATCAAATATGCTCCATTACTAGCTACAACCTTTTGCCATTTTTCGGGCTACAAATGGATTCCATATTAAAAGAAAGTTAACCTTTTTTGATACAATCCATTCATTGATCCATTTTTTGATACATACGATTTTTTGATAAATGCTGATCTGCAAGTATATGTTGCATACATCGAAATAGATGGTAATCAGAAGGAGCACAATCTGGTGAATTTGCGACTTGCAGGAAACACTTCCCTCTGAAAATCTGAAAGTGTACCTCTTACAGTTTATGCGACGTGTGGGCGAGCACGTAATGCAGTAAAAGACAGTATTAAATTACGAAAGTGATATTTATCGCATTCCATACTTAATCACACTAAAAACTTGCATGGGTTTACTATACATGAGTTACTTCGAATAATTAAAGTGCAAGCTAAAACATGCAATATCGAATATCTAAGTAATTTGCACCGATGTGACGCGACAGCTACTTGACACGTTCCCTCAAAAGTAACCGGAAGACCTAATAATTGCGTATTCTTCTATAATTTAATAATCATTTATTATCTTACATCTTAATATCATAACAATTCATCGATATGTGTTTACCACACAGGAAAGTAGGTAGGTACCTTTCTTCTTTAAATCTAACTCAACACATAGAATAACAAACAATGATCAAAATATTTTTTTGAGTTCTCCTAAGTAAAGTGATATGAAAAATATACTTTTCAAAGTTATGTGTGTATTCACAATGAATTACCACTTACTGTAACGGTGAAGGAAAACATAATGAACCGAATCGTGTTCAGTAATACTTTAAAATAACGATGGAATAAAACTTGAAATATTTTAATTTATTTTTATTTCATAACTTATTTTTTTATTTAATACTAAGTTATTTATTGGTTCAGTAATGATGGTATCCATGGGCGGGAGCGAGGTGCACCGCGGGGATGGCGTGCACAGCAGGAGCGGCGTGCACGGCGGGCGCGGGGTGTACTGCGGGGGCGGAGTTGTGCACGACGGCGTTGAAGCCATTGTGCGCGTCAGCGGTGTAGTCGACCTTGCGCACGGAGCCGTCGGGCTGCACCAGAGAGTACGAGCCGTGCACGGCGTCTCCATCGCGGCTCTCCTGCTGGGACTTGTGGTCGCCGGTGTGCGGGTCAGCCACGGAGTAAGAGAAGTCGTATTTAGGATGAGCCTGTAATAACAAAAATAGATATTGTAAGAAGACCCAATTAAGAAGAGTAGTAAAATTATTAGCTTGATGATATTTATTGTATGAAGTCTTATTTATATGTAAATTTTCGAAGTTATATCACTTACGTATTCATCGTGACCGGCGTAGTGGGCAGCGGGAGCGGCGTAGTGAGCGACGGGAGCGGCGTAGTGGGCGACGGGAGCGGCGTAGTGGGCGACGGGTGCGGCGTAGTGCGCTACAGGTGCGGCGTAGTGCGCTGCGGGAGCACCGTGCACAACGGTTTCGTCATGGCGGATGATGTTTTGGGAAGAGACGGCGTGGCCGTGGCCTAAGAGACCAGCGTTGGCCGCAGCCAGGAGGGCGCTGAGTGCTACGATCTGCAAGTAATAAAACATATGTTAAATATGATTTAGTTGATTAATATCTGTCTCATATATAATTTCTTTTCATTCTTGCAATTCCTATTTACAACCTACACTCTTGTTAATGTATTCGTTTTAATAAGTATCTACTTACTTTGGAGAACATATTTGATACTGCTACTCAACGGTCAGAAGTAGATTGATATCAATTGTCCAGTTGTACGTATATATAGCTAGTTGCAGGCGACAACTGCCCGCGGTGGGGCAAAAATATTTCCAACCGCCTTGACTTTGACAAGCTCGTAAGGCATTCGATTCCACACAAATATGTTTGACGTACGTTCACTAATTTGTCTAATATAATTTATGTGTTAATTATTGATTAATTTGCTTACATTTATTGCAATAAACAATATGGAATTAGAACGACGGCTAGGTTTGATTACGTTGATATAAATGGAATATTTCTCTATTAATGGCACTATTGTTTTAGTTCCCTGTATTGTGTATTACATGGTTACCAAATTGATACACATGTTGCATACTTTCACGTATTCAATGCTCTTTGTATGCATAGTAAATTAATACTAATTATCTAACGTAGTAGCTTAATTAATAGTGAGACGGACAATTTGAAATAGTAGTCTTAAATTTAAATTTAAGACCTAAACACCTAAAATTTTAAAGACAATGTGTACAATATACATATCATCACTCCATATTTATTTATTTATTTACGCTTTATACATAACATATGTACTTCCGGGTCTGGGTGTTCGTAGCGGTCCCAAAGTCTCTCGAAGTTTCTGATACCTACGACACAAGACTAGTATCTTAGTGTGGGGTCAGAACTATGTCTGTGACTGTGGGGTGTATATTTAAGTAAGTACAAAACTACTTCTATAACTAGGGTGTATCTATTATCTAAGAAAGTCTAATAAATTTAAGCATTTTGACAAGAATTTGAGAATTTGTAATTTATACATCATGTGGTTTGGTAGGCCAAATTAAAATAGACTAGATCGGGGGGACGAATCCCTTGTAGAAGTGTATGAATACAAAATATAGATTTCTTTGGTTAGTACATTGCAACGGCATAATCACCTGTTGGTAAATGTGGTATTGTCAAATTAGAGTGTTGACTAGCAGAAATCGGTTACTATTATTATAAGTCGGCACATTGCGCCGACTGTAAGTAGATCGATATGACAGGTTGATGAATGAAAATTAATTCCTCATTAGTTTTTAGAGTGGACGCCCAATGCGTCCAATTTTAGAATGTGAGGATAACATGATGTTTCGTGATTTGTTTTGTAGATTCAAAGAATTTAACCAAAGTTCAATTACTAAAATTTAGGTTGAAAACTATACCAACCGTTTTTGGACCTACCACAAAACAGACTTCATGTTAACTTTTGGGTATTATCATGAACGTAAACCATATTTGTTAAGCTACTAAGATGCAAATCATATTGCAAGTTTTAGAATTTTACTCTACGTTGAAATATTGTTGACTGTAATGACTCAGCATTTATGAATCGGCTCGCTGTTGTAGTGGTAATGTGAAATGTGATTTTTTACTTTTATTTCTCAGATAAGGTCACATTGCTTTTGTTTTATTTTTAATACTTAAACCAAGGATTGATTACAAGCTGGCATGTGTCGAGGTCGGGCAAACTCATATTGGGTTTTTCCATTTAAATTCATTGTCAGTAGTATGAAGTCTGAAAATGTTTCCAAAAGTAGGAAAGAGCCCGTTTATTATTACGTGGTACTGACAGCAACTTGAAATGGTTGAATGTATAGGAATTACCCTGCCTTCCTTTTAGGAGATATTAGCGAGAATTTATGTGTATAACTAATATATATGTGTATTATATATTGTTGCTATTTTAAAAAAGATTATAAAGCGAGTAATTATTAATGTTTCTTGCTGGTATGCGAAATCCTAACATTTAAACCCTCTGTTTGTTTCTGATAACGTGACAATAGTATCTAAAAATGATCAAAGTAATAGAATGATGTTGGATGTATGATGATAAAAGTGCCAAAAGTAACACAAAATTGTCAAGTTGTTTTTACCGATAAATTATTAATTAAAAATTAATATTTTGTGATAAATACCAAACTTAAATGTTGAACCAATAAAGTACTTTAAAAACCTTGTTAATTGAGAGCATGTTGTTTGTAAGCTTATTTGGTCTGGTGGCACACCTGAGCATAATTTTCTGGGATAGATACGTTTTACAGACGGAACTTTAGCTTATAAAGTACAGCCTCCACACTATGAAACTATGTTTAGGGTCTTCTGGCACAAGTATATAAATACTTAAAAGAAGGCCCTAACGTTTTAATCATCATCATTGCCTTGCGCGGTCGGTTTTATCCTTCCAAACATTCCTATCAGCCGTCATGTCTTCATTCACCCCTTTTTCTTTCATATCTTCAGTCACGCACTCCATCCATCTTTTCTTTGGCCTTCCTCTGCTTGTCCATCCTTCAACTTTCATATTCATCAACTTTTTACCTACATATGATTCATCCCTTCTCATAACATGCTCATACTACGACAGACGGTTTCCTTTTAGCTTTTCTATCACAGGAGCTACTTTCAAACTTCTTCTAACGTATTTATTCCTCGCTCCTAAAATTGCAATATTTTTTGGAAATAAATAAAATAAAAATAAATAAATAAATGATATTGTGTTTTTTAATTAACATTAACACTTACGCCTGAATTTCTGAAGGAATTGGTAAAAGAATATCATAAATAAATGGTATATTTCAACACCCACCATGCGCTATTTTTGTTAAATGTATCACGTGTTTTATCTAACCTAACTTTCTGTGTTTTTGAGCTCATTTCCATACATCTGAAAATTTTCCAAGAATAATTGCGGGGTTCAAACCCGGAACATGTCAATCGCACACCGCACAATGATGCCGCGCGACCAACGAACCAGTTAACGAGTGATACAATTTGCGCCGTCTACGAATTTAATTGTACATTTCACAAATTCTGTATCGCGACTGCCCCCGCGGCATTTATTGCTTAACACAATTTGATGCGTTTTAAATGAGGCAATTATTTTGGCGCGTTAATTAATTAAAATCATAACATTCTTTCAACACGATACAGGGCATTTGGTTTTATAAAAGGCCGTTATATTTATTATACGCTTCTGTTTTATTAATTTATTTGAAGGTGGAGTGAAGTTTATTCATCATCATCATCAGCCCAAATACGTCCCACTGCTGGGCACGGGCCTCCTCTACAACTGAGAGGGTTTAGGCCTTAGTCCACCACGCTGGCCTAGTGCGGGTTGGCGGACTACACACCTAAGAAATTCCTAAGATCTTTTAGGTGTGCAGGTTTTATCACGATGTTTTCCTTCACCGTTAAAGCAAGTGATAATTCATTGTGAAAACACACATAACTTCGAAAAGTCAGAGGTGTGTGCCTGGGGTTTGAACCTGCGACCGCTGAAATTCTCGACCGCGCGCCTAAACCTCGAGGCCATCACTGCTTTATTACTTTATTGCTTTATTACTTTTCTTTAAAATTGGTACCTATGTTTTATGCCTACGTTTATCATCCAGTAAGTACCCATACAAATGCATGACACACTTACACCTATAGGAGAATGCTTTTCCCATGTTTTACTCTAAGGGTATACAAAAATAAATACTAAACGTAGTTTCTTTTTCATGTTTTATTTTTTTAGCATATTTAGAAATCTGATCAAATATTTGGCAGTTGCAGAATAAATAATTTATTATACTTTTGTTGTTCAGTAATGATGGTATCCATGTGCGGGGGCGAGATGCAGGGCGGGGATGGCATGCACAGCAGGAGGGGCGTGCACGGCGGGCGCGAGATGTACGGCAGGGGCGGAGTTGTGCACGACGGCGTTGAAGCCATTGTGCGCGTCAGCGGTGTAGTCGACCTTGCGCACGGAGCCGTCGGGCTGCACCAGAGAGTACGAGCCGTGCACGGCGTCTCCGTCGCGGCTCTCCTGCTGGGACTTGTGGTCGCCGGTGTGCGGGTCAGCCACGGAGTAAGAGAAGTCGTATTTGGGGTGAGCCTAATGGAATAAACATTGGCTCATTAATAAAATAGAATAGATGTTATAAAAAGCTACCATATTTACATCGAACATTAAATATTATAACTAAGGATGTACTACTTACGTATTCATCATGTCCGGCGTAGTGAGCGGCAGGGGCAGCATAGTGAGCTACGGGGGCGGCGTAGTGGGCGACGGGAGCGGCGTAGTGGGCCACAGGGGCGGCGTGTACTACAGCTTCATCGTGACGGACGATGCTTTGGGAAGAGACGGCGTGGCTGTGGCCTAAGAGACCAGCATTGGCCGCAGCCAGGAGAGCGCTAATAGCCACGATCTGAAAATTTTAATAGTTATTTAAAATATTGCTCTTACGAAATGTATTGATTTACAGGGAATTTATTTTTATAAACCAACTCACTTTGGAGAACATTCTAGTATTGTTAAACAGTTGGATGTAGATTAATGTCAATAGTCCAGCGGTATGGTTTTATAGATAGTTGCACGCATACGGTGTTAGTGGCGGGGCAAAAGAAATGCGTGGAACGACCTTGACTCTGCGACTTACACCCAATCAAATACTTAGCGATACGTAGGCGTCAATCGATAGTCGTGTCCAGTGTTACTAAATAATATTTGTTATAATTGTTACATTATTGTTGCTAGCCTTATAGTGATTAGAGCTCAGGCAGACTCAAACAAATATATTTATGTTATCCAATATTGAACTGCATTTTCCTACATACATACTTTGTATGATATAACCTTACGCTTTTATTCCCCTAAGATGTAGTCAGAGGGGCATTTCTGCACCCACATTTCGCCAGGTATGTATTAGTCCCACGTAATAGGGGGCGATAATGCATTTACCTTACGAAAGGATATCTCAAGCAGTTTCTGATATTCCACAAGCAAGATAAATTCCTTTTAGAAAGAAACAATGGTCTTCTTTTTATCGGGATAGGGAAAGTCAAAATTATTCTTTTATTAAATATAGGGGACACAGTTTCTATATCAAGATCTGCGAAATTCCGGGGCTTCAATGTATCTTTATATTCGCCTTAAAGAAAAAGTAGCTCCTTCCTATTTTTAGGTAGACACTTACCAACCTCGAATTAACGTCAACATACCTTAATTCAAAAGCTGACACCTATGCATATTCAGTTTCCTTAAACAGTAAGTGTTGCATTTTTGGAATACTCGGAAACAATATATAGATATGTAAGTAACGTATATCTATATATCAGTGGCGGTTCCATAGAAGCCCAAAAGCTCAATTTGCCTCAGAAAACTCCGAAGAATAATCTTTAAGCAATTTTACATATAAATGAGAATATCCTGACCCCACAATAAACAATTATAAATTAGACATTACGCAATTAACGTGTAACATTTTTGTGCTTCTATGGAAGTACCGCCACTGCTATATATATACTCGTATATTTTATATTGTGCACATTGACTTTCCTCTCATCTATTCCTTCTCTATGTCCATCCTATGGTTGTCTCTAAACGATCAACTTGAGCAGTAAGATCGCCAATTTTACTCTTATACCCTCTGTGATTTATTTTGTTCATTGTCTCTTTGTAAACAAGGAAGAGTTAATAAATAAATAAATGTCCCAAATTCCGGTATGCCCATGGAAACTGACTTACCATTAAATGGAGTTCATGTCACTATGTGTCATGTGGCAGTGCTAAGCATTTTTTTCTTTTTATAGAGACGCCTGGTGGTAAGTGCATTATGGCTTAAATAGATTACGATGGCCCGTCATCAGCAAACACTATCGTGTGCCCCGATTGGAAGCTAAAATAAACTTTGTGTGTCAATATGGCGGGTTTTCAATATAATGTTTGATGATCGCCAAACGGGCGATAAATATCAAATTTCAGCGATCTCATTCACCGAGTAAAAAGAACATAAGTATTCATTAATAAAAAAAATGTGTGTGTGTACTTGTGTACACGCGTTAAAAGTTATACTTCATACATAAATATATATTTTCTTAAATAATATTATAATATATTATTAAATAATATTAAAAAAATACGAGTGTGCTTTAGACCACACGACTGAAGTAAAACCTATAAATATGCCCAACAGTTACGTATACATAGTTCTTAGTTTACACAACATATTTACATTTCTGAACGCACTCATAAATATTTGACAACTAATAAATATGTCAAAGATTCCATTATATTTTTGCAACATGTAACTTATAGGGTGTCGTCCTATGAGATTTGTCATTGTCAGTGACATTTGTGAGCCCTTTAATTTATAATAGTGCGTAACGATGAACTAAAGCGGTCGTCACAAACTCTGGGTGCAAGTGGTCACGAAATTAGCGGCAGGACGGGTGGTAAGTTACTTTAAGTGACGTTAATCTCAATTTGGCCCTCATGCCAGAAAGTATTGGGAAATCAGAATCCTAATAGGATGTGAATTTGTCGGCAGTAAAGAATAATTCAAAGCCTTTTATGTCTGAAAAGTCGTGCGTTGGGCGTGTCGGAGTTTGCCTACAGTTAAAACATGATGAACTAGAAAGAGAAAAACGTAAACATGTTTTAAATTAAAAATATTTTTTTATCTCTCCGGGATATGGTAGCTTGCTTGAAGTAAATTAAAGCAATAATCTATGTGTTATAATTATTATTTTTAACTTCACCCAAATAAGGAATCATACCCGAGCTTATATAATATGCGCCAAATTATGCTTTCATGGTATTTACGTAAACGTCCAACAACTCACTTTGTCACTTTGGTGAACATGTTTGGTAGAGCTGTTGAATGGTCAAGTGCAGATTGATGTAAAACGTCCGGAAATATGGTTTTGTAGATCACAGGACCCGCAAACACACCGCAGTGGGGCGAAAGAAATGTGAGTACCAGCCTTGGTTGTACCTGTGACAAATACTTGTGTTATGAATTTGATACGTACTGAATGACGCAGGCCTTTCGACAAGTTCGGGCAAGTTGATAAAGTGATCATTTTAAGAGAGTGACAATATTTGTAATCTCATGGTTTTTATATATTGTCAGATCACCGAAAGAAACAATAATTAATTAATATGGCGTTTCATTATTTTTTGTTAAGGGTTGGTTTTAGGGTATTTTTTGCCCAGATATATTTCAGTTTCAGTTTTATTGTATACATATACAAGGAAACTGAAACTGAAAAATGGTAGCCCTAAATTATAATCTATATATCTATATAATCTATATAATCTATATATTCGCTTGGCTCTAGATATTCTTTAAGAGAAAAGTTCAAGGAAATTGATATTATGACAGTGGCATCTCAATATATACACGCAAATCTTATGTATGTTCATAAGAATATTGATAAATTTAAAAAGGTTTCTGACATACATGATAGAAATACACGCAATAAAAATAAGTTAGTTATTTATAAGACCAGGCTCCACAAGATCAGCAAATCTTTTAAGGGTTACTGTATACACTTTTACAATAAAATCCCTATTCATATTAAGGCCTTAAACTACAATAAATTTAAAGAAATTACTAAGAGACAGTTATGTAACAAAGCCTATTATACAATTTCAGAATATATGGAGGATAACGAAGCTTGGGTTTAATTAATAATTATTGTAATCCCAAGTCTGACTGAGTCTTCTTCAATGGACATAGCTGTTTATACATATTTACTTATTAGTTTAGTACTTTGTAAGCAATTAGGTATGTCATGCTCGCTGAAATGTCTGTGCTTACGGCGGCGTCGTGTGTCGGGTCGGTCACTTCCCTATGAAATGGTTGAGGAGACCGATGGCTGGCACATGCGTCATACTCGTGAACGGGTGCTGTTTGTGTGGACTGGTCTGCCTATTTTTGCTTATTTGTATTTATGAACTTAACCTTATCCTAACTTAAATTTATAATTTAACCTAGTTAAATGTCAGTTTCTCCATTCAAGATGACTATGTTATTCTCATATTCAATACAATAATCTGGGATAGTATTAATGAGCTGCTCTAATTTGAGAAATTCATTTTTTGTATCAATATTGTAAACTATCTCTTGATTGGAAAAGAGCAACACTAGAGTTTCTTGCCCGTTCTTCTCTAGTGATGACTGCCTTCCGAACAGGGTGGTAAACCAAATTTTGAAATGACTGAATCTAAGTGATGTATTTGACATTTTACAGATTCAATAAATAATTTCATTTCATTTCATATGGATAGGGGGCTGAAGAATCAGCCATACCCTGACTGTTGTAAGGTGAGAATCAACGAGGTCACTGGGGATGCGGCAAAGGTGGTGTCACCTTCCATCAAAATAAATACTGACATGTGCGGGAAAAAACTACAGAACATTCGTTCAAGCAGCGTTAATGTACTGTTATAATTCATACCATAACTTAAACATTTCATACTCATTAAATTAGAGACGAGAAGAGTTAGCATTCGTCAATCCATATTTTTGCTTGTAATTGACTTTAAATGTATTATTAATTTTATGTTTTGCTTATTTCCCGGAATATTTTCATGTTTGGTGCGGCTAAAACTTTCCTAATGGAAAACTCAATTACATTCGTCGACTTGGGAATTAGACCCGGGTTCTGCAGATCGCGCGGCACACATTTGTACACTACGAAGACTACGAAGCACTCACCGAGATGTGACAACAAATTAATTATTTGAAGAGACAGTTGACAATAGGCAAAAATATCAAAGTCCATGTAACGACAGAAAATGGAGGAAAGCTTAAAGATGATTTACTACTGTGCAGGTCTCTTTGTGATATTTTTCTAGACCGTTAAAGTGCGCGGTAATTCATTAAGAATTCTCACATTGATTCGAATAGCAATGTCTCTGGGATTCGAACCCGCATCCTCCAATATTATATCTAGGTGAACCGTCTCATGCTCGAGGCCATCACGCGCTATAGGTACACACGGTACATTTCTTATTTAAACCAAGTTGGTTCGAAATGGCCTTACATTTAGTAAACATCGATATTTAATTAACTGATTGGTAATAAATAAGTTTTAAACGAACTGATTTAATTATATTGTGAAAGGTTAACCATGATATTGTATGTACATATGTATGTATGCTCCTTGAGCTATTGTTTTTCGCAAGAATTCGTTTTCATGTATCAACTCGTTATGAAGACAAAAATTTTGTTTTTCCGTTTTTGAATAAGAATCCGTAAATTGATATAGTGTCAAATTCATTTAAATGTTTATTGATGACAAATGTGTACACTATTGAAAAACAACCGTGGGACATAAAAAAAAATCATATAATACACAGTGTTCATAATCGTAATGAAATTATGTTAGAAGATCGATCGTTAAAAATGTTCGAGTGGGTCGCTATGCGCTACTGGAAATATAAATTGTATACCTTGTTTGTTAAATGGACGAATTAAATCTTAACGAATTTTATAAATACATGCTACTTTCTCGATGTCTTCGTGGGGCAGTTGGCCAATGTTGTTAGTGAATTGGGAGGTTGAAATGAAATGAAATGAAATGAAATGAAATTGCTTTATTCAGTCACGTAGGCAATCAAATAGCACTTATGACAAGTCAATACAGAAAAGAAAAATCTTTTATTATTACATTATAATTTAACTATGGTTCATTTTATATAATTTGTACAAAAATATTTACGGTTTTTTTTATAATTTATTTTTAGTTTTCATCAGGAAATACATAATATCTTATTATTATTATTTTAAAGTAAATAACGAGATGGACCTTGTGTATTTCCGAAACGTCACGTATTATTTTAATGGTACCACCGGATCCAAACGCGACCCTGACTGAGAAGACCCGGCGAAACAAACTCAGCGGGCTCACTTTACTACTGGAATTTACGCGGCGCGACCCACACCTGAGTAGATCCAGCGAGTCCAACTCAGTGGGCATGTATTTGGTCCAGTAAGGATAACATAATTATATTATATGACCTGCCAAATAAAAATTGCCTTCTTATTATTTATTTGCTCGAATTATTTACTCGATCGGTCGTCATTTTATTTTTATTTTATTTATTTTGTGCACATTTTATATTAGATATCAATTTGTATATATTTGATGTTTTTATAATGGTTTAAGTTACACTTGGAGCTTTGGGTTAATTTATATTTATTTATGTATTTATTCAAATGATTTGGTTTAAGAAAGAAGAATGTGAAAGGTACTGGGTTCCAAGATGTGGTGATGGCGATGTGCGGGAGAGATCTAATGCCAAATTTCCTTATCCTCTAAATACTGATTTATATTGTAGTATCCCCTTGTCATCAGAACACGTTTAATGTGCACCTTAAATGAATTATCTGATAGGTCAGTTACAGATTTGGGGAGCTTATTGTAAAATTTAACGCAGTTGCCTATAAAGGACTTACTGGTTTTTTCTAATCTTAATGAGGGTATCACAAGTTTATGTCTACCCCTGGTATTTACATTATGTATATCACCAATTTTACTAAAGCTAAATACATTCTTACGTACATACATAATATTTTGATAAATGTATTCAGACGGCACGGTCAGTATATTACAGTCCTTGAAAATGGATCGTAAGGAATCACGGCTACGTAGATCATAGATAGCGCGGACTGCTCTTTTCTGTAGTATGAAAATGCTGTTAATATCAGCCGCCGATCCCCACAATAGAATGCCATAAGACATTATACTGTGAAAGTAAGCAAAGTACAGTTGCAGGCCCACACTCTCGTGTGAGTGATCCATTAATATTAATTTCGGATGTTTCTGAGAACGAAAGTGCGAGAGTGTGTTTATAATTAGTTTAGGTTTTGCGCCTCATGGATCATCGTACACTTTTGAGACAATTTTTTAAGTGCTTCTATATCTAAGGGATGGATGAGGTGTGTCTATCTTTTCAGTTACAAATTATTAATATCATTATACACAGATATATAGGTTTATTCAGTTATATATTTGATTTAGGCACTTAAAATTCAGTATTGTAAAGGCTGCCGCGCTGCTTTGCTAACCGCCACTGGTCTAAAAAGATCGGCCGTAGGTCTTTTCTACCAGTTTCTTTTGTTTTTAGTTTTAAATACAATTTTTTCTCATGTTTTTAAGCTCTTAAAAGGTGTAATGAGAAGAATAAACAACTTTAGAACCAGATTTAAAATGAAAATCAAAAAAGAAGAGGACCAGTAATCAGAAAAGCTTCATTGAAAAATACCATGATTTCATAAAAAAGATATCAACGCGCGTCATTTTTGTTGACTCTGACATCTTTGTTAGTCACCAATATAGCAGTTTATCTTAGTGTGTTGTCAGAAGTAGATATGTATGTGACTGTTAGGTGTATTTATTTATTTGTTTGTTAAGAATCTTAACGGAATTTAGCTGGTGGGGTTAGGTTGGTAATTATCCGATCGATTATTCTGCATCCAATATTTCAGTAAATTGATATTTGCAATGAGAATACTTCAAACATGTTTTATTGTTTTATTTACACTATGCCATATTCACTTATTTACAAAAAACATAAATAAATAAACAAACAAGTCAAATGTTGTATAAATTAACTAGATTATGAGGTCTTTGTTCAGTAATGATGGTATCCATGTGCTGGGGCGAGATGCAGGGCGGGGATGGCGTGCACAGCAGGAGCGGCGTGCACGGCGGGCGCGGGGTGCACGGCGGGGGCGGAGTTGTGCACGACGGCGTTGAAGCCATTGTGCGCGTCAGCGGTGTAGTCGACCTTGCGCACGGAGCCGTCGGGCTGCACCAGAGAGTACGAGCCGTGCACGGCGTCTCCGTCGCGGCTCTCCTGCTGGGACTTGTGGTCGCCGGTGTGGGGGTCGGCCACGGAGTAAGAGAAGTCGTATTTGGGGTGAGCCTGCAAAATACAATCGTAATATAATAATTTTGATATACAGACATTATCTCCTGGCAAATCGTTGCACAGAGTTCATTTATTTATTGAATATTTGCATTTCTTAGGTATGTAGGCCGCCAATCGCACCAGGCCAGCGTGGTGGATTAAGGCGTAAAACCTCTCAGTTGTAGAGGAGGCCCGTGCCCAGCTGTGGGACGTATATGGGCTGATGTGATGATGATGATTACTTACGTATTCGTCATGTCCGTCGTAGTGAGCAGCGGGGGCGGCGTATTGAGCGACGGGAGCTGCGTAGTGGGCGACGGGAGCGGCGTAGTGGGCGACGGGAGCGGCGTAGTGCGCTACAGGTGCGACGTAGTGCGCTGCGGGGGCACCGTGCACAACGGTTTCATCGTGACGGACGATGCTTTGGGAAGAGACGGCGTGGCCGTGGCCTAAGAGACCAGCATTGGCCGCGGCCAGGAGGGCGCTGAGTGCTACGATCTGCAAAAAAAAAACATTACAATTAAGTATGATTTTTCAATAGTTTTGATTAGTAAGGCTTATTAGCATCTTCATAAGCTGTAGTGTTGTACTTTTTTAATTAATATTTAATATTTCAGTATTAATGCAATAATATTTTTAAATAAAATCTCGGCCGACTCACTTTGCTGAACATGTTTGTTAGTTCTGTTGAATGGTCAAGTGTAGATTGATGTCAACTGTCCGGTTGTATGGTTTTATAGATCGTAGCACGCGCACGACACACGTGGTGGGGCGAAAGAAATGCGACCACCAACCTTGATATAAACTTTGACAGGCGGTAATAAGAATTTAAAAAATGCATTTTGTAATTAATATGGCCGGTTTAATCTTTATCAATCATTGGCAATTATTTTATTGAATTGGGCTTCATAAATCTCAGTTTAAGATTATACTTAGTGTTTCTCATACTCGTACATATGTAGATTGAGTTCTATCGTTTTTTATTACTTTTTTAACAACTTAAAGAGTCAATTTGTGAATAAAATATAGTTTTTCATACAAATAAAAATGTTACGGTAGTATCAGTAGTCTTATACTATTAAAGGATTTAAATACATACGTTTAGCCAAAAATACTTTGGCTTTAATATGAGATCGAACATATAATACATATGTATATATGTGTGAATTGTTCATATGTTTTATAAATTGCTATCAACGGTGCGGTTTAGGCGCGCGGTCGAGAATCTCGGCGGTCGCGGGTTCAAACCCCAGGCACACACCTGTGTCTTTTCGAAGTTATATGTATTTTCACAATGAATTATCACGTACTTTAACGGTAAAAGGAAAACATCGTGAGGAAACCTGCACACCTAAAAAAGTTATTATTAATTTTGTAGGTGTGGAGTCCGCCAACCCGCGCTAGGCCAGCGTGGTGAACTAAGGCCTACACCCTCTCAGTTGTAGAGGAGGCCCGTGCCCAGCAGTAAGACGTATATGGGCTGATGATGATGCTGACGACCTTATGATATAAAGCAGTATTTTATCTGAATCCGACTTTACATACAGAATTCTTCGTTGACACGCTTTTAATGATTTTGATTTCCAAGATGCTGAATAAAATAAAATACTCGTAAAACGATCTTTATTGTTTGCTTTAATTACATAAATCAAATCATGTTTTGTAGCTAAATATGGAATTAGAAAATTACGTCAATAGTTTACGATTTTATTTTTAAAATTTTATTCTGTCCTGATTATATGACGTATCTTCCCGTTGACACGAAAAAGCAAGCTTAGTCCCTGCTAGATTAAGTATTTTCGCCATTTAACAAAATCAGGTAGGTTTATTTAAATCCTTCTGAAATCTCCATTAATAGGATCACTAGTTATACAAGCCCAACTGCAGAACTATGTACATGTAGCTTTGTCATCGTATACACAAGTAAAACTTAGGCCCCCATTTTAAAACTGATAGCGTTAAAAATACCTATTACTGTAAACAAAGATACAAAAAAGACCCGCAAACAAGTGCACAAAAAGTCTATCAAAGAAGATATAAACAAGTAAATGTTTAACCGAACCGTATAAAGTTATTAAATTATAAGGGATTTATTTATTACTTAAATCATTAATGAGTAGGGTGGGTGACGAAGGTTTGTGTAAATTAAAGAAATATTTCTTTCAAGCGAAGCTTGTGTCTATGGACCATTAGTTCATATTATATATAACAGAGGCGGTACTTCCATAGACGCCGAAAAGCCCAGCTTGCCTTACTAAATTCAGAATAATAATTTTTAAGCTTTAAATCTTTATTTAACAAAAGCAATTTGACATATAAATGAGAATATCCTGACCCCACAGTAAACAATTATAAACTAAACATTGCAGAATTAACGTGTAACGCTTTTGGGCTTCTATGGAAGTACCGCCACTGATATGTATAACAGTATGCACCATGCATAAGTAGTTGTCTTCCTTTTCACTATCTCTACATTTAATCGGACTAACTTTGCATATTTTCACTAACAGATGTTTAGTATTCTATGGTGCATAGACGAGGAAATAATTCAAACTAAGACCATATTAGTTAAACAACAATATAAAGTATACCTCATTCCAAATTTAATGGCATAGACAGGGTTATTTTTACGCAACTAATTTGACGTTTAAAAAACCGTTACGTAACCAAACTTACTGAGATATTGTTGATGCGTTACCGGCCTTTACACCCTGACACAGAGTTGGAGAAGAGAGGTAAAGAATGGGAAGTTGTTTATTATCCTCTGGCTGTTTTATTCCCTGGAAAAGTATTCGGTCTTTTGAAAACCGTGGTGACCCAATAAAATTGTTGGCGTATTTCGTACAGATTTTGAAATTGCCGTAGGGTCATTAAGCTTACCACTTTTCACCATATTAATATTAATACTTTCGAACTTAAATCGTAGGAATAGAAATGAAAAAGGGATTTCAGAAGTTTCTAAGTATTTTCATATGTCATCGAGGTACCAACGTGCTGCTGCAATGTAGTTTCGTTGCAAGCTCTTTTCTCAAACTTAGCCCACATCTCTACCTGAAATGGCGTAATTAATGGGGGAGATTTGAGCCCTTTTTAATTGAATGAGTTATGGTATGATTTATATAGAAAATTTACGATACGTAAATTAGGGTTAGAACCCCATTTCGCTTCTAGACATCTCAACACAACTAATCACCAACACCTATTGGTTTGAGTTCATATGCTGGTGTAGGTGTTGATGGATTCCTATCATGCGTCCGAACGTCCTATTTGATTGTGTAACAACAGGAAAGGCCGGATCACGCCAATTTCCGGATTGAAGATATTATTGTGTTCTATTTACTTTTGACGAAGGCCGATTTCCGTTCGTAACGTTTTTAGGAAAGACCAGTGCATAAGTCCTATGCATGTGTAGACATTTGGTAAATGAGGATATAATAAAATGACTGTATTATAAATTCATGATTTTATTATCACGATATTTTCTCTCAAATTTACATATAAATAAGAACAAAGCATTTTAAACATCTGGTGGTTGCGTATTGATTGTTGTCGGTTTGGTTCAGTAATGCCTGTATCCGTGTGAGTAGCCAGGGTGTACAGCGGGGGCGGAGTTGTGCACGACGGCGTTGAAGCCATTGTGCGCGTCAGCCGTGTAGTCGACCTTGCGCACGGAACCGTCGGGCTGCACCAGAGAGTACGAGCCGTGCACGGCGTCACCGTCGCGGCTCTCCTGCTGGGACTTGTGGTCGCCGGTGTGTGGGTCGGCCACGGAGTAAGCGAAGTTGTATCTAGGGTAAGACTGGAATAACAATTTTACCAATTTAAATACCAATTTATTTACCAATTGAAATGTCTTCATAATGAGCTGACTTCAGAACTACTCAGTGAATTAAAGTAATTTTCTTTGTATTTTTCGCAAAGACCAATAAAAAAGTATGACTCACGTATTCATCGTGGCCGCCGTAGTAAGCACCGGAACCGCCATAAGCGACGGGTGTTGCGAAGGGAGCTATGGGAGCTCCGTAATGGGCGATAGAGGTAGAGTAGTGGGATACAGGCGCGGCGTGTACATAAGGAGTATAGCCTCCTTGGTCGTGATGGACGATGCTTTGGGATGAGACGGCGCCATGGCCTATCAGACCAGCGTTGGTCGCGGCCAAGAAGGCGCTGATGGCTACAATCTGAAAATTAAAATTATCATTTAAAATATTACAATTCTTCTTCATTTGTATATTGATGGATTTTGTGTTATGAATGACTCTGTTTATTTAGGCGTGGTGAAGTAAATGCCATGTGAGAATATTCCAATACCTGTCCCCATATTATTACAATCTTTAAGGATTGGAAGATGGTCACAAAGCGATTATCTCATTGCCACCTGATGGTAAGTTTACGTTATTTAAAATGATTCGATTTTTGTATGCAAAATTTGGTGCAATTCTAAGGCATGTTGCTTTGAACAATTTGTATATTTTGTTGTAGAACTCACTTTACTGAACATGTTTATTATCGTAGGACGGTGGAGTGTTGATTGATGTCCGGTGTCCTGTTGGTATCATTTTATATATCGCAGCTAGTGCATGCTGCGGTGGGGCGGAATGCGTGCAAATACTTTGATTCCTTCGACATGCACAATGGCTCCGAATTTGATACATATTTCGCGTGTTGCCGTTAATTGATATGTTCCGAGGCAATATAACATGATAGTTTACTTGAATTTCTGTGTCGTTAGGCGAGAAAGATAAAGTTTAAGCTGATATGAATATTATTGGATTCATATATAGTTGATTTGAACATAATTATAAAATTATTACAATTCGTAATTTCGCTCATCAAATGAGTAAGATTTTTTGCTTCGGCCGCTGTCTTTTAATAATGATTAGCCCATATATGTACTCCTGATCCTCCTATTTTATTGAAGAGGAAGACGCTTTATCTTCCACTTCAGTAGATACTTCAAAGGTTACCTGTGATTTGAATAGCGGTCGACGCCACGGTCGACTGCGCCCCTACTTGTCGCCAACGTCATATATTAAATACAATTTAGTCGATCAGTGTTTTACATTTCGTGAGGTTTTTACAACCAACACTTTAGCTCTTTAAGGCACCAGAGTAACACCTACCATGTGTCTCATACTATCCCAAACCACCCCAAATTAACGGCTCAGTTGCGTTTGTTACACAGCTAAAGCAAAATGAGTCTGCAATGACACCTGATATGTTTGAACTATCGCGTCGCACACAATTGTTATTTTTCTAAAAATACATTTTTACGATGGACTTTATACGATGAAAATGTATTATACCTTATAAAATACAAGTTTCCTAAATATTACTCTAGCGACTAATTTTCTTTATAAAAATTCTTAGTTACTAATATTACAAATAAATAAAAAATACTAAAAAACACGCTTTTATATTAATCGATTTAAAAAGTAAAACATAAATAAGATAATAATAAAATTACTGAGAACTAAATTAATATCGCTGTTCTAAAAGTGAAGGATGCGTTGTATATTGTTGTATTCGCATATGTGTCTGGAGATGGTATTTGGCTATTTTTATCCCAAAAAAATATTTTCGGATTCTATATCATTTATTTTCAAAATCAGTATAATTAAAGACAATTGCAGCAACGGTCTTATATCTAATAGAGACACTAATTTTGCGCCTTTACTCATAACTCAAAGTCTCAGCTGTTAGAGTTGCACGATTTATCAGTAATTTTGAATTGTCGTCCGACTTATTTATTTGATTTATTGTATGAAAGTGTCACGTAAAGTTTGTATACTTGGAGTTCATAATGTAGTGCCGAGTGACATATCGATTACAAGTGATATATGAGTGAATATTAAACCTACGGATGTTCATTTATATTGTGAAAGATTTCGAACGTATAAATTGCGTTTGTTTGAGTTTTAGCGATTACCAATTTCAAGCTAAATGACTTGTTTTAAATATATCACATACAGCCATCTACTCGTATATCACATGACGAGTTTATCTACCATGGTCTAGGTACCAGGGTCAAAACATTTACGTAATGCCGACTGGTGCATTTCACATATTCTCGCAATTTCCAACTGTAATGCAGGCAGATTCCTATACGATGTTATTCTTTGTAAAAAAGTACGAAGAACTACAATTAATAACACGTTTCATCGAAAAAGTAGTAATGTGAGCTGTATCAATGCTTTGCGACATTCGCAAAACTTAGGGTAATATAAAAATGCAAGAAGTATGAAAAACGTAACATTAGATTTAAAAAATAAAGACTAAGATTTTTGGATGTTTGATACACTTACAAGTTAACAACCTGCAAAAGCAGTTTGGTTCTTTTTTTTAGTATGCGAAAATCTTGAGTAAAGTGTTATTTTTTGGTGTATTTTCTACCAGTCTAGTGGAGTTTGGAGGTTGTTGGATAAAGGGGTACAGCGACTAACTTTGTTTTATACTTTCTCGTGGTCTCACAGCACAAATAGGTATGTGCCGTGCGATCAAGACGTCCCGGGTGCGATTCCTGGGTCGCGCAGTGTTTTTAGGTTTTTATTTATTTTATTTATGATTTTTATACATTAAGTATAGAGGCGGACTTAATGCCAAAGGCATTCTCTAACAGTCAACCTCTGGGTGATGCAGAGATAAAAAAAGTTTTTTTTTTGGTATATTTGTCAGTATCAATAATCTGGAGTCTGGAAATGTGTCCCAAAAATGGCTGCAGGCTCGCCCTTTCTTACATCGGACTAAAAACGGAGTTGGTGAAATGTAGATGCAGAAACGCACCTTAGCATACCCCTACGGGAAATATTTGCGTGAAGTTTGTTTTTGTATGTACATACATAATATGTGTTATTTTTACTAGTCTAGTGGAGGTTGCAGCTTAGTGGGTAGAGAGGAACAATAATTGACTTGCTATTCAATGGTTTTCGTCAGTCATTGTACGAGTATTGTATACATGCTCGTATTAATTTGGATACCTTAAAGCAATATTAAGCACAAAAAAAATTGCTTATATTTTTTACTCTAATACAACAAGCTGGAAATTCAGAGCTCAATTTTATTAATTTTAGAAATTCTGCCTTAGTAAGTTGAGTGGTTGGTTCTGATTTATCGATTGTAACAGTGAGTATTCTGACTGATTTCTAAAGCAATTTGCAGAAGGCAGGGTTATTGAGTTTTTGGAATGTGTATACTGTCTACCAGTATCAAAAAACAGATTCAATGTTTTCATAAAATTTATTACTAGGTATATCTTAAGTCTCATCATCGGCTGTTTGTTTACTTTTTCGTATACCTAAATTTTTTAATTTTGGATCAGTATCCATTGTGTATTTTTGTAGGAAAAACTAATTGTCCAAAGCATTTTTTGTAAAGTGAGTGCAGAAATGCACCTCTGTCTACTCCTTCGTGGAATACAGGCGTGAGGATATGTTTTTAATGTACGGATTTTTTTACAGGATCAAAATTAATTCTTTTTTGTTCTCAAAACATATACACATAACATAACAGTTTCATATGAACTTTGCATTTCACAAAAAATTACATAGGCCTTCATCTCAACAACATAATTTGCTAATTTGCCAGATTTTTGTACAAAATATATGCGTTTAGGAAATAAAACCAAATATGTAAATTATCATGCTTTTATTTTCATGATATTTTCACATGTTATTAACATATAAATAAGTACAAAACAAGTCAAACATTTGGAGGTTTCGGATAAATTTTCGTCGATGAAGTTCAGTAATGTCTGTATCCATGAGAGTAGCCAGGGTGTACGGCGGGGGCGGAGTTGTGCACGACGGCGTTGAAGCCATTGTGCGCGTCAGCGGTGTAGTCGACCTTGCGCACGGAGCCGTCGGGCTGCACCAGAGAGTACGAGCCGTGCACGGCGTCTCCGTCGCGGCTCTCCTGCTGGGACTTGTGGTCACCGGTGTGCGGGTCGGCCACGGAGTATGCGAAGTTGTATCTAGGGTAAGCCTGGAACAAAATTTAAAAAATGTAGGATAATGACACTTAATTCACATACATTTTGTTTCTACAGTATGGCTTACATATTCATCGTGGCCGCTGTAGTAGGCACGAGGGCCTCCATAAGCAGCAACAGGGGCAGCGAAGGCGGCGATGGGTGCTCCGTAGTGGGCAATGGAGCTGGAGTAGTGAGTTAAAGGTGCGGCGTGGACGTAGGCGCCATAGCTGCCTTGGTCATGACGCACGATGCTTTGGGAAGAAACGGCGCCGTGGCCAATAAGACCGGCGTTGGCCGCAGCCAGAAGGGCGCTGACAGCTACAATCTGGAAAAAATCTATTAGTCAACAGTTGTTTTTCAACTCTTATTCATAGCGTAATCGAAATTTCGGAAAAATAATGATTTTTTCCATTAAAATATTAATCTGTATGATGTTTTCGGAAATATTTTATGGTTGAGCTCACTTTGCAGAACATTTTGTTATCGGTTGTTATCGTAGGACGGTGGAGTGTTGATTGATGCCCTGTGTCCTGTTGGTATCATTATATATCGCAGCTAGTGCATGCTGCGGTGGGGCGGAATGCGTGCAAACACCTTGATTCTAACTACGACACACGTAGTTACCGAAATTTACACATATTTTATATTATAACGAAATAGTAACTGCGGGTGACTCTAGTTCATACCACAGTTGGTATACATTACAATTTTCTTGGCAAACATGCAAACATACATAATACGATGCTTGTTTTATTAATTGCTACAATATTTGGTGTTGTTTCGTTACATTTTATTTACGGGCTCGTTAAAGTATCTCACTGATGTTGGGTGGTAGCGGTTCAGCGGTCTAAAGATTTACAAAAATTGGTTATAATTATTTTTCCCTAGTTAGAACCATTATGCATTTAAAACAATTATATTTGAATAGAATTTTAATAGAATGATACTTTTAGAGCAATTGAAAGGCCCGTAGGCGAACAAACTAATATTTGGGAGTCGACCATACAAAGATACTCTGACCATGACGTGACCAATGTCTCCTTTTCAAAAAACACTTACGATTGCACGCATAGATGTTATTGCACTATAGTATACATACGTTAAGTAGTATTAATTACGTTATTCAAATTTGAGTTATTGTGCGTTCTGATTTTATTACAATCTTAGGATGAATTTAGTTTTAAAATATTTAAATACGTGTAAGGCTTCGCCTCATTTGTAGTTATGGAGTACGTACATAGTTCATACATATGTATGGACTACGTACGTACATATATGTATGGAGCGATTTAGTGTATAAAATTACAGTATATATAGATATAAACTATAATTTTGAATCTCTATTCGAAAGAAGCAGTGATGGCCTCGAGGTTTAGGCGCGCGGTTGAGAATTTCGGCGGTCGCAGGTTCAAACCCCAGGCACACACCTCTGACTTTTCGAAGTTATGTGTGTATTCACAATGAATTAACACTTTCTTTAACGGTGAAGGAAAACATCGTGATAAAACCTGCACACCTAAAAGTTCTTAGGAATTTCTTAGGTGTGGAGTCCGCCAACCCGCACTAGGCCAGCGTGGTGGACTAAGGCCTGACCCCTCTCAGTTGTAGAGGAGGCCCGTGCTCAGCCACTGCTGGACACTCACAACACTCCCACTGGACATATTTGGGCTGATGATGATGATGTGGATGATAGTTAAGAGCAAGAAAATTGACAGTGTTTGTTTTGAGATTTAAAGAGACAAAAATAAATATATTAGTCAATAAAATAAAAAATGTTATTTTATATGAGTTGTGATGTAATTTGTGATTCATCATCAGCCCATATAAGCGTCACTGCTGGGCATGGGCTTTCTCTACGACTGAGAAGATTTAGGCTAGAGTCGACAACGCTGGCTTAGTGCGGGTTGGCGGACTACTAACCTAAGAAATTCCTAAGAGCTTTTAGGTATGCAGATTTCCTCACGATGGGGTTGGAAACTGCTACCGCCGAAAATTTCTACCTCAAACCTAAATCTCAGGGCCATCTACTTTAATTTGTGATTAAAATCAAATAAAGTATTAAGTTAGTATATAATTGATGTAATATTTTTTTGTTACTTCGAATTGATAGTTGCTACATTAGATCTTTATGTGGCAAAGGATTTTGATCATCTTTAATCGATCGCCTCGAGCAATTTCTTGTAACATCCAATAAATCGATAGACATGAAAAACACGTAGTTTATGAAGTTCAAGTAGTTTATGAAGTCTATATAAGGTAAAATTTTGTAAGGTTCTAATGTTTAATAGCATATTGGTGGGTCAACTTTCATTATAATAAAAAATTAGGAGATTATCGGGCGCCAGTGCAAATATCTTACCGTGGTCGTCAATAAAATAATCTCTGTATAAATTCGCCGTGTAAGCTTATATTTTAAATTTATAATTTCAATAAATAATCTATGTTTGTTTGTAAGATATTGCCTAGTACAAATTATACACACGCGTATCGCTAATTGTGTTTTTCGCCCGCGTAATATGGGGCGATCCTATTACAGTTTTTTTAACACAATACCAGACTAAAAACAAAAAAAAAACAATTACACTTTGCCTAACCCGGGAATGGAACCTGGGACCTCCCGATTGCATGGCCATACTTGCGCCGCGAGACCACAAGGCAGTCAAAGTATATTTTCGGATATGCAGTCGGGTGTTGCAGGTTTATGTGAAAGTCAGTTTTTTACTATGATACATACATAACCTCACGTCTGTATTTCCCGAAGGGGTAGGCAGAGGTGTGTTTTTGCACCCACATTTCGCGAGGTATGTGTCAGTCCCAAGTAATAGGGGACGAGCCTATTGCCGTTTTTCGGGCACAATTCCAGACTCCGTGCTGCTACTGATAATTTCCTAGTGGAAAAACCCAATAACACTTTTCCCGACCCGGGAATCGAACCCAGGACCTCTAGATCGTACGGCACGTCTGGAAGAGATCGTTTGAGCGATAAGACCGCCGATTATCCACTTTGTAATAATTTGTTTCTTGTATTGTTATTTATCTGTTTAAATGGTGAACAATAAAGTGTATATCTGTATGTCTATCTACCACATGCTTGTGCAGTGAGACCACGAGGCAGTCTGTTACTATGATAGTTGTGTAGTTAAGTGAATTTTTAGTAATCTGACGATGACGAATTTAAATCCTAACACTGGACTCATAATACTTAAGTTGTAATACAATCAATAAACTAACTCATTAATTATGAACGGCGGCAATGACTCCAAAAATGTTTACATAAATAGTTAATATAATATGTAGGTAGTCTGTTGAAGGTTCTGAAAAATTACTGATCAATAAAAGACTCAAAATGTTCCAAAGTTTTACTGCACTTTCCGCCAAATTTTTCGAGCTAACATTATTTCAATCTATACTCATAAAGCTAAAGTATTTCTTTGTTTGGCTAAACGCGCTAATCTCACGAAATGCTGGTTCGATTTAAAAACGATTTTTGTGTTCGATAGCCCACTCATTAAGGAAGGCTATAGGCTATATATCATCATGCTACTACCACTAAGAGTGGAGCAGCAGCGAAAAAGGGGCAAAAACGAGGAACAAAATATTCCTTTGACGTCTAAAGTTTCGCGAAGTTGCAGGCCTCAGCTAGTGTATACCTTAGTGTGGATTATTTGACGCAAATCCTTTCACCTTATCGTGCGTGTAAGGGATACGTTAAATTACTAAATCCGCTAGTATCTAGGGCACAATGCGCCTGCCCTGCAGGGCTACTTCATGTGATACACGCTCGTATGTAACCGAATAGTGGTAAACGAACATATTAGAATGTGGCTTCGGGCATTTATTTAACATATTACTGGGAATATAATCAACGTTGCAGCACGGAAGTATTTATTTAGAAGGTTCGAGGCGAAAAGTTTTATTTCTACATAATACACTTACTTATTGAAAAAGCAGTGATGGCCTCGAGGTGTAGGCGCGCGGTTCGGCGGTCGCTGATTCAAACACCAGGCACACATCTCTGACTTTTCGAAGTTATGTGTGTATTCACAATGAATTATCACTTGCTTTAACGGTAAAGGAAAACATCGTGATGAAACCTGCACACCTAAATGTTCCTAGGAATTTCTTAGGTGTGTAGTACGCAAACCCGCACTAGGCCAGCGTGGTGGACTAAGGTCTAAACCCTCAGTTGTAGAGGAAGCCCGTGCCCAGCAGTGGGACGTATTTGGGCTGATGATGATGAAATGTATACAAAAGCTACACAACCCTACCCCGTGGAGTTATCTACTCACGAAAATAAATATATCATTAATATTCACAAATGCAGCAGTCACACATACAAATCTACCTTCACGATAAGATGCAAATCTTACACTTACGCCTGTTTCCTAGAATGCTAGAAAGAGGTTTATTTCAAGACCCAAGTTTCGCTAGTTGAGTTTTTAAGTAACAGATAGTATTTTGAATCCGTACTTTTGCTGAAAGTTCCCATAAATAGAAAAACCTATTTTAAGCTGTGAGAGTAACGATTCGACTGTATAAGAAAAATATTGAAAGTAAAAGATGTGTCAAACTGTCCTATATGTATTTACAGAGCATAGAATATTGTATTCGTAACAACTTGGAACTTTGGAACTTACACATTTTAAGATTCCGACATTTAAGATTCCGACTCTCAGTACTCTCTTAGCTTTGTTAGCAGAACGGTATATAAATTACGAGACATTTCTCGCATGACAATCAGAGTAGACATTTTTTTATGCGAGTCCAGTGTCCGAAATTTATGTTGGGACTTTTGAAGGTCAGCATTTCACAGTACAGTATGAATAAAAATATGTACCAGTAATAAATAAATAAATACACCCAATAGTCACATACACAGTTCTGACCCCACACTAGGATACAAGTCCTGTGTCGTGGATATCAGAAACTACGAGAGACTTTTCGGTCTCACTAACACCCAGACCCGAAACAAATATTTTTGGATCACATAAACATTTGTCTCGGTGCGGGGATCGAACCCGCGGCCTCTCGTTTCGCAAGCTGGTGTCTAGCCAACTGCGCCACGGGGCTGTCAGTAATCTCACGTGTGTATCTCGAGTAGAGTCTAACTAATGCCCCCAAAGAAAAAAGTTCATAGATGCGCCCAATGTCCGAGACAGCCGCGGCGATTATGATCTCGCATTGATCTTAGCGCCTGGTCGATTTCTGACCATTGTCATTGACTTTGCAAGAATATGGTCACTGGAAGTTTTTTTGCGATCATCATCATCATCAGCCAATATACGTTCCACTGCTCGGCACGGGCCCCCTCTACAACTAAGAGGGTTTAGGCCTTAGTCCACCACGCTGGCTTAGTGCGGATTGACGGACTTCACACCTAAGAAATTCTTAAGAACTTTAAGATGTCCATGATGTTTTCCTTCACCGGTAAAGTAGATGATAATTAATTGTGAATACACACATACATAACTTCGCAAAGTGAGAGGTGTGTGGCACACGGTCGAGAATCTCGGTGGTTTCGGGTTCGGACCCGTGACCACCGAGATTCTCGACCGTGTGCCTAAACCTCGAGGCAATCACGACTTATATATATTTTACTTATATTTATTTATTTGTGTAATTTGGTTTTACGAGTTGGGAGCCAGCCCGTTATGAATATCTTCGCAGACGCGGCTGACAGGCCAGTGATATACGCTGCCTGTGTCCCTGCTGGCCTGGCTGAAAGTCGAGCAGTATTCAGCTTTCCCTCTCGGTAAAGTAGAGATTAACCATTACAAAGTATGTCACCTGTTCACCGATAAAATGCGCGACACGAACTTTAAAACCATGTAGTTTCATTAAGTCCGGGTGCTTTATTTTGTGGGTCAAACACATGGTAAAGTTAGGATAAGGTGTGCAACGTTCAACTTAGTTACAATTTTTTTTTTGTATCAGTGAAGGTTAATCCTTTGCTTTTTCCTTTTAACGGGCTTCGATAAAATGTAAACGAGATATAATTTACGATTTGTTTATTCACATAATACACGCACATATTTACAAAAACCATAAACACGCACCATTCAGACAAACATTCAAACGTTATTTACAGTATGGTCGTTTAATAATGATGGTATCCATGGGCGGGAGCGAGATGCAGGGCGGGGATGGCGTGCACAGCAGGGACGGCGTGCACGGCGGGCGCGGGGTGTACGGCGGGGGCGGAGTTGTGCACGACGGCGTTGAAGCCATTGTGCGCGTCAGCGGTGTAGTCGACCTTGCGCACGGAGCCATCGGGCTGCACCAGAGAGTACGAGCCGTGCACGGCGTCTCCGTCGCGGCTCTCCTGCTGGGACTTGTGGTCGCCGGTGTGCGGGTCAGCCACGGAGTAAGAGAAGTCGTATTTGGGGTGAGCCTGGATGAAGATTTAGAATATTACTTTTTGTCGTTGCTCTGTTTTTTTTACTTGGGCTTACATAGTTTTGACTCGCTCGAGGAAGGAATTGTTGAAAGTTTAAAACTGCATTGAATGTCGATTTAACTCTTTATAATTACTTTCTTGAATCATTGTTTTAATGCAGCAAAATCTTAATAATTTTAATTATTAACAATTCCTTTTTTGAAACTAAACTTTTTGGAATTGATTACATTGGGTGGTAGACCGACACTTACGTATTCGTCGTGACCGGCGTAGTGGGCAGCGGGGGCGGCGTAGTGGGCGACGGGAGCGGCGTAGTGGGCGACGGGAGCGGCGTAGTGGGCGACGGGAGCGGCGTAGTGCGCTACAGGTGCGGCGTAGTGCGCTGCGGGGGCACCGTGCACAACGGTTTCGTCATGACGGACGATGCTTTGGGAAGAGACGGCGTGGCCGTGGCCTAAGAGACCAGCGTTGGCCGCGGCCAGGAGGGCGCTGATAGCTACGATCTGAAAATACAAATTTTATATTATTTCAAATTGAATTATTACAAATACACCAAGATAGTTCTGACCCCAAACAAACTCCTGAGTCTTGGGTCGTACGCATCAGAAACCACTGGGACTTTTCGCCCCCACGATATTCGGATGGAAAGCACAATTGTTGATCAAACAAGTTTACTTTGATTTGTTTTGAAGATTGAATTTGCGGTTACTAATTGTATAATTCGGTTAAGACACTACTGTCTACATAATATCTCTCTATTAATAGTCTCCTATAGCGAGCCTTACTTTTAAGTTTTAACTTGCGACTTACTTTGCTGAACATTTTGTGAGTGTAGTTGAACGGTCAAGCTCAGATTGATGTCAATTGTCTTGGTGTATGGTTATATAGATCGCGGGTGTCGTGTGCGCACGCGCGGTGGGGCAAAGAAATGCGGCTACCTTGACTCTAACTTTGACATGGCTCCAAGGTTCCGGGTTCGATACAAATGTGTATAACGTTAATGATCACATCCGCTTCGATTGAAATGGATTAATTGTCCGTTGACGTGGGTTTTCATTGTTCGTGATTGGTGGGGTCGTTTGGTGTGGCTTATGATTCGGTTTTTTATTTTAGTATTGAAAAGAGATCCTTGTATATTTCGTCATTGTACAACTGTTTTGACAATTATTTAATAGCCTAGAAAAACTGTTAATAACTTGCTGTCAATAACCTAGAACTGCTCTTCTGAATTGGGAGAGAGGAAATTTTTTAAACTTTATATCCGTAGAATTGATATTTTGTGTTCTTTTTTTTGTAAATAATTGAATCTGTTTTAAATAATTGAATGATTGTATTATATTATTTCGCTGCGTTGTTGTAAATGTTTTTTTATAGTTGAAAATACATGTGTCCGTGTAATAACTATTGATCACATCACTTTCCCTATTAAAGTTCATGATAAGAATTTTAAAGTTTATTACATACATATACCTACTAAAACGAAAGCAAGAAGATATAATTAAGACAGGCAATATTTATGGTGTTTAGGAAAACGTGAAGGCAGTGATGGCCTCGAGGTTTAGGCGCGCGGTCGAGAATTTCGGCGGTCGCAGGTTCAAACCCCAGGCACACACCTCTGACTTTTCGAAGTTATGTGTGTATTCACAATGAATTATCACTTGCTTTAACGGTGAAGGAAAACATCGTGATAAAACCTGCACACCTAAAAGTTCTTAGGAATTTCTTAGGTGTGTAGTCCGCCAACCCGCACTAGGCCAGCGTGGTGGACTAAGGCCTAAACCCTCTCAGTTGTAGAGGAGGCCCGTGCCCAGCAGTGGGACGTATTTGGGCTGATGATGAGGTGTTGAGTAATTAATCAAAGAAATTATTGAGGTATTCATTATGTAACACTATTTGTTATCGTATAAACTTGATTTTCTAGATAAATTTTATCTGTTAGTCATGCCTTTTGCTTACATTTTGATCAGCAAATACATTATCAGCGTCAACTTTGGCTTGTGTTTTATTATCGCGCATATTATTTCTCGTCGATCTTCTACATTTCTTGAAAAATAATTGTATTATAATTTAGAAAAAAAATGTGATAGGAGTAGTACTACTCTGATACAGAAAATTGGTGTGTAGCAATACTGTTGCGATTCGATCGGTGAGTTAAATCGTCGGACGTCCATTTTGCTTTCGGTAGGCTATTCATTTCCACTCGGATCGCTAACCTTACATACCAACCCGCCATAATGACACGTGAAAGTAGATACTAGATCATTCATCGGATATCTAGTTGTCTCATTGCAGTCGGTTCTTATCATGTGCCAATGAGATCTCTTATGACCACGCCCGATAAAAAAAAAATATCTAACAGATGAATGCAGTATCATCATCAGCCCATATACGTCCCACTGCTGGGAACGGGCCTCCTCTACCATTGAGAGGGTTATGCAGTATAAAATATACTACTTCAAGATACATTCTTGTTGTAGCAATGTAATATTATCTTTTAAATACTATTTATTAAAATGGAAACGTTAGTGTTATAAGATAAAGTGGCGCTGCAATAAAAACTTGGCAACATACAAAAGTTAAACGTATATTTGCATTCCAAATAAATAATAACAACTGGCTTGCATTTATTAAATCAAATTTACACATAAGTAGAAGGAATTAGATCGTAATTGGCCTCCGTTTCACAATGTCTCATTCACGAAATAGTAAAGAATGTGTTTGACATATCGTAGGCACGGTTGCGCAGCTTACTGTTCGAATTATCGCGATTTATTACATCGATGTGGGTCAGGTTTAATAGTACCATTCCAAATGTACTCTTTTGTTTCTGTATAGTTAATATTTTATTTGTTTTTATTTTTCCACTCAATGACGCATGTTCAAAGTCAACAGAGGTAATAACAGCAATGCCTTAATTCAAGTAAAGTGAATGCTATGTACGTGTTAATATGTTACACGTGACGTGTTCTCTGGTAAATAAATTGTCTTAATATTAGCTGTTTATAGTCGTGTCAAATAATATTTCAAGGGAATATAAAGTATTCCAACTGAGTCAGAGTGGTAAAAGAAGGCCCAATTCTTCTTAATCGTAGAAAACGGTGCTCATATGTATGTAGGTATTATTATAGTCATAGAACAGTTTCTAGTAAAACCTAGCAAAGTCTTGCAATAATCTATTTTTTATTTTATTATACGACTTAATAATCTAGATTTTTGTTTTCTAAATGATATGATCGGTAGTGTTACAAGGTCAGAATGAGTATCAGGTTTCATTGGATTCTGTCGATTTGAAAGGTAAAGGAAATATAACACAATGCTCGAAGCATATCTAGACAGTGCATACTATTCTTTATTAAAACAGCGCCGTTAAATATTCTAAATATTTTCCGTAGAGCTAGTTAAAATACTCAGACCCGGAACCACCATTTATATAGGCCATAAAAATATTGATTGTAATTCCAACCAGTCCTGAACCAATTACGTATTGATTTCTAATAGAACTTTATGTAAAAGGATATTTCTAGGTTACTATAGTCCTTGACACCTGGCATAAAAATTAATACTCTACTCGTAGACAGAACCTTGATGGAAAATTATGCTGAGGAAATCTACTTGCCTAAGACCATATTATATACCTATTAGAACACTACTATGGCACGTAAATAAGCGTAGAATCATCTTATAATAAATATAATATAGAACTTTTTCTAAATTCAAATAATATTGATATTTTGTGCTTAACTGAACATTGGCTGAAGTCCCATCAGTTGATGTTTAACTTTAATAACCATCATGTTGTTAGCACATTCAACAGAACAAATATGATACATGGGGGCTCCTTAATAATTATGAATAAATTAATAAAGTATAAAGAAAGAATTGATATAGTGAGACTTTCTGTTGAACGTGTTACAGAAATAGCTTGTATTGAATCTGATCAGTTTATTGTTCTAAGTGTATACAGGCCACCATGTGCATTGCTTTTATCATTCATGGAAATCATGGAAGATGCTTTGCACAAAATATGTAATTCAAATAAAGGGGTGATTATTTGCGGAGACTTTAATATAAATATTCTAGAAAACTCTCAGGCAACCAGTAACATAATAAATCTTTTTAAATCATATAATATGAATAATGTTTTCTTTGAACCAACAAGAATCACTGCCACAAGTGCAACATGTCTTGATAATATTTTTACAAATGTTAAAGTAATTTCAAGTGTTATTATTAATAATTTTGATTCTGATCACTGTGGCCAGTTGGTGTCTTTACCTTTGCATACATGTAAAGTAACAAGCAAAAGTATTACATTTGTTCCTATTACTGCTAACCGCTTAAATAATTTTAAAACAAATATGGAACAAAATATACCCAAGTTGTCCTCTCATCAAGATCCCAACAAAATGTATGCATCCTTATTTGGTCATATAAATATGGAACACAATAAGGTTTTTAAATCAAAAACTATTAATTTGAAGAACAGTTTGACATTTAGTGAGTGGGCAACTACTGGTATATTTAAAAGCCGAAATAAATTGTATGATTTATATAATGAAAGAATGTATAACCAAAATCCGGAATTTATTGCCTATGTAAAATTATATTCTAAGGTTTTTAAACGAGTTTGTTCCGCTGCCAAATCAATGTACCTTAAAAATAAAATAAAATCAGCCCCAAATATAATACAAGCCACTTGGAACATTATCAATTCTGAATCGGGAAGGCACATAGCACACCACAATGAATTTAGGATTCAAGTTAATAATAATATTGTTTCAAAAGACACTGAAGTGGCCTCTGAATTTGAAAGATTTTTTACAAATATTCCCATAGTAACTACTCAACATCTTCAGTCGTCTTCTAGGTCTGCTGTGTTACTTCTTGAAGATAATGTTCCTCAATGTGATGCATCGTTTGAATTTGCAGCAATTAGTCATTATGATATTTTAAAAGCCTTTAAAGAAATTAGTAAAAAAAAGACTAAAGACTTGTGGGGAATATCAGTAGTTACTATATCCTCTATTATCAATATTATAGCACCTCACATGGCAGCTGTGTTCAATCGTTGCGTCGCATCTGGAGTATTTCCTGACCTGATGAAGCTTAGTAAGGTAATACCACTTTTTAAATCTGGTGATACCTCAGACCCTTCAAATTTTCGACCTGTTTCTGTTTTACCAACTCTTAGTAAGTTATTTGAAAAAATTATACTTAATCAATTACTGAACTTTTTCAATAAAAATAACTTACTTCATCGGAAACAGTTCGGATTTACTAAGGGTAGATCAACTATCGATGCAGGAGTTGAACTTTTAAAAACTGTGTTCAGGGCATGGGAAGAGTCGCGGGATGCTATTGGCATTTTCTGCGACTTGTCCAAAGCCTTTGACTGCGTCAAACATGACATTCTTGTCAGGAAGCTTCATCATTATGGCATTAGAAACGGAGCTCTCAATCTTCTGACTTCGTATTTGAATAATAGAGTCCAGAGGGTTGACGTTAATGGAAAACTTTCTCCAGGATCGTCGGTTACCATGGGAGTCCCACAGGGTTCAATTCTTGGGCCGTTTCTGTTTCTCGTGTACATTAATGACTTGCCTTACTACGTAGGGGATAAAAACGATATAGTGCTGTTTGCGGATGATACATCTCTTATATTTAATGTAAAAAGACGTCTCGATAATTTTGACGAAGTAAACAATGCACTTCGTAAAGTTGTTCAGTGGTTTGATAATAATAATTTACTTTTAAATGCAAATAAAACTAAATGTGTAAAATTCACAATGCCCAATGTTAAGCAATTAAAAACCACTGTACAAATTAACGGTGAAGAACTGGATCCTGTTGCGTCTACTACATTTCTGGGCATTACGGTAGACGCAAAACTCCAATGGGGACCGCACATTCTACGATTGGCAAGCAAATTAAGTTCAGCGGCATATGCAGTTAAAAAGATCAGACGTCTGACTGACGAGGAAACGGCAAGAATGGTTTATTTTAGCTATTTCCATAGCCTTATGTCGTATGGTATTCTTTTGTGGGGAGCTGCTGCGGATATTAACACTATTTTTGTTTTGCAAAAAAGAGCCATTAGGGCTATTTATAATTTAGGTCCCAGGGCTTCACTTAGAGAAAAATTTAAGGAAATAAATATTCTTACCGTCACTTGTCAGTTTATATACGAAAACTTAATGTACGTCCAAAAGAATCTTGATAAATTTAATAAAATTTGTAATGTACACAATAAAAATACTAGGAACAAATGTAATCTTGTACAACACGTAACTCGTCTCCGGAAAGTTAGTAACTCTTTTATGGGGCAATGTATACGCTTCTATAACAAACTTCCGAAGGCTATTAGGGAGCTTCCCCTGAATAAGTTTAAGGAATCAATTAAAGATAAACTTTGCAAAAATGCATACTATAAAATTTCAGATTTTATTGAAGATAAGCCTTGGGAGTAAGTAAATTGATCGGAGTTGTATCGTGTTGCTACAGTTTGTATCGCTATGACATGTATCTCTATGACATGTATAGTTATGACATTTATTATGTAAAAATGAAACAATGTGAATTAAAAAATAATAATAATATTGCTGTTTTTAAGAAAAAAAATGACAAGTCGTGTTGCTGAGGGAGTTTCTTGCCGTTTCTTCTCCACAGCTATAACACGTTTCGAAGCGGCAATAGTTTAAAAAAAATAAGAAGTGTAAAATTGACGATTCAAAAGAGCTTGTAAAAGTCTATTTGAATAAAGATAATTTGATTTGATTTGATTTGATTTATAATAATAATAATAAATACACACAACAGACACATATGTACATAGTTCTGAACCCACACTAAGCTACAAGTTCTATGTTGTGGGTATCATAAACTACGAGAGACTTTTCGGCCTCACAAGCACATAGACCCGAAAAAATTATTTGTGGATCACATAAACATTTGTCTCGGTGCGGGGATCGAATCCACGGCCTCTTGTGTCGCCAGCTGGTATCTAGCCAGCTGCGCCAAGGGGTATAAAATATATAAAAAAAAACATTTATTATATTTTCGATGATATAATTGACAGCCTAAAACTTGTATGAAAAGCGTTGGGTTAGTGTCAAGTATTAGTGTGACTGATACTGCACTTTGTTCAAACATTATATATATCATATATGATGATAAGATTTACATGTGTATACTATAAAGATTTAGAGCGTGGTAAATGTATAATTAAACTACCAAAACAGCATGGCATTGCTTATATCCTTTTCGAATGGTTCCATTAAAATTTATAATGTAAAACAAATTGTACGATCATATATCACGACAAATCGTTGCAAAGTGGCCTTTGAAAAATGTACTTTAATTTTAAATATACCTATATACCTTAACTTTGGTAATCGGGCTATAAGCACATTTTACTAGTATACTTATACGAAGTAACTGCTGGGCACGGGCCTCCTCTATAACTGAGAGGGTTTAGGCCTTAGTCCACCACGCTGGCCTAGTGCGGGTTGGCGGACTACACACCTAAGAAATTCCTAAGGACTTTTTAGGTGTGCAGGTTTTATCACGATGTTTTCCTTCACCGTTAAAGCAAGTGATAATTGATTGTGAATACACACATTACTTCGAAAAGTCCGAGGTGTGTGCCTGGGGTTTGAACCTGCGACCGCCGAAATTGTCGACCGCGCCCCTAAACCTCGAGGCCATCACTGTTTATTAAATTGTTGGTGGTTAATTATTCGTATTGGCGCATGTAAACGAAACAATAAATCGATACGCTATGGAGAATAGTATAGCTTTGACAGCACCATGACGCAGTTGGCTAGACACCAACTTGCTAAACGAGAGGCTACGAGTTCGATCCCCGCACTGAGACAAATTTTTGTTTTTGTGATCCGAAAATATATGTTTCGAGTCTGGTTATTTGTGAGACGGAAAATATCTCGTAGGTCCTGATTCTACGACACAAGCGTTGTTTCTTAGTGTGAGTTCTGAACTATGTAGGAATGTGGTGGTTGGGAGTATTTATTTATTATGTAGTAGTAATGGCCTCTAGGTTTAGGCGCGCGGTCAAGTATTTCGGGAGTCGTGGGTTCAAACCCCAAGCACACACCTCTGACTTTTCTAAGTTATGTGTGTATGTGATAATGAATTATCACGTTATTTAGCGGTGAAGGAAAACAAAAAAGGTTGCAGAGGAGGCCCGTGCCTAGCAGTGGGACGTATATGGGCTGATGATGATGATGAACTTGTCATGTTTTTGGATACACAACTTCACCTAACGGTTTGTTAATTTTATCCCTTATAACCGTGTACATTACATATTATTCAGTCAATTCAAATTAAACTGCAAACCCCACAAATACTCTTTTAACAATTGCTTATTTTTTTTAGTTATGTTTTTTTTTAGTTTATCGAGAGGAAATTCAGTAACTGTTTTTTATACTGCATGATTGAATGAAGGATTCATTACGATCTACCTGTAATACCACCAAAGTCGAGCTGATCACGGTGACCACGGTGTGGTTCAACAACTTTTTCCAAAACTCCTAATAATTCTGATCCTATATTTGTCAATTGAATGATTTTTATTCTGTGACTATCAAAATAGTTGTGTTTAATTTACTGAGGCAGTAGTAGCTGTTGATGTATTTAAGATATGAATATTAAATAATATTTTTTATAAGTGTATTGTTTTCGGTAGCGGAACATATGTATATCCCAAATTATTTAAATAAATGATTATTTAAATATGAATACAAATACACATGCTGCTAGATACTTTTCAATATCGGTTCAATGTAAGACAACTGTCACGAAGGCAGTCCGAGGTATGATCATTGACTATATATTATAGAATGATATGTATAAAATGATGATATGTCTAGGGTGCATTTTTGCACAAAGTACCCGTACTTTTCATCAGTAATCCTCATATTTAGAAGCCTTTATCTTTTGCAAGTTAAAAACGTCAACCCAAACTCACGGTCAAACTCGTTTTCTTCAAGTAGACTACATTATGTATACCGCTTCTTCTTTAACATTATGTAAAAGTCAGAGGTGTGTGCTTGAGGTTTGAACCCGTGACCGCCGATATTCTCGCGCACCTAAATCTCGAAGCTCACTACGTCTGTATAATAATCATCCTTAATAAAATTATTAGCTAAAACTCATATGAAGCAATCGTGTGTTAACCAAATCTACGGTCTAGTGAATAATCCTTTGAATTGATACTAGTGACATTTGATCCTTACGAATGTGAATTTTCAACACATAGGTCTTTGGTTGCTATTTTATAAATATTATTCACATATTTATAGAATTTTTATTAGGAGTGTAAGGTACCCACAATCATAGTTAAATAATTCATCGGTTTGTTACGAAGCAAATAACAACTTTTGACCTGTGAACATATGGGTCACTTGATATGATGTGTATTTTTAAGAACCGCAACTCATTATCACTCAGATCATCATCATCATCAGTCCATATACGTCCCACTGCTGGGCACGAGCCTCCTCTACAGCTGAGAGGGTGTAGGCCTTAGTCCACCACGCTGGCCTAGTGCGGGTTGGCGGACTACACACCAAGAAATTCCTAAGAACTTTTAGGTGTGCAGGTTTCATCACGATGTTTTCCTTCACCGTTAAAGTACGTGATAATTATTTGTGAATACACACATAACTTCGAAAAGTCAGAGGTGTGTGCCTGGGGTTTGTACCTGCGACCGTCGAGATTCTCGACCGCACGCCTAAACCTTGAGGCCATCACGACTTCGTGCTGATCACTCAGATACTTTGGCAAAATTCAGGAATGTTTGTTATTACACCATATTAAATAATTTTAAAAATTTTCTTTCAGGATATTGTGTGTCTATTACAAATGTCGATCGTTACTCATTTAGTTTAGGTTTATTTAATTTGTTCACGTATTAAACATATCAAATTAATAGAACATTCAATATTTAAAAATGAGAGTAGGTACCGTTAATATTCTTAATTAGCGTGGTTAACGCATCGCTCGCCTTGTAATTTGCATCAAGAATTCGGCAGTACGTCAAATGTTGCGTTAATCTGGCTCCAACATTAACAGCCTATAACGTTTTAATTATTAAAAGTATTGCAATGCTCCAAATTGTTGAGGCTCTTGTTGTTTTGTTAATTACACGCATGGTGTACTACACAAACTAATTTACCTCTATCTTGAATAGTGGATGATATTTAATTAAAATTCGACAATAATTGCAACTATAGAGCCAGATGCGTTTTAGTTTTTTAAAGTTTTTAATATTTAGATCATTAACAGAATTAAATGATAATTGTTTTTTTTAAAATGAAATAGTTATATGATACTGAAATGATAGAATCATGAAGCATGACCCTAGGACCTATGTTGAACAGATGCCTAAACATAATCGATTTTGCTTGAGTAATAAATTGCAATGAAATGTTATTTATTGAATCTATAAAATCTCACATATATCACTTAAATTAAGTCATTTAAAATTTAGTTTACGACCTAGTTTGGAAGGCAGTTATATCTAGAGAGGAACGGGCAAGAAACTCTAGTTTTGCTGTTTTCCAATCAAGAAATATTTAAAAATGTTTATATAAGGGTTATAAATGTATGTCTTTTTCTTCCTTTTCGTAAATTAGGAAACTTTATGCTTAGCTTACAAGATTTTATGTAACAATTGAATGGTAATAATCATTGGTATTAAGCACCAAATATAATTTGTATAATAAAAAAAAAGGTACCTATAACAAAATATTGAATTTTTTGTCTTCTGTTACTTCCTCGCAGTAAACGCTGTATCACGGAAAGGCACAGCATAATTTTAAACCTTAATACATCAAATCTGTCAAGAAAGTACTTTCATTCATTTTAATTAATATCTGACCATGCATTCGAAGGATAATTATTTCAAAGAATGTTTATAGATTAATAAGAATCGTACTATGTTCTTAATGTTCACGCTAGAGGAAATTTTATTGCGGTTTGCACAGTTTAAACGTGCCACTTGCAAATGACCTTGGGTTAAGTCTACGAGAATTTATGCATGCACTCATTAGTGAGGTTCTTGTGGACATTATTTCTCGCAACTGTTCTATTTTTTGTTTTTGTAACACATTCCTTCTTCGTAATTCTACGAAGAGTTTGACGATGTCTTTTTGAATAATATATTCAGGTTTACCATTGTAATATTTTATATTTTACTTACGGTTGTCAGTGCCATCGCTTACGTAAATATGAATTTTATTTATTAATTATTATATAATTAATAGAAGATATCTCTTAGTAAGCTTAGATTTTTTTTTTTATTATTACTTTCTGTGTGGGAGTTGGGCTACCCACAACTTCCATATTATACTAAAATCCCTCTGACTGGACTGGGTTTGGTAATAACGTTATTATATTTCGTAGGATTAGGATTTAAATTCATGTCAATAATATTGTTACTATAAATTCCGATTAGATTTAGACTGCCTCGTGGTCTCACGTCTCAAGTATGTGTCGTGCGATCTTAGGGATCCAGTTTTTTCATTATTCCTAGGTCGGACAAAGTGTTATTGGGTTTTTTTCATTAGGAAAATGTCAGTAGCAGCACGGAGTTTGGAAATGTGCCCTAATAAAAGACATAGGCTCGCCCCCTATGACGTGGGTCTGATACATACCTGGCGAAATGTAGGTGCAGAAATGCACCTCTGCCTACCCCTTTGGAGAACACTGGCGTGAGCCTATGTATGTATGTAAATTCAGATTATTACTATTTGTACTCCATTTAGTAGTAGATAAAATATTACTTATAAGATAGAGGAAATAATTAAATTTAACAAATGAATGAAATTAATCGCTCAGATTAAGGTAAATGAAAACTTAGTCAAATGCCTTGTGATATAGATATTCATGTAATTAATATCTCGATACGCATTGCGAAAGTAATTACGTTTCTAAACAGTTTTGCAGCATACCTACTATATATCAGTGGCGGTACTTCTATAGAAGCCCAAAAGCCTAGTTTGCCTTTCAAAATTCCGAATAATAATAAATATTTAAGCTTTAAATTTTTATTTAACAAAATAAATTTGTTAAATAAAGACTCCATAGTTAACAATTATAAATTAGATTTTACACAATTAGTGTGTAACGCTTTTGGGCTTCTATGAAAGTAACGCCACTGCTATATATAGGTACATACATATATAGTGACAGCAACAAACCTTATAGACTACTGTTGTACGGGCCTCCTATACAACACACATCTTGACAGAATCCCCATATGAAGTAACAAATTTCGGGGACCGATGTGGTCAGAGGTTTAATGATCTTAATATTCAACCTTTCTCATTTTTCGCATATTTGTATTGGCCTATTGATACAATATTATGAGGGATAACCATCTGTTGTCAAGTAAGAATTTTGGAACTAGCTATTTTTGGTAGTCGCTGAAACAGCGCTATTTTTTCTTAATATTATTATAGATATAAGATATCAAATGTAACACGATAATACATAATATATTTTAGTTGGTCATAAAATGCCGAATGTCAGCAGCAGTTCGTATTACTTTATGGAGGTATTTTAGTTTAAAAAAAGTTATTTTATCATATTAATGTCGTATTATTCTCTGTACTAACTTCAGCGATCAGTTAAAAGTTATATTACACGCCAAGCATGCTCAAATCTGTTGTTAACTAGTAAGTATTACAAAAAATTAGGGCAAGGTTGTGTTATGAATTTTTTAATCAAATGAATGTGCCAACAAAAGTAACCAAAATACGATGTTATCACTCTAAATTAAGCGCTGTCTTAAAAGGTCTTGTAAGATTATGATCGATTGCCCGATTAAAAACACAATTCAGTTTTAATATATCGAGTACTGCCGATTAGTTCATAATAATTTTGAATCAATAAGTGAATCAATTAACAAGAGACATTAACTAAATAAAAGATGAAAATTTGTTGCAAAATTTATTAACTATTAGCATAACATTTATACATGACAGTTTCACTGTGTTTTTCTAAAAAGATATGAAGTCACTTAAAAATTTTCAAACGATAGACTAGATACGTGGGTAATTTCTATAACTTAACAAGGTCTGTTAAGTATAATATATGTTAGGGGAGCTTGGACGTTGCCTTTGTTATTAATTGCTGCTTGAACACATTTGATGATGTCATATTGTGCATCATTGGTTCGGGATTCACCATGAACTTCGGCTGCATGTTCTTTGACCTGAGGTTTTGAGTCATGCTCCTCATGTTGAGGTTCATTTTCATGTTCATGTGATTCCTGTTCCGATGCGACTATTTCTTCTGAAGAAACTTTTTCTTCCGAAGATGAAGATTTTTCTTCTTCGCTTTTTGCTGGTCCTTCTATTAATGCTTCACTTTTTTTTCCATTTGTTTGCCCAGTAGAGTGGACATGTTCGTCTTTGACGATTTCGTGGCTTTCTTCGGAGGATGAACTTTCGTGACCTTTAGGACCGTTACTATCTTCATGACTTTCGGAGCTTGGGGCTACTTTATGTGTTTCTTGATGGTTGTCCATCGCGTGCAACTCAGGAGCATGAGTTTCGTCGTGTTTTTCTTGGAGTTCTGTCGTTTTTAGTGACTCATTTTTAACTTCATGGCATGGTGGTGCCGGGTGTTGCTCTTCTTTGTCCTCTTTTTTTGATTCTACATGTATAGGTAAGAATTTCTTGACAATAGCGTTGAACCTGTCAATTTGAAAAACAATTAATTAATAAATTGTAATACAGTATACCTCCAAATCATAGATAATTAATAAAAATATAACCCTTTCAAATCATCCGCAGTGTAATGTACTTCTCGTACAAAGCCATCGGGTTGAATGAGCGAGTATTCACCGCGCACCACTGCACCGTCGCTTAATTCATGTTGTGCCTTATGGTCTCCTGTACCTTCGTCATATACTACGTATGAGTATTCATAAGCACTTGCCTCCTAGAGATAAAAATGTAATATTAGTTTTATCTAATTAAAAAACAATATATGCGTACATATAATAAGTGATATTTACCTCATTATTTGTCAGTACAACAGGAACGTTTGATTTGTAAGTGACAAAATTAGGGGTAGCTATTTGGCTTAATGAAGACAAGGCTGGTCCAGGATATACGCAAGGTGTACCGCACGGTGCAATTACACTTGCCGAAGAGGCAACTGGAACCACTGATCCAATGGGAGCTGCTGATATTTGGGCTAATTGCGGTCCTGCTATGGAAACTGTAGGCGCACCATACTGAATGTATTCCAGTGGGACTCCTTCTTGACCACTACTCACGTATACTTTTGAATACGATGCACCAATAACTCCATTTAGAAAAACACTCAACGTTACAACCAACACGGATATCTAAAACAAGAATAATGTAATTATTTTTTGTTTTGGAAATAAAACCAAGAACAGATGAAACATCGACTTACGTTGAAGATCATCTTTCCTGGTGATCGGTGGAAGACTACTGAATTTTTCAGAATGTGCTACCGCTTTTAAAAGTGGCTTTGTTTCTATGTATTGGTAGTAAAATATGCGGTTCGGTAATAGCGAAACAAACCATCAATGTCGTAGACTACTTGAATAGAAACGAACAATCAAAATGTAAATGAGGATTTAACACTGACTACCAGTTCTCTCTCTCGGGTATTCAGAGCACGTGGTATACAAAACTAGGTAATGTGGCATAAAAAATTGTTTTGTCTCGTATATAATGGTGCGTACCTTGTGCAATTGCGCGAAGAGCTGTTCCTATACTTTGGTACACGGAACTTCCACCATATAGTTATTGTCAACGTAAATTTGTTTATTTGAATGACAGCGTGTAAACGTGTTTATTTAAAAAACAAATCACTTAATTTTATTAAGTTTAGCGATACCCGAGATTGATATGCTTATTCGCACAGGAAATAGACGTAATCTATGTTTTAAATCTCATTTTGTGCCTACTTGTCGGAACCTAAACATATTAACAGTATAAGACTTGTACACCTTTGCGGAATGCTTTTGTTAAGTCGGAAGCGAATTTTATAATTTCTGGAGGATGACATGATTTTTTTAACCCCTTCAGTCCTGGCGTCCATCTCAATGGACATGGTTTATTATTGCGTGTAATATGAAATCCGATGACAAATTACCATATTGTAAATATTTTATCGCACCGGCATCTCATCTAGAATCAGTCAATCGTTACAGTAAACAAAAACATGATTTTTTTAAGTTGTATTTTGCTAATTTTGCCAGCATAGAAAACTACAATGTACCTAACTCCTCTCAGCTGTATGAGATTTCTCTGTGAAGTAGTTTGATCCGAAAGGCCTCTTATAAATATATCACAATCTCTATGGTTGGACATTAGTATATATTATGTATTGTATGTTGGACATTAGTATATTTAAAAGTCGTGATGGCCTCGAGGTTTAGGTATGCGGTCGTGAATCTCGATGGTCGCGAGTTCAAACCCTAGGCACACACCTCTGACTTTTCGAAGTTATGTGTGAATTCACAAATAATTATCACGTACGTTGAAGGAAAAACATCGTGATGAAACCTGCACACCTAAAAGTTCTAAGGAATTTCTTAGGTGTGTAGTCCGCCAACCATACTAGGCCAGCGTGGTGGACTAAGGCCAGGTAAGGCATGCACAGCAGTGGGACGTGTGTGAGCTGATGATGATGACGATGATAATATTATAGGTACGTTTAATTCACAATAACCACACATTTAAAAGAAGTAGTTTTGTCTGTACGAGCAATGAGCCGTGAAAAAAATCTATTAAAGGATACTAACACTTTACGTGGACATCATCTAGTATCGAATACAGTTTTAACACCTACAGTTGTTGTTCTTGTGCGTTAAGCGCCTGTGGAGTATAAAGCAGCACATTGCGGCGTTACAAATTTGTATTTCAGTAACAAAAAGGCGCTAATATTTATATACAGGGTGTATTCAGACCGTGATCGGAAACGAAGGCAGGTAATAGCTAAGGTGATTACAAACCCCCTGGCGTTAAAGAAAATTCTGACAAAAATTAAAAAAAAATACATTTTCCATACAAACCGCGTACATTTAATACCGATGGTTGTATGGAAAATGTAAAAATTTTTATTTTTTGTCAGAATTTTCTTTAACGCCAGGGGGTTTGTAATCACCTTAGCTATTACCTGCCTTCGTTTCCGATCACGGTCTGAATACACCCTGTATATGTGTAGCTATATTTAATTATTTTTCATAGTGTAATCAAATTAAAGTTGTTTCTAAATATAATTGAGGCATTAGTAAACATGTGTAATACTACTTGTTAAAAAAGCAGTAAAATACGATGGTTATGATGCTATTTAACAGAGCTTGGCGCTGTTTTCTCTTACATAAATTTTAAAAAGCATGGTGTTAAAATACACTAAAAGGATTATGTCATTAACTGGCTTGCTATAATAGTTACACAGCATCTATTAGTTACGAACGCAGTCGACAAATGAACTGTTAGTCAACAAGATGTCAAATACGGGACAAGAAAACTAGTTAGCCAGTGATTAATGCTTATTTTATACAATTTATTCATTTTCTTGGTTTCATGTTTAAAAAATTTTTTTTTTAATGTAATTCTTAATTAATTTTAGTAAAGTCGCTTGTACCTTATAGAACAAAAACACAAGATTTGCATCTTAACGTGAAGGTAGATTTGTATGTGTGACTGCTGCATTTGTGAATATTAATGATATATTTATTTTCGTGAGTAGATAACTCCACGGGGTAGGGTTGTGTAGTTTTTGTATACATTTCATCATCATCAGCATACGGATAAGGATAAGGAGCATAAGGATACGTCCCACTGCTGGGCACGGGCCTCCTCTACAACAGAGAGGGTTTATGCCTCAGTCCACCACGCTGGCCTAGTGCTTGTTGGCGGACCACACACCTAAGAAATTCCCAAGAACTTTTAGGTGTGCATGTGTTTCTAGATATTTTCCTTTACCGTAAACTAAGTGATAATTCATTGTGAATACAAACGTAACTTAGAGAAGTCAGAGGTGTGTGTCTGGGGTTAAAATCTACGACCGCCGATTTTCTCGACCACGCGCCTAAGCCTCGAAGCCCATCGTATACATTTACAGAAAAATACTCCTATCCATCTGTTAACAGTAAGGCCGTATGGCTATAGCAAGTATCGTCGTCGTTTTGCGTCGAGTAATTGCAGCATACTATCCATCAGGCGCAGTGTTATTTTGAAGTCACTGAATTCATAAATAAGTAAATAGAAAATAAATAAAATTATGTTATACTTTTATAGAAATGTATAGAAAAACATAATAATATTTCGGAGAGGAAGAATTTTGTGACGATCCTTCTTCGTAGGTATATAGGTATAATAATATGTAGAATTGTTAGTAGCCTTAGCTGACGATTTAGAAGGTCTAGTAAAAGACTACAAAAAATAGATATTCTGATACGACTTTATGAGGTTATTGTCGATAGAGTGACTATCTATCTTTGTACCAGAATTGCACCTTGAGTTCTTATTTTGAATATTGCCTACTAAGCAATTGGAATACGGACGCTCTCAAGTATATTTAGAGAAGGATGTTAAATCAAGAAATTTAACATAATTATTTACCCCAAAACACTCCGAATAATAAGTTAATATATAAATTATAACATATAAATTCCCTTAATAATAACAAAATACAATAAATAGAGCTTCGCTCGGGCTAGATTAGGCTTTAACATAAAGGTACCGCTTTTATTTAGTAATTTATATATGTCGAAGCGTTGACGCATCCCCACTGTGCATCCAACGTAGGGTATAAATATAGCCGCTCGATCGAGAATGATTCATTCTCGCTCGGTACGCCGGACCGAACGGAACTCTGTACTAAGTTTTTGAAAATTACCTCCAGAAGGTTTTACTGTCACTATTTAAAAAAAGCAATAACGCTCAAAACTCTCCGACATATATAACATATAGTATATAGTATATATATTTTAAAAACTTCTTTGGATTTAATTTTTTTAAAGGTAGGCAAATTTAAACACATCTGGCATGGTTTTCAAGAATGAGCCTGATATCTTTAGGAGAGGATTGTATACTTATAATAATAATGGAAGACTGTAAATTTTGTTACGTGGGTTTACAGAACCGCTTTTAAGTTTGTCCGAAGTCACAACGCAGCTTTTGATGGTAACTACCTATCTGTAGTGTTATTCAAATAGTGTCTCAAGTATCTAGGAATGCACTTCTGCCTACCCCTTTTGGGAACACAGGCATGAGTGCATATATCTAGAAACGTCTATGTTTCGTTATTCGAGGCTAAAAGGAGTATATTTTACTTAGGATTTGGCTTTGATACATTACAAATTGGTTCGTTGTGTGTTCTGTTCTCACTTTTATCGGGGGAAGCCAGAGCGATATTCAAAGTGGTATTGATAGGAATTAGACGCAGATAGTTTTAAATAGTATTATAAGCATTTAAATTGTATTAGAGATTGTAATGTTCCTATTGAACCCTCAATAAATAAATAAATAATAAAAAAATGTTTCGTTACTCGACTCCTATGCTAACACGCTTACCTAATAAGATTCAATTTCACGCTACGTCGACGGACGCAGGGAAGTAGGATGGAAAGTTAGCAAGTGCATTTTGGCTTGAATTAAGATGCTATTGATCATTCTAGGTGGAACAAGCTTTCAGAGTATTTGGGTGCAGGCGGTAGAACGCGATAAGCGAACAATATCCCTACGCAACTGCACTGCTTACGTCTACATCATTCAAAATGCAGCGCATTACCCGCCGCTGCAATCCATCTAATGTATCGATTAGATATATGGAGCGCGCATGCTAGGAGCTCAGAGGCTTGTAAAGTCAAAATAGAAACAGAAAGGCTCATTCATATTTACATATATTTTTTAAATTGCCCAATATATTTGAGGTAGAAAATAAATTGCTTTTAGGAGAAGTTTGAATAGTGATGAATCTAAGTTTCATAATTGTGTGTATATGTATGTATTTAGTTATATTATGCTTGTTTCGTATATGTTTGTTTTAATTTACATCTATATTATTTATTCCCTCTTTGCGTTTACACTGCCCTCCCAAATAAATCCCTTTTAAATGTCCATCCTAAGGTTGCCTTGAAAAGATCGCCATATGCGATAGGCCGCCACTTGTACTCTTTTCTAGTAATATATATGTCGGGTTGGTCATTAGTACGGGACTTCAACTGACAGCGAAACGAAGCGTGCAGATAGCACGCTCGGCAGAGTCTAGCTCACTTCCGTGCGGAGTCGAAGAGTGGGGACGTCAAGCGATGTCGACGAGTGGGAGTGGCAGCTTGAACGTCGTCAATTCTCATCGAACCACCGCGCGGACAACAAGTGCCTAGGAACTGTCTCACGTTTCGTTGTACTATAATTTGTCAAGTTTTATTGGAAATATAGCGTCTGAATTTCTTAAAAGTTTTTCACTCGGCCTATGTTTCCGACATCAGAAGTGGGATCCACATAGAGTTTCTATAAGCTTTGTGTGTATCTTGCGCCTACTCTGATTTTGATGCATAGAAGTTGCGTGAAAGAACTCGGTTTCCGTAGGGTTTATCGTTTTGAAAATTTTAATTCTTGCGTAACGAGAATAGTGCGTTTTGCGTTGTTTTGTGCAAGTGGTTTCTAAATCGCGTAACATGTCGAGCCGTTCAAAACGTAACAATAGCGGTGGAAGGTGAAAAAAAAAAAAAAAAAAAAAAAAAGTAGGTATCGTGATATTATTTTCAGCGATAGTTCGGTCGAGTGTCAGCGTAAGCCACCTAAACACGCGTGGGTCACGAAATGCTTAAGCATCGTTCCCGTGATTAAGCCACGTATCGCGTAAGTCAAGACGAAGTGTTGAATCTGGCTTGTGCTAGTTTGGATGCGATTTAAAATCGGTTGGAGACTGCGGTTGCCGGTTCTTGTCGCGGCCGCGTAGCGAAAGTAATATTCAACCGATGCTTTTAGTGGTGACAGTTAGTGGGCATAACGGGGGATATTTCACACTCTGTGCGATGATAGTGATACGGCGGGAAAATACTCAACATATAGGATTTGTCCGCGCGGTATGTCGCAGTTTGATCCCAGTATCCATTATTTTGACGTGTGGTGTGCAGAATCAGACCGCGGTTGCGAAATAAATAGGTGGAATGATCGCGAGTGTCTCGAGCGGATAGGTAGTTGTCTTCGCGGTGATGCTAAGTCGTGGCTCAAGGAGTAGGTAACACATAATTGAGGAACGTGGATTAGTTTTCAACTGAATTTCGCTCTTTATGTCCGCAAAACATTGATACGGTTACCGTTTTATATGAAGTGATGTGTACTACTAAGTACATTCCTTGTGCAGAATACCCTCGTAAGTCTCTTTTACGTTTGAATACGGTCAAGTTAGCAAACTCGTAGTAATAAAAGACGCGAGCGGTCGCTGAGCCCTGGGCTACACCAGCAACTTCGGGCGATAAAAAACTGTGAGTGTGTTGTAAGATAGTTCCAGGTCAAGCACAGCGAATGTTATTGGCGGACGACCGCCGATGGTGGGGTTGTGGTGCAGCGATGGCCCCCACACCTACATGGATCCTACTACGGGGCTATCCACGTTAACGCCTGCAGCGGAGTCACAATTTCCGAGCGACTGCATTGCTACGGAGCTGGCGGATAAGTTTAAGAGATAAGTGGTTTGAACCCGGTAAGGTCCAACAACTTTTATACTTCAACTTTTGATCCATCCTTAAATTTAGTGTCTTAAGAGTGTGTCTTAAGCTGGCCCAATTTCAAACACGAGTTTAAACTTTGTGTCCATGTGACTTGGATGTTGCTAATATCATTTTAATGTTATGAAAACTAATTCTAACAATTACCCCACATATGCAAAATACGCAAGGCGATCATTGTTGCTCCTTCGTATAATAAATGGTCTCGGTGAATAATTAATTTCATGTACTATAATTCGTGTTATAGTGAACCCGATACGTGCGGCGGCGGCGCGTGTGGCGGCGGCGGCACGTGTGGCGGCGGCGGCGCAGCCTACCGCGGCGCAGCCTGGCAGCGGCGTAACCTGGCGGTTGCGCAGCGCGGTTCGAGAATGCCTGGTTTTGAGTGGTACAACCACTGACGCTCACTTTATAATGGAATGATGGTCTGTAAACTTTTAATTACTAAAAAGGATTTACCTTAAATTTAAATGGTAAATGTACTAGTAATGTTGTTGCTATGAATGGTATCTGAAAGGCACGAATAGTTATTACTAAACAAATAGTGTGCAGTGTAATTATAAAGTTTTGCAAGGGGACCATATGGTGTTTCAAGCTTCGAATTTAAAATTCGTATTCACACACGACCTTTACTAATATTACAAAGCTGAAGAGTTTGTTTTCTTTTGTTTTTGCTTGAACACTCTAATCTGAGGAAATACTAGTCCGATTTGAAAAAATAAATAAAAAATAGTGTGAGATAGTCCACAATAGAAAATGTAGTAAGCAATGTTCTTTTTAAAGTGTAATGTTTCACATACGGAGTTACGAATAACAACTAGAAGTCAAAAAAGATGTCTGTGTCACGTACCAGTCGAAGTTGATGTTGATAGTAATTCTGATAATTACTGATGTTGATTCAGTTAGTTATGATGTAAGTTGAGACTCGAGTAAGGGGACTATATCGGGCGTATTGCGTATGACCGTACCAGGGGTTACTTCGTAATCGTAGCATGCGATTTGCGTTTAACACTGGCGGAGGTCGGGATCCAATGAGTGGATTGGGGCAATGTGATTGCCGGTTGGCTAAGGAGCCGTGGCTCGAAGGAAACTTACTTGGAGACTCTCTTACGATAAAATTTGAAGTCATTATCATAAAGTTGATTTGATGGACTGGCTTGGTACGTGGCTCAGGTATTGAAATAGTTAATGCTACTCACATAATTAACCGAAATTATTACTGCCAACAAGTCGAGTTATGTTTCATGCGATTGTAAAGACAATAATTTCTAAATTTACTGTAGGCGAGTTTGTATTAATTTGTTGTTTTATGCAATCAGACTAACGAATGAATGTTTAACATACATAGTCACAGAGCTGACTATCAAATTTATGGTATAGTCACGGGGCTGACTATCACCTATCACTAGTCACAGAGATGATTATCAAATTTATGGTATAGTCACGGGGCTGACTATCACCTATCACTAGTCACAGAGATGACTATCAAATTTATGGTATAGTCACGGGGCTGACTATCACCTATCACTAGTCACAGAGATGACTATCAAAATTAAGGTATAGTCACGGGGCTGACTATCACCTAGCACGAGTCACAGAGCTGACTATCAAATTTATGGTATAGTCACAGAGCTGACTATCACCTAGCACTAGTCACAGAGCTGACCAAGTGTGTGTAGGCACGTATATCGCATTTAGGGTCATCATTACTGTTAGTATTGATTGCATGGAGATTTTGCAGCAGTAGTCTGTGTCTAGTTTATCTAAGTTTATGATAATTTAATTTCAATAATGAAGTAAAATAGTTATCCCTATACCTAAAAGACGTTTAACTTTAAGAGCACTTACAAGTACGGTCATGATAGGCTTAGAAAAATGCCAGAGGAGTCAAAGCATACCTGATGAACTTGAGGAAGACCTAAGTGACAGCGTCATAAGTGATGACATTTTGGGTAATGTTTAAGTGTACACGGTGATTGTTGGGGGTTGCTGTAGGAACCATGTGCGATCCAAAGGGGATGCGCAAAAGAAATGGCTAAGTAAGTGGTGTTACTGGATGGCCATGAATCACGTGTATAGCTTGGTTGTTTAATTTAGTGTGATAATTGGAGGTCATGAATCAAGTAATCAGTAGTGCTTTGAAACTGTCTTTGCTTTGTGTTAAGAATTAATGAAAATTCTTCTGTGAGTAGATTATTAAGAACAATCTAAGCCTCAGTATTATTGTATGACCTTTACCTGGGCTAAGTCAGGACTAGCCGAGCAACATGATACTTTGCACATGAATTTTGTTTACAGACTAACACACAGAGACGTGTGTCCTGTAGGATGGCCGTGTCGGGTTGGTCATTAGTACGGGACTTCAACTGACAGCGAAACGAAGCGTGCAGATAGCACGCTCGGCAGAGTCTAGCTCACTTCCGTGCGGAGTCGAAGAGTGGGGACGTCAAGCGATGTCGACGAGTGGGAGTGGCAGCTTGAACGTCGTCAATTCTCATCGAACCACCGCGCGGACAACAAGTGCCTAGGAACTGTCTCACGTTTCGTTGTACTATAATTTGTCAAGTTTTATTGGAAATATAGCGTCTGAATTTCTTAAAAGTTTTTCACTCGGCCTATGTTTCCGACATATATTTCTTTTTCTTTTATGATTGACTACTGTTTCTAAGTGAACAACAAAGGGCTTTAAATAAATGATGATGATAATGATGATGATTATGTACAAATAGCTAAGTTTGTGAAATTATTGACGATCTCGCGCCTGGTCGCCATGTCCAACACACTACTTAACTACATGTCATAATATCTTGAAAATCATGTAATTTATCGATGATATAATCGGTAAACAGCGGTAATTTTAACATTACGTGTTGCTTCGGTAACATAATAAGTGCAGACTGCAATGTGAACAATAATAGATTTTCTCGGTGGGTGTATGAGAAAATTGTATCACATTTTCCCATAGTTAATATTGTTTTTCTATTTTTGATTCATAGCGCATGTAATAAGGTAATGATTCAATGATTACTTGGTACTGCCATTTTCTTTCATTTGTGTGAAAGTATGGTAAGGAAACGACGAAGGTGAGAATCTGATTTCAATTCTATTCCTTTTATTAGTATGAGTTTCAATTCCAAAACCGTAAAAATGATCTCATATAAAATATCATACATGATCACTCGAAAAAGTTGATAAAAAAAGATGTACATTATTAAAATTATTTTGCGTTATCCTTGAAACTCATGCACTCACACCTTTATTCTCCGAAAGAATGGGCAGAGGTGCATTTCTGCACCCGCTTTTCGCGAATTGTGTTTAGGTCGTTTTGGCCGTTTTTCAAGCACTCTCCTAGCCTTCGGGCTGCAACTGAGAATTTCCGGACACTTTGCCCGACTCGGGAATCGAACTTGAGATCCCAGAACACAAGGTATATTATATTTAAAACTGTTGAATGAATAAAAGAAGTGACGTTTGGGGTCCCTACAAAAACGGATTGAAAATATTTTATTATATACTTACATAAACTTACGCCTGTATTCCCTAGTAGGCAGAGGTGCATTTCTACACCCACATTTCGCTAATATGCATCAGTTCCATACCCACGTATTGTCGTTTTTCGGGCACAATTCCAGACTCCTTGCTACTGAGAATTTCCTAATGGAAAAACCCAAAACCACTTTTCCCGACCCGGGAATCGAACCCAGAAACTCTAGATCGCACGGCACATACTTGAAGCACGAGACCACGAGATATACTTTTTATGTTAGTGTAAAATGATAGGAAATCAGCATCTATTAACGACAATATTAAAACATCGTAATAGTTTTCGATCAGTTTATTATCGCCGCAGTCTTATAACATAAAAAACGGTGTCGACTAAAGACTATCTACTTTAACTAAGTGTTAAATATCACATGACAGGGAGTGGCCGGGGCCATAGTTAGTGTTTAGTGGTACTCGTGGTGCACGGGGGCCGTGTTGTGGACGACTGCGTTGAAACTGAAAAAGAAACAACTGTTTTATGATTTGTCATATTTCACATATTATATCTGTATATGATGATGGTTGCATAGTTTATTAATAATGATAATGGTTTCTGGCCAGTCGATTTTTTTGTATTTATAATTAATTCTTCCCCAAGAAGAATACTACTTGGGGAGGCTGTCGTTCAGCAGTGGACGGCGAGAGGATAAGAATATATATATTAATTCCTCGGCTCGTAGTTAAAATGAGGATTTCCAAATAAACGTTAAACTTTTTTCTTTGAATAACATTAAGGTAGTAGATTTGATACATTAATTAATCTTTATGCTCAATGGTGGGTATATTTCTCTATAGTAATATTCCTATATCTTAAATATCAGAATTAACGAAAACACAGTAAACGCCGTCTGTAATCACGATTAAAGATATTTCTTTTATTCATGTGATTCACAAGTTTCTGTTCTTTTCAATATTTTATTTATTTTATGTTTATATATTCGTTCACACTTGCTTAAAATTTCCCTAAGTGAGCGATCTAATCTTTTAGATATTTACATCCCTATTACTCTGAATAAGTCAAGTTCCTTACCCATTGTGGTCATCAGCAGTGTAGGTCACTTTCCTGAAGGAGCCATCAGGCTGGAGAAGAGAGTACTCGCCCTTCACGATGTCACCGTCGCGGACTTCGTGCTGTGTCTTGTGGTCACCGGTGTGGGGGTCAGATACTGAGTATGAGTAGTCGTATTTGGGGTGGGCCTGGAAACAAAGAAAAAAATAGTTAGTTAATTATTCCGATTGATTATAATTGTTTATGATTAATTTTCATTTCATCCAATTATTACTTTAATAGTCACTGATAAAATCTGTCAATATAGGATTCAAAGTACTTAAAAATATAAAAATAAGTTGAATTAATTCAATTTGTGGTGACTGATTATATTTCTTCGAGATATTATTTTAATAGTCTTGTCACATAGTAAGTAATCACAACAACTAATACAAAAATTGTCAACGAACGAGAAAATATGATTTCTCGCCAATCTGCACAGTTACTTCCGTTTGTCCAATTGCTATTGCATGTCTATCAGCCGGCTAGAAAACATTTTAGATTATTAAAAAGTCAACTTTTCTTGAAAAGTTTAATACTTTGATTACAATCACAAAGTGATATTGTGTATCAATTTTTTATGTTCGCAAAATACACAAGTATCATTAAGTGAGGAATAAAAATGAAGAAAAGTTTTTTGGACCCATGAATTTATGTTTATAAAACACAATGAATAAGTAAATCATTAAGCACGCCTACTCTTCTAGAAGTTGTCCTTGCGATATTTTTTTATCATTTCACTAGAAAGATCATAACGCAAGTGCCAACTTCGAAAAGTCAGATGGATGTACTTGATATTACAACGTTTTACTAACGATGTAATAACCAAAAAATATAATCCACAGCTATTATTGCAAAATGAGGTCTTAGTCTGATATAATATTATTTAATTGTACCATTTTCTTATATAAATATTTCATCTTTTCAAAACCTCAAAAATAATTCCAGACGATACGCTGATTCATAAGAAAGTTTCTCGTCGCCCAATGAAATAAATTCTTAACGGCATGAACGTTAAATGTCAACAACTCATGATTAATGTAAGAATGACAAAAGTATTGCCTCATCGAATATTCTGGAAGCTGTTAAAATATGCAATTATGCAGATGAAAATTACCAAGCGTGAATTATGTTATTAGCACTATTGATTAAATTAGCAATGAAAAATATTTTCTGTTTAGAAAAATTATATAGTACATTTACCGTAATCTTTAACGCTTATTTTTTATGTCATGAATAAATTATGCAAGTTTTTAAGTCTTAGCACTTACTCTTTTATTAATTTAAAAATATATACATAAAAGATATTGATTTTGTAATTATTTGGTCACCGTCGATAATGTGAATGTAAGGTATACAATTTATTACAAACTAACCCTTATAATGCTAAATGCTAATGCTAAAAAAATGCTAAAAGATAATCGTTAATACTGAGTGTTGAGTACGCCGTAGAAATTTTCATAATTACATAGCTTGTAGGCGAATACATTATAAAATCAAATGTTTCCGCTAGTGTAAGTGATTTTTTGTTAATCACTCCATTAACATATGTTTGTATGTACTTCAATTAACTGATACAATCGAGCTAGACCGTGTTTTAAATACAACCGCTCATAATAGAGCTGCATTAATTTATCATGCATACTTTGTTCAAAATAGGATTTATAAAATTGTAAGAAAATGTTTAAGTAGCAAGAATAGACCCAGATTATTTCAACAGGAGACAGAATAAACAGACACCCATCATCCAATGCAACTCTAATAAGCCGCTATTATTTTCTATTGCACGAACAACGTCAAGAGAACAAAGAGCGTATTTTAATGGTGAATTTTGAGCCATTTGTTTAGCAAGTTCGATGCGAGAGTGTCGCAAGTACCCTGGGAACAACTCAGTACGGAGCAGTCACGAGCAGGACGTTTGATGTGATATTATGTAAGAAATAGATTACTCGTACTTCAAATCATTGCCCCTGCGGCATTCAATTTGTGACAACACGACAACAATCATTCCGTGAGTTATGCGCAACAGTTACGTACTTAAGCACCTTATGAAGAATTGATTGCTTAATGTTAGTAAGCTTTATTTGCAAAAAGAGAAAATTTATCATGTAAATTGCGGTGTTACACCGAATAGTTAGAATGTGTTATGGCACACCCTGGCATCGTTTCAGATTCCGGATTGATCAGTTTTTTTTTTCATACACAATCAACATCAAAAAATGAATGCAGAAAATAATTTCAAATTAAATTCTTTGTTGCATCACCGATACTAATTCACAACCTTCTTAATGCCTTACTATGTAAATGGCAAGACTCGAAGAATTTGCGCGGCGTTGCAAATACTTCACCCAGAGATTTGCATGATTACGATACTTCACGCCGTCGCGTCGGGAGGAATATAACAATTTATTTACACGAACCCGTTTAGCAAATGGGCGAACGGTTTGTATGACGTAAGGACGACAGTGCGGCGACTGTTGAGTTGATAGGTATCGTATCCCGGAAACGTCGTCGATTGTGTTGGATCGGCACAGCACGCGCAGTTTATGCAAGCTATCAATTAGCCAGCTACTATTGTATTACGAAAGTGCAAGTAACGCAGGCCCAGGGAAACAGAACAAGTATCTTGCTGCTCCACTTATCGTTCAGATATTAGCCGGTGTTTGTTTATCCATAACGTAATTTCGATGCGGACGCGTTGATGCAATTTTGATCAACGTTTATGGCCGTGAGAATTTACGATTCCTGCTGTTCGATTGTGCCATAAACCTAGTCTAGGTTTAATAGTGTTGCGGTATGTGAGCTATTATTTGTGTAATATGAAATTTAGGCCTATTTTACTGAATCGTTACAAACGATTGTAGAATAAAACATGTAAACGCACTTTCATTATTACGCTTGACTTTATAAAGAACTTAAACGATTTCGGCTTCAAATGATTTGTTGGAGTAGGTACCTAATTAAGATAAAGCAAAAAATTTAAAGTAATGCAATATACATAATTTTGCAGAGCGCAAGTGCGTGGAAGCAATTCGGGATTTGTTCATTGTTTTTCTCAATTATGTTTATCCTTGACCACATTTTTGTCGGGCATTGTGAGCGCTGCATATAGTGTGACGAGTGTGGCAGGGTGGCACTGCGTCAGTGTGGCAACGCTCATCAGCTGCGTCGATTACGTTGGCCGCATGCTCTCATTTCGTGTAACGGACTACAGTCTTTATTAGTTCAACAAGGTTGTCTATCTAAGACGATGTATATCGTGCATTCATTTTATCCTAGATAATATCAAAAATACCACTATGAGCGTGAAACACTTTCACGCCTAAGCCCGTAGGTTGATAAGTGAATTATGGTACATATAAATGGAGCTGTCAAATCGGTTACTGGCTTTATTTTCGTACTGTTTAGATTTGATCTCTGGCAAAACTTTTTTTGAATAATAATAACAATAATAGTAGAATAAATTCTTTTTATCAGGAAATTTATCGTTTTATTCTTTTTTTTTAACTTTTCAAAATTATTGTTAGGTCAAATATTAGTCAGTAATTTTCAAATTATCTTTATTTCTTCTGCTTCATATTTCTAAAGAATAAGATGTTATATTTCAGTAAACGTAATCATCTTGATCTGCCTAACAGTTTGACTATGCAACATGAGTACGCCAATTGACAAACACCGGATATCCAGATCGCAGATTGCAAGACCGGTCTGTGCATCTTTGTTGCACACGCAGTTGCTCAATCAGGTTGTTGGTTGTTTTAAACATTTTAATGTCAGCAAGTTTTAATTGAACGGACTGTGTACAAACGAGTTTTTCAGCTAGTCCAACCGGTTGCTGTCTATCAAAAATTTTGCTGGAATTTTTCATACCGGGCATGCATGAATAATTTTAACCAAGATAATTAATCTAGCAATGCAATTGCACTGAAAATGATTCTTGTGTAAGGATGCGGATTAAGCATATCTTACTCAATGAAGCAATGCATCTACTGCAGTTTTTTTTGCAATTGTGTAAATTAGGGTTTTGTGTTCACGATTTTCGGATAAACTTACTTTACAAGTGTTTACTCGTAACACAAAGTACCGTATTTTAACACAAATACGATTAAAATTACATAGAAGAATTAAGGTAGCTTACCGAATGCCCAACTTTAGGAAAGGTTTTCGTTTGCATATAATAAACATTTATGATAGCGCACATAAATACTATGTTAATAACGTAAGATGTGGTTGAAGCAAAACAAAATGCATTTTTTCGATAGTATGGTGATATGAGATAGTAATAAAACAGTTTTTCATACCTGCGTAAATTGAATAAAAAGTAATAATAAAATAAGTTAATAATATTGTTTTGTCCTTATGGTGTATTTGAGGATGGAAAGTGAAATATATATAAACCAGAACATTGATTTTTCGCGAGTCGAAAATTACGATAAGTGTGATATAATTACATAATAATTAAAAATCTTGTATTTTTTGGTTTTTACGATGGCTGTTTTTTTAGCTTTTTAAAGTGTACCAAAGATTAAAAATAAAGGGTATATTTATTTTACAAATATCACAATTTTTCTCAGGTCAAACCTTCATCTAATCGCATCTTAGTAAACAGTTCGTGTATTGAATGAGTCCCTGGGAATAATTTACCTGTTTACTTCTAATATAAGGCGTGTGATCGGCAGCATGTGTATTCAAAATAAATTATCATGCATTATAGCAGTGAGGAGAGATCTTGGGAAAAATCTAGCCGCATAAGCGATTTCTCAGTCATATGATGTCAACCCGTACTGTTGTGACAAACTAAAGGCTAACAACCCTGATCTAACTAAGGCTACCGCTTCAATGGGCTGATAGCTTTTAATATATGTAGGTAGTTTCTTACGTGGTAGTCGACGTGGGTGTCCTCGTGTCCTCCATAGCTGGCTACGGCAGCCACGGGTGCGTATTCGATGGCCTCATGACCATATCCTTCGCCAGCATATCCGTGACCTCCCAACTGCACCACTCCTGCTGTCGCCACCGCTACCACGGATAGGATTACTGCTGCCTGAAACACCCGTAGTAATTTAATATATGGAGGTTATAAGTATCGGTTGGTATGCCTGTTACGATGGAAGTGAGGATAAGTTAGGTCATAAGTAAAAAGTAAACAATTGAGAAAGAAAGTTGAAGATTTAAAGTTAATGTGAATTAAATATTTTTTTTATGTAAACAAATATAGTTAAAAAGATACCGTAATAAAGTAAATAAACTTAGACGAATTATATAAAATTGGTTCGATTAAGAAATGTTTTTGAGAAATTTACAAAATATGGAAATTGATAGATAAAAAAATAACAAGCGGCTTCTTGCACAATATCTACTAATAAAATAAAGCTATTTTTTTACTAAATGTTTCCCACAAATTGTTGTCATTAATTCAAATGTGGGTTAGTGTACAAATTGCTAGCTTCAAATCAATTGCGGGTGGCACTCTCCTAAACGAGTCCAGGTAAAGCCTGAATTTTCAAATCGAGAGCGATATGGCGCCCGGTCCTTTCACTTGCAACAGGAATGTTGACCACAATTGCACTTACTTTGGCGATCATTTTGCGTTTGAATAAGGTTTGCCTCGTTTCGTCGACCACACACAACTAATGCCGAAGAGTGAAGCCGTTCGACTTTTATATTGGCTTAGCGCGAGATGCAACGCACGCGGGGTCCACGCAAGAATACCGTAGTTTGATAATAACGCAGTAATTACGTAAAATTATATAGCGTGGTTCAAGGTGAGAAAATCATGTGTTTTGAGACAATTGTCATGAAGAAAGTAGATCATTTTTGAACAACACATGTTGCGTGTGTACGCAATAGTGATGCCCAAACACGAACACGTTTTACGACCCTTTCTTGGTCTGTATGTATGTGTCTGATTAGTACGTGACTGTTGTGGTCTGCCAAATTGGAACGAGGAAATAATTTGCTTATGCACAAATCTATTCATTTATATGTGTGTCGATGGCAATCTTCGGCGAGTTCGCAAAAAAAGTTTTACTTACTAGCTTACTTGTTTCGATTGACAAATGCAGTGTAAGGACCATAATCTGTAGTACAACTTGATAGCAGTATACATACGTCATTAAACAGATGAATGTGAATATTACAATAACAAAAAAATATGAAGGACACTCGAGGAATTAAATGCATTCAAATTGAGGCAATAAAGCGTGAAAATAAAATCTCCCACGGTGTATTGCGTTATCAAATAATTCTGTTGTATTGAAGGCAAATCTGGTTTATATAAAATCTGAAAAAAAACAAGATTTTTATATGCCCCAATTTAAGTTGTTAGCTCATTATTTTCATACATCGCAACAGAGATATGTAATGTAAATATGAAACACTACTTTCTATCTTATTAATCATAATGTCTTTTAGCAAAACCTGACGTAATATACGCATATAAGACGGCGACTTGATAATTTAATTACGTGTTTCCAAGTTATGCAGGCATTTTCGACAGTTTAGAGGGCGCAGTGGGTTACAGCCGGGTTGTGAACCGTAAGGCCGTGGGTTTGATCTTTGGTGTGAGACAAAAGTTAGTGTAACCTAAATATATTTTCTATTGACCCCAAACTTCTATTTCAAATCGTCAATATCGACACATTGATTATTTTTGTAGTTGTCTTTGCTTTTGGATTTGTTTTGCATTTTGTCAGATTTCTTTATTATTTCAAACTATTATCTAGTGTCTGGATCGATGACAATTTTTGATAGACACTATGGTATGTTTTCCACTTCTTCTACAATGGTGGCGTCTATTACGACGGATTCAATTATTTCCCCACATGATCCTATGAAGATCATAATGTATTTATTCTACTTTTTTTCGCACACTAACTCGTGGAGCTAAGATTTCACAGAGGAATTCCGATATTAAAAAGTATAAGAATATTAAAAAATAGATCAGGTAAATATTAACGTGATTTCTACTTTTACTATACATGATCAATATAAATTTTCGCCATTCATCATCAGCCCATATGCGTCCCACTGCTGGGCACGGGCCTCCTCTACCATTGAGAGGTTTTGGCCTTAACTATTAAATGATTAACTATTAACAAAATTTTATTAAAAATGTATTTTGCGTTGCAAGCGTATAAAAAAGTATAAAAGTACTTCATACAATAAAGTCGTAATAATAATCAACGATTAGCAATTACGACTATCGTGCATAAGGTATAATATCCTATATTTTGATGTGCAAGTATGTTGTTTTAAATGACACAGGCTAACATTACTTTTTCGTTTGGTTAGAGGTAAACGTAAGCGTTTTATGCTAATAAAAAAATTGTCCTCGGAATGATATAGGTTTTAGTCAAATATGCTCTTTCGACGAGGATGGCGCCCTGTTTACGAGTATATTTCCATTTACCGTTGAAGTGCGTGATAATTACTCCAAAAAGAGTTGATGTGTGAATCTTACACAAAAAATCTTGGCAGAAAACAATCCTAAGGCCATCGAATATTAGTTAATTAATTTTTTTGGATTTTACCTTATCGTTGAATGTCCTACTTTTCAATACTTTTGTTTTATTATGTCATGAAACAAATATATTGAAAACATTGGTACATAACATGTAAAGTTTATACTTTAGATATCATGATATCTAAATATATGTAATAGAAAGATAGATAGATAAAACACTTTATTGTGCACCATTTAAACAGATAGATGGATTGGATTTATTAAAGTCATTACGACCGACGTCAAGGGTTACCCGTTATATCCCCAACAGACATAATCATTCTCTTAAGCACATTATCTCACTAAGGGTCTATAAGGAAGCCAACACGCTTACATAAACATTTAAATAACAAATTAACACTTGCTAAATTCGTGCTCTCGCGAGCTATCTTGTTAGGCTGTAATTACATATAAAAGTTAACTAGAGCGTTGCCGCTTGGCGCCAAGTGGGCCACCGCAAGCGAACACCAAAACACAAAACGATTGGCCAGACCTTGCCAGGAGTAGTGATTATAAAACAATATGTTAGTTTTCGTCATAAAGAGTAATTGTTAAATCGAGACGGTGAGGCAACGGATAATGCTCTCGTAGTTATTCATCTGCATTCGCCTTACAAGCGTTATGTAGGCTTTAAAATGTTGGCGATAGTTAAGATGGAAATGTAATCTGAATATTTTGTAAATTATTCTGAAAACATCATTAAATATTATGTTAACTTAGAGATTCTTTCTTATTGGAAATGGCAATTTAAATTCTTAATAGGAAAATAATGTTGAAGATTAACCGACTGATTGGGATAATTATGGGAGAAAAGTGTAGGAAAATTAATATTTTTCATGGAATAAATCATCACCATCATCAATATTGCATAATTTGGGTATTGAATAAATACGTATATACATATATAACCTCATGCCTGTATTCCCCGGAGAGGTAGGCAGAGTTGCTTTTCTGCACCACATTACGCCAGGTATGTATCAAATCAAATCAAATCAAATCAAATCAAATTATCTTTATTCAAATAGACTTTTACAAGCTCTTTTGAATCGTCAATTTTACACTTCTTATTTTTTTTAAACTATTGCCGCTTCGAAACGTGTTATAGCTGTGGAGAAGAAACGGCAAGAAACTCCCTCAGCAACACGACTTGTCATTTTTTTTCTTAAAAACAGCAATATTATTATTATTTTTTAATTCACATTGTTACATTTTTACATAATAAATGTCATAACTATACATGTCATAGAGATACATGTCATAGCGATACAAACTGTAGCAACACGATACAACTCCGATCAATTTACTTACTCCTAAGGCTTATCTTCAATAAAATCTGAAATTTTATAGTATGCATTTTTGCAAAGTTTATCTTTAATTGATTCCTTAAACTTATTCAGGGGAAGCTCCCTAATAGCCTTCGGAAGTTTGTTATAGAAGCGTATACATTGCCCCATAAAAGAGTTACTAACTTTCCGGAGACGAGTTACGTGTTGTACAAGATTACATTTGTTCCTAGTATTGTAACAGTCCCATGTAATGGGGGGCAAGCCTATTGCCATTTTTCGTGGACATTTCCGTGCTGCTATTGACAATTTTGCTAATGGAAAAATCCAACAACACTGCCCGACCCGGAAATCGAACCTGGAGATCGCACGGCACATTTCATGAATATCGATTAAATATTTGGTAATAATTAGTTTTTCTCCATATTTTTATGATTTAATTTTAGGTCTCGTGCCTCATGTTAACACACTTAAGAATTAGTTTAGTTAATAAAATATTGTATAAAATAATACTTTAATCTTTTGTAATTAAATTGCTGTATGGGGAAAACATCCAGCAGATGGCGTCTTATACCTGATGCAGATTACGAAGTATTAAATAGATAATTATATATTCAATAACTTGTTACAACCAATACCTAACACAAATATTCGTATTAATACAGAAAATAGGTAAGTCGAGATGTATCTACATCGTCTGTATAGGTTAGGCCTCACGCAGACACCCGACTCATCTTTACAATAGTATTTGTGTCAAATAAAATGTAGGAAACAACGCCATGGAAAATAGTTCTGTATGTAGCAATATGTCAATGTTGCTGACAACAGAGAAATACATATATGTACATACATAACCTCACGCCTGTATTCACCTGCACTTGCACCCTCATTTCGCCAGGTATGTATCAGTTCCATGTTATAGGGGGCGAGTCTATTGCCGTTTTTCGGGCACAACTCCAGACTCCGGGCTGCTACTGAGAATTTCCTAATGGAAAACCCAATAACACTTTGCCCGACCTGAGAATCGAACCCAGGACCTCTAGATCTGGATAAAATAATGGTTGCAGTTGGTAGTAATACACATTAAAACTTAAGATCTTAAAGCGATAAGGTCGCCATTTCTCTACTAATGTTCGTAAGATATTGCTTGTAATCACTTTTCTCTTAGTATTTTGAGCAATAAACAGTTATTGATCTAAAACTATTCTGAGTACAACTTCGTCATTCTGTTTACTCATTTTTCCCTTAATTATGATTGGGAAAATTATAGATATCGACAAGAAAGAAGAAAGTCCTGACACCATAATTATTTAACACCAAAATCGATTATTATCAATTAAATTACTATATCAAAGCTTCGTACTAGAAAACTTGAGAAATTAATTCTCAACATTTTGGCCGCACTATCAATGTATCCTAATACTATAAAGCTTACGACACTTTCTTTTGAATGAGTGCTAAAGTCGTCCATTTGCGATAAGCCTTAAGAGAAATGTAGATCAATAAATGCGGTTTTAAGTAATTATGTTAGTACTGCAACAGTCACCTGCTTCGATACCACTAGTGACCAACTGAGCAGTCGCTTTAATTGCATAGCGCTGTGTTGTCGTCAAGTTCGATCGCCATAACTAAACACCAGCTCGATAGAGGATAAACGACTTGTACATTTCATACCAGTCTCTTACATTAATATACACATAATACCTTGTCTGTATTATTATTTTATTATTGCGATAAATTATGGTAGTTAATTTGCTATTATAGGAGTAAGATTTCGATACATTGAACATATACAAAGTCTTTGAAGCTAGTAGAGATATTTTATAAGTGTGGAATGAAATTGTTCTATTTCGAGAGATAGTGTGTAAGTCATCCGAATTTCATTGACAATATTTCTTTAAAACTATCACTTTGCAATAAAAAATGCAGTTTCTATATTGTCAATATTTAGGTACTATGTTAATAGATGTTTACTAACTTTTACAGAAGTACAGTATCCACAAAAAAATGATAATTAGACTTATATGCAATTTGTCGGAGCAAACATTGTTGTGGCAAATGTTTTGTTCTGAGCGACATAAATAGACCCCGACTTATAAATAATGAGAAAACTGTTTAGTAAAACTTCAGTGTGTGCAGATATTTTCGTGACTGTCATGTGTATCGCGGACTAGTTTTTCCGAGTCATGATCATAACATCAAGACGTCTCAACTGACGTTACGTATGCTGTCATTTATGTTACTTCCTTCATCTGATATGCGCATGTTGTAAGCTCAGGATTTTCTACGTGACTTCGAGTTAGACGAAGCGCTATTAACTGTTCTTAAGTGCTCTGAGGATCTACATAAGATAACATTTTTATTTGTGTCGCTTATGATCAGATAGCATGAATGCATGAACTTGGATTGTTAAGGTTACGTTATGTTATGAGAAAGTAAATGCATAGTCACTTATTTACACATCATGGTATATGGTTTAGAATTTTATTTTAGTATGTTGTACGGTGTTATTTGGTATACAGTATTTTTTTTTAGTTTTTGGGATATCATTTATGTGCGGTTGCAATCTTGTTTGTTTAAGTAACTATCTGTCTTGTTACCTCGGAAGAAAATATTATATCTATAATTTTTATTATGATTGATGTACATAATCGTAAAGCAATTGAGATTGTCAGTTTATGTTCCTTCATTGGGAAAGTTATATACAGTTGTACAATATTACTAGGATATTTAACTTTGTGCTATTTAATGTTTTATTACATACGAGAATTATTTTATTTCATTGTTAGCTTATTCAGCCTCCATTTATTGTTTATTTTTATTTATGGGCTAAAATCCTATGTTTTCTTTGGCATTTCTTGTTGTCAGTGTATTTCTTTATACATTCACTTAGGCCTATGTCTTTCCTTGCCAACTGATGTGAATGCAAACGTATTGAAATTTTGCATACTAAGTGTTATTAGTGTCAAGCAAGTTTTCAATAGCTAATTACCCGCTCAATGTGCAGGAAATTTATAGGGACCGGTAAGAATTCTGCTTTTTTTCCCATTACGTATACCGTAAGCATGAACGGTGCAGGTAATTAGTGATTGTTTGTTACATAATATTTCACATCCTCCGTCTGCATTGTTCGTTGTGTTTAGACGCAAACGCAATAGCACACTAATCTAATTGTATGAACACTTTCTTATGGAAATATTCACGCGTTTCCTGAGCGCTATTCATGCGTGAACCTCGCATTTTCTTATAAATATTTATGTATAGAAATTTGATTGATAACAGGGGTGAAGTCAATAAAAGGTTTTCAACATATTATAGACACCCAGCCTATGATTATAGCCCATAATTCACGTAAAATAAATTTTAAATTACTTTGATTTTGACTAAAAACGTTTGCTTTGGTAATTTATCGTCATTTGTCTATTCTTACCTCATAAGAAATAGTGTTTATAATATCGATAAGAATATAATGAAAACACACATTCACATAAATAATAACACTGTATTTCTACTTAATATAATAATACGTTAATACAGTTTCCACGTCAGTGTTTAGTGATGAGTGGTGATGTAGTGAGCTGGGGCCGCGTGCACGGCATGGACGAGGGGGGCGGCGTGGACCACAGGGCCAGCATGGACCACTGGGGTGGCGTGGATTAATGGGCCAGCATGGACCAATGGTGCAGCATGAACTACGGGCGCGGCGTGGACCACTGGCGCCGCGTGGACTGGCGCGGGGGGAGCGGCTTGCGCGTTGGGCTCAGAGTTGTGTACGATGGCGTTGAAACTGAAATAGTAATTTTTAGCTGCATTTATTCAGGCAAAAAAATATATATAATATAAATATATCAACTGTATTAAAAGCTAAATTTAATATGACGAACATTGTAGGAAATTAAAATGTGTATTTTGCCTAGAAATATTTAGATAAACTTTAAAATAACCTTGATATTTCATCAAATATTCTAATAATATCCTGTTTATCCTTGAAACCGATTTGCTCGTACCAACTGCTATAAGTATTAGATGTCAATGAAATTTAAAGAAACCTCAAACCAATGCCTATAGAGGCCATCAATATTGCATAATTTAACGAGAATTCAGTACTTAAGATTTTATCTATGTTATTGACCGAAACAACACTTGTAAAGTTTGTTAAACTGCACCAGTGTATGTAAACTAACAGCTATTAGTTTCGCTAGGTAAGATTCCTAAGTAATACATGGTTGGCCTTAACATAGTAGAAATTTTACGTAATTTATACGATCGGCAAGTTCATAGCAATTATTTATGCATAATATTCGCTTTACTGAAAGTTTCTGGATACTGAATTCCATATTAATGTTATAGCAATTTTTCATACAAGCTATAAAGTCAAATAAATTTACATTATATTGCTAAGATGAAATAAAAATTGAAGACAAAAATTTCGAATTAATTCAAATTTAAATTATAATTAGTAATGAGCCATAACGTACGATTCAATGATACGTCTGAAATCCGGAGACGGTTTAGTTACTGAGTTAATATTACTCTTAACTCCCGGCTATGATTATTACGATTACTCGTACATGACGACATGAAGACATAGGTGATCCCCGAAGACATTCAGAGTAACCGTTAATATTATATGGTCTATAACGCACTTTTACGTACGCATTATTATTATTATAAAAGTTATATTTTTTTGTTTTATTTGTTCTTTGTTTGAATTTATTATATACTTTACCAATATTGCAACACGTAAGTCTATGAATGCCTGCCTGTAGTAGTATAAGTAACAGTAATAAAAGCTAATGAAGTACAGCACTACTTATAATGCAAATCCTAATTGCCACTAAGATGCAATTAGACTTGAAATGCTAGTTTATATACAAGTCTAAGACTTTTAATTTATCATTTTTACGTTCTGAATTTACGACTCAGTGGTAAATCCATTGAGTAATTTTAAAATTGGCTTTTAATGATAAAATCATTTACAGAAGCTTGTAGTTTATGATATACTGATGGTGCAATGAAATCTTTACAGTAATTGTTTATTATGTTATTATGCAAATCAAGCGACCTACAGTAGACGCAATAGAGAGCTACTACTTACACCACTTAGAGTCCACTGAATGTTCTTACAACCCTTGTCTTAATACTTTTATACTAGATTTGGTATAAGACCTCTTTAAAAAGTATTTAATATTATGTGTTAAATCTCACCCATTGTGCTCGTCAGCGGTGTATTCCACTTTGCGGACAGAACCATCAGGCTGGAGCAAGGAGTATTCGCCCTTCACAACATCGCCATCGCGGGACTCATGCTGGGACTTGTGGTCGCCGGTGTGAGGGTCCTCCACTGAGTACGAGAATTCGTACTTAGCGGGAGCCTGGGAAAGTTCGAGCAATTGTAGATTAATAGTTAATATAATTATTACTGTAGGGACTAGTCCCTACATCACGGTGAACTCATTATATGGAATAAAAATTTTCGTTCTTTTTGCTATGCTAATATTTAGGAATTTCTCTTGCCAAATCCATAAGTTTGCCGTCTATAATTATTAGTGCCAAATTTTATGAAATTGTTACACGAAGAACATATTTTTGACAAATCGTTTTATTGCAATGTGTGTCATGAGGTTGCATCGTTTAACTTATATAATACAATGTATGAAAATATTTACGTCCCATTCAACTACTGTTTGTTAAATTATTATTTAATGATAAATAGATTCATACAATTGAAGTAGTTCAAGTCGTCATCAAAACATTAATGATGTCTTTGATAAATAGCCCACTTACACGAATCTCGGAATGATAGATCGTATGCCGATATTACAAAACCATCTATTTACAAACTTGCACAATGCACTTTTAATTGAGTTCTATTAACTGATCAAAATTTTTAATCATAATATCTGAGCCGCCTTTCACTCGCTTTTTGTTGTTGAGTATGTGTAACAATACGTTATGTGATTCAAATTTGTTATTTCATGACCAAGTTTGAGTTATAGCTTCGTTTAAACAATATTTGAAAATCTCAATTTTATTGATTCATTAATATATTGCCAAAATATGTATGTAAAAAACAAAACATTTGTTTCGCTACCTTATTTTTTTTAAGATAATTGCGTGTAGGGAAGTAACTTTAAAATATTTTTAATTCTATTCTTTTAATAAAAAAATATATTTCAAAATGGAGAGAGATCGATATATTTTATATATTCAATAATAATTGTATGAAATTATGGCACGTTTAGATTGTAACATGTAATTAAACGTTGGCTTATTGTTAGAGAAACAGTACTTGAACATATTGCCCTTTCATTGTAAATGTAAGGACATGTTCACAATGCTGGCAGTAACTAGAATCTCTATGATAATTTTAGAACTAAAATATACCAATACTAAATTCATATAACACAAACATTCACACCTTGTATGTTTGTATGAAAATAATTCTTTCATAGAAAAAATGAATATAATAAGCTTATGTTGTATTTTAATACCGACAGACTTGTGGAATTCAAATTTATACGTGAGTAAAATATTTAGTCTACGCGCGTTAGATGTTTGTTACTTACGTGCTCTTCAATCTGTTCAGCGTGTCCGAGGGAAACGGAGCCGTGGACAGCGGGGGAGATGCGGAGGTTGAGGGGGGCGGCGTGGATGTACGAGCCCTGTTCGATGATTGGGGAGGTGTGGTGGACGAGGGAGGATCCGTGTTCAATGACGGGAGCAGCGTGTTGGAGGACGGGGGTGTAGCGAGCGGTGGCCTGCTGGGATGGCTCGTCGTGGCGGATGATGCTCTGGGAAGACACGGCGTGACCGTGGCCCTCGTCGATCAAACCTGCCTGGCACACAGCCAAGAAGGCGCTGACGACTGCAATCTGAGAAAAAATAAACATGACGTTAGCAGATCTAGGGAGCTTCTGCCTATTAAGATAGATTATAAAATTGATTTAGTTTTGTATGTAGAAGTTAATAAGACTATGTTAGCGAATATTATTATTTGATAGGACTCTGCTGTGGCTATTGAGATGCGTCAACTTTATTCCAGTAACGTTATAAAAGTAGGTTTAGTTTTTTTTTTACAAAAAATAGATAAATAATTCGAACTTGGTTAAAATTGCGCCGAATAACCAGAAGTCTTCACTTCATCTCCAGTAAAATTTTAAATAAATTGAAGCAATAAATGAAATGTCTCACTTTGAAGTACATGTTGATGTGCTTTACTGGAGTGTGGAGTGCGTTTGATAAGGTCCCGGTGTTGGTGGTAGTTTTTATAGTTGAGAGGAAGCGGCGCGGGCGCATGTCACCCGATACGGCAGAACCGGCCCAACATATGACACCGCCGCACACGATCACCTTTACACCTTTACCTTACCTCATACAACTACATTTTTTATTTTCGTTCAAGGTTATGTAAAAGCTCTTTATGTGATCGATTGCCCATGAAATCTTTGTATCGCTTTGTGATATAATTTAACTGTAGCTTTACGCATCTTTCATCACGTTCTGCTTACATTTCGAGTACTTATTATACCTACTTTTTTTCCATAGTTTAGGGTTGTAATTATTTTGAAGATTGTTTTTGTGTTACAAAAGACAGCTCTATAATTTTGTTGCTCTATACTATAAGTGCGAACATCCTCCATGTTTTTTTTTCATTTTTCAAGTGTAATAATAAATTGAACCGCTAATTTACATACATAAGTTTATTTTATTTTATATTTTAATAAGTTTCATATTGTACGATTCACTAGTAATGAATACGTAATCGGTTTATAACTCAATTCAACTTATGAAGCAGATAATAATGATTTAATTCAACATAAGCATTTAAGCGCTGTGGAACAATCCTTACAGTACAAAAAGGTAAGAAAGTAGCGCTGTGGGTCGCACCACGTGCTCCACTAAACTATTACACAATGTTAGGACTTTGAAGTCGAGTGACTAATCACACGTAGATATTTTCATTATTTGGCAATAAAGTGGACTGAGGCCTAACCCCTCTCAGTTGTAGAGGAGGCCCGTGCCCAGCAGTGGGACGTAAATGGGCTGATGATGATGGCATTAAAATACTTTTCAAAATTTAAAGTTAATCTTTACTATTAGGGCAATTGGCTTGCGATATCGGACGTGGGATTGATAACAACTGGTAAAATGAAGGTGTTGAAATTAAGCTCCATCTACCCCTACGGAAATCAGATATTTATGTGTAATATTAAGTATTTTAACGAATTAAAATTGTGAAGGTTATATTTTTATTGGTAGGTCTCATAACTGCGAATTAGTTCGAGTGTATCCGTCAGTATACATATAATACGATAACTTTAACCTATAGAAGAATAAAAAGTGTTGTATAATATTTTTTAATTTTAAGATAAATGATGGTAGATAATAAATATGTTTTTAACGCCAATAGTTAATACATTGAATGAGATTTTTTCCCCTTTAAATACTCATCTTAAAATTATGAGTTATTTTGCAAGAATTCTTGAAACATCTAGTTTTTATTTGTCTATTTGATTTTATCTAATTTATTTATAACGTATATTTTCCTTGATTTTAAATAAAACGTACTAAATAGGCATTTTCACGCAATATTTAATGGGTATAGTCTTATCTACAAAGATTGATTTATTATAAACTGCTTAGTATGTTCCGAATCAAATAAAGGCTTGTGCACGACCGAAGTCTTGGATGAAGCTATTATTAAAGAGTATAAATATATTGCGAAGAATTATAGCTACCAAATAATTCGCAGCTATACATTTTATATCTCTCAGTGTGCCACAAGCGCGTTAACTGCATGTTGGACATAAGTCGGTGAGCGCTTCGCATATTTTCCCCGATCAGCCGGCGAGTCGGCCGCGCGGTAACCACCGAGCTTTCTGCGAAGGTCATCCATGTAATTATTGACCAACTTTAATCACACCTTTTCAGATGCCGCCATTTTTAATTTGCCTCGTTATTTTAGTACATGCAGTCGTAAAATTCATCGCGAAGACGAGCCGAGTCCAGATAGACTACTTACATAACAATTGCGCAACGCAATAAATATTCGATTTACGCATCACTGAAATATTGCTTAATTTCGGCTCGTGAATATGTGTGCGGGAGCCTAATTTATTATGGAAAAGATTAATTTTGAAACGGATGCGTATTGACCTCAATATGTTGTCGATTTAAGTAAATGGCACTCGTAAAGTGATTGATGAAGCGAACAAAAAGTAATGTAGATTTGTGTAAGGTTTTATTGTTCACGTGAGAACTGTCGATATGATGAGTGCGTTGACCTTGACGCTAGCCGCATGACGGATTCATATAAATAAAGTTTGGGATATTTGATTTCAAGCCGATTGCCGCTCCGCACGCAATCGCACTGAAACTTCAATGTCATAACAATAATAATTATCATTTTATTGTTAATTTATGGACAAATTGGATGTATTTTATGCGTTTTACGAATATTCGGAAGTTCGTAAACATAAAAGAAGATTCAAATTCATTCTCAATATATGGAAATTAATAAACACATCATATTTAATTGATTTAATTGATATTCATATATGTATATAACGTCCGTGCTATTGATGCGTAAAAAATAAATTAAAAGGCATATCATAATATTTTTATGTCATTATTTTCTCAAATAAATTCGGTCTTGTCGATCCGACAGAAACCCAATAATGCTTGAATTTCAGACGTAGGTATTTAAATGGACACAACTCAGTAATCTCAAATATCTGTTCTACAATCTCTCGGCTACAAGTAGGACTCAATTGAGATTACTCGCCTCCCGTCATAATTTTAGTTCCTAGTTACCGCAGTTGTTGGAATTTATTGCAGTGCCGGACACGTAACTCACGATATTGATAATTATTGCCTCATGGCTGGTGTTTACGATGTTTTTCTTCATCGCTATACTGGCTTATTACTATAATACCACTACTGAAACGCCATTAGTCAGTAGTGACATATTTTTATAACTTGTCTCAATTCGTTGAAGTCAAGTAAGAATAGAGCCGTTTGAAAATGGAGAAATATTATTTAGTGCCCATAAATATAGCAAGTGAATCACAGTTAATAGAGCGCCGATAAGGGGAAAACTAGCCCTTTTATTTGTTATCTCCAAGTGGTCACATTCCTAGAACGCGACTAATGTATGTACATCACAATTACGCTTGAAAGCATGCGTGTAGAGATCGAAACACACACATATGTATGTATAGTATAGTAATAAGTATGTATAGTACCTACATACATATATAGGTATAGTATCTCGATACAGATCTGGCTGATAACCATGTTTGTCATGAATTAACATTAATAATATTTGTATGGATTTGCCGAGAGATGAAATATATTCATATTATATTATATTTAGTAACTTTTATACTGAAAGCAAAAATTATAAACATTAAAACGAATATACTCGTAACAGTACGAGTATATTCAAAAGAATCGATACATGCCGATGTTTATGTTTATGGGTAAAATCGTGATAAATGTTTCAGATTGTGTTGTCCGCGTACGGTATCGGCGGGCCATTAAAATTGCAAAATAATTGAATAATGTATTTTTGTCTCGCCGACGATCCTGGTTGCGAAATGAGAGTCAATCAAGGTGCCTTTGTTAATGTGTCATCGGCGGTCATCATTTATTTTCATGGAAATCCAATGATTCTTAATCGGTCCGTTTTGTCAACAATAATAAATTGAGCAATAAATTTGCTTTTAGACTAACTTCATTCGATATATTAAAAGTTTAAATTTGACCCATTGTTAAAACAATTTGTCAAAGTTGTGCCAACCTGAAGTACAAAAAATATTTTTATTTCTTTATGACCACTTTTGTACAAGCGTCTATTAGCGTATAAACATGAATGAAATATACCTCTTTATGGGAACGCACACAACGCTTATATCATTCTACTCATACATAAATGCTACTAGATCCATTACATAAAATATACATAGATAGGACGGGGTGGTTCAACTTGTATAAACAACTAGCGAAATTATGTATTGTTTTCATTCATGATCGACATTTCTAGAGCATCAAAAGGCTCACAAATTCATTTTTTGTCACACCATGAAGATATGGAATAGTTTGATCTTGGGTCTTTTAAACGGAGTTTTAAAAAGCATCACAACAGACTGGCATGTGAGTATGACGAGCAATGAGAGTTTTTCCCCACTTACCTTCAGGTACGGTGTAGTGACTTGGTGCCAGTCAGAAAAAAAAACATAAAAACCCAGTCTTTTATTTTATTTTAATTGTAGATCAATATAAATAAATCTGAAGATCCTATTACAGTAACACGGCGCTTTTGATAAAATAAATTGTATATATATTGAAGCGTGTTATTTCCTGTTAAACGAACATTTATCAAGACTAATGATTTTTCGGGTTTACCGACGACCTTGGCGTCAATATTCTGCATATCCGGTTAATTGCGGACTTTCTCATTGAAAATTTATTTCGATTGTGATTAAGGTTTTTTTAAATATACAACCTTGTCAGTATCCTCGGCATTTTATTGTAATTTTTAAATAAATTAAATATTACTATATTTTTGAATATTATATATTTTGTACTATTTATCACGCGTAAGATACGCGTTTATTTACTGACATCACAGCACCACGGAAGTTTTCGAAATTACGTTAGGTCAGTAGTCTATAATTTCAAATGTGATTATAAATGACCCGTATACATAATAATAATTTTGTATGTACCACGGAGGCAGTCTGCCAAATGAGGTTGTTTAAAAGAATTGAAAATACATTGCATTAACTTTCCCCTATCACATTTCTAAATAGGTACATTTATTTAACTGCTTCCTCGAAGGGGTGGGTAGAGCTGAAGCAATTGTATTTCACGTACCACGTTATAGGAGCACAGATTATTATCGATTACCAGGAGTATGTGACATTGTGACATCGTATAGCTACAATTTTGTTTTTTAAAGAGAAACCCAATTACCTAGGGATAAAATCCGGGACTTGTTTATTACACGTCCAATTTAAGCCTCGAGATAAACAAGGCAATCTGTGTAACTCAATAGAAATCATGTAATATGCAATAACATTATCCTATCACATTTCTATTGCTTTAAACGGGTACAAATATGCAAGAGTTGTATTAACAGTAAAATGCGAGCAACTAACACCAGATCTCAATTGCTTAATGTGGATAAATTAAATATAGGGTTTCAGTGTCGCAACTGAGTTATTGCGGTGCGGTGAAAACGTTCTGTATGTTTGCTTTCGCTCCATATTTCGGTTCGGACATTGTATGGTAATGTTATGTGCAATTTGGATGAGATTCGATTATTCTCACGGTCCACCGGACCTCTTAGCACAATTAACACTCGCCTTTATTGCAATATTTCCTCTCTCACATTCTTTTCGAATGTACTTGTATGTTTAATTGTTATTTCAGAAATTGCCTTCGTTTATGTTGCGTAACTTATAATTTTTACACTTAATTATTATGTTAATAGCGCCATTAATGTTCATTTTGAAGGTCGCCTGTAACTTATTTCTTACGTTTTTGTTTGTACTAATTTAAAATACAGATTACTTTTCTTTCATTTGTTTATAATAATATTTTCTCATATAAATATTGAAAATAACTGCTTCTTAATTGTAAGTTTTCGCTTCATAATTAATTGACGTTATTTTCAAAATAAAAAAAATATTTCTAAATTAATCATAATAACAGAATAGTATTTTTTTCATTCTCAAAATGATAAAATATACATAAATAAGATTCATGTTATAAGTATACCATATAAATGTTATAACGTCGATAGTGAGAGGTGCTTATTTATCGTTATATATTTTTGCGATCGGCCTAATATATGCAAAAGTGACATGGCTGATTGAACAAATCTCTTAGTCTTAAAATTTATTGTGGTTGAATATTATTATAAATTTGATAAATGAACTATTGAATTAGTGTAATTACATATATGTTTAAATAGGTCTATTCGTATTAAAGCTTTACTGACTTAAAATGTAGTTTTGGATATGTCATAAATATAGCTTAAGTTTTGAGATTTGATCAACATACATTTGACCAACGTAAATTTTTAATGCAAAATTGCAAAAGAATTGTAAGTGATTCAAATGAAATGGACAAAAAAACACAACAAATACAAACATTCATTTTATTACAAAGAACAGCTCATACATGCTCGTTTTTGCCCAAACCCGCCTAAAGATCTATGCACAATGAGCATCGTACTACCTAAAGGAAAATGACAGTTCTAGATTATTTACAAAGAACAGATACTAAAGAGATCTACACACATTCAGGTACTTTAAGAAGATTAGAGCGATTTAAACACATGCATACAAACAATTGGCATAGCTGACGTCAGACTTGGTACTACATTACTACGTACTAACACTAATATCACAGATGGGACGAACGTGTTGTCTTAATGGTGGTGGATGACTGGAGGCGTGTTGTGCACGATGGCGTTGAATCTGTTGAAACAATTAAATTAATTATCAGGTTTCCAACTAAAGTCAATAGCTTCTTATAGTTGATATCGAAGGCACTTTCTGTTATTATGTAATTTAAATGGGTCAAATCGAAAGTAATTGTTACAGCTGCAAATTATTCGATTCTACGTTGACAACATGTATCTAACAGACATATTTTAGATTATATTGTATTATATATAGTAGTTTTTTTTTTTTTTTTTAATCTTCATTGATTCTTACCCGTTATGGTGGTCGGCGGTGTAAGTGACTTTGCGGAAAGAGCCATCAGGCTGGAGCAAGGAGTATTCGCCTTTCACAACGTCGCCGTCACGGGTCTCGTGCTGCGACTTGTGGTCGCCGGTGTGAGGGTCTTCCACGGAGTACGAATAGCCGTATTTAGGGTGAGCCTGTCAAATTAATTATATTAATTATTTGGTCTCCAAGATTCAATAAAGGTTTCACATAATGCCCTAGATGATGATGATGTCCTAGATGGATGTTGTGCTGTATTTGAATAACTGTTGAAAATTAATATTTTATGGAGTTGTATAGGTAAAATTAAAAGTCCGCACATATTCATCGACGTAGTGGTCCTCAGCGGCGGCGTGGATGGATTGAATGGCAGGCGCATGGTAAGCTGGGGCAGCGTGGATTTCGGGAGCGGCATGGTAGGCAGGGGCAGCGTGGATCTCAGGTGCGGGGTGGATGACGGGCGCCGAGTAATGTACAGGGCTTTCGTGGTGAATCGACTGATCGTGACGAACGATGTTTTGCGATGACACAGCTGGTGCGTGGTGCAGAAGACCAGCCTGGCATACCGCCGCAAAGGCGCACACCAACACGACCTGATGAAAAATTGAATTAATAATTATTTATTAAATGCAATTGAGCGTATTAGCCGCTGTTTTTTAATTAGCAGCCAAATTTTCAGCTGCAGCAATGCACATTATGTTTACTTATGACCCAAGGACTTATCTAACGAGTCAAGATTTGCATGAAGCTTCACTTTCGAGCCATAAACCAGGGCCGAGCTTAATACCCGGCAATTGACAATATAATCTAGTTTACGTTGTCGTAAGAAATTGTCCTAAGCATTACGTAAATATTTGCTCCACTTAATCTTTGGTAAGCTTACTTTGGAGAACATTTTGCTTTAGAGACGAATGCCTTGACTGGTAATGCTTTGATACCGCTGTCTTTTTATATAACAAACAAAACATAAGCCGGTGCAGTGGAGGGGGCCTATTCCTGACGATATCCGATCGGATCACAGTAATTGCGGCTTTGCCAATCTGTTCACTTTATCGGGTGTCGCAACAATCTATATAGCTACAATATGTAGAGAAAATGGACGTCGAGTGAGAGGCTTGTATTGTCCACTTTTTTGTAATTGTTTCAGATCAGAGCAATTGTATAAGGATCAGGGTACGGTAGAGTACGCTGCACAACAGTGGTCGATAAGAGGTCGTTTATATGTACATCTACAATTGTAAATGTAGACGAAGTCCATAGTATTTTCATTCCATTGGCTTTTAGTAACTGGATCATATCTTGAAATATTTTCGTTCGAGAGTTTCGGGGAGATTATATTATTAAAATAAGTTAAATTTTGTTATCTGAACCATTTTTTCAACTAGAAAATGTAAGAATGATAGTTTAAATGGGTTTGTATTACATTTGACAGCCCCTTAGCGCAGTTGGCTAGATACCAGCTTGCGAAACGAGAGGCCGCGGGTTCGATCCCCGCACCGAGACAAATGTTTGTGTGATCCACAAGTATTTGTTTCGGGTCTGGGTGTATGTGAGACCGAAAAGTCTCTCGTAGTTTCTGATACCCACGACACAAGACTTGTATCTTAATGTGGGGTCAGAACTATGTATGTGACTGTTGGGTGTATTTATTTATTATTATTATTTTGCCATTGGTACGTGTCGGCTGTTATAAAAATTCGATCCTTATAATGTTATTGAATACAGATAAACTACAATCTATTTTTTTGGAACTAGATTGCGCTTCACGTGGCTTGATGGGCGTTGTTAAAATTTAAGAAATGAAAGAAGACACTAGTTTAACTACTGATGAAGACGTACAAAGTGACAGCCCTAAAGTTTAACGATGCATCTCTTTTAAAACTGCATAGGTGGCATTCAAATCACCTACATTTCGTATGCCATGTGTGTCCAACACATCAAGATGTCGAAAGCAAATTAGGCACACATTATAAATTAATCCAATGACGGATTTCCTCACGAAGGTTGGCTTTACCTTTAGATTGATTGAATTTCGAAAATATGCCAACATTACAATCTGAGTCCTTTCCACATCGTACAAGAAGCTAATTACATTCAACTTTATGGACTTTATAACTAGATAAGCAAGGGAAAGCAGGCGCTGAGTTTTTCAATCGCAGCCGCAATTCATAGTCCGCACTAGTTAATTTATTCGCTGTTATCGCCCACAGTATGAAAATGAGTCATGTTTCATCATAGATAATAATTTACGTATTAATGGAAATAAATTATTAACTGGAGAGGATTTCAGCTTAAAAAACACACTTAAATCGAAAATTGGCTGCAGAACATAATTTGGATAAGAATGTAAAATTTTCAATATTTACATTTTAACCTAGAATTGATGACCACAAGTTTTAGCTTATAGTAGAGATCGTTGGATCCAAGCTCAAATGTGAGTTTTATAATCTTACAATATTATTATCAATCTGCCACCTTGAGAGCAGTGGACTGTATCCAACAACCAATTGACTTTTACCAAATATGTAGCTATTAAAAAGAAAGAGGCAATATCTCCATGTACCGCATTGAATCGTTAAAAAACATGAAGATTCTCAACGACGACCTATAAAATTAAATGTAACAGTGTTGAAAAAGTGTATACATTTTACGATGTGCTGCAAGTGTAATCACGGTAGTATAAGATAATAATATAGAGGTTATATAACATACTTACATAAACTGTATGTATAAATAGTACATAGAACAGTCGGAAGAGTTGACGTCAGACCAGCGGCGAGTCAGAAAATCATTTGTAAAAAATGCAGACATATGGATGAGGGCAAACAATAGAAGAATCGTAAAAAAGGCGCAAAGGCGAGGGCTGCGTTTAGGAGTAGAAACTGCAATTTTGTGCTCTTTAATTGACTGATGACGGGTTGATGCAACTGCAGCTTAAATATGAGCGTGATTATGGGGCTATGGATCGAAAAATTCGATTTGAATTTTCATTAACGTTTACACATATTGTTCGGGGTGCTGAATACTAATAAAAAATGATAATATTTGATTTAAATAATATCTATAATATGTTTGAGATATTAGTCAGTAATTATGTATTGTGTATTATTATGAAAATTGATGTATTTTTTATTTGTTTCCTAATGAAATAAATACTTAAAAATATCAACCAACGCCGCCAATCACCGCCAAGTCAAGCAAAAAAGCGGCACAGCCGTACTATACTTTTCTCGAAGCAACTCAGGCCATTTTCGACACCCTATAACTTCGTTGTGGATAAACCTAGAAACCTGAATTTTCTGTCACCAAGTAAGCATAGTATAAACTCTGTATATTTCAAATTTCATTTAATTTGAACCAATAGTTTAAGAATTATAACTAGTCAAACTTAGCGGTTTTGTCAATCACTGAGTCACTGACCGATCATCAAAACTCTAAGGCACTTCTAGCCGACATAGAAGCTTCAAATTTGGAACACATATAGTGTTTAGTGTATAACTTAAGGAAAAATTAAAATATCTTGCAATTTCGGTCTAGTTTTCTAGATTCATAAACTGCAAAAATAACTTTGTTATCCCATATAAATATATAGAATTACAAAGATACATTTATACACAAAATAGTTAGACTTGGCAATCGCATGAAAACACAACACAACTTTTTACGGCAGAAGAACTGAGTTGCCAGACATTTGTTTTTTATGGGATTACTATGACAGCAACAAACAAAGAATAGAGTGAATTTTAAATAATCTAAACTAATCCAAACTCCAATTAAAAGAAATAGGAAATAATAACCAAAAAAATGAATGACTAGTCAGCATTACGTTTACTACGTTTAATATCTATTCTTACTCTTAGATTGAACGTTTAAAAAAGAAACATTTCAAATTTAATCAAGGCTTCATAAAAAATACATTTCCGTTACATTTAAATGAGGTAAAAAAAACGACTTGACCTTGACAACATTTAAAAAGTGGAGCATTGAGTAACATATTTCGGGAGAGCAGTTAGTTTACATAAAGTCACTTTCCAACTGGTTCGCAGGCGGTTACCTAAAGGCGTAGCACTTTCATTGGTTAATAGAGCATTAATTTGTAGCGTGCCGCAAATATTAATCCGCGGGGACTAGTGATGCTGGAAGTATGACAACATTCCACGCTTATGCCTAGAGATATTCAACTATTATTATTTACATTATGGTTTTAATGGTATAAGCAGTGATGGCCTCGAGGTTTAGGCGCGCGGTCGAGAATCTCGTCGGTCGCGATTTCAAACCCCAGGCATACACCTCTGACTTCTTCATATATATCGTCATATATATTATACATATCTTCTATCCATAGAATCCACCACTCAAGTATTTCGTCGTGTATTAAGCAAGTTTAATTATGGACAATGCTTAATAATTTTGTTTTAAATAAGTTTATAGCTTAATTTTTAAGAAAAATACTGGTATTAAATTTAAGCCAGAGCGCTCTTATGTTCTTTGTTCGATGTTTGAGTTTGAATTGTAACGCACAACACGTGCTTTCTCAATTGATTCTATGCATATAAATATGCTAGATTCTGCAGCATGTTTATGCATGTCTCGTCAAATTCTAATAAATTAAGTAGTCGGACGCAATTAGTACGATGTGGATCAAAGAAGTTTCTCTAACGAATAAAATCGTCGCTAACTAAGTTTGGTTAGGAGTTATACAAATTTACTTATTGGATTTTGAAAAGACTGATTTAGCTAAAGCTACTTTTTAATTCTTCCGAATGATTCTTTCGAGTGTGTATGTTTGTGGTACCCAATAAGCCTTCATATTACCTGATACTCACATTACTTGTATTGTAGTGTGGAAACACATCTATATGATTTAAGTGCGTGAGAATATTTATGCCCAATAACAGGTAAATAGAAAAAAAAACAACCTCAATAGCATTACTTTTTAAGACTTACACAGGTTGTAAAAGACCGTGATCGAAAACTAAAACAGGTGATAGTTACGGCGATAACCAACATATTGACGTTAAAAAAAAACCCTACAAAAATTTCGTCTTCCTAACAACCTCAAGTATTAAATGTATGTGGTAATTAGGAAAACATCAAAATTTTAATTTTTTGTCGGGTTTTTTTTTTAACATTATTAACTACTAGCTGTCTTAGTTGTTGAACATGGTCTTTTTACACCCTATTTACAGAAAATAATTTATCACAGCCCTAGCAGGGACTTGGGCGGTCCTCCCACCTCCATTTCAAATTAATTATTCATAGACAAACTAGGTTTAATCGCAAATATTTTATAAGCTACTCTCATGATATACAACTCGATTACATAAACGTTTGAGGGCTTATGAAAATTGGGAACTGTCGAGTCCACTACACTTCCTTATATTAAAACTAGGGCAACTGTTGTGAATAATGCGCAAATAGCTTTGTCGTTTAAGTAATGCTTGTGTACTACATCGGTGCGTCGTTTAAGAATTGTTTTTCATCGTTTTTAAGCTTGTATTACGTGCCTATGACGTAAATGTATCTTACTACTGAACTAAAACTAAAACTGCCAGTTTCGCCCAAATTTGCAATCTATATCAAGTAAGACGCCTAAATGAAAAAAATCTAACTTTTTAGGTATTGTTATTTTATGTCACAATAATAATGTTATTAATTATAATACATTGTCATGCCTTTATTTTCCCAACTATTATATATTAGTATGCTACTAATATAAACTGTTACCTACTAGCCGAGTTAATGATCTCAATGCGGTTAAGCTTAAGTTAACATAAGATAGTTACTAAAGACGCATTGTTATTTCATACTATCGTCATACCATTTTGGAAAGTGGTTTCTGTTCCAAGGCCCTTTGCAGTATAAAGTTATCTGATAATTCACTTATTAGGACAAGTTTCACATATCCCCAACAGATCTCAGAGATGGAGAATTGCAACTTGTGCATCCTAAAATTATCATTTGGTTAGTGCACGTTCTTTTTGAGCTGAAGTTGGAAGTAGTTTTTTTTTTATATATCTAATTATTTGAATTTTTATCTTTACTTAGTTAGATGGATTAGCTTAATAGATTGACTGTTTAAGTAAGCGGCGTACAGTACGAGGTTCCGGGTCGGACAAAAAAGTAATGATTATTCTATTAGCAAATTCCTGTGTCCTCAAATCGCAATAGGCTCGAACCCTATGTGGGTCTTAAATAGCTGGCGAAATGGATGTGTAGTATGTAAAGACAAATATGAGCGTTTTTAATTAATGAGTTGAAAACCAGTCATGGTAAAAGCGAATCTGATCGTTACAAACTGTCCGAGACGCAAATGACCTTGACACGAAATTGAGCAGTGGTCGACGTATGTTCCGGATGTGCAACCGCATTGTTGTTACGAACTTTTACTTAATAACCACATTTTTATAAACACATTTTATAAATTTTATACCTATAATAAGGCGGTAATCACTAACAATTATTACAGTAAAAGAAAACCTGTATACTTAAGATTTTTTGCTACACGCCACATTACATTACTAAGCCAAATTGGCGGACAAAAATCTAACACTTTAAACCGTAGAGGCTTTTTTTATCCCAAGGATGGCACGTTGGTGGACTGATATCATATACTCGTAGTTCAATTTGTCATATCCATACAAGCTCTTCGAAACTATTAAAAATGTCACTATAGACATTATCAACACTTCGCTGTTGGATATACAAATCTCACCCTCAATTTCTATAACGTTGTCTAAATAGCTCATGAATAGTTGGTGATTAGCCAAAAGATGAAGAAAGGGTCTGGTCGGTGTACTTGGCGTAGTTTACACACATAATTTTAATTCCATTATTCTCGTAACCAATTGGAGCAGCATCTCTGATTTAATAATTAAAACAAAACGAAAGAGTAATACGTAACTTTGTCTTTTTAAGCGTACTTTATATCGCCATTAGAGGCAATCTACTTTAAACGATCTGTATAAAAGCATCGTATTACGTTCTCATTTTTTTCTTAATGATGCAATTATAACACGTCATAAACGACACAATTTATTACAAGTGCGTTTACTTCAAATATAATTGTTTAAATGTCTTAATTTTATTATGAAGTGAAAGAAATGAAACTTTTGGACAGACGTCTTTGTAAGGTACATGATAATAAACACGCAAAGCTTGAAAGCAATTAGATTAAATTTGACAGTTGTAAATGTCGTGTGTCGATAGAGTTCAGTTACAGGAATTCTGAAACGCGGAAGTGGTTCCAGAAGGTTTTTTGGCACTGACACGGTTAAGTGCCTGCACTGGAGGTCAATGCAGTACGGTCCGAATTCGGTGTGGAATTAACGTTATTATTTACTATCCATAAAATATTTTGTTACATATGTTATTTCCTAAATAAAACAAGTGTCCTTGACTTAAAATCGCATCGAATATCCCGAAAATAAACATGGCTACTACTGAAACTATTGTCTTTTATTATTGATTGTGAATAATGTGATTTTATTAACGTAAGTCATAATATCCAATTTGTCATCTCCATAAGGACAGATGCTAGACATCCACCTGTTAAAGGGTTAAGGGTGGGGCCTGACATCGAAAATTCAGTTGTGCGCCTTGACCCAAAAACTCATTAGCTGCCGTTTACCTTTAATTTAGCTACATCCCATTATCATTATCATACGTCAATATTTACGGAAATGTAATATACAATTCAAGTATTATTATTTTTTTTTTTTTTTAATACTGGCACGGCAAAGTGACTCCACTGTACCTGATGGTAAGCACAGTGGAGTCCAAAAAATTAATACCGACCAGCGAGAAACGATATGTACAAAGTAGGTATCAATTGCATCACCAACCAAATCCTTCACGGATAAATAGACGTTAACCAACAATTAAATGTGAACACAATGTGTCTACAATAAGAATTATTTGTGCTATTAATAAAATTTTTAGTTTTAATAAGTATAAAATATTGTATCATTAAAAATCAACTGGGACATCCCTCTTTCTCAACCTTTGAAAAGACAACCAATTTGACAAGACGGTATTTAAGAACTGCTTATTTCCCAGGCTTGTGAAAAAAGGTATGACGAATTTTCAATAAGCTATTTTATCTGGATTAATGTAGAACCCAGACTAGAATCGAATAAAAACCCATTGTTACCTGCGGTCTCTTACCACGACCATCTGCAATAATCGGAACGGTATTTTAATCTTTGAAGGAGATACATAAGTTAAAAATTTGCCATCCTCCTACTCTAAAGTGATTATCATGTGAGGTATAGTACTCGTATGTTTGCCGAATCATATAGTAAGTTCTAGTGGTTAGACTGTTTTAGTAACTAAATATATTGTTGTTGACGTAATATCTGTAATCAGAAATGTTAAATGCGAATGTAGAGAAATAGGCAAGTCACGATGGAGACCACCTACTTTCGTAAAGTCAGATGCAAGATAAGCATGTTCTATTTGACATAAGCAATGTAATTGTTCCCAATCGCTATTAACATTTTACATAATAATAATAAATAAATACACCCAACAGTCACATACATAGTTCTGACCCCACACTAGGATACAAGTCCTGTGTCGTGAGTATCAGAAACTACGAAAGACTTTTCGGTCTCACAAACACCCAGACCCGGAACAAATATTTATGGATCACACAAACATTTGTCTCGGTGCGGGGATCGAACCCGCGGCCTCTCGTTTCGCAAGCTGGTGTCTAGCCAACTGCGCCACGGGGCTGTCCATAGTACATAGTAATTGTTTTTTTGTCGTTTCAAATCTTTTTATACCTACATATATATAAACAAGTAACTGCCTCGTGGTCTTGCGGTACAAGTATATGCCGTGCGACCTAGAGGTCCTGGGTTCGATTCCTGGGTCGGGCAAAGTGTTATTGGGTTTTTCCATTAGGAAATTCTCAGTAACAGCACGGAGTCTGGAAATATGCCCGAAAAACGGCAATAGGCTCGCCCCCTATTACGCGAGACTGATACATACCTGGCGAAATGTGGGTGCAGAAATGCACCTCTGCCTACCCCTTCGGGGACTACAGGCGTGAGTATATTTATGTATGTATAAACAAGTGAGAACACAAATACTGTACAATAACTGTGGTTTATTACAACGCCTGTGTTAATAATATTCAGAATATTATTATTATGTTATACAATAGTTTTGCATGCATGTTCGTTTTGTAAAACTTTCGAATGACGTATTTTCACTGTTCGTAAAGTTTTACGAAATCTTGAGAATATATTAACGTAATTAGCCGAAAATTGAACGCTTACCGAAGTTGATAAATTTTTATGTATATTTATATCGAATACAACAATAAGCATCTACATACAAGACGTGTATGAAATATAAACGGTTCCGAAATTTTGGTAGTCTCTCTCTCGAGGCCAACTGGAAACATCCTTTCCTTTTAAAATGTTCATAATGAATTTTACGATTAATTTCGTGTCTTGTTATCTTTGTTTCATCCATATAAGGCAACTAAAATTAAACATATGCTTGGAGCAATGTCGTCATCATTTTAATGAATAGTGAGGTATTTTTTGCTGTATGCAACACATTTGCATATTTTATGTAATTTTGGTGATATATTACCCCAATTAGATTCCCATAATCAGTAACTTCTGTGTTAATCTCTTAGTCAAAGTCAAATTATCTTTATTCAAATAGACTTTTACAAGTTCTTTTGAATCGTCAATTTTACATTTCTTTAATTTTTCTTTAACTTTATTGTCGTTTCGAAACGTATTATAGCTTCTGGGTCTCTGGTTCAGTTTCAAGGCATACATCTAATACTAAACCAGCCACCTATACGCTCTTATATTACTAAATTTACGCCTATGAACTGTTTAGGAAAATATCCGTGGTAGACATAGGTACTCATACATACATACATATGTATTTGAAAGATCTCGACGAAGATTTCTCAGACATGTGAGGTCTTAAAATGATCAAGGCCCAAAGCCTCACAGTCATAAATCAGTTTAAAAAAAAACATATCCAGGGCTAGAATTATAATTTATAAAAACTAGTTATTCTTGCTGTATTAAATGAAATTTGTAATTTTGGCACACCGTTCAACGGACTACGTTCATTCATATAAAGCCCCGAATGGTGGTTAATACACGTACATTTTACTTTCACTGCGAGTGGCGCCCACTGTGGGAAATGTACAAAAATGCATACAGTGGACGCCAATGCCATCTAGAAGAAATCGGAGCCAATTAAATGTAAAACGATAAGCTGTGTGCTTTCGTTTTTTAAAAATCGCAAATGAGTAAAGGTGGTGCTGTAGTTCAAAAACATGTTTACAGTAATTTGTTTATTCGTATACTTCGTGGTGCAGTACTATATTAAATCCTTAAATACTTAACCTAGATGACTATTTTTTTATCGTTTATTTAATAAACGTAATAAATTCTCGAGTGGTAATACGATGAAGCAACTTCGGAATCAGCACTGGGCTCTTCTTTTTTTGAATTTTCATCACCACCGATTACTTCTAATTCAGGACTCTGAGAGATTTCTGGGGCGAGAGATTGCGGAATTTCTTCTTCATTCTTCTCAATAGTAAGGTTTTCGTCATCCTTTTTAATGCTCTCTGCATTATTTAAAATTAATGACACGACAGTCGGAATTACTTCCACGGAAGCAGTCTTGGGAGCGTCACTGTTAGTTATCGACGCGTCTGTTTCCTTGACTTCAGTCTCAGTATTAGAAGGCTTCAGCAGTAAAAATTCTTCGCCAGAAACATCGACTAACATCTTAGGTTCTTCAATTGGGATTGGTGCAGGTTCCACTGATACTTCTTGTACTGGCTTGTTATTTACTTCTGTGGTTGCACTATCAGATTTCTCCGCATTTTTGTTAGGATGGCCTTTCTCTGGGAAGAAGTGGTTGATTTTGATGCCATGTCCGATTGGATAGAAATGTCTTGTGTGCCCAAAAACCGAGAAAGCGTGGTCGCCGTGTTTATGAACTCCTTTAGTGACAACAGCATTAAATCTGTGACGAAAATGAACAAAAAAAAATATTTTTTCTTCATAATGAATACCCGACTTAAGAAAAGACAATTTGTCTAGTGGACAGTAAATGTAGTAAGAATTAAACGGGGCAAATTCCATGACATTTAAGAAATACTATATTTTGTATTGGAATATGGTAGAGCCTGTCTATTTGACAAGCGCATAAATTATTACGTAAAAATATGAAAAATGAAAACTGATATAAAAAAAAATATTACTACATTTATAGTAAAAGTAAATTGTTATGATGCAGTTTAAACACTTTATTAAACCTAGTAACCTTGATGAACTTTAACAGACTAAAAATATGAAGCCAAGGGTAACATGACCCTTTTAACCTTGATAGCAATTAACCAAAGTGTGAGGTAACTTAATCAAGCGTGAAATTTCCTTTTCCTTCGCTTTTGGTTTTTAAAAAATATTTCTTGTGTAGTAATAAATTGATTTTATAGGTTTTTAATTACCCGTTATGATCATCGGCGTCGTATTCCACCTTCCGCAGCGAACCGTCGGGCTCGACAAGGCTGTACTCGCCACGCACTCGGTCGCCGTCACGCGACTCGCGGTGTTGTTTGTGATCGCCAGTCTTCTTGTCGGATACAGCGTATTCAAACTCGTATTTCGGGTAGGCCTGGAAACAAAAGCATCATAACATACTTATCGTGAGCTAAAATGATTGAGGATATATGATGTTGAATTCCCTTTCTCATAAATGCCCAGAATATTGATAGTGTCGAGCTTTTAAAGGCTAAAAATTCGATAACGTGGTTGCCGACGTACGACCTCTGCCAAGTGGGTGCTCAAGTATTCGCTTGATGGTACCTAAACAATTTTATAACGTAATATTAAGAATAATGAATACAGAATAAGACTAATAAAAATAATTTAGGAATAAATTCTCGAATTACCTATTTCATATCGTTTTGATTATTTGATTTGTATTTGATAGATACAATTTTTACCCTTCGGATAGATACCATATCTAAATCTAGATGTCTTCGGATGGTTTATGAGGCTGAAAATATCTATCCTAATCTATCTATCTATCCTAACACTCATCTACCTTAAAATACGTATGGTAAGAGTGTGTGAGTGAAGGCAGAGTGTATAATATATTTATTTGATAAATAACAATAATAATGAGAGTTTTATGAAATTATATTAACTTACATGCTCGTATTTGTACTGAGAACTCGGCGGATGATAAACTTTAAACATTTGCCATCCGTTATAGTCACCATTCGCTAAGGATTTTGCATTGTAGTTTTCATTAGGATCCACAAATACTGCGTTTGCACCAACGAAGTAGACGAATAATAAAACCTGAAGAAAATGAACATTCATTTAAATGATTAGTTACCGGAACATTAAGATAATAGAAATTTATCATAATTAAATTTCATTATAAAATTGCTATATTTCTTGATTACATCATAGAAATTTATATATTACATTTAGAATTTAGAAATTTAGATTTAGATATAAAGCATTTTACCTTGTTATACATGTTGTAAAACTTATGGTGAACTGTCGCCAACAGAATGTACAAGGAGACTGTTGATGATACCGACAAGTATAAACCATTTTATACTTTTCTATTACTTATTACGTAAATTTCTCTAATACTTTGCCGTTGTAGCAGGTACTATTGTTAATTCAAACATTGGAATAGAGAGGATCGTATCATAATGCATATCTTAGTTTTACTATTGTACTCTTTGTATAAAGTTCACTGGATCATCTACGGATTTTTTCAAAGTATTAAAACAATATCAAGAACATGGATCGTTGCTGTTTTCATTTTTATTAATCGGTTTTATTGTATGTGGAGATTTGTATTTATTTTTCTTGCCAGGTGTGTATATAAATTGTTTACTCAAAGTTCGAGAGATATTTTTTTTTCTCAGACCTTGTTATTATAACACTGTTCTAAAAGGATCATCGACGCCGCTAGACTAGAAAGATTTCCGCCCGAACCAAAAAAATCGCGTGTACTTATCAAAACCTCGACATTAAACTAAGGATTTGGATTTATCTGTCCTTTAAGTATGTATGAGATTTTGAGCGTAATATTTAGGAACAAACAATCAAACTTTAATTCTTTATAGCAGCTGTCGGCAACCTTTTTGGCAGGCAAGGGCCAGAAGGTGGTAAAATAAACTAAAGGCGGGCCCGCACTTGTAATATTAACCTAAGATTCTACCTAATACCAGCGTATAATTGGTCATATCCCACAGAAAAAATGAAAATGCATTTTTTTTAAACGTACAGAATTTAATTGGTACACGTAATACTTACATTATGTTTGGACTTTATATCTAGAAAAATAACCACCAAAGAATCGAAATAAGAACTATCGAGTAGTAACTATTTACAAGTAATTGATTTTATACAAATTTCAGTGTAATGTCTGAGGTTGCATTTGGAAGGCTATTTCTAGTAATTTTCAAATTATTCAAAATGACTCTCAAATGTTCATCTGTGAGACGAGAAGCATATTTATTTTTTCTATAATTGAAAATTAAAAAAGTTCATTCATGTATTCATATAACTTATTTAAAAAACATTTACGGGCCGCGCGTTGCCGACCGCTGCTTATAAAGCAAGTATAGCGTATTCAATATACACTCGTTCACGTTTCAAAATTCACTCGGGCAAAACATCATTATAAATTAAAATATTATTAAATATTCATTCATAAATACAAATATCGCAACGACATGCAATATAAATGGCATACATTATAATTTTTTTTCTGGTAGGTCCATGTTATACTATCTGAAAGTAGGGTGTTAGCTATCGTGTCATCTTAATATAATATCAAAGGAGCCATTGAGACAATTTTTTGCCAGATATATAAAAAGGAGACGGGGCAACGTTGCCAGCGTTTACTAAACAATTATTCGGTAATAGTTGTTCATTTTAATTTACTTTTATGTTACTGATATTATGCCTGATATCATTTTACTATCTCTACGATACAAGCCATGCTTAGTGCTGAGACCGTAGGATAATCTCTTATGCATGTATTAATCTGTACAATAAAAAAAAACATGTAAAACAATTGCGTCATTCAATATTTCAGTCCTTGAATTCTTTATGTTGGTGCAGGAATCGAGCCTGCTGTTTTCCGACAAAATTATCTTCAACCATTTACGCCACGAAAACTTTAACACATATGTACAAGCGCCTGTAGATTTAAAACAGGCAAACAACAACATTTGTATCATTGTTGATTTATTTCGATTTTTTAAAGCAATCATAGTTTGATATTGGTATTTGGTTCCTCATTGCAACTGTAGATATAAACTGAATGTCGATTGTCGAGGAGAGAAGAATAAATGTCTCATGGTTACTCAAATAAAAAAAATGATTACTTACGCTTATTATGCTTACTTATACGTTATTACGGTGATCTTAATAGGTGCAAATATAATATTTGGTTAAATAAGTATATTTTTTAGCTTACAAACGAATTAAGTTCGAAAATGAATATGGTCCTAGCAATCCCCGTTCGGCCATCATTTCGATTCAACACACAAAAATTTCACAAAAGAGAGTGGATTCAGTTATCACACGAGGCATCGGCACATTTCAATAGATCCAATGAGTTTCTGTTACGATGTGCTATTAGATATTACTTTTGTATAATCAGATAATAAATACATTTTAGCTGGACACAAATGATTTTACTATGGAAAAAAGTAATTGAGCAAGCAGTGTAATTGAGCTGCGATTCTTGATTGGTTTTGTTTAATGCATTATATTTCTAAGAAATATATCATTATCATCATCATCAGCCCATATACGTCCCACTGCTGGGCACGGGCCTCCTCTACAACTGAGAGGGTTTAGGCCTTAGTCCACCACGCTGGCCTAGTGCGGGTTGGCGGACTACACACCTAAGAAATTCCTAAGACCTTTTTTGGGTGTGCAGATTTTATCACGATGTTTTCCTTCGCCGTTAAAGCAAGTGATAATTCATTGTGAATACATACAAAACTTCGAAAAGTCAGAGGTGTGTGCCTGGGGTTTGAACCTGCGACCGCCGAAATTCTCGATCAAGTGCCTAAACCTCGAGGCCATCACTGCTTACCACTAGAAAGAAATATAAATATTCTTCTATGTATTTATGTTTATATATGTAATATGTACGTATGTATATGAGTATGATTCTATATGTGTATATATTTATATTTGTGTGTATGTATACTGGATTATATTTCATATTTTATATGTGTATTCCTATTTTCTTGTTGTTCTTAATATGTTAGTATATATGTAAGTATGTATATTCACCAGTTCGTTATTTATGCACCTACTTCTTTTATCTCTGCATCACCCAAAGGTCGACTGTAAGAGAATGCCTAAGGCATTATGTCCGCCTTTATACAAACTGTATAAAAAGCATAAATAAATAAATAAATATATGGAGGAAATATATAAAACTTTTTATCATAGATAACCATATGGCTTAAGCGTCGTTACAAAACGAAAAGTTTTGGTCCATACAATATAATCTTATTTTTATTTTAAGGTTAGATATAAAGACATAAATATTCTAAATTATTCGTATATTTCAATAAATAACTTAGTCAACAATCATTTTCATATCAATAATGAGTGCTTCTAGTTCTTAGTGGTGGTAGTATTGGGCGACGGGGAGAGCCTTGATGACGGCGGGAGCGGCGGTGGCGGCGGTGTTGTGTACTACAGCGTTGAAACCGTTGTGGGCATCAGCGGAGTACTCAACAGTCCTGATGGAACCGTCGGCCTCGTGGAAGGAGTAAGAGCCCTTCACAACATCACCGTCGCGAGACTCCTGCTGGGACTTGTTGTCGCCGGTGTGTCCGTCAGCAACGGAGTAGTTGTACTCGTATTTGGGGTAAGCCTTTGACAAATACAAAAAAAATTATAAAAGTAACCATTATTAAAATGAGTAACAATTCAAATGATTATAGAGATAATACTTACAATCTCTTGGTCCTCGCGGGCAGCTACGACCTTAGCGATGGGAGCGTGGTAAGCGACGGGGGCAGCGGCTTGGTAGGCCACAGGAGAAGCAGCGTGGTAGGCCACAGGGGAAGCAGCGTGGTAGGTCACGGGAGCGGGGGCAGCACGGTAAGCGACAGGAGCAGCGACGGCGAGCTTAGCCACAGGGGCGGCGTAGGCCTGGGGCTCATCGTGACGGATGATGCTTTGGGAGGAGACAGAGTTAGCTGAGGAGTAACGGACAGCGGGAGCAGCATTGTAGGCGACGGGAGCAGCGCGGTAGGCGACGGGAGCAGCCTGATAGGCGACGGGAGCAGCCTGATAGGCGACGGGGGCGGCGTGGTAGGCGACGGGGGCGACGAGCTTGGCGGCTTGGGACTCGTCGTGGCGAACGATGCTCTGAGATGAAACAGCGGCGGCAGAGGAGTAGTGCGCAGGCGCGGCCAAAAGACCAGCCTGGGACACAGCCACGAAAGCGCACAGAACCACAACCTGCAGGAAAGTAATTTTTATTAGATTGTATAAACAGTATACTTTTTCAAACAAATTATTGTATAAACTATCAAATGTTAGTGCTGTCACTAGTATGTAGCAGTAATAATGTGATTAGTCACTTTTCTTACTTTGGAGAACATTTTGCTGAAGTGTTCAGGTACTGAATGATGTTCGTTGGGACATGTGTCTACTTTTTATACTCATATGTAGTGGTGTGTTCGTTTAAGTAGTGGAAGTTGTCAAACAAGATCACGACCTTGCCCCGTGTCACATAGTTTCGCGAATCAATCCATTCACTAATTTGTTTCAAAAGAATGTAGTGACATGAGTAATCCGACGGTTGCGTTTTATGGGTTACGGAGAGAGGCTTTAAATTATTCATTTGGTAATTTTATAAATTCTAATGTGTATTTCATGCAAATATATCGTTAATTATTTTAAAAAATCCTCCAAAAATACTGTTTTTATTGAGTTTATTTTGAACTTTGCCGCTTAAATACGAGTATTAATAAATAATAATTTTAAGTTCAGAGAATTCAAATGTATTTTTTGACTAGTGAAACATTTTAATGTCTTATAGTGACTTTTGGAACGTATTATTGTTAATATCGACTGATCACAATCCCTATATTCTGTATCTTCAATACTTACATGAGTACATTAGTAGCTAATTATTTAAACAGTATTTAAACAATTCGTCGAGTTTTCGTTTCATAAGTCTCTTGGTTATATAGTTATGTATGTGGTTTCTAACACAATCGCGTTTATCATTCTAGAAAGCTTCACAGCTAAGCTAGTTTTTAATGATGGACAACATGATGGAACTGATTCACAGTATTTGACAGCCCCGTGGCGCAGTTGGCTAGACACCAGCTTGCGAAACGAGAGGCCGCGGGTTCGATCCCCGCACCGAGACAAATGTTTGTGTGACCCACAAATATTTGTTTCGGGTCTGGGTGTATGTGAGACCGAAAAGTCTCTCGTAGTTTCTGATACCCACGACACAGGACTTGTATCTTAGTGTGGGATCAGAACTATGTATGTGACTGTTGGGTGTATTTATTTATTTATTTACAAGAAATAATAAAGAAAGTAATCTTAGTGAAGGTAAAGGCACCAATATTATTTATCTAAATGTAATTGTCTACGGTATAACGACTTATATTTTATTCCGTCAACTGCTTCGATGGTCCCATGGCCAAATAAGTGGTGTGTAACGAACAGCTTTCGGGATTGATATCAGTTATTTTAAGTGGAAGCTACGAGTCACTATGGGCGCTCGAAAAAGGCAGTACCCTCAAGGAGGAAAAGGTATCGAATCGTGGGCGTGATTCAAAGATACAAACATTAATGTTTGTATGTATGTATGTACATTTACCTTGATATACTGTATGGTAGCCTCCATAGCACATTAAGTTAAAAGCTAAAATTCGAGAATCTACGGTTCGATTCCCGAATGTCAATAAATGTTTTTATTATCCACAGATATTTGTTTTGGGTCTGTGTGTTTGTGAGATCAAAAAGTCGTTGAGATGAAAGGAACTGACTTAATTCTTATGATAAGGAGAGATTGAGGAAGCAAATGGAGCGGGTTAATTTTAAAGGTACAAGCATTTTATGCCATTGACAATTTTTTTATAACATTTCTCAAAATTGATTTTGAAAGTAGTTTGACTACAAATTTATGTGTCTCATTGCACTCTTTAATCATTTTGACAGTGGCGACGCAATATTTTGGCCTTGTTTTGTTTATATAATAATGTTTATTCTCATCCCAATTTGTTCTATTGGCAAATTAGTTCAGAGACGTAAGTCAGTCGTTTAGAGGAAAATAATTTGAAAACTAGTAATGTATCAGATCAGTTGTACTTTGGTTTCTATAAGAAAATTATTTACGAAAATACCACATATTCCTGAATGTCAATATTGAAATATTATAATAATCAGAAATGTGTAGAAGTAAATGAATCGGAAAGATATTTTAATAATCATCTCTTGCATGTAGACTCTCTATTTGCCTTTTTTTGTTCTAAAACATTTAAGAAAAGTCTTTAAAATTAACATGAAAATGTTGCGTGTCACGTGTACTGGGGAGTCCTCTGATGAACTTTTTGGCTTAATACCTGCTGCTGACTTTCATTACCGCACCACACGCCTGAAATTGAAGTTCCATCCCTACAATCTGGACGAATGGCGTTCCTCAACAGTGCGGTTCAAACGGTGTTTCCTTCCTCGCACAACATTGTGGAATCAGCTTGCCTCGGCGGCATTTCCAAACAGATACGACTTAGGGTCCTTTAAGAAGAGAGCCTATATTTTCCTCAAAGGCCGGCAACACACCGATGATTCCTCTGGTATTATGGGTGTTCATGGGCGGTGTTGATCACTTAACATCAGGTGGCTCACTTGCTCGTTTGCCTCCTTTTTCCATAAAAAAAAACATTTGCCTCAGAACTCAATTCTCACATTGTTACCGAACAATGCCGAACGTACCAATTGCAGTACACACAAACTTAAATATTTGTCAATAATGTCATGTAGTGGTTGTGGGTTCAAACTCCAGACACACACCTCTAACGTTTTAAAGTTATGTGTGTATTCACAATTAATTATCACGTACTTTAACAGTGAAGGAAAACGTCGTGAGGAAACCTGTATTGTGTAGTCTTTTTTTTTCTCGAGGGAAAGCTAATTATGGTAGAGCCATATTTCCCATATTCCCGCCAGCCCTGGGGGAGAGGGGCAGGAAGCATATGTCGGCGTCAAACAAAATTCCTGTGCCGGCATACCGACCAAAATGCCAATGGCCATCTCCGCGCCATGTGGGGCGACCGCGGTGTGTGGGCGAGAAGCACCCACCATTATTCCGCAGCCGCCTGGTGCACTCTCTATTTGCCCTGCATTGTATTTGCCAATATGTAACTGTGCCATAAAAGTAAATAAAAGCATGTTGGTTATGGTATAAGAATTTCGATATAAATATAAGTTGATTATAACGTTGGGTAAAGAAACTTATTTTTATTGGATTAAAAACGCTTTTTAGTCTAACTTTTTTATAAAAGGGGCAATTTAAAAGTGCCGATAAGCAAACAATATTTTAATGGAAGCAATATAAGGCATTGCAAGGTTCAAAATTATTTTTTGGAGTGAAAAGTTGTGTACTTGGCGTGAGGCCGCCTTACAAAGTTACTTAAATGAGATATTTTTAACATTATGTCTAACTCCCTGTCTAGTGTCAGCAAAAGTGATATATGTTATATCTGTTACGATACTGTTTACAGTACTATAATTCATTTAATGCGACGACTAATATGTATTTCATTTCGTCAGGTATGAAAAAGCTGCAAAAAATATTTTGATTTTAATTGTTTTGCGTATGGTATTCCTTCCTTTATATTTTTGATTTAGTGTGTCGTGGAAAATAGTTTATTGTATTGCATTGGCAATTATTATTATTTCTTCAAAACTTCACAGACGTGAAAATTATGTGTTCCTAAAAATATCCGCTTAATGTGCAAAAGTGAGTCAATTAGCAAATTGAATGGCACTTCATGTATACGAGTAAAACATAATAAAACAATAAGTACATTTCAATTTTTTTTATTTATTTCATAAATTCTTTTGGTATTTAAGCGTGAATTCTATTAGTGGTGGTAGTAGTGAGCGACGGGTACGGCGGCCTTGATGATGGCGGGGGCGGCGGTGGGGGCGGAGTTGTGCACGACAGCGTTGAAACCGTTGTGGTCGTCAGCGGAGTACTCCACGGTCCTGATGGAACCGTCAGCCTCGTGGAAGGAGTAAGAGCCCTTCACAACATCACCGTCGCGGGACTCCTGCTGGGACTTGTTGTCGCCGGTGTGTCCGTCAGCAACGGAGTAGTTGTACTCGTATTTGGGGTAAGCCTGTTATTATGAAAACATAATGTTAAACTTTATTTTTTGATAGATATAATACAATATTGATCAAAAAACTAAGATGTCACTTACGATTTCTTGGTCCTCACGGTGTGCCAGTACAGAGGCAACAGGAGCGTGGTAAGCGACTGGCACGGGTGCAGCATGGTAAGCGACGGCTGCGGGAGCGGCGTGGTAGGCAACAGGGGCAGCGACAGCGATTCTTGCTGTGGGCCCAGCTTCATCATGACGTACGATACTCTGGGAGGACACTGACGCAGCGGAGGAGTAGTGTACCGGCGCGGCTACGAAAGCAGCCTGGGATGCTGCTACGAGAGCGCACAGAACTATTACCTGAAAATTCATTTGTTTATGAGTATGTAGCACCTAATTTATTAAGCGTGATCAGCTCTTTCCAACCACACACACGCCAGTGCAACTCCTATGTGGATTGAAAGTGGTAATCACTGAGTACTGAAGCTCAGCGAGTCTTAGAGGTGATTTAGAGTACTATTTTATTATTACGTAAAAGGCCGTGTAAATCGAAGAATCATAAGCGAAGTATGTATTGTGGTAAATTAAAGAATCTATAAGTAGGAGATATTAGCGAGGAGTTTCTTCTATCTTTAAAAATAGTTATAACTTACTTTGGAGTACATTTTGGCTTTTACTTTCAAGTGACCAAACACTGAGTGATAATTTTGATAAGCCGACATACGCTTTTATACTCCAATTAATATCTATGATTGCATATTCATAAACGTTATAAAGGTCGCTTAACGAGTTCGGTGACCTTCTATCTCCATTTATGACGGATACTTTATGAAATCCTTACTAAACTATTAGACTATTTTCAGGAGCTTATCGCAATCACACGCAGAACCCGATTTTAAATTGCGATTTGGCAAGACATACCTAATGTGTAAATTTATATTTGTACACATACTTTTGATTGAATGTGGGTGCGTAGCTCTTTTTGCTTTAACAGTTCTTTAATTTAGGAGCTTGTAAATTTACTTTCGCTGACATATCGTCATGTAAAAAAAGTGACATATTTCAAAAATTTCGAAAAACAATATTATGTATTAAACAAAACAAGTAAAATTTTTGTTTTGTTTCACTTACTATTTAAGTGAATTTATATGGATACTAGATCAGTAATTAAGTTTTATTTTAGCTTTTAACAGAGCAGTATTTTTTCGTGCAAGCCGTTACGTATTTTTATGACCCTATATTTTTAAATAGAGTCTCGCAGACGAGTAATAAACGTAACCAGCAAGCTCACGCCAATTTTTTTTATTTTAAGTACGTCGTAAAGAAACAGAAGCGCATAACTGAAAGAGAGAATAGAAGATGGGGCAAGTGAATAGTGGTCAAAAATTGCTAATACCTAATATTACAGGCATTTAAAATACTATGGGAAGAGATTGAAAAGATGCGCGAATGAGGTCTCTAGTTCTCGCAAACCTCTCATTTGCTGGAAACACGAAACCAAATGTTATAATTTATATTTGTATATTTTATAAGAAAGATGAAGTAAACAGTTCATTCACACCGGACACCTGTTGGCTGGTTGCATGTATGTATTATGTACGAATATGTACATATCATAAGACTAACATGACAAAATAAAAAATATCATTTTCCTAATAAATCCCTTCGTTTTAGATCTAGATAAAACATTCTTATAAATGAGAATGTTAATTGATTTTAACATAAAGATTTATTCGACCAGTGATCGTAACAAACATAAATTGACATGACGTTTAACATGAAATTGAAATAACAAAATATTAACATCAATGAGGGTGAATTGAGAACACAAGCGTTGACGTTCGGACAGAGCCTCCGCACTGTAAGCCGGCCGATCACTGAGTGCCCTCTGACGTTCAGCAGCGCCCGTTTTATAGGCATCCGGCGTGATGACGAGCAACAGCTACCCTCGGAGTGCTTTTATTTGTAACACGGCCTCTCCTGACAGCGAGACGTCCCCGTCTGCTTGGTGTCGAGGATCCCTGACAGCATGTCCTTCAGGGACCTGGTCATTTGCCACATAATGGGACTCTGAAACATATTTACATATGCCTGAAAACCATGGTAACTACATGGTATGTACACAAATTGTAAGCAACTTTGCCTTACGATTGCAAGCGTGCACTCAAGCCATCGAAAGTAAAGTCAAAACCTCGTAACATAACGAGAAAATTAGTACTCCGTACAAATGGCAGAACTGCAGTTTTCTGTCATTTGCCTCGCATAATGAATGCAATTGGTTTTTAAATGCAATTACTATGCCTCGGGACATAGACTCAAAGAGTTCGCGAATCGCGCCTCCTTGACTCGTAAAAGAACTCTGAATGGGGCGGGGAGTTCGTGTGCGCGACGGCTCCATGGCGGGCGTGCGAGAGCGCTGCAATCACGCCTGGAGTCCACGCTGTCGCCGCGACCTGCGCACCGAGCAGCGCTCTGGCGCTCGCTTCTGCCGACGCTACCGTGTCTGAGTGAGAGCGCCTGGGCTCCGCCTGGCGCCCACACTGCAACCGGGACCTGCGCACTGAGCAGCGCTGGCTGGCGCTCGCTGCAGCCACCACCGCCTTGTCGGTGTGGGGCGCTACGAACGCGCCTGGCGCCCGCGCTGCCACTGCGGCCTGCGCACCGAGCAGCGCTGGCTGGCGCTTGCCGGAGTCCAGCCCACCGGCCATCTGTGCAGCCTTGCTCACCAACACAAACTCATAAGGGTGACATGGCCGCGTATTGCTGACACCACGTTATTGACATGGCCGCTTATAGCGAACACCACGTTATTGACATGGCCGCTTATAGCGAACACCACGTTATTGACATGGCTGCTTATAGCTAACACCACGTTATTGACATGGCTGCTTATAGCTAACACCACGTTATTGACATGGCTGCTTATAGCAAACACCACGTTATTGACATGGCCGCTTATAGCTGACACCACGTTATTGTGACATAGCTGCTACTTACAGTTAGGTAACATAGCGCTACTCACGCAACATGGTGCTACGTCAACTGTAACACACCTTGAGGTGAGCCAGCGTACGCAGACCACTTGCAAACGGCAAAATTTTACCTAAAGCAACATAGCCATAGCTACTTGCAAGTGACATGAAACACCTTACGAATTCACCACCTATGAGTATGGCGATTCACTCAAGGATATCCATTCACAAACACTCTTAACAAGAGAATGTGATATCCATGAAGTTGACCGCAGCCAACAGTGGAACCGCAGACCCACTAAAGCGGCACACGACTCTGGGCACCACTCTCTTCGCCAAGGCCATGTATTCGGCAGCCGCTTGCGTTGTCTTGCCGCACGAGCCACTCAGTAGTCGCAGCTCGTACCGGCCGCTCTGCAAGGCCTTTTACACTCGGTAAGGACCTCGCATTCCAGGGTCAAGCTTCCCCGTTGATTGGGAATACTTGATGTCGAACACCAGATGGCCAATCTGAAAAGTACGGGCAGGGCGACGCCTGCCGTTAGTGTAAGCGTCTTGTCGTGACTTGGTTCAAATTGCCAGGCTTAGGGGTCTTTGTTAATACTTCAACTTTATACACGCTTGGCCTAACCTGACCATTGATGATAGTCCTGCCTAAGTATTTCATTGGCTAAAAATTTACATTAGACGTTGTTGTTACCCCGAGCTTCAGAGTACAGTTAAAAAAAAAACAATCGTCTACCTTATGACCGGGTGTTTTTACAAAATGAGCAAGGATCAGATTTTGGTCGAAAGAAGCTCGAATGCACTCCAGATATGAGTCTCAAGACTGGTCACACACTGTTCGATTTAAATCGCTTGGAACAATGCGCTTGCATTAAATGACACCTAGCCCTGTCTAAGTCATGTTCTCTTTTACGCAATTTAAATTCCATGTGGGTACAACGGGAAACATGACGATTGTCGTTATTAAGTCTGGTTTGCGATGGTTTTACGTATATGGAAAAGAATTCGACTAAATCATTCGGCAACAACTTAGCGTTTGTAGTCGACGTACGTATCTGTGGGTCCATTATACAGCGAATGACAATACATGAAATTAATTGTTCACTGAGACCATTTACTACAATACAAAGGAGCAATAATGATCGCCTTGCGTACTCGGAATATGTGGGGCAGTTGTTAAAATCCGTTTTCATAACATTAAAAAGGACATTTGCAACATTCAAGTTACGTACATACATAACCTCACGCCTGTATTCCCCGAAGGGGTAAGCAGAGGTTCATTTCTGCAACCACATTTCGGCAGGCATGTTCAGTCCCACGTAATAGGGGCGAGCCTGTTGCCGTTTTTCGGGCACAATTCCAGACTCCGTGCTGCTACTGAGAATTTCATAATGGAAAAACCCAATAATACTTTGCCCAACCCCGGAATCGAACCCAGGACATCTAGATCGCACGGCACATACTTGCGCCGCGAGACCACGAGGCAGTCAAAGCACATTCAAGTTACGTAAACACAAAGGTTTAAACTCTTATTTGAAATTGGACCAGCTGTGATTATTTTTTTTATGACCAACTCATCCAGCCACACACGTGCTTAAGACACACACTCTTAAGGCACTCAATTTAAAGACTGATCAAAAGTTGAAGTATAAAAGTTGTTGGACCTTACCGGTTTCAAACCACTTATCACTTGAACTTATCCACCAGCTCCGTAGCAATGCAGTCGCTCGGAGCTTGTGACACCGGTGCAGGCGTTAACGGGGATAGTTCGCAGTCAGGATTCATGCAGGTGTGGGGGCCACCCACACAGCACCACAACACCACCATCGACGGTCGTCCGCCAACGACATTCGCTGCGCTTGACCTAGAACTATCTTACAACACACTCAGACAGGTTATTATCGCCTGAAGTTGCTGGTGTAGGCCAAGGCTCGGAGAAGTCTTTTATTACTACGAGATTGCTTACTTGAATCTCATGAAATTAATTTATGCAACTTCAACATGCAGTATTCTTTACATCAAAATGAGAGTGAACGCAGAACACACAAAGCTATAAGAACTTTAAGCGTATCCCGCTATGTACAGACTAAAATGTCCCGCAAGCCTCATAAATTGGAGCACTTCTCTAAGATTCCTGTGTCCATGGACCATGGCCAATTAAGCGTCTAAAATATTCTAGTTCAGTATCTAAGAACTTCACTTTAAATTAATTGAAAACCCTGATTCCGTAAGTACACGTAAAGCTTCACGTAGAGTTTCAAGGCCATCGTCTAAGAACAAAAACTATCAGAGCCTTAAGTGTCCTAATTCGTCCGACAAACCCTTGACAATATTCAAACGTAAAAGAGACTTACGCGGTTATTCTGCACAAGTGATGTACTTTTTACATTAGTACACATCACTCCATATGAAACTGTAATCGTATCAATGTTTCGCGGACACAATGAGTAAAATTCAGTTAAAACTATTCCACGTCTCTCAATTATGAGTTACTCACTCGTTGAGCCACGACTTTATATCACCGCGGAGACAACTACCATATCCGCTCAAAGATACTCGCGATCATACCACCTATTTATTTCGCAACCGCGGTCCGATTCTGCACACTACACGTCAAATTATAGGATACTGGGATCAAACGGCGACATGTACAAACCTCGAGAAAGCACGTGAGCCAATGCGGATAACGCCTTAATAATTCTATACCTACGTTGAGTCTTTTTTCGCCGTATCACTATCATCGCACAGAGGTGACGTGTCTCCTGTTATGCCCACTGGCAGTCACAACTAAAGGCATCGGTTGAATATTACTTTCGCTACGCGGCCGCGACAACAACCGGTAACCGCAGGTTCTAACCTTTTTTAAACGCATCTAATCTAGCACAAACCCGTTTCAACAATTCGGCTTAATCACGGGAACGATGCTTATGGGAACCATTTCATTACCCGCGCGAGGTATCACTGTGTTTAGACGGCCTATACTAGCGCTCAACCGAACTATCACTGGAAATATTAAGAACACGAGACCTTCTACCGTTATCGTGATATTTCAACCGGCTCGACTTTTTACGTGATTTAAAAATCACTCGGAACAAAACAACACAAAACGCACTCACTATTCTCGTTACGCACCAAAAATTTCCAGAACGATGCACTTTATGATAACAGAGTTCTTACATGTAAATTCTTTCCGTCAAAATGAGAGAGTAGGCGTAGGATACACACAAAGCTATAGGAACTCTGTGCATATCCCACTTCTGATCTTATAAATGAGAATGTTAATTGATTTTAACATAAAGATTTATTCGACCAGTGATCGTAACAAACATAAATTGACATGACGTTTAACATGAAATTGAAATAACAAAATATTAACATCAATGAGGGTGAATTGAGAACACAAGCGTTGACGTTCGGACAGAGCCTCCGCACTGTAAGCCGGCCGATCACTGAGTGCCCTCTGACGTTCAGCAGCGCCCGTTTTATAGGCATCCGGCGTGATGACGAGCAACAGCTACCCTCGGAGTGCTTTTATTTGTAACAACATTTTAATTTTAATTCATTGAACGATGACCGATAATAATGAAACCAAGGAGTTCTTTATACCAGTCCGTATTCGTCCTACTGCAGGTCTTAGGCTTTAGATATTAGCTTTTTGTTTACCACGCTGGCCTCAATTTTATAGGTGTGCAGAATCCTCATGATGTTTTCCTTCACTTTTAATGTAAGTGATAATTCATTGTGAAGACACACATATAACTTGGGAAAGTTAAAGGTTGGCATAAGGAAATGGTTAATAATAATTGTTAGTCTTTATTATTTAATAATATTTTCATGTTTATTATTTCAATACAGGAAGCTGCATGTGCTCTGCAAAATCTTAACCGTTCGATCTAGTATTATAAGAAGTACTGTTTTTTTTTCTAGCTTCGATATATCGAAACGTGGGAAGTTGAATGCGGCTTCATTACAATATGCGATGGCACGATTGATTCATAAGAACAATAGCATTAAACAGAGACAATGATGCTTGTATTATTCTTTTGGACTAACATCGTATAAATTATTGAAATTAGTATTAAGGTAATGCTGTTTATTTCATAATATGTTTTTTCGAGTTATTTAGTGAAGGCTCTTATATTAATTGAATTTAAAATAAAAATAAGTTTTTTTTCGTCTCCATCATTAAGTTTCATCCGACACGAGAACGAAACAACTTTACCTGATGTTCCGTACTACGGTTTTCAAATAGCTTATTAAATACAGCCAAGTGTGTGTCAGACCACGGGTTCCGTAGTCACCCATAATGTACGAAGTTTTCCAAGTAAGCACATTTTACAAGTTTGGCCTCTTTAACTCCTTAACTAACAAAGTTATATAAGTTTATAGTTTTCCTTCAATGTTTATCATATGGACTATCATCAAAATTTTTCGAGCCAGCCGTTTAGCCTAAAGTTCTTCAAAATTTTTTCGTCTTTTTGTTTTAGCACTATATTGACGTGGTAATAGACTACAAGCCCATGGTAAAAATTAACCTGTGAAATGAACCACCGTGAATTACGCTTAGAAGGCTGTTACTATATCATAAAATAACTCTGAGCGCTATGCCGTCATTTCTGAGCGGTACAGGTGAGTACGAGAGTAAATGGAATTTCTCTGCTACAGGGGTGGAAATACGACTACTTATTAATGTACGGCTTTTATTATAACTTATAGACGATTAAAAATAAATGTCGAAAAACCTAGTGCCGTACTAAAGTGGTGGTACCGGAAGTTAGTGCAAATTTTTAATTCGCCGGTAATTTTAGGAGCAAAATGGATTTATCACTGTACGGCATTTGTGTAATTCTTTTTGTATACATATACAGATACTTTACCCATGAACGCCGTACAAATTTTCCAGTGCAGGGGTCGAAAGCCAAGGGACGCAACTCTTATTTCTGATTTTATATAAATGATGATGAAATGAAACAACATAAAATTAAATTATCTTCAGAGTACTTCATGAGTAGATAATATTTTCTAGCATGCCGTACATTTTTTGTGGGACACATAGGTGTATGGGGTAAATTACTTCCCTCCGAAAAGAGTAACTTGGTGACTTTTTTCTGTACGGCAATAACAAAGTTTTTAGCTCTTTAGAAAATCTTCGATAAAAAATAAATGCCGTACACTTTTGATAGTCCGCTATTCTATAAAATGGAAGATTAATCCACCGCCTCAGACCGCTGGCTGTAATAGAAGAAAAAGGGTATAACCAACAGTGCTACAAACAATTGACAAATTTATCCGTAATAAGAAAATTTGAAGAAAATTGGTTTATTTCACGTAATGTTAAATTTAAAATGTACGGCATTATAATTTTTTATTATTATTTAATATTAAAAACAAAATTTATCAAATGCCGTATAGTTATTAATGACCTCAAGGGACATCTCAAATGTTATCGAAGTTTTGATCAGCTGTAAAGAATAATCTGACGTAAAATGTACGGCACATGGTTTTTTTGTTTATTTATATTTGTTACAAGTAAAATTACAATAACCTTTGAAAATATTACTTCCCAAATTACTACAGGAACATTTGAAAAATCTTATAAATCTCGGAAATTTCCTTTTTTTTAAATCCTAATATTTTTATTTGTTACCATTTATAATGAACGGCTATAAGGTACAACGGTAATATTTAATAACATTATATAAAAAAAAGGTTGCCGTACATAAATTTATGACCTTACAGCAGTAATAACTCGGTAAATCCTGAAATGAAGATACTTATTTATTTATATAAATATGAACTATAATTTTTAGATGGCATAATTACCAAACATTATTGTCCGTATTAAATAACATTTTGAACAAGATGCCGTACATTTTACAATGACCTTATATCATATGGTGTAGGGAAAGGTTTGCGACCCTTGGCTTTCGACCCCTGCACTGGAAAATTTGTACGGCGTTCATGGGTAAAGTATCTGTATATGTATACAAAAAGAATTACACAAATGCCGTACAGTGATAAATGACCTATTTTGCTCCTAAAATTACCGGCGAATTAAAAATTTGCACTAACTTCCGGTACCACCACTTTAGTACGGCACTAGGTTTTTCGACATTTATTTTTAATCGTCTATAAGTTATAATAAAAGCCGTACATTAATAAGTAGTCGTATTTCCACCCCTGTAGCAGAGAAATTCCATTTACTCTCGTACTCACCTGTACCGCTCAGAAATGACGGCATAGCGCTCAGAGTTATTTTATGATATAGTAACAGCCTTTTAAGCGTAATTCACGGTGGTTCATTTCACAGGATAATTTTTACCATAGGCTTGTAGTCTATAATATACACATATGCATGCAAAGTTTCATCTCCCTTGCACTAACCGTTTGGAAGATAACCCGAGGACGGACGAACATGACGAAACTATAAGGATTCCGAGAAGTGAATTACGAAACCCTAATAAGGGACTTTCTAATTTAATTTAAAAAGCATTATGGTTATATGAAAAAAAAACCCTTGGGATGATAAACCATTCCACTGCTTTATTTAATAAATAAATAAATACACCCAACAGTCACATACATAGTTCTGACCCCACACTAGGATACAAGTCCTGTGTCTTGGGTATCAGAAACTACGAGAGACTTTTCGGTCTCACAAACACCCAGACCCGAAACAAATATTTGAGGATCACACAAACATTTGTCTCGGTGCGGGGATCGAACCCGCAGCCTCTCGTTTCGCAAGCTGGTGTCTAGCCAACTGCGCCACGGAGCTGTCAATTTAGGTACCTATATCGTTATTTTGAGATAATAAATGTTTACGTATAGAAATATCCATAATAATCTTTAATACTAACGTAATATTATTTTAATAAATGTGAAATTAACGGGAGAACCGTTAAATAACACCCACGAGGAAAAAAGCATAACGTCCTAAGGTAGGTATAATTGCCTTTAGTATAAATAAAATGCTCCTTTGTAACCTGTATATCGCGCAACAAGCATTAACCTCTATCGCGAATCTGTTCGGAATAATATTGTTGGATTGTTTTTTTGTTTTTGGTGCTAGTTCTCTGGTGGTTCTTTGGTGATGTACATGTATCTACATTATCTCAATAAAAATATAAAATAATTATTTTTCTATAATTTACTTGATATTTTTGATTAAGTAGTAGATACAGATTTACTTTGGATGCCATGGACGGTTTTGAAGGATTTATTATGGTTAAAACAATAAATACAATTCTGCTTCATAGGTTTATATTTCAACAAATAAATTAACTAAAAATCATTTTGTGAAACAAAAGATGTAGTCTTTAGTGGTGGTAGTAGTGAGCGACTGGTACGGCGGCCTTGATGATGGCGGGGGCGGCGGTGGGGGCGGAGTTTTGCACGACGGCGTTGAAACCGTTGTGGTCGTCAGCGGAGTACTCCACGGTCCTGATGGAACCGTCGGCCTCGTGGAAAGAGTAAGAGCCCTTCACAACATCACCGTCGCGAGACTCCTGCTGGGACTTGTTGTCGCCGGTGTGACCGTCGGCAACGGAGTAGTTGTACTCGTATTTGGGGTAAGCCTGTAAAATAACAAAAGAGAATCAAGTATGGGAAACACTATTTCAAAATGTAAATGTTAGTGACCCATTTCTGTAAGGAAAACTTACGATTTCCTGGTCTTCACGGTGCGCTAGGTCTGGGGCAGCGTGGTAGGCAACAGCGGCGGGAGCGGCGTGGTAAGCTAGGGGCGCGGCGACAGCAAGTCTGGCGGCAGGTGCGGCCTCGTCGTGGCGTACGATGCTCTGGGAGGAGACAGATGCGGCGGGAGAGTAGTGCACGGGCGCGGCTATGAATGCAGCCTGCGACACAGCCACCAGCGCGCACAAAACTGTAACCTGTGATTACATAACTCATTGTTATTTATGGTAAACTTGGTTAACACTAGGCAGTGATTTTATAGCCGTGTCCAAACAAATACTTGAGAGCTAGTAAAACCAAAAATTATTTCATAGATTACATGAATACCCATACCCCTTGGGATGTAAGGGAGCACGACTTCCAACTTAGTGCTTCAAGCCAACCTCTCCTGCACGTGGTACATCCTGCCGATTAGCGAACGAGGCTCTGGCCACCGACGAACGGCGGTTTAACCGTTCCTTAAACCACACAGGCCAGTGATGGGCAGCAGCTTCACTGGTGCGACACTACTGCGATCGCCAACCCGCCTGCCCAGCGTGGCGATTACGGGCATAACCCTCTTATGGCAAAACACGCACAACGGCCCCCAGTTCCCGGTGGCCCCGCTATTCCTGGCCAAGACGGCGGCCATGGTTCCGGCGGGGCAGGGGGTGCAAAGAATCTCCGGGCTACGGTAGGCCGTCAACACCGACTGACCTTGGCTACGTATAATGGACGCACGCTACGGCTCGACGAACATCTGGCTCAACTTGAGGAGGAACTGAAAAACATAAGATGGCACGTTCTAGGGTTAAGTGAAGTCCGAAGAGAGGGAGAGGATACCATAACCTTGGAATCCGGCCATCTTATGTATTTCAGGGAAGGAGACCAACCATCCCAAGGCGGCGTCGGTTTTCTGGTCCACAAGACTCTCTGTGACAATGTTATAGAAATCTCCAGTGTGTCGACGAGGGTAGCGTACCTTGTGATCAAATTAACGGAGAGGTACAGCCTCAAAGTCATCCAAGTGTACGCGCCGACCTCGACCCACTCGGACGATGAAGTGGAGATAATGTACGAAGATATCTCAAAAGCCTTACATACCACCTATAAGGCCCACTTCAATGTTGTCATGGGGGATCTTAATGCTAAAGTGGGAGTACAAACAAGCGGCGAAACGGTAGTAGGACCACACGGATTTGGTAGCAGAAATCATAGGGGACAAATGCTCGTCAACTTCCTGGAGCAAGAGGGGCTCTTCTTAATGAACTCTTTCTTTAAGAAGCAGCCCCAACGGAAGTGGACGTGGCAAAGTCCCGACACTGTGACTAAAAACGAGATTGACTTCATCATGACTGATAAAAAGCGCATATTTAGAGATGTCTCAGTGATCGCTAGGTTTAAAACCGGAAGCGATCACCGACTCGTCCGAGGCACTCTAAATATCAGGTATAAGCTTGAACGAGCCCGTCTGATGAAGTCTACGCTCCGACCAAACCTGCTCAAATCCGTGATAGGATCTGAAGCGTTCCAGATTAAACTGGAGAACCGTTTCGCTGCCCTGGAAACCACAATGGACATTGACCAGGAACTCACCAAAGTGGTGGGTATCCTCCGGGAAGAGGGGACGAAGTTCTGTAAGACGCATCGAACCCGTAGGGAGTCCAAACTTTCTGCAGAATCTCTGCAGCTAATGCAGCGGCGACGTGAAGGGACCACTACCGCTCCGTCAGAGCAACGGGCTTTGAACAAAAGAATTACAAAGCTGGTACGGCGCGACCTCCGAAGCTCCAATACACGCTCCATTAGAGAAGCGATTGAGCAAAATCGGGGGTCCAAAGTCTTTGTTCAAGCGCTGAACCGAAGCAATCTGACGAAGCTGCGAAAACGTAGTGGAGAAGTCGTCGCTGCAAAGCCGGAGATATTTGCAGAAATTCAGGACTTTTATGGTGAACTTTATACATCACATGCATCCCGTTCCCCACCCGTGAGCGAAGACCCAAGAGCCACTTTAACCCGCCACTATTCCGAAGACCTGCCAGAAGTCAGCCTAGGCGAGATCGAGATCGCCCTTGGGCAGCTTAAGAATGGAAAAGCCCCCGGAGAGGATGGAATTACAACGGAGCTCATAAAAGCTGGTGGAACTCCTACGCTACAAAAACTCAAGCGTATTTTTAACTCCGTCCTCTTTTCGGGGAGAACTCCTAAAGCATGGAGCAGGAGTATGGTCGTCTTGTTCTTCAAAAAGGGTGACAAAACCCTATTGAAGAACTATCGGCCCATCTCCCTGTTAAGCCATGTCTATAAGCTGTTTTCAAGGGTGATCACGAACCGTCTCGCGCGCAGACTCGACGAGTTTCAACCCCCCGAGCAGGCCGGATTTCGAAGAGGATATAGCACCATAGACCACATCCACACAGTGCGGCAGATTATACAGAAAACAGAAGAGTATAATCAGCCCCTGTGTCTTGCCTTTGTGGACTATGAGAAGGCCTTTGACTCTATCGAAATCTGGTCTGTTCTGGAATCTTTGCAACGGTGCCAAGTCGATTGGCGATACATCCAGGTGCTGAGATGTCTGTATGACGCTGCGACTATGACAGTCCGAGTACAAAACCAGCAGTCTGAACAAATTCCAATGCATCGAGGAGTGAGACAAGGGGACGTCATTTCCCCAAAATTGTTCACTAATGCATTGGAAGATATGTTTAAGACTCTGAACTGGAAAGGACGTGGCATAAATATAAACGGCGAGTACATCTCACACCTGAGATTTGCAGACGACATCGTCATCGTGGCTGAAACCGTTGCAGACTTGCAACAAATGCTGTCTGATCTGGCTGATTCTTCAGCACGCATCGGTCTCCGGATGAACTTGGATAAAACCAAGATAATGTTTAATCGGCAGGTTACACCGGAACCGATTGCGCTAGGCGGAGTAACTCTCGAAGTTGTTCACGAGTACATTTACCTCGGTACAATAATACAAGTAGGTAGGAGCAACTTCGAGAAGGAGACCCAAAGAAGAATACAGCTGGGTTGGGCAGCGTTTAATAAACTTCGTCGAGTCTTTTCGTCACCCATACCACAAAGCCTAAAGACGAAAGTCTTTAACGAGTGCGTCCTTCCTGTCATGACATACGGAGCCGAGACGTGGACACTGACGGTGCGACTAATCCACCAATTCAAGGTCGCTCAGCGAGCTATGGAGAGGGCTATGTTAGGAGTTTCTCTGAAGGATAGGATCAGAAATGATGTTATCCGACAGAGAACCAAGGTTATCGACATAGCCCAAAAGATTTGCGAGCTGAAGTGGCAGTGGGCAGGTCACATCTGTCGCAGAACGGATAACCGTTGGGGGAAACGTGTTCTGGAGTGGAGACCACGGCTCGGCAAACGTAGTGTAGGACGCCCTCTGGCTAGGTGGGGTGACGATATCCGCAAGGTGGCTGGCAGCGGTTGGATGAGGAGAGCCGAAGATCGAGCCCAGTGGCGTGCCATAGGAGAGGCCTATGTCCAACAGTGGACGTGAAAGAGGCTGTTGATGATGATGATGATGATGAATACCCATGTCGAAACAGTTTTTTTATTTAATTCATTTGCTTTATAAAATAAAATAGTTCTGCAATTGATAATTCCAGCACTTACTTTGGCGAACATTTTGATTCTTTTTTTATCGTGATTGAACACTGAATGATAAATGTAAAACGTATTACAGCTTTTATAGATAAGTAAATGTGAAATGTCAAAAGTGTTGAAGGCCAACAAACTAGCTTACTCTGACCTTCTACCCTACATAAAATTCCAACCCCATTTCTTAATTGTTTTATATAATGCTGACCCTGTCAGAATAACTAGATTTTAATTAATTGCAAATAGTCCAATTACTTTCGATCTGGACAATCTTAGTGACAGGTTTAACAATACTGTAGCGTACTATATCAATTTAAGCGATAAAATATTGGCAGTTTACTACAGTATCTAACAATAATTGCGATTTTTATTCTTAGACACGAATCTCTGAAGTTTAGAATCTGCTTGTGTATTAGACACTTTAACACAATGTCGATAGTGTTGTAGTATAAATGCACAGCATGCTATTTATAGATCGTTAGATTTAAAATACTGCTAGCGAAACATAGTTTGTTTTTTGTATACGTAAGATGTAAATAAAATTTGTTGAAGAGAAATAAAAAGTCTACCTTGCCTAGGATAGCTGCCTACATAATATAAAATAAAACAGAATGCACGTACAAATGGCGGTCTTATCGCTCAAGCGATCTCTTCCAGACAACCATGAGGTGAACATAGCAGAAAATTTTGGTGCATAAACATACAATACATAAGGACAATACAAAAAAAAATACAATACCTAAATATAAATAAGTTATAATAGTTGTATACATAAAAGTATTTAAAAATTATTCACTAGCTGGAACCTGTATCAAATTGCTAGGAATCGGTGTAATATGATGGTACTTAATGCTAAACGCCACCACATTCTCAACAATATCTCTTCCTCAACGCCTGCTGACATCTGGAAATTCCTTTGATCTCTAGGTATCGGCAGAAAAAAAGTACTGTCTTCCAGAAAAACATTGGTTTGGACGAAATTAACAATCACTTCACTACCTCCATGCCTATGGCGAGCCAAATCAAACACCGTACTATGGCTTACTTAGTAGGGCTTCCTTGTCCCAATATTCCTCCATTTTTCTTTTCTCCAGGTACCCCGCATGAGATCAAATAGATAATCCTATCCACCTATACAAACTTTGTATGAAGTGTAAATAAATAAAATTATAGTGAAAAATACAATAAATAATAATAAGCAATAAGCAGCAATGTACTACATAAGAGATAATAAATATAGGAGACAATTAATGTTTCCTTAAAAGATTTTTTTAAATATGTAAAGAATCGGCAAGCTTTATATAAATAGGCAATGTATTTTGAAGTCTTACAGCCTGTACAGAAAAAGAGTTATCATAAAAGGAAGAGGAATGGATAGGAGTCTTAAGTTGATAGGAGTTAGTAGAACGCAGAGACCGAGTATTAGAGACACACAAAAACTGAAAAAGTTCGTTGAAAAGTATAAACATATATCCATATATATACACGTAAACATACATAAATACATACGCGAATTTATGTCTTGTTACAATTCAAAATGTAAATGTTAGAAGGGGGGATAATATTATAATCGATGGTAAGTAACAATTAATTTTAATTTCATGTTATTTCTAGTTGTGCCGTATTTCAGCGAATGTAGGTAATATCCTAAATCAATGTATGTATATCAACAAAAATTATTCTATCAAAGTACTGCAAGTCCATGGTTGAAGGTGATCGGAGGTTTCCTCACATATTAATCACAATATTTTTATTCTATGAATAAATCTCCAACTTTTAAATATCATTAACTATGGCACAACATTTTCGTTCAGAACATGAAGTAGTTTTTTTTTCTCTAATGACTTTAGAATAATTTATTAGGAAGTGTCTTAGCCAGTTATCTCTCCTTAGGCGTCTTGGGAAGTCACTAGTTTAGATAAAGTGTCAATATCGAAATTGCATTAAACTTCCTGAAGCATTGCACACCACGACCTCTGTCTCGCGAACATCGATGAGAAGAAAGCCGAAAGCGAACAGTCGTCACTTATGTATATAACGTGAAGAGCTCTGTACTCCTATTCCCAGGCTGAACATTTTATGAGAGTATGCTGGGCTACGTCAACTGGACAACATGACTTGAAAATAGTGATACGATATGATATGTTGGTTCAAAGTTAAAGTCAAAGTCAAATTATCTTTATTCAAATAGACTTTTAAAATTTCTTTTGAATCGGCAATTTTAAGCTTTTTTAAACTAAACTATTGCCACTTCGAAACGTGTTATCGCTGTGGAGAAGAAACGGCAAGAAACTCCCTCAGCACCACGAAATGTCTTTAAAAAAATAATATAGAAAACGCAATTTTTTTTTATTGGTTGGTCTCCCTCACATCTACACGACATACGGGTACATAGGTAATCGTTAATATGCTTGTGCCCTGACATCATCTGCTGTGACATTGCCTAAACACTTTCCGATGTAGCGGTGTGAGTATACGTGTATTTATTAAGATTACGATTTAAAATAATTACGATTACCTACTACCAGTTGCCACAATTAGAAATTGTGGATCTGTAACTTTTATCCTTGTCTTATAAAAACCTTGTATATCTTAATATGACATATTTATTGACTTCAAGAATTTGTATGACAACAATGAATTTATTTAAAAGTGATTTCTAAAGAAAATATGTAGTAGAGAACCAGGACTGGTCACTCCATACAATATTAACGTCTTTTGGTATGGGATTATAAAATTTGATACTATTGCAAACAATGGATCACTCAAACTAGATGTTTTTTTATTGTTTTTAGCATACCTATTTATTTAAGTTTGATTAAAAATTTGGTATCCTGCCAATTATGTGTAGTTTAACGTTTGGTTATTAAAAAGATAAACATTGGAAACAATTGGCAAAGTTATGCCAAGACTCTAAGGAATAAATAAATAAATCATTTTCAAATTCATCTTATTCATATATTGTAATAAATAAATAGTCAACAAGTTTTGTCATTACAGTATCGATACGTCATTGAAATGCTTAGTGGTAGTATTGAGCGACGGGTACGGCAGCCTTGATGATGGCGGGAGCGGCGGTGGGCGCGGTGTTGTGAACCACGGCGTTGAAACCGTTGTGGTCGTCAGCGGAGTACTCCACGGTCCTGATGGAACCGTCGGCCTCGTGGAAGGAGTAAGAGCCCTTCACAACATCACCGTCGCGAGACTCCTGCTGGGACTTGTTGTCGCCGGTGTGACCGTCGGCAATGGAGTAGTTGTACTCGTATTTGGGGTAAGCCTGTAAACGAATAGGTTCAATACATGAAACATGCTTTTTTGTTTAATTGTTAGGATTCATTTTGTAAAGGAATTACGTACGATTTCCTGGTCTTCACGGTGCGCCAGGATAGAAGCTACGGGGGCACGGTAGGCGACGGGAGCGGCGTGGTAGGCGACAGCGGCGGGGGCGGCGTGGTAGGCGAGGGGCGCGGCGACAGCGAGCCTGGCGGCAGGCGCGGCCTCGTCGTGGCGCACGATGCTCTGGGAGGAGACGGACGCGGCGGAAGAGTAGTGCACGGGCGCGGCGAGGAGACCCGCCTGTGACACTGCCACCAGGGCGCACAGAACTACTACCTGCAACCACAGTAAAAGCCGTATTGAACACCTGTTACAGCAATGGCCCGTGTAACAAAATTCCTGCACTGCACTAATAAAAAAAAACCGCCTCTTAAAGTGCAATCCAATGAGTGTGACTTACTTTGGCGAACATTTTGATTGTTTCACTTTAGTGGTCGATGACTAAATGATAACGGTAAATCTTACTGCGAGCTTTTATACCCGTAAAAAATGTGCACGATTATTTGAGCCCAAGTAGTGTAGGTCGTCAAACGACTTTGCGAGAGACCTTGCCGTGTAGCTTATGTCACACTAGTGAATTCAAAAACTGCTTTATTAGAATAATTTTGCTTTCAGTTACACGAAAATATACATTATTTTCCTGTGCTTATTTTAAATTTGAATGCATCTAAATAAAAATAATGAAATATGTGTCTAATACTTTAAAGATTTTTTTTTATAGACATAACTATAGAAGGCTTATTTATATTTAATATTGCACCAACGGGGCCAAACTACTGGTAAATTATGAAGACAAGAAAAAAGACCGAACTAGCGCAGGCTTTTTCTCTAGCCCTGCGATTTTTCATGTTACATGTTTTAATTTTATGTTAGACCACGCTGGCCTAGTGCTGGTTGGCAGACTACACACCTAAGAAATTCCTAAGAATTTTTAGGTGTGCAGGTTTTCTCACGATGTTTTCCTTCACTGTTAAAGTTAGTGATAATCCATCGTAAATACACAGATAACTTCAAAAAGCCAGAAGTGTATGTCTGGGGTTTGAACCTGCGTGCTTACACCTCAAGGCCATGACTACTATAAAAATCATAGTATTGTGAATACATTTACACACCTGCCTCATCTCATCGCTTCATCACCCAAGGGTCCAGGTGAGAGAATGTATTAGGCATTAAGTTCACCTATACAAACTCGTATAAAGTGTAAATGAATCAATAAATAAATTAAGATTATTTACCGTATACCAGATTTTTTTAAATTGTAATAATCACGTAATGATGAGACAGATCTCTCTTTGCATATCAGGTAACCAAGATTCCGATAAGCGGGCAACCATGTTTTCAACGCCTCCTGTTTGCAAAAACACAAGCTAGGTCCCAACAGAGACTCGTAGAGCTTTACTGCTCGGTGACATTTCTATGCGAGCCAATGTCTATCCTGGTGTACAAGAGTTACAGTTGTAGGTGTATGATGGGAAAGTCTCAAATTGATAATTTAATTAAACTACCTAAATAATTGTTATATTTTATACAATTGTGTCGAATGACTGAAAGAATTATTGAAAGATGATGCTTTATTTGGACAGAACTACATATGAAATCAGGTAATGGAATATATATTCGGTAGAAGTTCACCATTCTCGTCTCAGATTTATTCTTTCTTATAACTATGTTTGCAGGTAGCAGAGACATTAAATGCAATTGTTTTGTATTTTATCTAATTAATGGTGATTAATACGAGAGACGCAATATCGCGAAATCCACTTATCATCATCATCATCATATACGCCCATAGGCACGGGCCTGTTCTTCACCAGAAAGGAGTTACGTCTTCGGTCACCACATTGGCCTAGTGCAGGTTACACCTGCCCTGTGGCAAAGGGCGTTACAATCCCACCACGGTATCCCCTGCCCGTCGTAAGAGGCGACACAAAGAGGCCCTTGGGGTCGCTGGGCGCGTCCTCACTGAAAGTGGCCCTGACTGGCGGCGGCGCTGTGGCCTGTATCCGTCACGGGCGTCCACCCACTACCGGGGCGCCCGAACCAAGCCAGTGGTTCAACTTCAACTCCGAGAAGGCCGAGACATTTTCGGCTCAGAGACGCACCGGAATAATGGTGGGCGCTTCTCGCCCACACAACGTGGTCGCCCCACTTGGCGCGAAGATGGCCACCGGGGGGCTTTGGTTGGTATGCCAGCATAGGGATTTATTGTTCCCTAACATGGATGGGTCCATACCCATCCCGGCACTAAAATATGCGCGGAAGTGACGTCGCCGCGCACCGGGCTGGATGGCCGGTGACCCTAACATACGCTTTCCGTCTCCCTCCACCTTCTCCTTTAAGATTTTTTATGATGGCAGGTTTCCTCGTGATAACTCATTGTGAATACACGCATAACTTGAATAAGTCAGAGGTGTGTGCCTTTAATTTGAACCCGCGACCACTACATGACATTATTGCAAAATATTTAAGTTTATGTGTACTGCAATTGGTACGTTCGGCATTGACTTATCCTTTTTTGGTAACAATGTGTGAGTTGAGGTCTGAGGCAAATGTACACGTGATAGAGCAGGCGTCATTTTCATGTTCATTTTAAACACTTGTGGGTGAAGATAGCAGAGCAAAGTCTGACAGGGTACATTTTTAGAGGACAAATCAGGACCTGAAAAGTTTTAGAATGCACAGCCATGTCCGATTTTCTTGAATGAGAGTTTTGAAGAAATAAAAAGCGCTTTTAATATTACATTTAGAGGCTTAATAGCCAAAAAGTAATATTATTGTAATGCTTGTCCATTGCATCTCAAATAGAACAGAGAGACGGTAAATTTATTGACATTTTGTAAAATATATAACATTTATGCTATTTGGTGAATGTGGGGGTTGTCTTTCTTCTTCTTCATTCACATTGCGTATACAGAATATATTTACTGTATTGCTTGTATTCCCGAGATTCAGAGTATTCCAGAGTCATAACTTTAAAGTTCTTTTAGTGGTTTTAATAGCATTTTTTAATAATAACGAAATCAGACAGTGCCTAGTGTGGAGAGTTTTTGCAAACTGTTATGTGTAAATTTTTTCAAGGTTAATAAATAAATTTATTATAAATTTATTACATTATCGAATTACCCAGTAAAACTTCGTTTGTTTTTAGATTTATCCATATATTGTAATAAATAAATAGTCAACAGGTTTTGTCATGACAGTAATGGCACGACTATGACATTCTTAGTGGTGGTAGTATTGAGCGACGGGGAGAGCCTTGATGATGGCGGGGGCGGCGGTGGCGGCGGAGTTGTGCACGACAGCGTTGAAACCGTTGTGGTCGTCAGCGGAGTATTCCACAGTCCTGATGGAACCGTCAGCTTCGTGGAAGGAGTAAGAGCCCTTTACAACATCACCGTCGCGGGACTCCTGCTGGGACTTGTTGTCGCCGGTGTGACCGTCAGCAACAGAGTAGTTGTACTCGTATTTGGGGTATGCCTGTTAACGAAAAAAAATAGTACGTGTAACATGCCTTTAAGTTTAACTGGAAGGGTCCATTTTTGTAAAGGAATTACGTACGATTTCCTGGTCTTCACGGTGCGCCAGGACGGAAGCCAGAGGGGCACGGTAGGCTACGGGAGCGGCGTGGTAGGCGACAGCGGCGGGGGCGGCGTGGTAGGCGACAGCGGCGGGGGCGGCGTGGTAGGCAACGGCTGCGGGAGTGGCGTGGTAGGCGAGGGGCGCAGTGACAGCGAGCCTGGCGGCAGGCGCGGCCTCGTCGTGGCGCACGATGCTCTGGGAGGAGACGGACGCGGCGGAAGAGTAGTGCACCGGCGCAGCGAGGAGACCCGCCTGTGACACCGCCACCAGGGCGCAGAGAACTACTACCTGCAACCACAATAAAGATATTTAATACAGTTGTATTAAATATCTGTAACAGTAATAGCCATGTACTGATATCACTGCACTACACGTTCATAAATTATTAACTTCTTGAACAACAACGTAATGAGTACAACTTACTTTGGCGAACATATTGATTGTTTCACTTAAGTAGTCGATGGCTAAATGATAATTGTAAAACTGTACTACGAGCTTTTATACTCGCAAAAAAGCTCAAGTGGTATAGGTCGCCAAACGACTTTGCGGGTGACCTTCCTATGTAGTTCATGTCACATTAGCAAATTCAAAACTCACCTTAGTAGAATTGTTTTGCTTTCACCTGCATAAATAAAAAAAGGTATCTCCCTAATTGATAAAAAGTTAAATATTGAAACAAAAATAAATATATTATTTTGAAATAAAAATTAACAGTATGACAAATCCTACAGTTTTTTTAAAAAAAGTACTTTTTTACACTGATCTCTTTCTATAATCAAGCTATTGAATTTACTTTTTAAACTTTTCAAGTGTAAAGAAAAAATATCAGATGAGTCATCGGTAAATGGATGAGTTTAAGAATTTGGTCTTATAGTACCTAGGATTGAAAATGTTCGTAAATCGCAGAAACATGTAAAATCTGCAATATTGACCTACGCAAGTTCATTGCATTCCAAACATCAGTCCGTGTATATGTATGTATATTAAGTACGGACTGGCCATTGGCCATATACATTTGATTCAAATCAAGGTAATAGTTGTTATCGTTATGTTATCCTAGTAGTCAAACTAGGTAATAGTTGTTATTGTTATCAGTGGACGCTTTATTTGAACGTAGCTGACTATATCCTCAGATGCAAGGATGTTCGCATTCCCGAGTTACCTAAGAAATAAATAACAAATTTAGAATATAGACGTGATAGAAAAATTTCATCATCTCTAAATTGAAAAAAATTTGTCGAAAATCTAATACAAGGTCGTAAGAGTTATTTGACAGCCAACATGAGCGAATACTTTCAGACTGTCTTACACGTTAATCTTTATATATAAAAATTACGTGTCACGTTGTTTGTCCGCGACGGACTCTTAAACTACGGAACCGATTTTAACTTTTTTTAAATGTGTGTTTTGTTCCAACTTACCAGATAGGATAGTTTATATCTCAATTTATAATTGCAATAATATTTTATTGCAAATTATTTGCTTATTATCTGACAAAGGGTGCGTTCCACTAAGCGTAAAACATCAAGCCATCTAAAAAGGTGGGTCGAAGTGATGGTTGAGAAAATTAGCGGTATTTTCAAAACTTCGAGTTTCATCTCAAATATGGCGACCTTGAAACTTACGTTATTTCATGCGGAAACAGATATTTTAGTAGAAGTGAATGTTTCTGCAGCGGATGCTCAACGTGCCTCCAGAGGTAAAAATAAATATGTAAAAAAAGTTTAGATAAATTAATAGCAGTTTATAATTAATATACATGTATACATTTTTCCTTATTTGCCAATAATATAACCTAACTTTAGAAATGAAAATTAAGTTAGTCTTCTTTAAGTTAGTTTTCGTACTGAAGAAATATATTACAAATGTTTAAAGTTTAACTGATGAAAATTTTATTTTTATTATAGATACAGCATTTGCGACACAAATTGTCGGAAATTGAATTGAATTCTTACTGTTGAATTTTTTTTCAATATAAATCGATATAAATAATTATATCTGTTATAATTATCTGTAAGTTCGATAAGATTTTAACAGATGGCGGTAAGGTAGTTAGTTGACTTTCTGTCAATTATTTAGTGTTCCCGTGAGAATGAGTATAATTATAAATGCGAGAATAACTTTATATCTTTTACGCTTTCACTTCTAAATCATTTGACCGATGTAAACGATTTTTTGTTTAGACATAAATGGGACTCTGTGGAGTAAAATAGACTACAACCTCTGTTCTTTTTAAATTCAACCCTACGTCTACGCGGACGGAGTCGCGAGCGAATGCTATGTTTATATATAAATGAATGTTTGTCTCATCTCAGCCTATCGCCGTCCACTGCTGAACGAAGGCCTCCCCAAGTAGGCGCCAACCATCCCGGTCTTGAGCAGCCCTTATCCATCCGCTACCCGCCACCTTTCTCAAGTCGTCAGACCATCGTGCTGTTTGTCTGTATGTCCTTAATAGAATCGTAAACTATGCATTTGATCATGTGATGATCTTCAGATAAAATTTTGTGCATGAGCCAAATAAGGTTTCTGAGTTGGTACGAGCAATTTTCGACAGATGGCGCTACGGTCATTCCAATGTAAATGGAGAGGGAGTGAATGTAGTCAGAAACATAGAGACAATAAAAAAAATAAAAGCGTCACTTGGACCTGATAAATGATGCCATTGTCGGTATGTCAAACGGCTGGACCGATTGGGAAGAAATTTTCTATGTATATTCCAATGGGTCCCTGGATGATTTGATGACGCTACTGTCGGTATATCTCTAAAAGCTTTTCCGGACAGGACAACGTCTGCCGGGAACACTAGTTAAGCATAAAACTCTTGTGACAAATATTTAGATATCACTAAGTGCTATTCACTTGAAAGGAACAATCTAAATATGTTCACTAAAGTAAGTAACGTGATTACAGTTGCTAATCATAAGGTAGCGGCAAATTATTAAGCAGTTTTTGTTTAAGTTTTGTACATACTCGTATATAGGGTATGCTGTCACAAATACATTGTTTATACATACAATGTCACGATGTCGGGACCCCCTATATATTTAGTCTTAGGATATTGCCTCATAATATAATTTCATGGATTTATGAATTAATAAAAAGACAGTTTTGGTGCGATGATGATACATTTGCTTTTATTTTATGGCATGTTGCAATAAATAAGTTAAATAGGACAATATTTTAAATTAATAAGCTTTATAATATTCAGTGGTGATAGTATTGAGTGACCGGGAGAGCCTTGATGATGGCGGGAGTAGCGGAGGGGGCGGAGTTGTGCACGACAGCGTTGAAACCGTTGTGGTCGTCCGCGGAGTACTCCACAGTCCTGATGGAACCGTCAGCTTCGTGGAAGGAGTAAGAGCCCTTCACAACATCACCGTCGCGGGACTCCTGCTGGGACTTGTTGTCGCCGGTGTGACCGTCGGCAACGGAGTAGTTGTACTCGTATTTGGGGTAAGCCTGTTACAATACAAAATATTGTGTTAAACATATTTTAAATGAATATTAACTAGATTGATCATAGAATAAAAAACTTACGATCTCCTGGTCCTCACGTTGTGCCAATACAGAGGCAATTGGAGCACGGTAAGCGATCGGGGCAGGGGCAGCGTGGTAAGCGAGGGGCGCGGCGACAGCGAGCCTGGCAGCAGGCGCGGCCTCGTCGTGGCGCACGATGCTCTGGGAGGAGACGGAAGCGGCGGGAGAGTAGTGCACGGGCGCGGCTATGAATGCAGCCTGCGACACCGCCACCAGGGCGCACACAACTACGATCTACAAATAACAATTTGTTTTAATTAGTACGGTGAAATCTACATTCTGTTATCTTATAGTTAACATCTGTAGCCATATTTCTTACTTTAGAGAACATGTTTGGTTTGTTCCTTTCAAGTGAATAGCACTTAATGATATCTGCATATTTGTAACATGAGTTTTTATACTTACCGCTAGTATTTGCGGGTGGTAGTTGTTAGACAACTTGTTATGACCTTGTCTTAGATTCTTTTGTTTAATTAAGAAACCCTATTTTAAATATGAAATTATAATAATAATGCCTAATTAGATCCGTTAAAGCTATTTATATTTAATTTCTTATTATTTCTGGACATGCTAGGAGCATCTGTCGTTAAGAAAACCGGTACTTACTCGGAACTACATATACTCGTATTCGTCATATTGTTCATCTATGCTTTCATTTTGAAATCTGAAAATCACCTTTTTTCAATTTCATGCCAATAAAATTTGTTTTTATGCATATAGTTTTGCCAAAAGGATGTCAAGAATGTTGTTTATCTCATCTTACATGTATCAGATAACATGCATATAAGTTAATATTTGTTCGTTGAAGTTGAAACCATATGGCTTCCTTGTTTACACTCCAGAAATAAGAGAAAGGTAAAGTAGGTTTCAAGGTTTTCAACAGTTTTAACTATTTTTTGTGTTTTACGATACACCATTCTGTTTTTTTTTGCGAGAGTCCTAACTGAGAGATGTAGTTAACGTTAGTAGACAACTCGAACTTGATGTTTAATTCATTTAATGCCAAAAAAAATATACTTATTCAAGGAAAATCAAAGGAAATGTATTTTTTTCTCACGAACGAGATATGAATCAATTTCTAATTTTGCACGTAAGTCTGTTTTTTCAGCTGATAACGTATGATTTCAAATAACTCAATATACTATAGATTATATTAAAGCTACTTAGTCTTTAAGTAAGTACATACATAATTGTTAATATTGGTAAAAGTGTAGGTAACATAGTATTTAAATCTATAATTTATTCTTAAATTTGCGATTTACCGAGCTACGACCACTTCAAAAATATTTTTATTAGAGTGTGACATTACTCAGCGAGTAAAATATTGCGTGAAATAATGTAACATCGTACGAGGTCGCAAAAAAGCATGTTGGACAACCACCACTACTTCTTATATGCAAATAATCAATATTAATTTGTATAAAAGCTGTAACACCTTGACGACATTTATCACATCAGATTACTTCAACAAATCAGTATGTTCTTCAAAGTAAGTGATCCTATTACGTACTGAAAATAATTAGGAGTAATCAAATTATCTTAAAAATCTTATTGTAAATTATAGGGTAATAAAGAAGATTATGAGAACCCGTATTTATTGTTGAGCTTAATTTTTTCTGTAAGTCTTTAATATTTTTACTCATGTACTTTATTTTGTAGGTTCTTACTCTGTGCGCCCTAGTGGCGGTATCACAGGCAGCTTTCATAGCCGCGCCCGTGCACTACTCTCCCGCCGCGTCCGTCTCCTCCCAGAGCATCGAGCGCCACGACGAGGCCGCGCCTGCCGCCAGGCTCGCTGTCGCCGCGCCCCTCGCCTATTACGCCGCCCCCGCCGCTGTAGCTTACCACGCCGCTCCCGTCACCTACCGTGCCCCCGTAGCTTCTGTCCTGACGCACCGTGAAGACCAGGAAATCGTACGTAGTTCCTTTACAAAAATGGACCATTCCAGTTGGAAGGCATTTTACACGTACTAATTTTATTCGTTAACAGGCTTACCCCAAATACGAGTACAACTATTCCGTTGCTGACGGTCACACCGGCGACAACAAGTCCCAGCAGGAATCCCGCGACGGTGATGTTGTGAAGGGCTCTTACTCCTTCCACGAGGCCGACGGTTCCATCAGAACTGTGGAGTACTCCGCTGACGACCACAACGGTTTCAACGCCGTGGTACACAACTCTGCTCCCACCGCCGCTCCCGCCCTCATCAAGGCCGCCGTACCAGTCGCTCACTACTACCATTAACAACATGAAATTTTGATATTATTTATTTAAATATATAATAAAATTAACAATATTCCTTTTTTTAATAGATCTTTTATCTCTTATCTTTCTATTTTCGGTTTATTTTGTAGTAAAAAAAATATATTGAAAGACATCCTGCGACAAATCGGTCCACGAACTTGAAGAGCATTTTTTAGGGGTGTGCGAATAATTCGAACTTACGAATTATTCGTCCCGAATCGAATATTAAATTATATTATTCGAAAGTTCCCGAATAACTATTCGATTTGAACGATATTCGCACACCCCTAGCATTTTTTGCTAGGCATTAAAATAAGAATTAATAAACGTTCACTACGTAAGCTAGTACAATACGGTTGCTATGTTAAGTTTTACATATCAACCGTATTTTTTAATTTATTAATTTGACATGGATGTATTCAGTTCTCTCATTTGGATGGTGATCCATTCAAATGAGAGAACTGAATATAACTATACTGATGTATAACTGCATTCCTGTCTCTAGATTATACATAGGTACATAGTACATACGTATAGTACGTCATAATAATACTGCATATTATTAATTTGTTATTAATGTTAAATATTTATTGTGATTAATTATTTGCATGTTATTAGGTTTAGGCATTAGTCCAGATAAAAATATACCAGATAAAAAATCCAAATTAAGCAACAAGTCCTGTGTTATGGGAATCACAAAGTATGAGAGACTTTTCAATGTCACAAATATCCAGAGCCGAAACCAATATCTCGTAAGCATTGATCCCGCTGCAGGAATTCAAACCATTTTCTGTTCATGCTTAAGCTTTCTTATAACTAAATGCAACTGAGATTAGCAAATTCCCTATAGCATGGCCCTACAACACTTTATTTGTACCTATAGGTAATTAGCCTTCAAATTGTAATATTTATATCTTAGAAGACACATACATACGTACATAACCTCACACCTGTATTCTCCGAAGGGGTAGGCGGAAGTGCATTTCTGCACCCACATTTCGCCTGGTATGTATCAGTCCCACGTAATAGGGGGCGAACCTTTTGTCGTTTTTCGGACACATTTCCAGACTCCGCGCTACTACTGAGAATTTCCTAATGGAAAAACCCAATAACAATTTACCCGACCCGGGAATCGAACCCAGGACCACTTCTTCTTCTAGATTGCATGGCACATACTTGTGTCGCGACACCACGAGACAGTCCATTTTCGTCTTAATATTTATCATACATCATTGTTATAAAGCGTCCGTGGTGCAGTTGGCTAAACAAAATTTCGAAATGAGAGACCGCGAGTTTGATCTCCGCACCGAGACAAATGTTTGTACAATCCGCAAATATTTGTTTCGGGTCTGGATGTTAGTGAGATCGAAAAGTCTCTTGAAGTTTCTGATACTCACGACACAAGACTCTGTATCTTAGCGTGGGGTCAGAATAACGTACATGGTACATTAAGTGACTGTCGGGTGTATTTATTACTGCCCTGTGGTGAGGGGGCGTTAGAATCCCACCACGGTATCCTCTGCCCGTCGTAAAAGGCGACACAAGGGCCTCACTGAAAGTGACTCCGAGGGGCGTGGCGGCACTGTGGCCTGTGTCCGTTGCGGGCGCCCATCCACTACCGGGGCGCCCGAACCAAGCTAGTGGGGGTGCTACTGCGCCCCCTAAAACTCCGAGACGTCCGAGATAATTACGTCTCAGAGGCGCAACGGGCGGCTGCGGAATTACGGTGGGAGCTTCTCGCCCACGTACCGTGGTTGTCCCACTTGGCGCGGAGATGGCCACCGGGGGGTTTTAGTCGGTATGCCGGTTTAGGCATTTTATTAGGGACCCAGCCCGGCACTTACATCTGCGCGGACGTGACGTCGCCGCGCGCCGGGCTGGAAGGCCTGTGACCCCGACATATGCTTCCTGCCCCCCTCCCCCGGGGCTGGCGGGAAGTAGAGCCATAACCACCTTTCTCCCCGACTAAAATGGGTGTATTTATTCATTATGTGATTGTAAAATAAATAATAATTGGAGGAGTCCATATTTGGACAGAGTACCGGACGGCAGCGAGGAAAAATTAAGGGTGCTGATCTATCATCATCATCATCAGCCCATATACGTCTCACTATGGGCCTCGGATCTTCTGTAAAACAGAAAAGGTTCTATACAAGTATTAAATAGCTGAAAAGTTTGTTTGTTTATTTGCACGCGTTAATCTCAGAAAAAACTTGTCCGATTTAAAAAAAATGTGTTATATATCATGCCCATTTATTGAAAAAAGGCTATAGGCTATACATCATCACGAAACGACCTATTGGAGCGGAGTAGCAATGAAAAATATATCAGAAACAGGGAAAAAAATATTCCTTTTTAAAAGCTTTTATTTAACTTGCAATGTATGTAAGTACATAAATGTTTGTTCGGATGGAATCTTTGAACTCAATTTTGAACTAGATATCTTCAACCGATTGAGCTGAAATTTTCTATACACGTTTAGTTTGGATGTACTATATTATGGTGTGTGACATCATTCTAAATCCAATATGGCGGGCTATCCAAGGTGGCGGAATAGTTATTTTTAATGCATTTCTACAATATGGATATCAAATGATTCCTTTCATTGAGTGTAGCTCGAAAAATAACTAAAATATTAAAAGCAAAAAAACTTTAAAAAAAAAGGTTTTGTTTAAACGCTTTAAAAAGAAGAAAATATTTTTTTCCTTAACCATTTTAACTTTCAACTTATAATATAAATTAATTATGCGAGGTTTATAGTATTTTTTACAAATCGCGCGACAATCTTTTATGACCATATAAATTGAATATAATGAGGCTATAAGTTGATAGTTTAAAAGTCTAGTTGAATAATTTGACTTTGACTTTGACATTGGCTATAGTTAATTTTTTTAGGAATTTTTTTTTTCCTTTTAGAGCGTTTACAGAGATATGGATGGAATTCGACATACATACATAGGTACTGCACGGTGAGCTAAAGACCATTTACTCTTATTGAAAAAAGTAAATATTAATAAAAAATGAGGTGAAAAATTAATAAAATCAAGGATTTTATCGAATTTGTTCGTATATTGCAATAAATAAATTATTTAACAATCATTTTCATGAAACAACAGTAACTTGTTAAATTTCTTAATGGTGGTAGTATTGAGCCACGGGGAGAGCCTTGATGATAGCGGGGGCGGCGGTGGGGGCGGAGTTGTGCACAACAGCGTTGAAACCGTTGTGGTCGTCAGCGGAGTACTCCACGGTCCTGATGGAACCGTCGGCCTCGTGGAAGGAGTAAGAGCCCTTCACAACATCACCGTCGCGGGACTCCTGCTGGGACTTGTTGTCGCCGGTGTGACCGTCAGCAACGGAGTAGTTGTACTCGTATTTCGGGTAAGCCTTTAACAAAAAAAAAAATATATATAATGACCAAGATTAAGTAACTATTAAAATATTTATAGGAAGTATACTTACAATCTCTTGGTCCTCACGGGCAATGACCTTAGCGATGGGAGCGTGGTAGGCGATAGGAGCAGGGGCACGGTAAGCGATAGCAGAGGGGGCGGCGTAGCTGATGGGGGCAGGGGCAGCGTAAGTGATGCGAGCAGGAGCAGCGTGGTAAGTAACTGGGGCGGGGGCGGCATGGTAGGCGAGGGGAGCGGCGACGGCGACCTTGGCAATAGGGGCTACGAGTCTGGCAGCCTGGCCCTCATCGTGGCGCACGATGCTTTGGGAAGACACAGCGGCGGCAGAGGAGTAGTGCGCGGGAGCGGCGAGGAGACCCGCCTGAGACACCGCCACCAGAGCGCACAGAACTACGATCTGAAAAATTTCAAAGGCATTATTAAATGATTATATATGTATGTGCATTCATAATTTTCAAAGCATTTGCATAAAAATATATATTGATAATGAAGCTAATAAATTAATTTACGGCTTAATAATTGTCAAGGAGTACGAGTGTAATGTATAACACACTTAATGCAAGTTACGTCTACTACAGTTGCGTAAAACGATTTTTAAATGTCGAGATTCAAGTCCTTGACATTCACGAGTGATACAACTGCTTATACCGTTAAATTGACACAGATTTTTATGGATCTTGTAATGTATATCGCTTTTGAAATATTCTTTAATTTACTTGTCACTTTTTAGACTTGGCACTAGATAATATTAAAAAATACTCACTTTGGAGTACATTGTTGATTTCTCTGTGTTTTAACAGTGAATGATAATTCGTCCATTTCAGCCGGCATTTTTATACTATCGATTTTCGTTGTAAGTAGCTCAACCTGGCGACCTTGCCTTAGGTCATATGTGCTTTAAAGTTGACAGAACGGGTCTCCATTCACTGGGTCACTTTCGTGCCAATGTTTAGAAGCATTCGTAGGTGTCAGAGCTACCATTGGGAGTAAAAATTCTAGTATCTACATACATATATAATTAATTATTAATTGCTTCTAGGTCTCGCGGCATGTGGCGTACGATCTCGAGGCTCCAGGTTTGATTCCTGGGTTAGAGAAAGTGTTATAGGGTTTTCCATCAGGAAATTATCATTAAAGCGCAGAGTCCACAATCAGCTCGTCCCCTAAAATGTGGGACAAAAATACATTTGGGGAAATGTAGGTACAGAATTGCATCTCTGCCTACCTCTTTAGAAAATACAGCGTATGTATATATACATAAATAATTCCAATTCACTGGATAGTAAGAAATAACGGCGTTGGAAAAAAATGCCGAAAAGTCAAGAATTTTAAGAAGTTCGTCTCACGTCTTAACCCATCATCATTGTCATGAGCATCATCATTATGACCATCACACAGATACATAATATAGATATAATTTATTATTTTCGTTAGAGACACAATTACTTTTATTATCTTTTTGTTAACCCCATAGTTATAAGCCATTGATTTAACAATAATATTGTAACATAAAAATAATGTTTCGTTGATCACATTTCGATCATATCCTATAAGTCTTTGAAAATTATTATCCAATATAATAAGATATAATAAAGACTGGTGGAAGAGAAAAAATAATTGGGAAAATATTTGAAAGTATGCAGATATTTAAAACCACTAATAAAACTTTCATAACATTTTATTTTTGGTAATATCTTACTACTATAAAATTTAGTTTAATTTATCTATTTACAATTCTCTGATATTCGTTTAATATTATGATAGATTTTGGATGATTTGTTGTCTATTTAATGGATACAAAAAAGTCTTTAACTCCGTGTACTGTGGCACTGCGCCTTTTAAATTAGCGTTGGATTGTGGTTTTTCAATTTTTTTTTATATGTCTCCTATAACTAATTCTCTTGCAATAAGTTGCGCTCGTCCGTTCATATGACCAACGTTTATTTGCATCCGATGGGTGTGATGAGTGGGTAGTGGATGAAGATTATTGGGTGATGTCTGATCGATTTCTCCCTTGTAAAACCTGGAACGAAGAAGGCAATTATGTTTTATTTATTTTATAACAGCACAGCAATGTGACAGCACGGCGCTTGATGATAATGCGCTGAACTCCAAAAAGACTTTGACTTTGACGTTATATCTATGTTCTGTAGTCGCTATCTGGAGGGATACAAATATACAGTGGTATATTGTATATTTGTATCCCTCCAGACCAGTATTTGCTGGTAGTGACACGTAAATTGGACCTCTGACAAGCTCCCTCATATTAGTTATATATTTTCTATGCACAGCTAACAAAAAAAAATAAAAAATGTGATGGCCTCGAGGTTTAGGTATGCGGTCGAGAGTCTCTGCGGTGGCAGGTTCTAACCTCAGGCACACACCTCTGACTTTCTTAAGTATTCACAATTAATTATCACATACTTTAACGATGAAGGAAAACATCGTGAGGAAACCTGCACACCTAGAAGTTCTTAGGAAATTCTTACGTGTGTAGTCCGCTAATCCGCTCTAGTCCAGCGTGATGGACTAAGGCCTAAACCCTCTTAGTTGCAGAGGAGGCCCGTGCCCAGTAGTGGGACATATATGGGTTGATGATGAGGATTACCAAACAAATATCTAACAATGCTGTCAGAAGGTTCAAGTGTTGCATTATACTCTTGTCGATGTATTGAGGAGATGGTATTTACCTTAACATAGTCAACTCATACTTACATATACGTGTTAGGTCTTATATTTTGTTTAATCATCCAACCTTTAGGTTCATGTTTCAAGTTTTGGGACGATCTTGAGAATTTTGGAACTACATCTCCAGTTCCAAATTTTTGATATCCTCGTAAATGATTTGTCTGTAAAAAAAAAATATTAAACAGAGCAATTATTTACAAATACTTGTATTTGTTAAAATATTTACAAACCTTTTCTTGTGCGTCTGTTAAAGTTTCGGGATTGCGGTAAACAGTGTTGTGGCCTGGATTACGCTTTGGAGATTTTACTATTTTGATATTATGGCCTGGTACATAAAAACTCAAAGAAGGTGGACCAGAAGGTCTTGAAGGTTGTCTTCGTGGTTCTAAATTATGATTTTTTTTATTTTCTTTACCGGCTTTCGGATCTAAAACCACTTTAGTGAATCTTGTAGAATTTCCTGAGTCTTCGTCTATATTATACAATGGCGCATATTGTATGGCAAGATATTCTTGGTTTCCATTCTTTTTTGGTCGTAGTATATCATCATCTTTAGGTTTTCGCATGGAGTGGTGAACTGCAGATTTGTAGGATATTGGTATGTCGTCTCTATTGAAACTTTGGGTCGATATTGCTTCATCGGATGCTATATCATCATATAAGGGTTCTTGACCCAAACATGTGGCAATTAAGGTAAATGTTGTTGCTACCTAGAAAAAAAGCAACTTGTATTAACCAACTTTTACTGATTTTTTAAAATTATTTATGTGTCATAACATTTATATTTTCTGTGATGACTAATAAAGGGTGAGTTTTAAAAAACAAATTAGGAAATTATGCAACAATATTATATATTAGCGAAAGTAATATAAAATAAAGATTTTATCAAACTTACGTTAAGAAACATCGCGCCACCGTTGTAAAGCAAGAGTGTATCGGAAGTGTTTGTTGCCGGATATCGAACGCTTCACTTTTATACTTCGTGTGATCACAAAGAGAAATCACTAGTTACACAACTGTTATTACAATATTAAGTACATCGAGAAGTTAATTATTGTTCGCACTCTTCCGTCGCGAAGGTCCTGTAACAACGGGTACAGGTTCAGACCTTTCACCTTTTTTATAAGAAGAAAGTATAATAGTTCTATTCATATCACCGATTGAGTGGTAACTAGATGCACGACATTGGCCTTTGTGTTAGCTCTATGTTTTCGTTCACAACCAATGATGTCAGTTCAATTATAATTATATTTCACCCTATTGTTTTCAGTTACTCGTATAATCAGATTGCGTCACTCTTGCATTTGTTTTGCTTTGCATTGAATAATATAAATATGTATTCTAGAATTTGATAACATATTTTTGTGAATTCATGGATAATACGAGTATGACGTTCATGTTTAATTGAAACGGATGAAAAATATGTACAAGTGTAGGTAATTGAGTAACATTGATCAGAAAGACTAGAGTACAGTTATTTTAAGATAAATTAAAAAATCATTTGTATCATACATAAATACATACGTAAACTCACGCCTGTATTCCCTGAAGGGGTAGGCAGAGGCGCATTTCGCCAGGTATGTATCAGTCCCACGTAATAGGGGGCGAGCCTATTGCCGTTTTTCGGGCAAATTTGCAGACTCCGTGCTGCTACTGGAAGTTCCCAATGGAAAAACCAAATAACACTTTGCCCGACCCGGCGATTGAACCACGAGGCGGTCATTTGTATCATAAAAGTTATAGTGGTTTCTGCACGACGCATCGACGTCAAAAATGGCAACAGTAGTCTCTCTTTAAGCAATCATTAGGTAAAGGCTTTTGTGCATATTCAAACATAAATTTATTTTTAATTCAGAACTTAAATAACTTTCGCGGATAAAAAGTTTGTAGCTATTGGGGTGGTATCTTAGGTAGTTAGGTCTTAGTCTACCACGTTGGCCTAGTGCGGGATGGCGGACTACACACCTAAGAAATTCCTAAGAACTTTATTTGAGCAGGTTTCCTCACGATGTTTACCATCATAAATCATTGTTATTTGGCATCACGAAGAGTACTAAACAGGTTTTATTGCGATTTCTACGGATAAATACGAGTATAGCTAGGATCTACTGCGTTTACGAAACGTAGACTCCATTCCACTAAAAATCATGAGTTAAAGGAAGACAGTTAATGTCATACAAATTCAAGGCACGGTTAACACCCAGTAAAGAGTAATTTATTTGTTTAATATGAAATAGAGGTACCAAGTTATTGAAAACAATTACGTTCTTGAATTCCTTGGCTTACAAATTTACACGAGGCAATTTTGTCGGTTATTAGGTATGTGAAGGTTTAATAATTTAATGTTAAATGTGTTTCTATGCGGTAGAGGTATCTTTCATCGGTTAATATAGTAAAGCATTTTCAAAATGAGACTGTGTATTCAATTTTCTGATAGAAAGTTTTTCCTTTAATATTATTTTTATATATTCTTGATAGTCTAGAGACGATTATGATTATCTCTTATCTATTATAAAAATATGTTAACCAGAAATTGATATACGGGTATGATCGTGTTTTGTTTATGAAAGCTGAACATGTCCACATAATATTCTTATCTTGCTCCTAAGCCTAAAAAAGCCTTATTAAAAAAGACACGTTAGGTTTTGAATATTAGGAACTGACATTTTAAAGTCGCACCTTTATTGACGAAAGAGATGCCAAAAAATTCATGAGTTACAATCTTTTATTCGCAATCTTAATTAATTTCTCTTAGTGTAGGCGATGTGGAATGATAAATAAACATAAATTGTCCACAATAATTCAGACGTGCCTACTACGCATTGTTACGAAAATATATGCAATGAAAACAGATTAGCGATAAAAAGTCTCAGATAAGCTGTTGACACGGGTATAGTGCAAGCGTATGCCACGGGCAATTTGCGTGGGACAAGTTATAAGAAACTAGCAGAGGTCTCAATCAACTATGTTGTATTTAGTTGAATGCTAATCCATCAACATTTTGTGGATGAAGAGCTATTTTTAAAAAATCCGGTAATTAACTGCATTACTAATTAAGGATATAAGTCAAAATTAAAAAAGAAGCATAGTAATTGTGTCATTTTCTGATAAACAAAAATATATCAGGTAAATTATACAAAAGCATAATTGTGTCGCCCAAACAGATAAAATTTATTCTTTCACGCGGGTCAACAATATGTGTAAGACGTTTATTATCTATCCAGATATATATATCTTTTACCCTATTTAATAGAATTATAAAATTATTAAATTTCACATACACGCTTGTCATTTCAGACCAAATATTTTTTTTAACGACGTTCTCTCATAAATTACATCACACTTTCGTTTGAAGTAATAAGAATATATTATACCCACGAGTCGATCAGTGGGGCTACGTAATATGTTCTGGCACGAACCGGTCAACTAAAATTCGGCACGGCACCCTTGACCTCAAAACTCGATCGTAAATTATTCGGAACCTTTATACATAATCTTGTAATGATTAGTTCAAACATTTATGTACACTTTGGAGAGCTACGGAAAACAAAAAGGTTGGGTTGATTGTATAAATTAAAAAAGAAGTGTAGTACTATAACCATACTAATGTATACAGATGAAGAGTTTGATTTTTGGTTGAAAGCGTTCATAACTGCTGGTTCGAGTTGAACAATTATTTATGTGTCGAATACACCATTTATCAAGGAATGCTATGGATTATATTTTATCACATTACGACTACTAGAAAAATGAAAACGTTATCAGTTGTTATCCAATTTTAAAGCTTAGTCAATAATTATTATTACTTTGCGTTAGAAATCCATAACTACATAGATACTACTGATAAATTAATTCAGAGCATAATTCTAGACATATTATATTTTGTTTGCACGGTCTAATAGCGCCGGCGCGTGTCGCTTACGTCAGAAACCTGATTCGGCGGAGACGATCCGACGACTCATAATAAAGCCATCTTCATTTTATTTGAATGGAAGATACGCACGGGTGAATCATCTTCATTACGTCATGAGGTCAAAGACCGCAAAGCCGTGACATTATAGCTTACTGACATAACATAAATATGTAAAGCGATTTTATTGTGATCGATTCAGTCAATGATTTTTACGACATTTCTATTGTTTTCTTTTGATGGATTTTTACCAAGAATTGTTAAGTACGGCTGATTAAAAATGAAAGTGATAGTTAGAAACGACTTTATCTTTAAGTCCCTATCCCACCACACACCCGCCACTGTAACTCCTGTGCTCCAGGATCAACAGCGGCACGCACAGTAATGACACCGAGCAATGAAGCTCAGCGGATCTAAGGGGACCTAAATTTGTCATAATCCCGCAACGAAGTTAATCAGAAAGACAATATAAGGAGGAGTTGAAAAACAAAGAGTTGTTCACTTCCCTCCACAGCAAAGCGGGTGACAAAACATTGAGCTATGAGGTTTTACCCTCACATAAAAAAGACAATTACATTTAGTGATATTAGACGCAAGTAACGCACCACGGGTAAAAACTGTATGAGTTTTATTGACTAAATTGGACCTAAAGTGCGAGCTGTTATGTAGACTTCCAATAATAGGCATGGCAAAAACGCTGGAAAGCACGGAAATTCTTCCTGGATTCAACAAGGTCTGTATAATAGACAACACCAGACGTTACATGCATACTATTGAGCATACAGTTACGCTCATCCGACCAAAGATTGCACTCCCAAAGGATATGATGCGCGGACTGTTCATATTCGCAATTATGTGTTGAGCATTGGCACATAGGAGAATCAACCAACTTAAATGAGAATAATTTGCTACGAAAATTACCGTGACCCGTCAGAAATTGCGACACGTAATGATCGATCTCGAGCCAAGTTTTTGCCAAACGATCGCTCACCGAAGGAAAATATTGATAAAGATGACGCCCCTTTATAGAGAGACTCCATCGATTTTGCCATTCTTCTATTAATTCCGAGTAAGTCTCGGGGTATGGTTTAAATAACCGACTAATTTTCAAAAGGTCACGCGAGGAAAGAAAATCTTTATCAATATTTTGCTTGTTGGAAAAATATAACGCGGCGCGACGTTGCACTTCCAGGTCGACTGGAAGTACTCCCGCCAGAACAGGTAAAGCTTCAGTACTAACAGTTCTGTACGCCTTACACAAAAATATCAACGCCAAACGTTGACTCTGGAGCAATTTCCTCCTGACGGCACCGACAGTTGCCCTGTCGGCCCACACAGGGGAAGCGTAACAAATGCAACCCAAATATGTAGCTCCATAAATTACTTTTAAGGTGTTAAACGACAGACCCCAAGTTGACGCTGATATCCTTGTCAAGGCATAAAAGTTGTTTTTTGATTTTTCACCGACGCATTTTATATGTTCTATAAAAGAGAAATTACGTTCTAGAACAAGCCCTAGGTAACAAACAGACTGTTTACTTTTGATCGAGACGTTATTAAATTTTATACGTGGCGGGGTTTTCAGAGAGCCTTTCAGCAGCAAATGAAATGATTTTTGGGGTGCGAACGAGAGACGGTTTCTTTCACCCCAGTGAGTAATTAAACTAAGACACGCGTCTGCTAACTTTTCTAGACCTGATCTGCTATTTGACTGTATGAGCAAGAGTCCGTCATCCGCATATCCTATTAAAGAGCAACATGGAGGTAAAGGAATCGCGAGAAAGTCGTCAAAGCCTAGATTCCATAAGTAAGGGCCGACTACGGAACCCTGGGGACAACCCATTGTCAGTGTCTTCGACACTGCGTGGTGACCTAAGCGCAACTTGGTTGTGCCATGGATAAAATACGAATAAATCATGGAAAATATATTCCTTGGGCAGCCGCGAGACTTTAATTTCAGAAGTAACATAGGCCACCAAGCATTGTCGAATGCACCAGAGATATCTAAAAATATCCCCAACACGTACTTATGGTCCGATTTGTTAACTGTTCTCCTAACCGATAAAGCTGCGTCCACGGTTGATTTACCAATCGTAAAACCGAATTGATTTTCGTGAAATTTCGGTCCGCCCGGTAGTAAGCGAGGCACGATAAGACGTTCAAGTAACTTGCCTAACGACGGTAACAACGTTATTGGACGATACGATTTTGGGTCTTCAGGAGGCTTATTCCCTCCTTTAGGTACGAGTTTAATAAGACCGCACCGCCAAATTCGCGGAAAGACGCCCTCAGCTATACATCGATTAAAAACGCACATTATAGCGACACTAGACAACTTACACGCCTCCTTTATCATTTTATTGGAAATTTTATCATCCCCAGAAGCCTTATTAAGAGGCAGGGAGCTAACTACTTCAAGAAATTCGTTAAGAGATGGGCTATCCGAATCGGGAGTAGATGGTGAAACGGAGGCCCATAGCCTTACTTGACTATGATATGCGGAATCGTTATCAAGGCTATCGTCCGGGATGAGTGAGTTTAATAAAGTTTCCGTGGTCTCCTCAATACCAGTAGTGTATGTGTCATTAACCTTTATATTTTCAATATATGCTGAATCAATTGATTTATTAGCTTTAAACTCATGGTAAAGAGGGGACCAAGGACCCTCAGCGTTCAGACGGTCAACAACTCTTCGTAATAAATCGCCTTTTGCTTTAATAATCGCGGCTCTATAACGCGACCTGGCTGTTTTTAGAGTATTAAAAGCACTTTCAAGTAAATTACTATTGTTACACCGTTTTTTAAGCGAATTGAACCTCCTACGCGCTCGACGAAATAGTTGACGAAGGTGGACTAAGGTATTATTCCACCAATCACATCTACGAGTACCAGTTACAAATGAACGACCGAATGTTATATCCGCACAGTACGTAAAGGTATCGGTCATTATTTCAGCGCAAGCTTCAGCTGAAAGTTCATTGCGAGTGAAATCCTTAGTATGATGCGCAAAAAGCGAGCCAAAAGACTCCCAATTAGCCCCTCTTAATTTATATTTAAAGTTGTAATAATTATTATGATGTCCTCGTGTAAATCCAGGTAAAAACTCGTACACTATCAGGCGATGATCACTACAAGACGCGTCTGGTATAACACGCCATTTATCGATATGGACGTCTCCACATGAAAGTGTGACATCGATTGAAGATTCGCCCATAGGGCTGCAATATGTTGGTGGTGCGTCAGGTGTATTATGTATTACAAGATTTAATTCCGCAATAAAATCTTCGACGGCACAGCGTCGCTCTGAATCGGTGGATCTAAATTTGCCATACCAAAGAGGGGAAGACGCATTGACATCTGCGCCTACAACAACTTTGTTCCCCGAAAGAGACCTCAGAACATGTCGCAAATGGTGTAAATGTGGACCCACAGGGTCCGAGTATTGAAAATAACAGCTCACAACGTATAATTTAGTTGAGGGTGTTGTAACCTCCGCGACCGCACAGTGTGACGTCATAAGATTACGCACTGATGTGACTGTAAATACAGAACTCGACACGTAAATGCCTGCTCGTGAGCTGTTATCTAGTTGTATTAGTCTAGTACGTAACCGAGCGTGTTGGTACTGCTCTTGGACGAGAACAATGTCAAGCTTATATTCATTAATTAAAATATTTAACTCCGACGTTGCCGCCCTATCATTATGTAAGTTCAGCTGTCCGATCGTGAGATTATCCATTATATAATCAATAATTTGTTGAAAGGATTAGCATTTGCAGTTTATGCTTATAAGATGGGCACTCCTGAGACCCACAGCGGTGGTCATGTGGTTTCTTAAATTTTTTACATGTCGCGCAAATTGGTTTAAAAGCGGCATCAGCCTTATGGGGACAAGATTTTGATTCGTGTTCGCCGGCACACAAAGCGCAAGTTGGGGATTTCGTAGTGCAAAATTTATGGACATGCCCGTATTGTTGACAATTAAGACACCGGACAATCTCGACGTCATCAACAAATCGGCACGTCGCCCAGTCAATAAACAACTTATCTTTGGTGGTAACAAGATGTTTACGCACGTCCGTGTCTAATTCGATGCCTATCCATTTCCGACCGTTATCTAAGACGCGCCTACGGACAATTCTAACGGATTTAACAAAATCGTCCTCTTTAATCGGTAACTCGTTCTTAATATTCTGCTTATAAAGTGAATTTATGAAAACGCGATCTTCCATTGAAGCCGGTACGTCTTTAACTAAAAGACGGGGTCGACGGCCTTTTGGTTTTTCTAAACGCAAACCGGCAGATTTTATTGCGTCTACAGATTGCAATTTTTGAATTTGTGACTCATTCGCGACACGAAGCACGACTCCAGATTTCGCGGTTTTTTTAACGCCTACAATTTGAAACCCGTCGTCACTCGGCTTAATCGCTTTCATTAGCGCCTGCTTCGTTGCCGATGATGACGCGAACTCAGCTGATCGCTCAGCGGTGGGGTATGCTACAACACACGGCAGCGGCGCGCGCGACTCCATTGCCGGTGTCGGTTTAGATAAACGCAACTTTAAGCGGTCCGCGTAAGTTCCATTTTGCGGTGCAAGTTCGCGCACATTTTTATTGTAATCTATCTCCCGTTGCAAGTTAGCAAGTTTAGTTTCGTTGCAAGACGATTTTATCGCGAGTATAGAAATTATGCCTGTGACCCGTTGAGTAAGGTCCATAATTGCTGATTTGTTCGCTATGTTTATTCGCGACCCCTGATCGTTAACTAGGTCGTTTATTTTACTTAGAAAAGTCGACGCGTCGGACACTAAATCGCAATAATTATTTCGAATTGCATCGGAGCTGTCCTCGAAAGATAGAGGAGAGTTGCTTCCCGATCCGGAGGGCTTTGATCTTTTATCTCCTGGAGAAATATTTGTGGGTGACATGTCGCCAAAAAGCCGTTTTGGTCGGGAGTTATTTGGTGACCTAGGGGTCAAAATACTTTTGCCGAAAGGATCCCTACCACGGTCAGGGGGATCGTCATTATGAAGTGACATAGTTTGACTAAATTAACCGAAAGGATAATTAAAAAACCGATAAGAGCTAATGCGTAAGTTCAACAATTTATCCAATCAAGCCTACCCTCACAACAAAATAAAAATAACTTACCGAAGAAAACTGGAAAAATCTACTAAATCCAACGTAAAAACACTAATATAACTTACGCGCCTTAAAGCACAAACCAACACAAAACAACTAGTAACACTCACAAGCCGGCAATCAAACGCGAGACACGAAAAACACAATTTTAAAAGGCACTGTGTCAAACCGTGTCCGCACAGTACGCGTGCGGACACGACAGACTTTATCTACCAAAACGGAATAATAGGATCTATGTCACTACTTCTTCCTATGAGATTGAGATGTGACGTTATTAATTGGAAAAAATATACCGAGCTATAGCATATTACAGTGATGCACCATGGTAGTCGCAAAAAACAAACTATTTGGCTTAGTTGTGTGATTTTAATATTTTCTAAGCTTCGTATACCTACTCGTATACATGAAGAAAAGATAAGGTTTTTTACGTACACACTGCTATCAATAGAGGTACATTGAATGGGCCAGTTGGACATTTTTATTAATTATTACCAATATTGCAGTAATATTTATATTAAGTGTCGTATTAACAATAAAATAACAATATTATTCAATTGTGACGAAAACATTCGTACTGTGATGCAGTGATTTCGTGACCCGTCGACCTTGTCGCGCCCAAAATCCAAACGCAGAGTATAAAAGCAGCTGTGTACTCATGTAATGCATCAGTTGTACCACAGCCAATCATATCAATATGTTCTCTAAAGTGAGTACACAGGATAACATGGAATTTAATTATATACTTTAGTGTTGCGAATCTACAGGGTTTTTAAATTTTGTTATTATTTCTAGATCGTTGCTTTGAGCGCGTTGGTGGCTGTGGCCTCGGCTGGTCTTCTGCCCGCCGCGCACTACTCCTCGTCTGGCGCCGTTTCTTCCCAGAACATCGTCCGTCACGATGAGGGATACGCTCCAGCTGCCAGGCTCGCCGTCGCTGCGCCTGTCGCCTACCACTCTGCTCCCGTCGCCTACCAAGCCTCTCCCATCGCTTACCAAGCCGCTCCCGCCGCCGTCACCTACCACGCCGCCCCCGCGCCCGTCGCCTACCACGCTGCCCCCGCCCCCGTCGCCTACCACGCTGCCCCCGCCCCCAGACTGGTCGTCTCTGCCCACCAAGCTGAGGAATACGTAAGTATCCATTATTTCACTTTGAGAATATTCGTATATTCGTGTCAAAATGTGCAGTTGTGTATCATGAATTGTTGATGTATCAGGCTCACCCCAAATACGACTTCTCTTACTCCGTCGCTGACGGCCACACCGGCGACAACAAGTCCCAGCACGAGAGCCGCGACGGTGACGCCGTGCACGGCGAGTATTCCCTGCTGGAGGCTGACGGTTCCGTGCGCAGGGTGGAGTACACCGCCGACGACCACAACGGCTTCAACGCGGTGGTGAGCAACTCTGCTCCCGCTCACGCTGCCGTCGCGCACGCTCCCATCGCGCATGCCCCTGTCCTCCTCGCTCATCATTAACTCCTAAAACTAGTCAAACAAATGCAGTTAGTTTTTAAGAAACAAAATGTTCTGTAAATAGTGAAAATATTATTTATAAAATAAATGCAGCAAATTGTTACATACTTTTTTATTTTTTAACTACGAATCTCTTATCTTCATGAAGTCGGGTATACATATTTTTTGTCAAAAACTGTTGTTGATGTACAATAATCGAATAATTAACGTTGTATCTTGATGATACACATCATATTCATAATAAATACACCCAACTGTCACATACATAAGTTCTGACACCACACTAACATAAAAGTCTTGTGTGGTGTGTTCTGACACACCAAAACCTGCGAAAGATTTTTCGGTCTCACTAACACCCAGACCCGGGACAAATATTTGTGGATCACACAAACATTTACGGCCTTCTTTTCGCAAACTAGTGGCTACCCAAGTGCGCTACGGGGCTGTCGAATCATTTTTACAATTTTTTAATCCTGTTTCTCCAAAAGTTGAAGTAAAAGCATGGTTGCCGAAATGGTGTTTGTGACATTGCGCGCCTGTTTATCGTGGCGTGGTGGTTTCTCACAAATCATGCGAATTTTCTCAATCTGCACTGTAATATTTTCATAAACTCATATAATACTCATTTACACCTTGGTCTCCGATTGGGTAGGTCGAGGTATAGGTCGAATTAGTTACGCCATTAGTCTTTTCGGTGCCACAGAATTGTATGCTAGCCTATTGTCGTATTTGCGGAATATTTTGAGAGTCCGTGCTCCTACAGAGAATTTACCAATGGAAAAACCCAATAACACTGCCCGACCTAAAAACCGAATCCGGGACGGCTAGATCGCATGACATACTTCGTGCCGCGAAACCACGAGACAATCTGTGGGTGTTATACTTGAAAAAAAAAATTAGGTACATGTAATAAAATTATCTATGTATAATCAGAAGCTTATGTTACATAATTCCTTTTTATTAACAAGCAGATTTAAATTAGCATTTAATTATTATAGAGCTCTCATAACTAAGCAATATTAATAAAATCTAATTAGGCATAAAAAACTAGTTTGAGAGTTGCTGCAAGCATATATAAGAACGCAGTGATATGTAATGGCGAAATGGTTGTTAGGCATTTGAAATGCCTCTGTCGATCAGCAAAAATAACGCTCTCAGCAGGTCAAGTACATCTCTACATATAATGACATATAATATATGTATAACACGTAATTCTCAACACGTAACTCGTCTCCGGAAAGTTCATAACTCTTTTATGGGGCAATGTATACGCTTCTATAACAAACTTCCGAAGGCTATTAGGGAGCTTCCCTTGAATAAGTTTAAAGAATTAATAAAAGAAAAACTTTACCAAAAAGCATACTATAAAATTTCAGATTTTATTGAAGATAGTAAGCCCTGGGAGTAAGTAAATTGATCGGAGTTTTATTGTGTTGCTACAGTTTGTATCGTTATGAAATGTATCATTATGACATGTATCGTTATGACATTTAACGTTATGACATTTATCATGTAAAATTGAAACTGTTTATTAAAAAAAATAATGCAATTTTGTATTTAAAAAAAAAAATGACATTTCGTGTTGCTGAGGGAGTTTCTTGCCGTTTCTTCTCCACAGCTATAACACGTTTCGAAGCGGCAATAGTTTAATAGTTTAAAAAAATATTAAAAAGTGTAAAATTGACGATTCAAAAGAACTTGTAAAAGTCTATTTGAATAAAGATAATTTGACTTTGACTTTGACTTTGACTATATCGCGAGGTTCTCTAGTCATAGAACATATTATAGGGTTTTTCTATGAGGGAATTCTAAGGCATGGAATGTAATAGAATGTAAATATGTCTCAATATACAATCCCACATTTCCGAATTGTAAGTCTAGCTGGGCCATCTCTGTGTGAGTCACTATAACGTAGTTTTATAGTAAATGGTTAAGAAACAAAAGCAAAGGCAAAGCATAGAGGAAAGACCTCTAGTAATATTATTAGATTAATGTGACATGAATTACTGTAAAAGATGTTTATGACAACGTTAGACGACCTCCGTTACTTAAAATATTTTAACTGTATTTATCATGTAGTGATGGCCTCGAGCTTTACCTCGAGAATTTCGGCGCTCGTGGGTTCAAACCCCAGGCACACACCACTGACTTTTCGAAGTTATGTCATATATGTTACAATTAATTATATTATCACTTACTTTAACGGCGATTTCCTCGATTTCCATCGTGATTGAACCTGCCCACCTAAAATATCTTAGGAATTTCTTAGGTGTGTGGACTAAAGCCTAACCCTTTCTAAATTGTAGAGGAGGCCCGTACCCAGCAGTGAGACGTACACTACCGACAAAAAGTTTGGAAGCACCTATAATTTTTGTAAAAACAAATAGCAAATTGATAATAACAAATTTTATCGATGTTGTAATAAAATATAATATTATTTTAATAATAACAATATGGTTTTGTTTCATAGTTTAATTGTTGTTTTAATTAGGTACCTAATCATTCTTAATTAAATAATACTATATCTTATATTATTTCTAAAGTTATTGAGAGTATTAAAAGTGCTTCCAAACTTTTTGTCGGTAGTGTATATGGGCTGATGATGAGGGCCTAGGCACAGTCACCTGTTATGACCGTAATCAAAATTAGAAAAAATAAATTTTAACAGCGATGTGGATGAAGGTCTGTACATATCAATGAAATGCCAAAGTGAAAGTGTCGCACTTGTGTTAAAATATTAATTTTGAAATGCGTGGTCATGTAGTGAGTATACTGGTATAAGTTGCATGGTGCCGTGACCCGTCAACCTTGTCATGCCTAAATGCGACCGCTGAGTAGAACTGTGTAACCTGCTTTTGGTTCGTGGAATACAAATGTTATTGTACAGGATTTTGTATACCAAAATCTTCTCTAAAATGAACACATATTGAAGCTTTAGGCATAGGGGCCGTTCAAGTATTACGTAAGCAAATTTTTCACAATTATAAATCCCCCTTCCCCCATGTCAGTAAAAGTAAGCAAATATTGTACTCCCTCCTCCTATGCTTACGTAAACATTAGTACATATATTTTTTATTTATTCTGGTTTCTTTTTTGATTCAAGTAATTGGGAGAAAAATTGTAGAAAATCCGGAGAAGAAAAAAAATTGCTTACATAATCACTATCCAAACCCCCCCATCACCCATGTCATCACAAATAAGCATAGCGAAGATCCCCCCACCCCCTTTTGTGCTTACGTAATACTTGAATGGCTCCATAAGTGTATATTATGGGTAATCATTATTTCAACAAATTCTTGTTTACTCACTACAGCAAAGAGAGATTCAAAATATAGCACCATTAAATATAAAAAGAGTGGATGCAGAAATCCACTTCTTCTATTGGCGAAATAGGCGTGAGTGCAAAGTACAAAACTACAAGACATAAAATCATCGTTATCAACTTGCATATCGACGGTGGAAAGCGGAAACGTCGTAACTCGGATTTTGGGTAAAATCACTTTTTACCATATTGTTATATAAAAAAAAAATCCGCGTCGAATGATCTATATCTCGTCTTTCTACGATAATTTTTTCTAACGATACGACCTCGAATTTTTCCGTGTTTTAGCACAGAGCTTAAGAAAATTTGTCGTAACTATAGCAAAATCTGCAATTTTTAACAATAAATCAGTTACTACTTTTTTATTTATCACGGAGTTCAATTTGAATAAGATACGACATTTCTATAGCCCAAAAATTTACTTTGACAGAGATACAACAATTCTGCCCGGTGAAAATATTGTGTAATTTTATCGATACAACAAATGTTCCGTACTGGTGCAGGGATATGAAACAATTATTACATTTCAAACACTTATTTTATTGTAAAAATCATACTTACAACAAATGAATACAGTTTTGTTTTGTGTACAGAGATCAGTAACGCCACTTTACCTCCCTCCCGCCGCTCTATAATGCCATCACGTGTTCGCTTCATACGCCGTTTCGATCACGACTTAGTTCATGCGTGAGCGTCAATTTGAGAAAACATGTTTGTCGCTGCGTTTCATAACTTTATAAAAGCATATTTACGATTGTGTACAAGTTAAAAATGCTATGAAACAACTCCAGGACCTAAGGTGAGTAATGGAATAGTAATAATTTAGGTTTTTTAATATGTTGAGTTGCAGAGCAGAGTCCAATTAGAAAGGCGTCGCTTGATGAAGTCCACGCTCCAACCTACTCGCGCCCATATCCAAAACCCCAAGAGCTTTCAACTCGAGCTGAGTAATCGCTTTGATTGTCTAGAAGAAAACCTTGCAGTGGACGAGTTAAACAGCGGTTTGGTAGAAGCTGTCCATACGGTGGGATCTAAGTATTTTAGACCTCGCCGTAGAGGCAGACCACAAAAACTCTCGATCCACACTCTTGGCCTCATGGCCGAACGTCAGTCTATGGCACTGCAGTCTTCCGAGGACGCCGAAGCATATCGTCAGCTCAATAGACGGATCTGGAAGTCCTTGCGACACGATGTCCGTGCTCACAAAACTGTGAGCATTAAAGAGACAATTGAGCGGAACGGAGGCTCCAAAGTGTTTGCAAGAGACTTGTCTATTGGGCAAAGACAGCTGTCTAGTCTGAAGACGGAGGGTGGCAGTGTAATGTCGACGAGGGCAGAGGTGTTAAGGGAGATCGAGAGGTTCTATGGACAGCTTTACACCTCGGTTGCCGAACCGACTGTTAGCTCGGCCGAAGACCCGAGTGCCGAGTTGATCCGCCACTTCAGTGATGATATCCCGGACATCAGCCTGTGTGAGATTGAGATGGCCCTGAAGCAACTCAAGAACAACAAGGCGCCGGGTGAGGACGGAATCACTTCAGAGCTTCTGAAAGCGGGCGAAACGCCGGTACTTAAAGTCCTTCAGTGGCTCTTCAATTCCGTTCTCCTCGAGGGCTCAACGCCAGGGGCATGGAGCAGGAGCGTGGTGGTAATGTTCTTCAAAAACGGTGATAACACTTTGCTGAAGAATTACAGGCCCATCTCGCTCCTGAGCCATATCTATTTGTTATTATCGAACGTCATCACCAATCGTCTCGAACGCAGGTTTGATGACTTCCAGCCTCCCGAACTAGCCGGTTTCCGAAAAGGCTTTAGCACCATAGACCACATTCATACGCTTCGGCAAGTTATATAAAAAACCGAGGAATATAACTTGCCGCTTTGTGGACTATGAGAAAGCCTTTGATTCGATCGAGACCTGGGCTGTGCTAGAGTCTCTCCAGCGGTGCTATATCGACTATCGGTACATTGAGGTGTTGAAAAGTATATACAGCAACGCCACCATGGCGGTCCGAGTACAAGATCAGAGCACGAAGGCTATTCCACTACAGAGAGGCGTGAGACAGGGAGATGTCATATTTTCGAAACTGTTCACTGCCGCGCTGGAAAACGCCTTCAAGCTCTTGCAGTGAAAAGGATTCGGCATCAACATCAACGGCGAGTATATCACACACCTTCGGTTTGCCGACGATATTGTAGTCTTGGCAGAATCGCTGGAAGACCTTAGCACTATGCTCGAAGATCTCAATCAAGTCTCACAACAGGTGGGTCTTAAAATGAGCATGGACAAGACGAAGATCATGTCGAATGTCCATGTTGGGCCTACCCCGATCACAGTTGGGGGCTCGACTCTCGAAGTTGTAGACGAATATGTCTATTTAGGAAAAGTAGTCCGGTTAGGCAGGTCTAACTTCGAGAGAGAGGTCAATCGTCGAATCCGACTCGGTTGGGCAGCGTTCGGGAAACTACGCGACGTCTTCTCGTCCAAAATACCTCAGTGCCTGAAGACGAAAGTTTTCGATAGTTGAGTGTTACAGTGATGACATACGGCACTGAGACGTGGCCTCTCACTATGGGCCTCATTAGACGGCTCAGAGTCACTCAACGAGCTATGGAGAGGGCTATGCTCAGGGTTTCCCTACGAGATCGAATCAGAAATGAGGAGATCCGTAGGAGAACTAAAGTAACCAATATAGCCCAGCGGATTAGCAAGTTGAAGTGGCAATGGGCCGGGCACATAGCGCGGAGAAGTGATGGCCGATGGGGCCAAAAAGTTCTCCAGTGGAGGCCACGTACCGGAAAACGCAGCGTGGGACGTCCTACGACAAAATGGTCGGACGACCTAGTAAAGGTCGCGGGACATCGCTGGATGCAAGCTGCTTCCATCAGGTCCCTGTGGAAGTCATTAGGAGAGGCCTATGTCCAGTAGTGGACTACCATTGGCTGATGAATTGATGGATGATTATAATGATCACAAATATGATGATCTTAAAAAAGTAGTGGTAAAACTAATTATTTGCATACGTTTCGCTTGTATTTGAATCTAAAGCATGACAAAAAAAAATAAAGACGTTTCTGTTGGATCAGAGGAAGAAAA